>CM042687.1:228676197-229876197 GCA_023614405.1 Avena insularis
GAAGCATACAAATGGATTCAAGGCGAGCAACAGGGGAATAAGTCTCACCATAGTCGATGCCCTCAACTTGTGAGTATCCTTGGGCAACTAACATTGCCTTGTTGTGCACGACTATCCCATTTGCATCACACTTGTTCTTGAAGACCCACTTGGTTTTGATGACGTTTTGACAATCTTTAGGCCGCTCAACCAAAGTCCATAATTTGTTCCTATTGAAGTTGTGAAGTTCTTCATTCATAGCATCGAGCCAATCATCATCTTCAAGAGCCTCGAAGACTTTATGTGGTTCCACATGAGAGATAAAAGCATGGTGAGAGCTAAAAGAGTCTAATTACCTCCTAGTAGTGGAACCTCTACTGAAATCTCCATAAACGTTATCAAGGATATGCCATCTCGGATGAGCTTGGCGAGATGATAGGCTTGACGGAGGGCTTGAGCATCAACACGAGATTCTTGAGCAACCACTTGGTCATTGCCACCATTTGAGTCCCTGCCTTGACTATAAGCATGAACACGAGGATCATCTTCATCAATCTCCACCTCAGGGGAGTCATCATTTGGAGAGGAAGGGGTAGAGCCTTGATCAACATTAGCTTGCCCTTGTTTTTGACTATCTTGACCTTGTTCTTGACTAGCTTGACCTTGGGAGATGTCATGATAAGGAGCCCCATATTGGGGAGGTAGATGTTGTTGATGAAGAGCTTGAGTATCGGGTCTTGAAGAGTCATGAGCATGAGGAGATTCGGAATAGCTTGAGGGAGCTTGTGCCAAAATAGTGGGTCCTTGAGGGGTAAGATGATCTTGTGAGAGTGAGGGCTCCACTTGAGTAGAGCTTGGTCCATCTCCTTCGGCCACAAGGGGATCCTCAATGGGGCGGTAGAAACCCACACCCATTCTTCTTATGGCCTTGGGAGGAATTTCATCACTTGGATCATGTACACCATCTTGCCTAACAAGGGACTCATGGTCTTCATCAAACTTCACGTTGCTCATCTCTTCAACCCTTACATTGGCTTTGTTGTAGAATCTCTAAGAATGGGACTGATTTGAGTAACCAACAAAAATTCCTTCTTGTGCCTTGGATTCAAACTTGGACAAACAAACTCATTTCTCGAGAATGTAGCACTTGTAACCAAACACTCGAAAGTAGATGACATTGGTCTTCTTCCCTGTGAGAAGCTCATAAGGGGTCTTGTTCTTTTTCTTGCAAAGGTAAAGCCGATTGGTTGCATGACAAGCGGTGGAGATGGCCTCGGCCCAAAAGTTGTATGGAGACTTGAATTCAGCTAGCATAGACCGAGCCGCATCCATCAAAGTACGATTCTTCCTATCGGCAACACCATATTGTTGAGGGGTATAAGGAGTGGAGTATTGATGCTTGATGCCTTCATCACTAAGAAACTCATCCAAGGTATAGTCCTTGAACTCGGTGCCATTATCACTTCGAATGGAGATAATGGTTGCATTGTGTTTCCGTTGAACTTCATTAGCAAAGTCAATGACGGTTTGTTCAGTCTCACTTTTGTACTTGAAGAAGAACACCCAAGTGTATCTAGAGAAATCATCCGCAATGACCAAACAATATTTCTTGCCTCCAAGACTATCATGAGATGGAGGAAACAAAGAGGTCCATGTGCAAGAGCTCCAAGCATCTTTCCGGGGTAATTTGATTGAGAGCTTTGTGGGGAGTTTCATGCATCTTTCCTTCAATACAAGCCCTACACACACCATATTTGGCAAAAGAAACATTGTTAAGACCAAGGATGTGGCCCTCGGAGTGAAGTCTTTGCAAAGTTCTCATGTTAACATGGGCTAGGTGGCGATGCCACAACCAGCCCTTGTCGACTTTAGCATAGAGACATAGAGCATGAGGAGTGGTGGTCCCCAAAAAGTCCACCACATACAAGTCATGATCTATATACCCTACGGAAGCCACCTTGAGAGACTTGCTCCACATGAGGACCATGGAGTGATCACTAAATAAAGAAGAAAGACCCTGGCAAGAGAACGAACTAAAAGTAAATTATAACCGAGGGTTTTGACAAGCATGACGTCAACCAAGGATACATTAGGGTTACCACCACTTTGCCAAAACCCAATACCTAAGAGTTTGGTTTATCACCATAGGAGACCATAGTGTTGGCAATATTTGGCCTTATCTCCGACATGATAGACTTGCTTCCGGTCATATGACTTGTGGCAGCGCTAACAAGTACCCATTTTTCTCCACTGGAAGCATAGTCCTACAAGAAAATCAAGCTTTGGTTTTAGGTACCCATTTTGCAATGGGTCCCCTTTTGTTAGTAACAAGAGTCTTTGGCACCCAAATGGTCCAAATGATAATCATGCGTGTAAGAAGTTCCAACATATCTAGAATAAACATGACCATCATAGGACTTGCAAAGAATATAAGAGGGATTATTATTTCTATCAAAGTTGTCACTTTGCAAGATGGAGGGACCATGAGAGGGTCCTTGAGCTTTGCCATTGTTCTTTCTCCTCTTCTTGTTCTTCTTAGCCTTGGTAAGTTGATCCTTCAACACCTTATTCTCCTCAATGAGAAGCCCATGCTTGCAACAAGGGTTACAAGATCTAGGCAAGTCTATAATTTGCACAACGGAAGACTTAGCATGTTCACAAGTTAGTTGAGTTTGAAGTTGTTCATGGGCTTCAAAAAGACTTGATAATTTGCTCTCCAAGGCTTTGTGTTCCTCTTTGAGTTTCTCAAAGTCTTCTCGATTCCTATCATGACCAACACCAAACTCAACTTTATCCTTTTTAAGCACCTTAACCAAAGCTAGAGCATGATCACATTATTTAGTGAGAGATCACATGGAGTTGTTATGGTCATCTACAAGCTTAGACACATTTTCCTAGAGATTATTTCTCATATTTTGTTCGTCCTCAAGACTTTGAGTGAGAGAAGCAATTTCATCAGAGGCATCCCTTTCATTTTTACTTAGCAAGTCAAGAAGTGCTTCCTTTTCATCTAAAGCATCCCTAGCATTATCAAGTTGGGCAAGCAAGGAATCAAAGCAAGTTTTAGTCTCTTCATCCAAGGTAGAAATAAACTCACACATGTCTATCATCTCTTTCTTTATATCTATACCTTCAAGTTCAATAGAGGAAGGGTCACTAGAGATGGGTTGAGGAGTGGGTTTAGATGTTACCTCGGTGGCCTTGGCCATGAGACACTTTTGGTTGGAGAAGATGACATTCTCGTTTGGTGAGTCGAAGAGGTAAAATCATGGAGTAGAGGTAGTAGCAATAGCAGCAACTCCCACAATCTCTCTGCCTTGGACTTCATCATCATCTTCATCCGTGCCTGAAAGGTATTCTTCATGGACCACAATAGCCCTTTCCTTGTTGACAACATTCTTGACTGCGTAGTTCTTGTTCAAAGGATGAGGAGGCCTTGACTTGATCTTGCGGATGAGACGATCACCATTGTCTTCACGGTTCTCAAAGGGACACTTAGCCACAAAGTGACTCTTGTCATTGCAATTGTAGCATGATCTCCCCTTAGGAGCCTTGTTGGATGAGTTGAATCTTGTGTTGTCCCTTGATCTTGACTTGATGCTGGGCTTGTTCCAAAAAGCACTTGAAGCAAGGGCAATATGTTCATTGAAAGCACACTTGAGATCCTCTTGAGACCACTCACTTGAGGTATCATCATCATCAACTTCAATAGCCTTGGCCTTCAATGCAAGATTCACTTTTGTTGATCCTATCGCCCTAGCACGAGCGGACTCTGCATTCTTCTTGACAATGGTCATGGCAATCACTTCACTCAAGACTTCTTGGGATGTCATCAAGTGAAAGTTCGTTCTTCCCTTAATGGAGTTGAGCTTTTGTTCTTCAAATGGAAGAAGATCTTGGATGAACTTTCTCTTCATGAACTTTTCATCGACATAGGAGGCACCAAGATCCTTCATAGTGCAACAAAGGACCTTGAGCCGTCTATACATGTCTTCGGGAGTCTCATCATCTTGCATATAAAAACCATCGCACTCATTGTTGACTTCATCAAACTTGGAGCTTTGGATGCTTTCATTCCCCACAAACAGTTCGGTGATCAGATCACATGCTTCCTTGGCGGTGTTGAATTGACGAATGTGAGAAAAGTCCTTGGGAGTCAATGCCTTTTGAATCATGCCCAAGGTTGTGGCATTGAGTTGCTTGTCCACCACTTCACCTCGAGTCAACTTCTTTGGGTCATATGGAGAGAACCCTTCCTCTACGATCATCATTAACTCAATGGAAGAGCTAGAAATATGAGAGCTCATTATATATAGCCAATTGGCAAAATTTGAAGTATCTAACATAGGTGGTGCTCCTTGAGGAATTATGTGTGGCATGGGAATGGGAGGATCCAGAGTATACTTTGGCGGTGGGGGTACCGCCGAGTAGTCCTTTCCTCCACTTTCCTCTTTGGAAGTTGAGTCTTCGAACCCCTCGATGTTCTCGCTTGGGCCCTTGGTAGATGTTTGAGAAACAAAACCAAGTCCCAAGTGAGTGGTGACGGCCACGGGATTCACCCCGAGGGAGGTCACCAGAACGGTGGGAGGAAGCTCGGTGGTTTGGGGTGTGTCAAGAGGAACCATGGGGTTTGGCTTGAGGGACAGCAAAATAGTCATCATTTCCTCAAACTTGGTCATCATGGATGACTCCAATTGCTTGAGGTCATCCATGGTGGCCAAGTTCTTGGAGTTGTCATTCTTAGTACCCCCTTCTTTGCCATCGTCCCTTAGGAGGTAAATCCCGAAATAAGAGCATTGGCTCTAATACCAATTGAAAGTACCGACTTTGAATCGACTAGAGGGGGGTGAATAGGCGACTACCAATTTTTAATTTGTTAATCAATTTTAGGCTTGGCAAGAAGATAAGTTCTCTAGATGTGCAACTAGATTAACAACCTATATGCTAGAGAACTAATAACAAACACAAGAGCGATAAATAGAAAGTAGTAAAGGTAAGGAACCAGATAACCAGAGAGGGGACACGGAGATGTAATTCCCATAGTTCACTTCCAAGGAAGCTACGTCAATGTTGGAGAGGTGTCGGGGCCACACAAGGTCATCCGAGCGCCACAAAGGCCTCACCTTCTTATCCGGTGAGCACCCCCACAAAGGAGGCCTCACAATCCATTAACCGGTGACCTTGAAGGCGCCAACCGAAACCTTTACAAACAAGGTTGAGGGGGAAGCTCCACAACTCAATTGGAGGCCCTCAATGACACCACGGAGCTTCACAATGCATGCCCTTAGATCCGAGGATTTCCTACACCGTCTAGGGTTCCAAGAAACCAAAGAGTAACAAGATCCACAAAGGATATGTAGGGGGAATCAAATCTTCTTTGGTGAAAGTGTAGATCTAGGTCACCTCTCCCACCCCTCAAAAGATCAAGAAGTTTGAGTGGCTAGGGAGAGAGATCTAGTGGGGTGAAGCTCTGGTATTAATGCAGGAGAGAGAAAATTGAAGAGTTAGGTAGGAGGAAGAAGAAGGGCATCTTAAATAGGCCCCCTTCAAACTGAATCGTTGGACTGTTCGCGACGCCACCAGAAATTCCGGTGAGGGGCGGAAGTTCCGCTCAGCGTGGCTTCAATGGCTCGAAGACCGTTGACACACGCTCCAAAGCTCGACCAGAAGTTCCGGTCAGGCATGACAGGAAATTCCGGTGGAACTTCTGGAGCAAGTTATGGGCCAAGTTCTGTCAATTAGATAACTTCCATATAGTGGTGTTCTGAGATTGACCAGAACTTGGAGCAGAACAAGGAGCGGAACTAACTGGGTTGTGAACTGCCTGACCGGAAGTTCCGATGCCTGGGCGAAAGTTCCGCTCAGAGACTCGGCGGAAATAGCACTGGAAATTCCGTTCGAAGGATCTGGTCAGGCTTGGCCAGACCTGCGATCGGAACTTCCGGTGCTACTTCCGGTGGAAGTTCCGCCAATTAGAACACTACAAAATAGTAGGTTTTGAACTGCGGCCGGAACTTCTGCCGAAAGTTGGACCGGAAAAATAGCCAGATCCATTCCACAGAGATCCCTGAGCAGAACTTCCGGCTCCTGGCCAGAAATTCCGATCAGACAAAAACAGCACCAGCGGATCAGAAACTCGCTCTCTCGCTGATCGATAGGATGGCTGTGGTGGTGCAAATATGGTTTGTGCAAGAACAAATGATTCCCCACAGCCTTCTGAGGTGGACCCCCTCTTGATAGTACGGCGATCTAAAACAATAAAAAGAGAGAAAGATAAAAAGAAAGACCGTCGTCATCACGAGACTTCAAGAATGGCATCCACACACTCCATAAGCTCCATAAATAAACAAGTAACCTGAAACTCAAGCACAATGTTAGATCACAAGTGGGATTGTCATCATTACCAAAATTACAAGGGAAAACATAGTCCTTTCATTAGGACATGGTTCAAAAGATATGATAAGGATTGGTATGGAAATAAAGATATGTGGTGAATGGTATTGACTTGGTTTGTTTCCTACTCAATACAACTAAGTGTTAGGGTTAAGTATTACCATGATGCTCATGGTAGGAATGGATAAGAATAAGATAGATCAAGATTTAGTTATTGAATTCTTGTTACTTCAGTTATATTCTTAACTTGGTATTCATGATTTGTTGCAATGAATACCATAACATGATCTCTAGAAGATGGTATTAATAATTAAGTAATGTGTTTGTGGTTTTAGTTTTATTACATTTTATCTACCCTTATATCAAATCATATTTACCCAAAATAAGGTTTTAGAATAGGTCATATTGAAACTTATCGCAATCAACTTGCTGATTTACTTCAATTCCACCAAGTTAAGAGAAGCTTCAATCACTTTGATAAGTTTTATTCAAAAGCGTGAAAATTATTCAGATTTTCTATGCATGAATGCAATGCACACACCTGAGCTCGGCTTATTTTTGAGCTCTAATGCTGGGATGTTACAACAACGACAGCAATGTCCTCCAGTCCTCAAATGTCTTCGCCAAGCTTGTTGAGGTTCATGCTCCCCTGGTGGAATTTGAGATCAACGGGCACCACTACAACAAGGGATACTATCTTACAGATGGCATCTATCCAAGATGACCAACATTTGTGAAGACTATCCCAAGCCCCATGCTCCCCAAGCATGCTTAGTTTGCCAAGGAATAGGAAGCTTGCAGGGAGGACATGGAGCGGGCATTTGGTGTGCTCCAACAGAGATTTTTAGTTGTTAAGTTTCCTGCTATGACCTGGTCGAAAGATCAGATGTGGGAAGTGATGAAGTGTTGTGTGACCTTGCACAACATGATCATTGAGGACGAGAGGAAGCATCCAGTGGATTTGCTCGATCAGGAGGAGCCATACTACATACAGGGGCCTCTTGCAGAGCCTGATCACCGGGTGCTAGCATCGTGGGATGCCTTTATCGGCATGCGTTAGGAGATCCAAGACTCGGTAGTGCATCAACAGCTGCAGGATGATCTGTTCAAGGACATATGGATATGGAAGGGCAACACATATCAGCTATGTCGAACATGATATGGCCAACCTAGGCTGAACTGTGTCCAACTATGTTGTGTTTCATTCTATGGCGAACTATGCCAAACTTTGTTGTGTTTAATTTTATGCCGAACTATCCAAAGATTGCTCTGTATTCATATTTATGCCAAACTATGTGAATTTGAGCTGAATTCAGGAGAAATGTCACCGATTTTTCTCACAAAAGACTGCCTGGAAACCATGCCTAGGAGAGTGAGTGAGAATTTGGCCATCCCTAAACCAAAAGTTCCATCAGTATGGTGCTAAATAGCGCCAGATTTCGGCCTGGGACGCCGAACGAGTGGAGTTTCTCTAAAGCGTTAATTTCTTAGCGATGTGATTAAGTAGAATCCCTCACCTAATTTTATTCTGGTCCCACCCCTAATTTATCTCCCCAACTCTGTTCTGAGCCAACAACCCGGTGTGGCCGTGTCGCACCACGGCCACCTCGTCCCAAGCCCCTCACCAGGCCCACCTCCCGGTGTCATCGCCTCATCCACAAGCCCCAGGGCCGCTGCCACCCACAACTTGCCCATTCCATTCCTCCTAGCTTGTCACGCTTTGCCGAAAACTCGTTGTGCTATGCCATCGTTGCGATGATGGCGTAGCACTGCCAGACGGCAGAGGGGTTCCGTGATGGCTCGACGGTGCCGCTGCATGTGTCGGTCCTCCGAGGAGAGGTAGGAGGCGGGTTTGGTGCTCCCCGATAGCGTTGTTACCGAGCATGTGCAGCCGCTAGGCATGGGCAAGATGGAGGAGTGGGAAACATGATTTGGGGGTAGTTTCTGAAAAACAGGAGAAAACTCACCGTGCACCTTATCCTTTGGTGAAAAATCGAAAAAACTTTTATGGCTTCCCTTATAACTGCCACGTGGGATTCTTGTTGGGCCGAGGGCCGATAAACAAAACATTTATCTAACGCGATGCTCCCAAGATCTAGCTCAGGTAATAGGCCACAAGATTTACCCCTAGACGCGCAGGTCCGGATTATTGATGAAGCGCGATAGTTGATGCAGTGCCGATCAATTTCACGAGAAGCTCCTCTGGATCCCCACGAAATCCTTCGCCAGATCCCTTTGTCTCCAGTGCTGCACGTGCAACGCCTCTACCGGTATCCACACATACAGGAAGGAGCACGGGCAGGGGATTGCTAGATACTGTCTAACCCGATTTGGATAAACTGATGGCTAGGTTAGGGACTATCCCTTGTCGCTCCACTTATATACACACCTAGTTGGGCTCAACTCTTGAGGCCCATCTAGGCTATAACCCAACTACCACATGGATCTCATCCACATGAGCTCCTTACCCTTAAGTGTGTGACCCTATAGGTTCACGTATATATGGACACGACATAAGCTACACCTCCAAGTATCCCGTCATGGCTTTGAGTCTCACTCACTCCCATGAACACTTGGTCTCAAGTTGATAGATAGTAGCGGCCTCTAGCAAGACATGCCATCTCCCAAACGCCGAAAAGTCTAGAAGACAAACCTTCAATGTGAATTTCATCCAAGTCCCTTTGCCACACGATATATGTTGTTAAGCTATATGAGAGTAGTTTCCATCCTTTTAATAGCTTAACCCTCTTCTCATTCCATGATATTCAATTAACTGGACTAACTCTTACTCTAACTCCACAGTTAACACTTAACTGAGTAGCGCATGGCCATGCTTCCGATACATATCACACGAGAGGGCCTAGAGAATATCTCTCCATTACGGATGGGCAAATCCCATCTTGGTAATCCATTTCACGCAGCTTGATTCACATCCAACCCAAACTCTACCTTTATAATTGCCCATTTATGGAACATCGTTTGATAGAACCTAAGTTGGCGATCCACAACTCGGATCATGCGATCACCTCAGGTCAAAAGGATTCCATTGTATGATACTGCAAATGAAAACATGCTTGTTGCATCTCAACTATGGGTCAGTACGACTTGCTAAACTCTTTAGCCGAGTCCGTTCAAGTTGGAATAGCATCACCATGCACATGACAAGTGGAACCGAGTCATCAAGCCAACTTCACATTAGTCTAAGTTGTGTGTCCAACACAACCTCAACGACCAAGGACATCTTGAAACATTGCGGGTCCATATTACAAATATACACACTTCATTATTATTACAATACCAGAAGTTTCGTACTTCAAGTGGTTTAAACTTTTACAGACTCAAACTTAAATAGTTTCAGCGGAAGATTCATGTTTCAAACTTATAACCAGAATTGAGCTCAACAACTTATGTTATAAAGTCTATGCTGCTCGTCTCAATTGGATTACTAATTACTAAGGCAACTACTCGGACTTGTTTCCATCCACTCCATAGTGTATCTCATAGTCCACCCCTTCCACTCCTCTAGACAGATCGGGTTCCTCATAGTAGACATCCTCTTGTCCTTCTGCTGCTTACATCGGAGTGTCTTCTGGCTCCTCAGAGTCTAAGCAGGGGATCAAAGGAAAGGGTGAGTAATAGCGTTACCCAGCAAGTTCATTATATGCAAAGTGGGAAGTTTGATGCACTATATACCACCTCGGACTATCAGTCCTTGGCACTATGCATTTTTTGATAAACCTTTCTTCAAAGATTGATTTTATTATTAAAAACTATGACCATCAGCCGTCACAGGTTGACCAGAACTTCATGGAGTTCCTTTCCTTCCGTGTTCGTAGTTCATTCCCGGAACAGGGAGTAACAAGTTACAATTCTTACACTCTACGGAGGTGTGTTTCTTTACCCATGAGATATCAACTCCTTGTTGCACAATCGGGCATACTTTCCCATCCACAATTCCATGATGTGGGGCCTAGTAGGTGATCCAAGCCAATCGCTGCCCCCTTCGCTACCCCACATGTCTCCTTGGTGTACATCATGCCCACACATTGAATTACGACAATGGTTTGTACAGACAGTTCAGATGCCAGAACTATCGTGGGAAGTTGAGGGTTCCCACCCATATGCTACTTATCCTCTACGAATTACCAATCAATGCACGCTACAAGGATAACATACACAACCCGTGCATCCGGCTACATGCGAGAGGAATAATATACAGCTGACTTCTCCGTCCCATTCCAAATCTCATGGTTAACGTGTACTATACAGTGCTAGAATCATTGATGTCATGGGTTATTAATTCCTATGGTGGATCTCATGCAATTGGAAACCTAAGTTCCATTGCCAATCTATATTTACCATCACTTAGGATGATAATAGCATTTAATTTATTTGTGAAAATAGTATTTTCTTTCTTTTCTTCCAAACATAGATGATAACACACAATTTGCAATTATTTTTATAAAGACTCATCAAAAGACATGAGTGTAACACCCTCGAATCGACCCTATGCAAGTTTTAGCGCTTCCCGCCAAACCCGCATAGAAACGATTCAAGGACGCCCACCAGGCACTTTCATGCGGGTGGAAAACGAAGTAATAACATTACACAACAGTCCTCGATGGGACCCACAGAACAGATATATATACAACAGCGACTCAATGAGTCAAGAATACAGATATAATATACAAGGATCCAAATCACCTTGAAAACGATACGGTGTCCGAGTACGGACAAGATGCAAATTGAGCTAAGAGCCCTGAAGAATAACCAATGGCGTCCATAACCCTGCCCAGGCCAAGCCGGAAGGGTAACCCTGCTAACGACGTCGAGCTCAAACCTGCTAAACAAATGGGGTGCCGACAAAGGGCAAAGGAAAAAGAGGAGCGTCAGTACTGAGGCCAGTACACGGCGAGACTAGAATTCGGCGGTCCTCGCCTACATAGGAATAGTGGACTGAAGCGGCAGCGCAGCATGCACTAAACAACCTATAGAGACTCGAGATGACTGTCGGCTATCAGAGAGGGATAAGAAAGACCTATTCGGAACCAACCTGATTCTACCACCAAACATACCCATCCTGGTATTTCCCCCTCGAGACCAAACGAGGAAGTCAACCGAGGAACTCACAGGTTGGCGCTTTATTTATTCAGTTATCGTTGCAGCAATTACTAGTCAGGTATAGATAGTCATCCTGATATAATAAGCAGTGGGCACTTTTAGTTAACCATTCCGTTGTAGTTGCAACACTTACTAGTCAGATACAATTAACATGAGATATCCCAAAACCCAGCAGTTGTTGGTACTTTTATTTAGCCATTCCGTTGTAGTGGAGCTGATTACTAGTCATACCGGATACAAGTCAATTTATAATAGTAAACTTTAGTTATAGTTGTCTATGATCGAGAACTGTGCTCCAAGTCGTCCATAACCGCGGACACGGCTTTTCGAAAAGATTTAACCCTGCAGGGGTGCACCAAAGTATCCACACGCACTTCGACCCTTTTGCGGATCGGTTAACATACACCCATCGGTATGTCGGGGCCTAAGTCATGGCGTTTCCTGGACCCAAAGCAAGTACATGGGGCCACCCCACTAAGCTACCCTCAACGAAGTCGGCGGTCTCGAGACGGACTCGGGGTTTGTGTGGCCATCAGAAACGATCGGGAACCCGAAAGTGTGACTGGGCTTGTCGATACTGCAAAAACGGTCACGGTCCTAACATGATGCAAGATTACCTCGCACAATTTAAATAAAGCAGTAAAGCATGGCATAAGTACAGGATAGTAAATAAAACCTCAAACTAGTTGTGGCCCCCAGTACAGTACTTTGAAATCAGGTACTAATCGATGGGGGTGCCCATACACCCCACCTGTGGTTAGCGCGCTTGATCTCGGAATAGGTGTCAAGAACTCGGGGTCCTACGGGACACCAGTGAGCGGTTGGAAACCAAATATTGTCTATCACCCACCGGTGCCTCTGCATTTACCTACTTCAATTTTAGTCGTTAAACAATAATTAAAGCCATGATCATCTCCAACATTAAACATGCGGCAATACTCCAACAACTATGGTACTGGACGACACGCAACAGCACTTGAGCAAGCGACTACGACGCGCAAGTCCAACTATCTACCAATCAACATGTAATAGGATGTGTCCAAGGCAATATAAGGCTGCAAGGGATATCACGGGCACTAAAACTAGAGCATCGCAACACAGATAGCAATAGATCAACAGGAGGGAATAAATACTATAAAAGTAAGATAGGTAGAAAGGGGGAGATGCTCGCCTGAAAACATTGCCGAAGGTTCATCCGAAGATTGGGTCGACACTCGCATCAACTCATCGGCCTAATCCGTGAAGAAGCAAAGCACTAGAAGAAACACCGGATGCACTATTTAATACTACGGTAGAAAATCGGGCATGATGCATGTATGATGTATGACATGGCAAGATGCGATGCAATTAGGCAATGTTAAGCGGAACCGGGGTCCCGACAACTAATTAATAGGTTCATGTTATTTAGATACCCTGCAATTTAAATGTTGTCTTAACAAGGCAAAAAGTATCACCGGTTGGCTACACAATTTTAAATGGGGCCAAAATAAGGCTAGATTTGCCCGCATATGGGTCCCATATTTAATTTAGGTGATTCGCTGAAACACCCCTAAACACCCATAATATGTATACAAGCATGTACAAATAATTATGCAGCAATTTGATATTACATTTATAAAATAGGGCTCGAGAAAGGGGTCACACATTAGGGTTCGGCGATCTTGGTGGCTCAGGGTTGAGGATCGGTCTTGAGTCGAGGATCGGCTTACCCGGATCCATGAAGGAGAACTTGGCGTCTTGAGGTTCGGGGTCTTTGGTTCTATTGCCTTTGGTTCCGACGTCCGTGTAGAAGAGCAGGGCGTTCGAAAGCAGTCCGTGTAGCGATCTTGGTGTCCGGAAATTCTACGGGTCTGATCCGAGCGTTCTGGATTTATTTGTCGGTGTGAAGATCGGATGCTTGAGGTCCAACAGGATCGGCTCGAGTATTGCAACTGAAAGGGCACTCCACATACAACGACACTACGACTCTGAGCACCGGAGATCAAAAGGAATCGCGACAGCAGCTACCACATGGTCTTGATTATCTACAGAGAACAAGCAACAAAGATGCAAAGAATCAAGGGGTGGCCTAGACGCCGGGATCAGGGACAGATGAAGAGGCAGAGGGGTCGCGGTGGATGCGGCCAGCGAGGAGCTTGGCGATGGGGCCGGCAGGCGGCTCGCCGGAGGGCGTCGGTGCGGGCAGGCCGGAGCAGAGGCGAGAGGGCGGCCCCAGCGGGATCTGCGAGGGGCGCGGGCTCGAGGCGGCTGCGGGCTCGGAGGGGGGGAGGCGCGCGACGGAGGAGGACGGCCGGAGCTTGCCACAGGGAGATGGGCACCAGGGGAGGCGGCGATGTGGAGGTCGGCGGCGCTGTCCACGATGAGGAAGAGGCGGGCTGCAGGGCGCAAGCCTTGACACGGGCAGGAGGCGGCCATCCGAGAGGAGGGCTCATGAGGCGGCCACGCGCCTGGGAGAGGGGCGCGAGGAGGCGCAGAGGACGAGGGAGGGCGGCGGCTCAGGAGAGGTGGCGGTTTGCGATTGGCCGGGGTGAGGTGGAGGGGGCTGGGTAGGGAAAAGGGGTAGGGTTTTTGGTGGAAAATGTCTTGGGTGTTTTCTGGGTAGATAGGATTTTATCTGGAGGTGGCCAGCTGGGCTTTCGGGCCTGGCGAGCTGCCTCCTAAAAAAACAATTTAAAATTTTCATTTATTTAAAACGGGGCTTTGGCAAACCGTTGGTAGACGAGACAAAATATTCCGGAGACCGGTTTTTTTTAATTTGAAAACAAGACGGGGCGTTTAGAAAACAAAAAATAGGTTTTTCGAAAATAGTTTTATGCAAACAATGCAGGATGACATGACGATGCTCAAATGCAATGTGGCATGATGACATGATCATGCGGTCATGGCGATGCGATGCACAAAACAACGCGATTTTCTAGTAGTGGTTTTTGCGGGGCGCCACAATTCGACACCACTAACAATGGATCTCGCCCTCGAGATCCGCCTCATGGTACCGGAAGGAAGGTCGGCGATCTGCGTCTTCTCGCATCACGCAGATCCTCGCGACACCACTAACAAGAGGTCGTTGTCCATGATTGTCGAGAGAACACTCCGGGAAACAAAGGCGAAGGTAGAGGTATCAACCAATAAAGCCACCTCTAGCTTCGATAGAAGGAGGGAACCGATGCATTCTCATCCACTTCAATGTACAAAAGCGAATAGAAGGGGTAGTCGGCATGGGGGCCAATCCATCACGCACCCAAACTATTACTCTGCACAATCAGTAGAAAAGCGTGCAACCATTCTCAGAATCAGACTGAAGATCTCGACAATCGAGGTTCAGAAACAAAGGAGTGATCACGAGACTACGCATCGGATCTGTAGATGATGTCGTCGGAAAACACCGGAAGGCACAACAAGGAACAGAGAGAAATCCAACAGATGAAGGATTCCTCAGATAGCACGAAGACCGGATGTAGACGCATCGTTACCAAAGGAGGAAGCGAAACCCTGAAGGTACGACGGAAAACCCAACCACGAGAAATCCTGGACTAGAAGAAGGGGAAAGAACAGATCCAAAACACGCAGAGGTAAGAGGAGAATAGAAGAGGGGTAAGGAGTAAAAACAGATCTAATCAGATCTATCCAACCGATTTTGCAAAAATAGTTTTGACACTCTACTTCGGCCGTTAGCTAGGTTATCCTACAGGCTGGACTTGTGGGGTATCGCAACTGCTGAGCTCGATACCACTCAGTAACACCCTCGAATCGACCCTATGCAAGTTTTAGCGCTTCCGCCAAACCCGCATAGAAAGCGATTCAGGGCGCCCACCGGGCACTTTCGTGCGGGTGGAAAGCGAAAGTAATAACATTACACAACAGTCCTCGATGGGACCCACGAGCAGATATATATACAACGACTCAATGAGTCAAGAATACAGATATAATATACAAAGATCCAAATCACCTTGAAAACGTCACGCGTCGAAATGCGGACAAGATGCAAATTGAGCTAAGAGCCACGAAGAATAACCAATGGCGTCCATAACCACCCGAGCCAAGCCGGAAGGGTAACCCTGCTAACGACGTCGAGCTCAAACCTGCTAAACAAATGGGGTGCCGACAAAGGGCAAAGGAAAAAGAGGAGCGTCAGTACTGAGGCCAGTACACGGCGAGACTAGAATTCGGCGGTCCTCGCCTACATAGGAATAGTGGACTGAAGCGGCAGCGCAGCATGCACTAAACAACCTATAGAGACTCGAGATGACTGTCGGCTATCAGAGAGGGATAAGAAAGACCTATTCAGAACCAACCTGATTCTACCACCAAAAATCCCATCCTGGTATTTCCCCCTCGAGACCAAACGAGGAAGTCAACCGAGGAACTCACACAATTGGCAGTTTTATTTATTCAGTTATCGTTGCAGCAATTACTAGTCAGGTATAGATAGTCATCCTGATATAATAAGCAGTGGGCACTTTTAGTTAACCATTCCGTTGTAGTTGCAACACTTACTAGTCAGATACAATTAACATGAGATATCCCAAAACCCAGCAGTTGTTGGTACTTTTATTTAGCCATTCCGTTGTAGTGGAGCTGATTACTAGTCATACCGGATACAAGTCAATTTATAATAGTAAACTTTAGTTATAGTTGTCTATGATCGAGAACTGTGCTCCAAGTCGTCCATAACCGCGGACACGGCTTTTCGAAAAGATTTAACCTTAGGGTGCACCAAAGTATCCACACGCACTTCGACCCTTTTTGCCAGATCAGTTAACATACACCCATCGGTATGTCAGCGGGGCCTAAGTCATGACGTTTCCTAGACCCAAAGCAAGTACATGGGGGCCACCCCACTAAGCTACCCTCAACGAAGTCGGCCGGTCTCCGAGACGGACTCAGGGTTTGTGTAGCCATTGAAACGTATCGGGAACTGAAAGTGTGATTGGGCTTGTCGATACATGAAAACGGTCACGGTCCTAAGCATACAGTGCGATTACCTCGCACAATTTAAATAAAGCAGTAAAGCATGGCATAAGTACATGATAGTAAATAAAACCTCAAACTAGTTGTGGCCCCCAGTACAGTACTTTGAAATCAGGTACTAATCGATGGGGGTGCCCATACACCCCACCTGTGGTTAGCGCGCTTGATCTCGGAACAGGTGTCAAGAACTCGGGTCCCACGGGACACCGGTGGTGATTGAAACCAAATATTGTCTATCACCCACCGGTGCCTCTGCATTTACCTACTTCAATTTTAGTCGTTAAACAATAATTAAAGCCATGATCATCTCCAACATTAAACATGCGGCAATACTCCAACAAGCGTGGTCTCGACGACACGCAACAGCACTTGAGCAAGCGACTACGACGCGCAAGTCCAACTATCTACCAATCAACAGGTAATAGGATGTGTCCAAGGCAATATAAGGCTGCAAGGGATATCACGGGCACGAAAACTAGAGCATCGCAACACAGATAGCAATAGATCAACAGGAGGGAATAAATACTATAAAAGTAAGATAGGTAGAAAGGGGGAGATGCTCGCCTGAAAACATTGCCGAAGGTTCATCCGAAGATCGGGTCGACACTCGCATCAACTCATCGGCCTAATCCGTGAAGAAGCAAAGCACTAGAAGAAACACCGGATGCACTATTTAATACTACGGTAGAAAATCGGGCATGATGCATGTATGATGTATGACATGGCAAGATGCGATGCAATTAGGCAATGTTAAGCGGAACCGGGGTCCCGACAACTAATTAATAGGTTCATGTTATTTAGATACCCTGCAATTTAAATGTTGTCTTAACAAGGCAAAAAGTATCACCGGTTGGCTACACAATTTTAAATGGGGCCAAAATAAGGCTAGATTTGCCCGCATATGGGTCCCATATTTAATTTAGGTGATTCGCTGAAACACCCCCAAACACCCATAATATGTATGCAAGCATGTACAAATAATTATGCAGCAATTTGATATTACATTTATAAAATAGGGCTCGAGAAAGGGGTCACACATTAGGGTTCAGCGATCTTGGTGGCTCCGAGGGTTCGGGGATCGGTCTTCGGGTCCAGGATCGGCTTCGGATCCATGAAGGAGAACTTGGCGTCTTCGGGTTCCGGGGTCTTTGGTTCTATTGCCTTTGGTTCCGACGTCCGTGTAGAAGAGCATGGCGTTCCGAGGGAACGGGTCCGTGTGGGCGATCTTGGTGTCCGGGAATTCTCTGGGTCCCGAAGACGATCTGTTCGGTTCTGGATTTATTTGTCGGTGTGAAGATCGGATGCTTCGAGGTCCAACAGGGATCTGGCTCAGAGTATTGCAACTGAAAGGGCACTCCACACATACACTGACACTACGACTCTGAGCACCGGAGATCAAAAGGAATCGCGACAGCAGCTACCACATGGTCTTGATTATCTACAGAGAACAAGCAACAAAGATGCAAAGAATCAAGGGGTGGCCTAGACGCCGGGATCGGGGACGGATGAAGAGGCAGAGGGGTCGCGGTGGATGCGGCCGGCGAGGAGCTTGGCGATGGGGCCGGCAGGCGGCTCGCCGGAGGGCGCTGGTGGCAGGCGGGCCGAGGCAGGCGAGAGGGCGCCTGCGGGATCTCGCGAGGGCGGCTCAAGGCCATGGCTCGGAGGGGGGAGGCGCGTGACGGAGGAGGACGGCCGGAGCTTGCCGCAGGGAGACGGGCACCAGGGGAGGCGGCGATGTGGAGGGTGCGGCGCTCGCGGTCACGACGAGGAAGGGCGGCTGCAGGGGCGCGCCGACGCAGGCGAGCACGGGCGAGGAGGCGGCCATCCGAGAGGGAGGGCTCGCAGGGGCGGCCGCACGCCTGGGAGAGGGGGCGCGAGGAGGCGCAGAGGACGAGGGAGGGCGGCGGCTCAGGAGAGGTGGCGGTTTGCGATTGGCCGGGGTGAGGTGGAGGGGGCTAGGTAGGGAAAAGGGGTAGGGTTTTTGGTGGAAAAAGTCTTGGGTGTTTTCTGGGTAGATAGGATTTTATCTGGAGGTGGCTAGCTGGGCTTTCGGGCCTGGCGAGCTGCCTCCTAAAAAAAACAATTTAAAATTTTCATTTATTTAAAACGGGGCTTTAGCAAACCGTTGGTAGACGAGACAAAATATTCCGGAGACCGGTTTTTTTTAATTTGAAAACAAGACGGGGCGTTTAGAAAACAAAAAACAGGTTTTTCGAAAATAGTTTTATGCAAACAATGCAGGATGACATGACGATGCTCAAATGCAATGTGGCATGATGACATGAGCATGCGGTCATGGCGATGCGATGCACAAAACAACGCGATTTTCTAGTAGTGGTTTTTGCGGGGCGCCACAATGAGCAAGTGATGAACTTTCCTTGTGATTGCAAGGTAGCAAAGTCGGATGCTTGCACTCGACCTTGGGCTTCTATTTCTACAAAACACCATTATTGCCCGGTAGGGAGGATATTTAAAGAAGCAACAATGATTATGCATAGTAGTGTAATGCATCATTAATTATTTTCTTTGTGTGTTGTACCCACCTTATTAATTCTTATATTCCTTTATTTAATAAAAATAAATTGTTAATGATTAGTTCCTAAAATTTAATAAATATTATATCTAATATTTTTATAGTATAATATAATAATATAAGAGCTTAAATTTTATTTTTATTTAATTTGAACTCTTATTATTATTTTATTAATATTATTTTTAAGAATAATCATTTATATTTCTAAATTTTTATTTTTACTAACCTAAATAGTATTTAGTGTTTTTATAAAATACTATATTAATTTAGAATGATAAAAATAATTTTTATTTATTTTTAGATATTTTGTTTATGTTTATAAAATTCCCTTAAGGAATATATATTATAAAAATATTTAACCGAAATTTATTCTACAAAAAATAAGTTTCTTAATTTTATTTGGTAGCTTATAATTTTGTGAACTCATAGATATCTTATTTGTATTTTTAGGATTTTTATTTTATTTCTTAGGACTTATTAATTCCTAGGGGTATTTTGGTCTTTTACTAATTATTTATATTTTTCTTTTTAAATTCTGGACCAGGCCCATTGGGCCGACCTAGCCCACTTGGGTAGGTCAAACCCACTCCACTAAGGGGTACTGGACCGTGCTGGCCTAGAACTTGTCCTGCTCGCCCCTGTCGCTCGTGTCTCTCCTCTCTCTCGCCTTACTGCGGCGTCGTGCTGGTTGTCGAGGCCGTCATGGTGCGTGTTGAGGTTGTCGAGGCCACTCCACCGACTGGTCCTCTCCGATTTGACTCTCGGCGTCTCTCCTGGCCATTCTGTCTCTACCCCGAACCCGAGGGTTTGGTGGTTGGCGGTGATATGGCGGTCCGCCACTCCTAGTGGTGATGTGCCATGTTCCTGGTGACCCTGTGGTGCTTCTAGGTCTACTCATGCTAATGTGGCCACCTCATCTATGGCTAGGCGTGGGTTGAAGAGCCTTAGGGTGCTCCCCGTGCCGTCGTGGACCTCATTTCCGGACACTCTGCTTCTTCTTCTATAACCTAGAGAGGACCTTGGGTATGTTCTTTTGTTTCCCCTTTGTCTCTTTTGCTAGCCTTTATGTGCTTGTAGTGAGGAATCCCTAATTAGGGTTCATATGCTCTATTAGGGTTCTACCCCTTTGTGTTGATTATTAAAGATAAGAACTGATTCACGAGTGGATTGTGGTAACTTAAATTATGCAGAATTACTGGCTATTTGTGGAATTGGAATTGATACAGTGACCCTATCAGACAAATTCTTGTCTGAAATTAGATTACTGTCAATTGTAATTTTGATGATGATGTGGCTCTGATCTAGATTGATATCTAGATATTGATGATGGTTAACTTATTCCATTACTAGAACATGTAATTGGCTTTCTGTGCCAAATCTATTGATGCCTCTGTTGACAGTTTCTTTATGAAACAAAAATGATTCCTAATTGCTAGATTAGGAAGATGATTGAATAGCTTCTTGAAAAAGATTGATTATGAAACCTCTGTGTAGAATTTGCTTGGTTATAATAAATCTTTGTGCCACCTTCCTTGGATTGGTACACAGGAATTTAATCTGGTACTGGGCTATTTTCTATCTGTGTTCTAGAGTGGCTTGGTGTTATTAAGAGTTGAAAAGCTCTACTGGATATATTAGCCCAAGATGCCTATTGATTTCATTTAGCCTATGATGTTGGTATGAGGCAAGGCTTTTTGTAAAAGCAATTATTTTTATCTGCTGCTTCCATTCTTCGGTAATCTATGATGGATTATCCTTAAGTATAATTACTATAGTGCTTGGGAATTAATTTGATAGTCCCTTGTAATGACAATATAATAGATCCTTACTATTTAATATTCATTCTTATACTGAAATGATTTTTAAGGTGCTACTATTCAATAGATGTGCCCATAAATATTCATTTAAGGCTGCTTGTATATTTGATTGGGAAAAATAGGGATTATTATCCAAGATCAGTGATGCACAAGCTAAGATCTTGGTGTGGTTTGCAAAGATTGATTGTTAGCTTTGTTTATTTCCTTCCATGATGGATACACCTCACTTGGGTGTTTTTCTGAGAAGATATCATATGAAACAACACATGATATGATAATTTTGGATAAGATTTATCATGTGATGGTTTTGTATGGACTCACCACATAGCTTGATTGTTGGTGTTGTTGCTATGCTAGTTGATCTTGCTAGCTTGATCTTGGTGGCTTGATCATCCCCTGGACCTTGTTCTGCACCTCCTGGTACTGGTCCTGCTCCTCCTAGCTCCTGTGGATGGCTGCTTGACCTTGCTTTCCTCCTATTCCACCCTCTCCATTAGGTGACCATCTTGGATGGTTTCTTGGTGGATTGTTTTGGTGAATGGTTGCTTGATCTTGTGGTTATTTGGGAAGTGGTAGTGATGTGTGTGTTCTTGAGATAGAACGATGGTTGTGACTGTGACTATGTAGTGTGAGCAAAATTGGTTTTGTTGTGCCGAGTGTGGCTTTATCTCACTCTCTTTCTCTCTACTGGTCGACAGCACATTGCATGCAGTTATTGGAGTAAGATGCTTCACTGTTGGGCTCATTTGGACCAGGTCAAGTGAATTTGTTTTCACGTCTATCCTTTTACTTTACCCTGTTCTCGTGAAACTTGCCCCTTTTACTTGGCTTATGATGTGATACTGAAGAATTTTCTGATTTTAAAGAACAAATACTACACATTGGTGAAACTTGCCCCGCTTATATACTCAACGATGTGAATTTGAAAAGTGCACTTCACTGTTCTCTACTGAGAGTATTATTAACAAATTAACATCTTGTTTTCTTTTGTGTTTCTTTTATTTTGTAGGAACAAAGATTTGGATGATCAAGATTTAGTATAAAAGTAGATATGTAGTCTAGGTTTTCATTGTTATCTTCTATTTATTATTTTGTAAAGAATCTTGTAATAATATTCTTATGATTTAATAAAGTTTTATTTTATTGTAATTTAGTTCCTGTAATACTCTTGTTTGAGATATTTTTCTCCCTTTGTAATATTGTTTATGGAATAAAGAAAAGAAATAAAAATTCATTTCTTTTTTAAATTTCCTTGTCTTAAATTCTTATTATTATTTAATATCTTTTTAATATTATCAAACAATACTATTAAATAATTTTGGATAACAATTTAATACTACTAACTTCTAATTTTCAAATTTTTCCAAATCATTTTTAATTTCAAATTTGAATTCAAATTGTTTTCCCCAAAACTCATTAGTTCCTAAAGGTCATGTCCAAATTTATAGCAATCACTATAAAGAGCTTATCCTACCTCTAGATAGTGAAAGAAATTCTAATCTCTTTAGGTTTTTGTTTGGCGAAATATTTACCTAGATTTTATAGATGAATGCATGCAAATGATCATATTCCTATTTCTACCCTTCGTTGGTTCCTAAATGCTAGGGTGTTACAGACTCCCCCCCTTAAATTAAAATTTATCCCGAAGTTTGTTGATGTATACCTGAATAGTTCTAGATATGCTTCTTTTAGATCATCCTATTTCTCCTAGGTGGCTTCTCACTCGAGATGATGTTCCCATTGTACTTTGTTGTATTTGATTGCTCTGTTTCTCAATCTTTTCCAGTTCTCTTCCAGAATTTTGCAGGGTTTCTCGAGATAAGTCAAATCTGCTTGTAACTCGATCTCTTGATGTGTGATTGCATCATTTGGGACTTTAAGACATTTCCGAAGTTGTGGCACATGGAAAACATTATGAACTTGAGTCAGTCTTTTTGGTAACACTAAAGCATAAGTTATTGTTCTATTCCGACTCAGTATCTTGAATGGTCCGATATATCTTGGAATTAGTTTTCCTTTAACTCTGAATCTCTTGACTCCCTTCATTGGGCTTACCTTGAGATATACCATATCCCCCACTTCTGGATGCCATGATCTTCGACTTTGATCAGCATAACTCTTCTGTCGACTTTGAACTATCTTCGATCAATCTTTAATAATATTGATGATATCTTGCTTTTATTTGATATAGTCTGGTGCAAATTCCTTGCTACTACCAGGTTCATACCAACATATTGGTGATCTACACTTTCTCCCATAAAGTACTTGGTATGGTACTGCCTTCAGACTACTTTGATAGCTATTGTTGTAGGAAAATTCTAGCAAAGGTAGATGATCTTCCCACGAACCTCCAAAATCTAATGCACAAGATCTAAGCATGTCTTCTAAGATTTGATTAGCTCTTTCTGTCTGGCCACCAGTCTCTGGATAATAGGTTGTACTGAAATCTAACATTGAGCCAAGTGCTTCATGTAATTGTTTCCAAAATGCTGAAGTAAACATAGATCCTCTATCTAATACAATCTTCTTGGGTACTCCGTGCTTACTCACTATATATTTGACATATATTTCCACTAACTTCTTGGCATTATCCTTTTGATTTACCGGAATAAAATGTGCACTTTTTGTGAATCTGTCCACAATCACCCATTTCATATCCTTCCGCTTTGGTGTCATAGGTAATCCTGTGATAAAATCCATACCAATTTCTTCCCACTTCCATTTTATAATTTCTAAGGGTTGTAATGGTCTTGCTAGACTTTGATGTTCTACTTTTACTCTTTGGCATGTATGGAATTCAGAAACATATTTTGCAATGTCCCTTTTCATGATATTCCACCAAAATAATTCCTTCAAATCCATGTACATTTTGTACTTCCTAGATGTATTGAGTATGGTATTTCATGTGCTTCTCGGAGTATTACTTCTCGAATTTCGGGTACATCTGGTACACAAAGACGGTTTTGGAACCATAAAGATCTGTAATCTCCTAGGTGAAAAGTTGATGTTTGACCTTGAGAGATTCTTCTTAGCACTTCAGCAATAAAAGGATCTTTGATGCCTAAAAATTTCATTCTGAAGATCACTACTCCGTTCTTCCACTACTCTCATGGTAGCTAATCCTCCAAGAACATCTGTACTTATGAATTGTATTTCTAATCTTTCCAAATCTATTTGCAGCTCTTTTGGCAATTTTCTATTGATGGGTTGAGTGTCTGTGCTCTTCTGGATTAAAGCATCTGCTACGAAATTGGCTTTTCTAGGAGTATAATTGATTGTTAGGTCATAATCCTTGATTAACTCCAACCAACGCTTCTGTCTCATATTCAATTCCTTTTGAGTGAAGAAGTATTTGAGACTTTTTTGGTTAGTGTATAATTCACACCTTGCTTCATAGAGAAAATTCCTCCATCCTTTTAAAGAAAATACTACTGCTAATTCCAAATCATGAGTTGGATAATTAACTTCATGTGGTTTTAGTTGTCTAGATCCATAAGCAATAACCTTACGATCTTGCATTAACACACATCCCAATCCTTCCTTGGATGCATCACAATATACTGTGTAATCCTTTCCTGTTTCAGGGACTGCTAAGATTGGTGTGGTAGTTAGTCTGGTTTTCAGCTCTTGAAAACTTGCTTCACAGCTCTCATCCCATATGAAAGGTGAATTGTTTCTTAGCAACTTGGTCATTGGTCCACCTATCTTGGAAAAACCTTCAATGAATCTCTGATAATAGCCTTCCATGCCTAAGAAACCTCAGATTTTCTTCATTAGTTGGTGCATTCCATTCCAACACTGATTGAACTTTGGACGGATTTACTACAATTCCATCCTTATTGATCACATGACCAAGGAATTCTACCTAGTCCAACCAAAATTCACAATTGCTGAACTTAGCATATAGCGGGTGTTCTCTTAAGATTTGCAATGCTATCCTCAAATGATCTGCATGCTCTTCTTTATCTTTTGAATATATCAAAATATCATTAATGAACACTATGACAAACTTGTCCAAATAAGTCATGAAGATTTTTTTCATCAAATTCATGAAGATTTCTGGTGCATTTGTCAATCCAAAAGGTAAAACAAGATACTCATGATGAACATACCTCGACATAAATGATGTCTTCGGAACATCTTTAGGTTTGATTTTTATCTGATGGTATCCTGACCTCAAATCAATCTTGGAAAATACTCCATCTCCTTTCACTTGAGCAAATAGATCTTGAATTCTTGGCAATGGATACTTATTCTTGATGGTGAAGTTGTTGAGATTTATGTAATAACCACACATTCTTCAACCTCCGTATCGTTTGTCCACAAAAATCACCAGAGTTCCCCATGGAGATACAATTTCCTGAATAAATCCTTTCCTGGCTAACTCATCAATCTGCTCTTTAAGCTCTTTTAACTCTTTTGGACCCATTTTATACGGTGCTTGGGCTATTGGTGTTGTACCAGGTATCAGGTCAATAGTGAATTCTATTTCTCGATCAGGTGGCATTCCTGGTAGCTCTGCTGGAAAAACATCTTCGAACTCATTTACTACTGGAATATCCTTTAACTTAACCTCCTTCATTGAGTTCAACTGAAGATCTACCATGATATGACTATGTTTATCCGCCTGATATACTATCCTTCCTCCACTTGGAGACTTGATTGAAACAGTTTTATCTTCACAATCTATCTGAGCTCCATGTCTAGTCATCCAATCCATACCCAGCACTACTACAATTCCCTTTAGTGGAATTACATATAGGTCCACAAAATATGTACAACCACAGATCAAGATAACTTGATCTTTCTTAATGTGGCATACAACTACATTTCCTCCGGCCGCCACTATGGTCATAGGGTTTGCTAGTATTCCACTTCTAATCCCGAATTTATCATAGAATTATTCAGATATGAAGGAAGTAGTTGCACCAGTATCAAATAAAACTTTTCTAGGATTTGTAAGGATATTGAGCATACTTATCACTGCATGCTCGGAATTATCCACCTCATCCAAAGTTGCACGGTTCAACTTTCCAGTAGGCCTACTCCTTTTTCCATTATTGTTCTTGACAAAATTTCCTCCCTTGTTAGGTTTTCCACTGCCTCCACTAGCTTGTCCTCCACCTTTTGTGGGCCAACCACCCGGTGGTTTGCTTGGGAAATTTGGCTTGATATGACCCTTTTGTCCACATCCAAAGCAAATAACCATAGGCTTCTTGCATTCCCTTTGTATATGCCCTGCAATTCCACAATTGTTGCATATAATGTTCCTTCTAGGATTGAACTGGCCTCCATTATTGTTGCTACTCTTGTTATTGTTTTTGTAAGGTCTATTTTTGGGTTTGAATTCCAAATTGGTTTTAGGTTTACTTGCTTGGATACTCTTTGTTTCCTTCTTTGCTCTCTTACTTCGGTCCTCTTGGACATTCTTGTAATCATCCTCAAAAGTTATGGCTGCATCAAGTAATTGTTGAAAGGTATGCTTATTTGCCAGCCTCAACTGCATTTTGAAAAATGGATTCAAACAACGCAGAAAGCGTTTCTTCCTATTTTCCTCAGTGTTCACTTCATCCTCGGCATAACAAGATAATTGATTGAACTCCCGGATGTACTTCATGACACTGGTATAACCTTGCTGAAGCTCTGAAAACTCTCTGCACTTCAACTCCATCACACTTTCTGGAACATGATACTCATGGAATCTCTGCTTGAACTCCTCCCAGTTATACTCCCTTCCTTGAAGTTGCATTGCTAGCTAATTCTCCCACCACGTTGTTGCAGGTCTGGTCAAAAGATGTGTTGCATACCTCAACTTTTCCTCATCATTGCATCCTACAGTTTTCAATTTTCTCTTTGTGTCTGCTATAACATCCCAAAAATATTGATCATCAAACTCTAATCACTAAAATTAGGGTTAACAAATACTTTGACTAAATAAAAACCAAATGAATGCATGTGTGTATGTGATGATTTGATGAATGCATGAATGGACTTGTGTGATTAACCTAAATAGCAAGGAATGTATTAAGGATGAAAATAACATCACCTAAAAACATTTCCAAGCAGAAACAAATCAAGAGAAAATCAAAAACAAAACAAATAAAGCAAATGGTCATTTTTGACAATCTTGCTCACTAGGTCACTTTGAGTGTTTCTAGTCCAAGATTTCAAACAGAAACTTTTCCATTTCTTTTCACCCCTTGCTAGACCAAGTAAAAGTGAATCAAAGCCCACCTTTCAAACTTACAGAAACATTTGGCAACCCCATTCAAATGACAATTCAAAATTGAATCTTTAACATATGGGAAGATCACACATTTTCAAAACCCAACCAAACCAGTGCCCCTTGACCAATCCAACTAACCAGATGCCACCAAGTTTGAATCCAAAATTCAAATTTGAATTTCTTTCCGCCATTTCATCAAACACCTTGTGATCAACAAACAACAAAACATTAAACACTATTTGTAGTAGTGATTTTGGCCAACCTTGTTCCCTCTCTGGCTGCAACAAGCTCTTAGTAGATCATCTAGCCTCTTTAACAATCCTTAGCACCACTGTGAGCAAGCCTACCCATCAATGGTGACCATGCCGAGAGCAAACTTGCCACCCCCATGTCACCAGCGAGCTAGAGGAAGCAATAGCCTCGCCAACCTTGTCTGGAGCACTGACCACCGTCCACCGCCATCCTCTGTCCTAGCCCCGAGCATTGCCAACCCCTGGACCACATGGCAAGCTCATGCCAAGCTTCTCTGCGTGCGAGCCGAGAGCGCACCAGTGCACCGCACGCAACACGAGCCCACAGACCGTGTGCCGCCCTCACCGCTTGCATACGTGATCGCGGATCGCCAGCACCCGCCAGACAACCCGTTCGCGCCAGCGCCCATGCTCGCTGATGCGCCATTAAACTTGCCGTCGGACCCGCCCAGAATGCCGCGACGTTTCGACCGTTCAGCACTTCCCCACGCCGTGTGACCATGTCATTGAGCTTCACCAGGGAGCACAGCACCGCCCCTATCATCGCCCATGCCATTAGCATGTTGTGCCGACGACCACGCCGAGCTCCACCCGCGCCCGTCGGTCTCCTTCAGCCACTATAAAAGGAGGCCACTCCCGTTTGATTTGAGCACACCATCTCACTCCCCACCTCTCACTGATCACACCCACTCACCCCCGGAGCAAGGCGAGCACCAGGTGGCCGGAATTTCATCGGAGTTCGCCACTGCAGAGGAGGAGAGGCGCTGTCGATTGGAGCCGCCCTAGGAGGAGCTGCTGGTACCGGGAGGATCGCCGTCGTCGACTTCCTCGTTCGCCCCCGTCGCCGACATAGCCGGATCCCCCGTGAGCCCCCACTGGTCGCTCTAGGGTTCTGTCTCGCTGGCGCTGCCCGACATGGACGATGAACCATAGCCGTTGGATTAGAGTTAGATCGTGCAGCCCTAATCGCCCCGTACCTCTTTGCCACTCGATGTCTCACTGATGAGTGGGGCCGCTCACTTAACTAGCCCGCACACGCTGTGCATAGTGGGCCGGCCCAGTTCAACCTCCCGCGCGACCCAACAATTCGAACTTACATTTATTCTTTTAATTTCAAACTCAGTTCTGTACCTAGATTTAAAAATCAATCCAGCTCGATTCACTAAACCAAAATGCATGAAACTAATTTTGTTAGAAAGGTACTACAGTGCTTAATCGAAGTCCGTTGGATTCAAACCATTTAGAATTGTAGATCACCCATGGTAAAAATAAAAAGGCAGAAGCTTTTCTACATTCAAGCATTTTTCAAAATTCAACCATGAAATCTTTTGAGTTGATTCCAACTCTCAAAAATCACATTTAACCATACCTGTCAGAATATATAAAAATATATAGGGTTACTTGCAGAAATAATGATCATGTAATAAAAGAATGCCTCATAGGCATTTCTAGTCACTTTATTTAATTAAAATAAAAAGGTTAAACCTTATTAAATTTTGACACCACTTTAAATCACATTCCCATGTACTGAAATGTGTGGTGATGACATGTGTCAACATGATCCCATGTTTGAGTTGGAGAATATTAAATATTAAGTAGTTTTTCAATGAGTAGAAATTAATTTTCTCAAATAAAATAAATAAGACAATTACTTTTCAATGAGGAAGGAGGATACTACGAGGAAGAAGCCGAGGAGAACTTCAACCACTGCTCTGCACAAGGCAGGCTCACACTTGCAACTTAGCAAGCTTATACTACTATCTTGGCAAGCTAAACCATGCAAGTTTTACTTGCAAGCTTACACCACTTGATACCCAATCCTAGTTTTACTTGCAAAGATTAATATTTTATTTCTTTATCCAAACTTTCTCTTAGAGTTTACTTAGTGATTTGTAGATATTAGAAGGATATTGGAAGGTAGCATAAAGAGCATAAAACTTGGCCTAAGTTAGATAAATCTTGATGTCATCCTGACGCATGAGATTGAACTTAGATAAGATACACTTGTTTACCACCCCTCATTAGTATTTACCCCCACTTGTAGATGCTAGTGCTAAGCATAAAACTTGATTAACTTTAGATGGGAACACTTGGTGAAAATGGTTATGAAAACCTTAGAATGATGAGTCATTCTACTGAAATGTTTTGACACGTGTTTCCGAAGACCAAATGATTTTGATGATGAAAATGTTAAGGCATGAGCCTTAGCCCTTTACAAAATTGATGGTTGTCTGGATGCGATACCATTCCAATTTTACCGTACAACCACAATGCCCGAAATTTGGGTAGGGCTTGACTGGAAATTTATATACCTTAGTATGGGTTCCCTTGCGGCCAAGGTCTGAGCTGAGGCTACCTTGTGAAGATTGTCCACCTGTGCAGTATCCAAGATGACAGTTGGTCATGGTTGGGATGCCAAACTCACGGGAGAGGTGCATATACTAGGGGCGTGTAATGGAAAGGTTAGGATTCATTACCCGCATACTGAGTATGGTGAATTCAGGATTGTTCCTGACGGATGTATCGAATGTTGTGGTGAAAGTGTACAATTTCTATAGAGTGTCAAACTATTCGAATAGTCGCGTTCGCGGTTATGGATAGTTGGAGTGGCCATACCGTTCCATCGTCGGTTGTTTTTAAAATTACTTGTGAAATGATTTATGATTTGACTTGACCACAACTGAGTTGTGACATGAAATTCAAGTTCCCACTTAGGTGTTATAAAACTTTCAACTAGCTTTCTTTGCTTCAGAACTTAGTAGAGGTAAATATGTCTTTTTGCAAAACAACCCTAGAGCTTAGTATAACCTATTCAAAACCCCCTTCACTTGTTAGTATTAGTTTGCGAGTACTTAAAGAATACTCATGGCTTTGTTCCTGGCTATTCCCGTGGCCAGACTATGAAGAGGAGTATCGGCAAGATGGACCGCAGGAAGGTTACGACAACTAGGATCATCTCCCATCGTCAGCAGTGCCTGTGACTATGAAGATGGAGCTTCGCCTACGCTATCGTTATGTTTACGTTATTCCGCTGCTTGAATTGTATTAAGAACTGGATCATGAGATCCTTATTTGTGTAAGACCTTATGTATGGTTTGTAATGGATGATGTACTATGATATCCAATCTGTTATGTCTCGCAAAAATGGTAATCCTAGGATTGCGATGTATGGCATAACAGGCATCTGGGATTAAAAATCCGGGTGTTGACATCTGCTAACCAATCATATGCATCCATTGGTTCCGGAGCTAATGTATAAGGTAACGGCCTTGCATTCTGAAAATCGGAAAGACTCACTCCTCCACTTTCATGTGCTCTACTGTTTCCAGCTCGTGCCAACAATTCTTCCATGAATTTGTTCTGGGATTCCTGCATCATCTGCATGTACTGCATGAAATTCTGCTCCATTAACGGCCTCATTGGTGGTGGTAATGCTCCTTGATTTCCGACGTCTTCATCCGCCTTTTCTTTATCCTCGTGCTACATGCGTTGTTGTTCAGATTCGGTATCCTACATCCGATTCCATGACCCCATAGTCCTGCAACATAAAGAGAATACTCATGATTACATCATGCATATGTGTTCTGAGCTTAACTTCATGCATAGAACTAGTCACACAATGGAAAACAAAATCCAAATAAGAACCAAATATGCATTTCACATATTATACATTATAAAACATATAGTTGGTATAATGTTATTACATGTCCATACCATATAGGTACCATAAACTCATGTGGACGCTACCCCACTTATTTAAATACATTTTTTCTCTCAAACACTACAATACGCAACACTTTTACTCCTCTATGCATAATCTAAGTCCTTAGTAGCTACGACGCTCATTATACATGCCTGGAATCCAACCGTGGTGACGTGAAGTCCGGCGCACAGTTTGTGAAACAACTGGCCTTCCAGATGGAACGTACTCGGTATCTAAAGTATCAAGTCTTGAGTTATCACTTAGCCTGAGAGAATTGACTCCCTCCATCTCAACTAAAAAGTCTACAGAAACATGTCCATTCCTATCACCCACTTGCATCTCCTAAGCTCCATCCCTAGAGTAATCAACCGAATACTCAGATTCCGTTTCTCCCCAGGTACTCTGCTAGGCAAGATATTTAAACACTGGATAATGTACATTCCCTGGGTTTTGATAATGTATCGGTGATTCAAATACCCGCTCCTCATCCTGACTTCCTCCTCATCCCGACTTCCTCCAAGCATAGCATTCATGCTACTATTATTAGTATTGGTTCTTGCCCCCATCCAGCTGCATTGTCCAACATCTCTGTCAGAATCATCCATTGATTCTCGAGATCCATTAGGTGATCCCATCCTCCATCCATCATAATTCTTAATAGGAAGTTCTGAATCCGATCCTTCCTCGGAAGCCTATGGTATAGGATATCTCGTATCTAAAGTAGGATCATAAGTAGGTTCAGGTCTAAGTGAATAAGGATATGGTGTAAAAGATTCTGGATCTATCGGAATATCCTTGAAAACTGGGTTAGCCCTAATCATCGCTTCATTCTCTAACTGGGATGCTAACTTCTTCCTTCGTTCAGGATCAGTTAGATCCTCCAACATATCATTATTATCCTCCACTGTAACTTGATGTGTCTTACACAAAGATCCAACCATCAGTCGATACCTATCCATAAACTAGGAAGCTGACTTAGGATGCTTCTTTACTAAAGTAATATGATCCGGTATCAGCTTCGTTTCTATAGAATCATGAGGAATCACAGCAAATGTGCTTCCTTCTAACTCCTAGACTTTGTGTTCCCGAATATTAGTTATCGCCTCCAGAATAGCAACATGATATGCTGCTAAGTGACTTCTACCTTCACCCATGGGTAAATCATGATATAACCCAAGCTTCTCTAGAAGTTGGATACTCACACGATATTTGGCTAACATACGACCATCGTAATAGATTATGGTATTCACTGGAATAGTAGTTGAACAACCAAAAATCCTGAAAAGTTGACAAAGTTGATCAGTGAGTGTCCCCTGATAATCATTGAGAGTCTCTTATTTCCTTACAAAAGTCTGTTTTCGAAACTTTGGTGCCATTTTATCTGTATACATAATATCGTAATTAGTAATCGGTATAATATTGCATCATAACAAAGAATTATCGTACTCAAATATACAATGGAATATTCTCATTTGAATATCCATTATACTCTTTTAGAGAATTCTTTATCGTTGCGATAGACTCCTACATGTAAAACCCTTTACTAGGTTTCCAACCTAACATCAAAGCAATTGCTCTGATACCAGCTGCGATGACCCAGCATACCACTGCATGTGTAGTACACTATAGTTGTTGACATGGCATCCATAGAACACCGTTCCATAAATATCACATCCCTTAGAGTGGTACAATAGAAACATTGCGGGTCCATATTACAAATATACACACTTTATTATTATTACAATACCAGAAGTTTCGTACTTTAAGTGGTTTAAACTTTTACAAACTCAAACTTAAATAATTTTAGCAAAAGATTCAAGTTTCAAACTTAAAACCAGAATTGAGCTCAACAACTTATTTTATAAAATATATGATGCTCGGCTCAATTGGATTACTAATTACTAAGGCAACTACTCGGACTCGTTGCCATCTACTCCATAGTGTATATCATAGTCCACTCCTTCCACTCCTCTGGACCGATCGGGTTCCTCGTAGTAGACATCCTCTTGTCCTTCTGCTGCGCACATCGGAGTGTCTTCTGGCTCCTCAGAGTCTAAGCAGGGGATCAAAGGAAAGGGTTAGTAACAGCGTTACCCAGCAAGTTCATTATATGCAAAGTGGGAAGTTTAATACACTATCTACAACCTTGGACTATCAATCCTTGGCACTATGCAGTTTTTGATAAACCTTTCTTCAAAGATTTCTTTTATTATTATAAACTATGCCCATTATCCTTCACAGGTTGACCAGAACTTCATGGAGTTCCTTTCCCGCCGCATTCATAGTTCCTTCCCGGAACAGGGAGTAACAATTTACAATTCTTACACTCTGCAGAGGTGCATTGCTTTACCAATGAGATATCAACTCCTTGTTGCACAATCGGGCGTACTTTCCTGTCCACAATTCTGTGATGTGGGGCCTAGTAGGTGATCCAAGCCAATCACTACCCCATTCGCGACTCCGCATGTCTCCTTGGTGTACACCATGCCCACACATTGAATTATGGCAATGGTTTGTATAGATCGTTCAGATGCCAGAACTATCATGGGACGTTGAGGGTTCCCACCCATATTCTACTTATACTCTATGAATTACCAATCAATGCACGCTACAAGGATAACAGCCACGACCCGTGCATCCGGCTACATGCGAGAGGAAGAAGATATAGCTGACTTGTCCATCCCATTCCAAATCTCATGGTTAACGCGTACTATACGGCGCTAGAATCCCTGATGGCATGGGTTATTAATTCCTATGGTGGATATCATGCAATTGGAAACCTATGTTCCACTGCCAATCTATATTTACCATCACTTAGGATGATAATAGCATTCCATTTATTTGTGAAAATAGTATTTTCTTGCTTTTCTTCCGAACATAGATGATAACATGCAATTTGCAATTACTTTGATAAAGACTCATCAAAAGGATAAGCAAGTGATGAACTTGCCTTGTGATTTCAAGGTAGTGAAGTTGGATGCTTCCACTCGACATTGGGCTTCTATTTCTACAAAACACCATTATTGCCCGGTAGGGATAATATTTAAATAAGCAATAATGATTATGCATAGTAGTGTAGTGCATCATTAATTACTTTCTTTGTGTGTTTTACCCACCTTATTAATTCTTATATTCCTTTATTTAATAAAAAGAAATTGTTAATGCTTAGTTCCTAAAATTTTATAAATATTATATCTAATATTTTTATAGTATAATATAGTAATATAAGAGCTTCAATTTTATTATTATTTAATTTTAACTCTTATTATTATTTTCTTAATATTCTTTTTAGAAATAATCATTTATATTTCTAAATTTTTATTTTTGCTAATCTAAATAGTAATTAGTATTTTTATAAAATATTATACTAATTTAGAATGATAAAAATAATTTTTATTTATTTTTAGGTATTTTGTTTATTTTATAAAATTCCCTTAAGAAATATATATTATAAAAATATTTAACCTAAATTTATTATACTAAAAAATAAGTTTCTTAATTTTATTTGGTAGCTTATATTTTTGTGAACTCATAGATATCTTATTTGTATTTTTAGGATTTGTATTTTATTTCTTAGGACTTATTAAGTCCTAGGGGTATTTTGGTCTTTAACTAATTATTTATATTCTTTTATTTTTAAATTCTAGGCCAAGCCCATTGGGCCGACCCAGCCTGACATGTCCTACTTGGGTAGGTCAAACCAACTCCACTGAGGAGTACTAGACCATGCCGGCCCAGTACTTGCCCTGCTCGCCCCTCTCGCTTGCGTCTCTCCTGTCTCTCGCCTCACTGAGGCGTCGTGCTGCCGCCGCCATTGCCCCGCGATTCCGGCCTTCTCGAGCTTCACCGGCCGCCATTGTGGTGCGTGTCAAGGTTGTCGAGGCTACTCCGTCGACCGTTCCGTCGACTGGTCCTATCCGATTTGACTCTTGGCCTCTCTCCTAGCCAGTCTGGCCCCACCCCGAACCCTAGGGTGGTGTTGTGACGTGTTCCTGGTGGCCCTGAGGTGCTTGTAGGTCTGCTAGTGTTGCTATGTCCGCCTCGTCTATGGCTAGGAGTGGGTTGAAGCGCCTTAGGGTGCTCCCCGTGCCGTCGTGGACCTCATCGTCGGCCACCCTACTTCCTCTTCTATAACCTAGCAAGGACCTTGGGTATGTTCTTCTATTCCCCCTTTGTCTCTTTTGATAGCCTCTATGTGCTTCTAGTGAGGAATCCCTAATTAGGGTTCATCTGGTCTGTTAGGGTTCTACCCCTTTATGTTGATTATTAAAGATAAGAACTGATTCATGCATGGCTTGTGGTAACTTAGACTATGCAGAATTACTGTCTATTTGTGGAATTGGAATTGATACAGTGACCCTATCAGACGAATTCTTGTTTGAAATTAGATTACTATCAATTGTAATATTGATGATGATGTGGCTCTAATATAGATTGATATCTAGCTATTGGTGATGGTTAACTTGTCCATACTGGAACATGTAATTGGCTTCCTATGCCAAATCTATTGATGCCTCTGTTGACAATTTATTTATGAAACAAAAATGATTCCTAATTTCTAGATTAGGAAGATGATTGAATAGCTTCTTGAAAAAGTTTGATTATGAAACCTCTGTGTAGAATTTGCTTGGTTAGAATAAATCTTTGTGACACCTTGATTGGAATGGTACACAAGAATTTATTCTGGTATGGGCTATTTTCTATATGTGTTATAGAGTGTCTTGGTGTTATTAAGATTTGAAAATCTCTACTTGATATATTAGCACATGATGCCTATTGATTTTATTTAGCCTATGATGTTGGTCTGAGGCAAGGCTTTTTGTAAAAGCAATTATTTTTATCTACTGCTTGCATTCTTCAATAACCTATGATGGATAATCCTCAAGTATAATTACTATAGTGCTTGGGAATTAATTTGAGTCCCTTGGAATGAAAATATAATAGATCCTTACTATTTGAGATTCATTCTTATACTGAATTGATTTCCGAGGTGCTACTATTCAATAGATGTGCCAAGAAATATTCATTTAAGGCTTCTTTTATATTTGATTGGGAATAATAGGGATTATTATCCAAGATCAGTGATGCACAAGCTGAGATCTTGGTGTGGTTTGCAAAGATTGATTGTTAGCTTTGTCTATTTTCTTCTGTGATGGATACACCTCACTTGGGTGTTTTTCTAAGAAGATAACATATGAAACAACAGATGATCTGATAATTTTGGATAATATTTATCATTTGATTTTTTTGTATGGACTCACCACATAGCTTGATGGTTGGTGTTGCTGCTGTGCTGGTTGATCTTGCTTGCTTGATCTTGGTGGCTTGATCATCCCCTTGAGCTTGTTCTGCACCTCCTGGTACTGGTCCTGCTCCTCCTAGCTCATGTGGAAGGCTGCTTGACCTTGCTTTCCTCCTATTCCACCCTCTCCATTAGGTGACCATCTTGGATGGTTTCTTGGTGGATTGTTTTGGTGAATGGTTGCTTGATCTGGTGGATATCTGGAAACTGGTAATGATGTGTGTGTTCTTGAGATAGAACTATGGCTGTGACTGTGTAGTGTGAGCAAAACTGGTTTTGTTGTGTCGAGTGTGGCTTTATCTCCCTCTATTTCTCTCTGCTGGTCGACAGCATTGCATGCAGTTAGTGGAGTAAGATTCTTCACTGTTGGGCTCATTTGGATCTGGTCAAGTGAATATTTTTTCACTTCTATCCTTTTACTTTTCCCTGTTCTCGTGAAACTTGCCCCTTTTACTTGGCTTATGATGTGATACTGTAGCATTTTTTGATTTGAAAGATTAGATACTACACATTGGTGAAACTTGCCCCTTTTATATACTCAATGATGTGAATTTGAACAGTGCACTTCATTGTTCTCTACTGAGAGTATTATTAACAAATTAACATCTTGTTTTCTTTTGTGTTTCTTTTATTTTACAGGAACAAAGATCTGGATGATCAAGATTTAGTATAGAAGTATATAGGTAGTCTAGGTTTTCATTGTTATCTTCTATTTATTCTTTTGTAAAGAATCTTGTAATAATATTCTTATGATTTAATAAAGTTTTATTTTATTATAATTTAGTTCCTGTAATACTCTTGTTTGATATATTTGTCTCTCTTTAATATTGTTTATGGAATAAAGAAAAGAAATAAGAATTCATTTCTTATTTAAATTTCCTTGTCTTAAATTCTTATTATTATTTAATATATTTTTAATATTATCAAACAATATTACTAAATAATTTTGGATAACAATTTAATATTACTAACTTCTAATTTTCAAATCTTTTCCAAATCATTTTTAATTTCTAATTTTAATTCAAATTGTTTCCCCCAAAACTCATTAATTCCTAAAGGTCATGTCCAAATTTATAGCAATTACTATAAAGAGCTAATCCTACCTTTAGATGGTGAAAGAAATTCTGATCTCTTTAGGTTTTTGTTAGGCGAAAAATTTACCTAGATTTTATAGATGAATGCATGCAAATGATCATATTCCTATGTCTACCCTTCGTTGGTACCTAAATGCTGGGGTGCTACAATCCATGAGGAAATTCCTCATCCAAACAGATTCCTTTGCCGCCTCTGAGGCAGCAATATACTCAGCCTATGTTGTAGATGCTGGCATAGTCTCTTGCTTGGAACTCTTCCATCTCACAGCCCCTCCATTTATAATAAACATGTATCCATATTGCGAATGAGAATCATTCGAATCAGTGAGATTACTCGCATCCGTGTAACCCCTTACACTGAGTTCATCCTCACCACCATAGAGTAGAAAACATCCTTAGTCCTTCTCAAGTACTTTAGGATGGTCTTAATCGCTGCCCAGTGGATCTCTCCAGGGTTAGCTCGGTATCTGCTCACAACACTTAGAGCATAGGAAACATCTGGCCTAGTAAAAATCATTGCGTACATGATGGATCCGATTGCCAAAGAAGATGGAATCTCACTCATCCGACTTTGCGCATTAGTTGTCAAAGGACACTGAGTCTTAGTTTTACACCATGGGACATCGGTAAGAACCCCTTATTAGACGATTCCATGTTGAACTTCTTCAACATCTTGTCCAAATATGTACTCTGATTCAATCCAATGAGCCGCCTGGATCTATCTCTATAGATCCTGATTCCTAGAATATAAGTTACCTCACCCAATTCCTTCATTGAGAAACTCCTTTCCAATGGCTCCTTGGTTTCTTGCAACATCTGGACATCATTTACATTCAATAATATGTCATCCACATATAAGATTAGAAATTTAACTTTGCTCCCACTAAACTTCTTGTATAAACAAGAATCATGTTCACTCTTGATGAAGCCAAACGACTTGACTACCTCATCAAAGCGAATGTTCCAACTCCAATATGCTTGCTTCAACCCATAAATGGATTTATGAAGTTTGCATACCTTGTTAGCATTAGCCAAATCGGCAAAACCCTCGGGATTTATCATATACACGTCATTGGTTAAATTTCCATTAAGGAAAGGCGTTTTGACATCCATGTGGCATATCTCATGATCAAAATAAGCCGCTATAGCTAACATGATCCGAACTGACTTAAGCATCGCTATGGGTGAGAAAGTCTCTAGTCAACTCCTTGAACCTGTTGTAACCCCTTCACGACAAGTCATGCTTTATAGATGGAAACATTTCCATCCATATCAGTTTTCCTCTTAAAGTCCCATTTGCACTCGACGGGTCTTCCACCGTCTGGTAGATCAACCAAGTTCCAAACTTGATTTTCATCCATGGACTTCAACTCGGATCTCATGGCTCCAAGCCATGACCCAGAATCATAACCCGCCATTGATTCCAAATAAGTTGTCGGTTCATCACTGTCTAACAGCAATACCTCACGAACACTTCGCAATCTCGCCGATCTTCGCGGCTCAGGTGCAGCTGCCGGACTAACTACCATGACCGGCTCAACCTCCAAGGCTTTTGTCGAGACGTCACTAGCCGGTTCCTCTCAAACTTCTTCGAGCTGCACTGTGCTCCCACTAAATCCCCGAATGAGAAACTCTTTCTCAAGGAAGACACCGTTCCGAGTGATAAACACTTTGCCCTCTTCGCAGTTGTAGAAGTAGTAACCCAAGGTTTCCCTTGGATACCCCACGAAAATACACTTATCCGATTTGGTTGTAATCTTGTCCGACTGAAGTCTCTTGACAAAAGCTTCACAACCCCAAATCTTAAAAAAGACAATCTTGGCTTTTGGCCCGTCCACATCTCATGCGATGTCTTATCTATGGATTTTGATGGTACTCTGTTTAGTGTGAAAGCTGCAGTTTCTAGACAATAACCCCAAAATGATAAAGCTAGATCTGTCCGACTCGTCATTTATCGTACCATGTCCAACAAGGTCCGATTCCGTCGTTCCGAGACACCATTCCCGGCGGAGTGAGCTGGGGAACTATTCCACAACTCTTCAGATGCTGATCAAACTCATGGCTCATGTACTCGCCACCTCGGTCCAACTGGGAAACTTTATATTCTTGTCGAGTTGATTTTGTACTTCATTCTGGAATTCTTTGAACTTTTCAAAGGCTTCCAACTTATGTTTCATCAAGTAGATATATCCATGCTTACTCAAAATCATCAGTGAAGGTAATGAAGTACTCATAACCACCCCTGGTTGTCGTGCTCATTGGACCACATACATTACTATGTACTAGTCCCAACAAGTCAGACGCCCTTTCACAACTCCTGGTAAAAAGAGTCCTGGTCATTTTGCCGAGTAGGCAAGATTCGCATGTCTCGAACGACTCCAAGTTGAACGAAGTTAGGAGCCCATCATCATGGATTCTTCATTCGTTTTCAACTTATATGACCAAGCTGACAATGCCAAAAATAATTCATATTCAGATCATTTGGTTTCAACCTTTTAACATTTATGTTATAGACTGACCCGCCATCAAGATTCAAAACATATAAACTGTCTTGGATGGTTGCAAAGCCGTGAAACATATCATTCAAATATATATAACAACCATTGTTATTAATATTAGACTCATAGCCTTGTCTCATCAAACATGAGGCAGAAATGATGTTTTGACTAAGCATCAGAACATACTAACAATTATTTAGTTCCATTAAGAATCCTGAAGGTAATTGAAGTTGCATCGTTCCGACTTCCAACGCAGCAACTCTTGCTTTGTTGCCGACCCGAATGTCAACCTCACCCCTTGTTATGCTCCTAGTTCTTACCAGTCCCTGCAACTAGTTGTAGGTATGAATGACTGATCTGGTATCATATACCCAAGAACTACCAGGTGCATCAGCAATATAAATGTCTATAACATTGCACACAAGTGTACCTGAGGAGGAAGTTACACCTCCGCTCTTGGCTTTTTTGGCCAAATACTTGTTGCAATTCCTCTTCCAGTGGCCATCCTCCTTGCAATAAAAGCAAGTGGATCCAGACTTTGTCCCTAAAGAAGCGCTTGGGATCGAATCCCGGGCGTTACCTCCTGACTTAGTCTTCCTTTTCTTAGTCCAAGAACTCTTCTTGAACTTAGCCTTATTCTGTACCATCAACACTTGACTGGTATCTTTCTTGAGATTAGCCTCTGCCTGCTTTAGCATCCCATGCAATTCAGTGAGCTTCTTATCCATACCATGCATGTGGTAGTTCGATATAAACTAACCATAAGCACTAGAAAGAGAGTTCAGAATTATGTCTATAGTGAAATCTTAGCTAATGGGGTAGCCAAGCCTTTCCAGATACTGCACGTAACCAACCATATTGATCACATGCGGACTCAGTGGATCGCCATCCTTAAGCTTACATCTCAGCAAAGCTTGAGAGAATTGATACCTATCGGTCTTTGCCTAAGCCTAGAACATACTTTTGAGACTTCCGTCATATCGTAGGCCTCAACATTCTTGAACTGCTGCTGCAAGTTCGGTTCCATGCAAGCAAGCATAAGGCAGCTAATTTCCGTGGACTCATCCTTGGTACGACAGTAGGCATTGGTAACAGCAACACTTGCATTCTCATCCGGCTCATATGGAAGTGGGTTATCTAGAACATGGTACTTCTTTTCATGCTTGAGAACAATTCTCTAATTTTAATACCAGTTGGTGAAATTAGTGTCATTCAGTTTATATTTCTCAAGAATGGTTCTCAACGCAAAACCGGATATCTGAGGGAGACTACTACTAGGTGCCATTATCTACAACAGAAAATGCAATAACACTTAAGACATGTATTCATAAAATACCAAGCGTATTAAACATTTTAATACTTATGCTCCCACTAGAACCAACACCACTCTGATGGTTACTTAGTGATTCAGGATCCTAAATAAGCAAGTCGACTATTGAGCTTTAGCATCACCGCTACCCGTCAAGTGATCTAGGTAGGCAACTCTTGCCAATCGCATCTCATGCGATTCATGTTGGTCGAGTGTCATCTCATGCCCCGGCTACGACCGACCTCTCCCCGAGCTCCACAATTGTTGTGATAGACCCGTCTAGTTTACCAAGTGCTTCCGCGTGTAAGAGTCTGACTCGAACCCACCTGGTCGAAGAGAATTAGCAGCACCTCAATTTTATGAGCCCACTAACCTAGAATGTCTGACTTGTGATGGTGCATCACTGGCGGGGATACCGACTAGACCTTCTTTGAGGGATTAAAGTTTACCAACTATCCAATAGAGGTAAAACTAGAGACATAACAATAACACAAATAATATCATTATAATATGAAATGGTATGGCTCTCTTCATGGTGATCTCCATCTCCATGAACCTGTTTGTCATGCCTCTGGTTGCCGTGTCCTTCAAGTCCTCCAAACATGCTACACTAGCACTAAGGAATATACAAGAAGATGGCATCACATGCCGACACGCAGGTCATTATACAATAACATTGATAGCACTTCGGCTCCAGTTGGCTGACAAACCCGTGATACGCAGATCATGTATGAATTACACACATACATCACATGTACATAAACCATACCATTCACAACGTCCTGCAAAAACAAGTTATGCATAGATACCATATCTAGCAGCGTTGTGAAACCCGCAACGACCTCTAAGGCGCTACGACAGGGCGGAGCCGACGGTTTCAAAATCGTAGATATCATATACATTCTGAACCATGGATTCCTTCATTGGATAAAACACTTTTACCCAAATATGATCCCTGTGCAGATCTAACCAATCTCATTGATCATCTCCCACCTGATCTTCCATGCACCCCCAGTGCAATTGATCCAATCAATCTTGCACAAAACCGATATATCTCATAGATCGACCACCATAACCCTAAGTAGATCCAATCTACCACCTCATGCATATCATATGCACAGATCAAGGGCCTAAAACCAGAGGCTTTCGCTTTGATATCACTATTGGGCCGCGGGCCAATAAATAAAAAAATTATCTAATGCGGTGCTCCCAAGATCCAGCTCAGGTAATAGGCCACGAGATTTACCACTAGACGCGTAGGTCCGGATTATTGATGAAGCGCGCCACTTGATGCAGTGCCGATCGATCTCACGAACAGCTCATTTGGATCCCCATGAACTCCTTCGCTAGATCCCTTTGTGTAACATCCCGAATTTTTCCTAAATTTGGAATGTTAGAAAAAAATTATTAAGTTGATTGTATTGTTTAATCTTGTTGAAATTTTGAATGAAAAGAAAAAAAATTGTTGTTGATTGATATTTTACTAAGCCACATTAAAAGAAGAGGATTACTATGACTACCAAGTTTTGAACAAACCCAAGACAATTGTTTGATTCTCATCTGTGAACCTTCCATTAATACAAGTTCTTAAGTTAAATCACCGTTTGCAAAACCCTATTTTGAAATTACTAGAAATACTCCTACAAGACTACAAACAAGGTTTTATGAATCCATTTGTTTAAATATGAAAACTATTGCTACAAAGGATCCTATGATGATCTACATAATTTTAGAAAATTTTGGAGACAAGAATCAACTCATTTGGTGATCATATGAAAAAGATATAAAGGAAATAAAAAAAGAAAAAAAAGAATAAACAAAAAAAACTAACCTACCCCGCGGACCACCCCGGCCCATCCCACTCCCTCCTCTCCTCTATTTGCCGCCGCTCCCCACCAGCGAGCAGCGCATAGCGCGGTGGGCTAGCCCAAAGCCAGAGCACAGCAGCCAGCCCGCATACCCCTTCCCTTTCTATTTTTTTTTATCTACAGCGGCTGACACCATGGTCCCACATGTCATACACAACCTCCTCCGTGTTCATCCCAAACTCCACCTACCGACGAACTGCCCGAGAAATTCGGCCAACATCGGCCTCAATCTTTCCCCTCCCGCATGCAAGGACCCCATAAATACCGCATATCCTTTCCCCTGCTAGTTTTCGCGACTTTTTGCAAACCCTAGTTGTCCCAGATCGAGATTCTGATCTCACCGGAGATCCCACCACCACCGAGCTTTGGAGCTCGAGGTGGAGCATGCTCAGGTCACCTGCTCGCCCTACTCTCCCTCTTGTTTTCTTCCCCGAGTTCTTTCGCACCTCCCTGACCACTCTTCCCCTTCTGCAGAGCACCAAAGCGCACCAGATCGCTCGCCGGAGTTTCATCGACGACCACCGCCTCCGGTCGCCCTTCATCACACCTCTGTGACTAGATCCACGACACCAAGAAAACGAGAAGAACCCTCTAGACGTGTTGATCATCGTGGACTAATCCTCCACGCCGGGAATTCATCGGAGTGCCGCCACCGTTGTCCGACCACCACCCACCGTCCCCACTGGCCGAAAGCGCCGGCCAGCAGAAGCCAGATCGCGACCGTTCGATCGAGGACGGGCGTCCCTGATCAGATCGTCCCGACGAAGGGGTACCGACCAACAAGTTCGCGCCAGGTGTCGTCCTCGTCAGCGTGCCCCACCAGTGCCACGTCCTCGGCCAGGTCAGACCCCGCGCTTAGTCAACGCTGACGCAATAAAAGTAATAGATCAAATATTAAAAATTTAGAAAATTGTGCAATCTTGCGAAAATCATATAAAATTATTTATAAGTCCAAAAATTATAAATAATATACCTACGGATTCAGAAAATTATGTAGAATATTAATAAAAGATTAGATCTAACTTTTACTATATAGTTGTAATATAATAATTTAAATAGTTTAATAGACTTTTTAGACTACATAAATCATAATAAATTATTTGTAGATCCAAAAAAATGCAAATAAGGTATATATGGATTCATAATTTCATATACGACATTAATATACTGTTAGATACAATTTTTGAAATATAAAAATTGTTGTATTAGTTTAATTACTTTTAATGGCCATTTAAATTACTAAATTCATAATAAATTATTTATAGATCAGAAAAATATAAATAATATGTCTATGGGTTCACAATTTCTTGTAGAATAAAAATATGGTCTTAGACATAATTTTTTGATGAAGTAATGTTTTAAATGAATTAAACTCCATTAAATAGTAATTAAGTCACATAAAAAGATTTACAACTCCGATCGGGGTGAATCCAATTCCTACTGTTTGTATCAATATCCTATATCCATTAAAGCTGGGAATCAAATTTAATTCGATAGTTAGGACAGAAGTTGCAACAAAACTATTAAAACCCCATTATGGAAATTAACATTTAATGATAAATACCCTATGGCATTAAATGATCTCATACATGCATCATATGATGTATTAATGTTCATAAAACTAAATATAACCATTGTGTCATGTTAAATCATCGTGCATGTTTGTGATCATCATTGTTGTATTGTATGTTGCAATTGTTTTGATTGGAATTACTCTATTCCCGCGTTAGATTGTTCTGAGAGTGCGACTGCTACGGAGAAATACAATCATCACCCATACTATCAACATAAGGCAAGTTACACCACTTGTTCATATCTTTTGTCCCAGTTTTGATTCTATGCATGTGATCTTCAAAATTCTATAGTATGCATGTGTAGGATGTTCTAGTCGAATTTTTCCTTGGTATTATTTTGCAAGTGCGATGATTTTGTAGTATGCCACGAGTAGCTCTATACTTAGGATTTTCCCTTCCTAATAGGTTACCCTCTTTTGCTAAGTTTCGCTTGCTATGCTATATATATATGTAAAATACCGTTGGGGGGTTTGAAAGACAATGAATTTTTATAAGTATAAAGGCTCTCTTGAGCAAACTTTTCTTCTCAAATCCACTTCAAAATAAAACTAAGTTTTCTTCTGGGCGGAATGGTTGTCGGGACAACGAGTGAGATTTTGGTGGAGGACGGCCGCCCAGGAATCAAAGAAGTCTGCCATGTTTCAGAATTCAGAAGCTTCCAGTGCAACCACAATACATATGGGCTCTGTCTTGGCCTAGTACTTAGTGGAAAACCTCACCTGGGTACCAACATTTGGAGGTTCTTGGAACGGTTGGATCCAGAAGGTAGAGGGGCTACTAAGGGAAAGCCTCGCCATGGTCTTGTCTGTAAAAGGACTTGATCGTGGATTGTGGGTAAAGTGCACCAAATCTCGAGAGTATTGCAATCTGATCGATCAGCCGTATTAACGGAAATAGAACATTTTTGAGCATCTGAAGGATGGAGCCTCTGAAGGATCTTCCTCTCTCTTTTCTAAACAAAGTTTTGAAACCCCATGGCGTGAGTAATATCGCCAATGGGTGGGATTTTAACTTGGTGCGTAATATCCAAGTGTCACTTGGTGAGTAATATCCAAGTGTTTGGTTGTTTGGACACTTGGTGAGTAATATCCTCGTGTGCCATTCGACCCTATTTTATCTAAGCAAATGTTTACAAAGTAGGGTAAAACTCTCTCTCCCTTTTCTCTCCATACTGAGTGAAAATTAGCTTTATGAAAATGAACTCCAAAGACTAAACTAGCCTTGCATGTAGATTTAGTCTTTCCTTCCTTGGTGTAATTTGCAAATACATTTAAAGTATTGACCCAACTTGTTGGCTGCACGTTTCATGTGCAGAATTTCGGAGATCGTTGAAAGGTGCGCTAGGATCGTGGGTCTTTACTCAACCTGCCTGTGGCATTGATGGGACTCATGTTGTATATTTTTCGCTTTTGTTGTAATAATGTAAACTCTGGATTATTCGATTCATGTAATAAAGACTTGTGTTTTACATGATATTTTATCGACTGTGAGTGCTAGCTATTGATCCAGGGACTAGCACGTTAATCATAGGGACTTAGGATCCTTACCGATCCAAGGTCGCTACAGATGGTATCAGAGCATAAGTTGACTGTAGATCGTGACCCTAGACATGGAAAACCTTAGGATTAAATATTTTCAAAGTTATTTTAGAAGACTCTCATACTTCTCATCATCTATCTTTGGAGTTTTAGAAATATCTTAAGTCTCTTCTTTTCAACATTAGAAATGACCACTACGCACTTCAAGAAGGAACTTTTCTCAATATTACCTTTTCAAAGAAGATCATCTCAATGTTTCGATTAAGTCAGGACTAGAAGACCTCCATGAAAGATGTTCCAAGACTGTAGCTACGAGATTGAAGATTTCAAATCTACAAGCACCAAAGACTTCGAAGGCCTTAAGTCAAGGTTATTAACTAAAGAACTCGAAAGATCCAAGATTATGAAGAACATGAAGACTATCAAGAGAACGAAGACTTTTGAAGACTCAAAGCCTCGAAGGTTCCAAGTGATCTATTAGGAACCAAACCCGGATAGATTTCGCTATAATATAGATGCGACAAATTGTTTGCTATCTTGTGTGTTTTATTACCTTAGCTAATGAACACCTATTTTCTAAATAAAATTTCTTATATGGGTTATTCTTCTCCTTCCATACTCTATTCGTTCCTACTCTAAACGTTGGTTAACTCGACAGATGGACCACATCAATGAGAAGGACAAGGAAATTAACTTCACCAATCGTAAGAGCCACACCGATGCAAAGAAGTGGATGCACCAGGTTGAAGAAAGAATGAAGGATGCCAACATTGAAGCCAATAGAATGGTTCACTATGCCACCCAATTCCTAAAGGACGAGGCTGCAACCTGGTGGGAGATGCAACACGCCATTAATGATCATCAAGGGATGATATCTTGGGAAGAATTTAAAGAGGTTCTACTACAATCTCGTTCCGTCACTCGTATACCAAAAACCCAAGAAGTTGAAGTCCCAAAACAATCAGCTTGCACGATCTGTGGAGAAATAGGGCATACCTCCAAGGAGCATTGTGATCAGTGCCCCTACTGTGAAGAAAGTCACCCATCTGAAAAATGCCCCACCACTGAAGTTACATGCTTCTTGTGCGAAGGGACCAACCACAACCCCTCGCAATGTCACCTCTATCCGATAGTACAACAAGTGAATCAGCAAGTTAGAGATGGATTGTGCCACGACATGTTATCCTCACCAAGGAAGCGGAAGGATCTAAGCAAAGTCATATGCTTCAAGTGTCACAATCCTGGCCATTATGCTGTTGGTTGTCGAGAACAGGATAATTTGGCTGGAAAGGATGAAAACAATGATGGTAATAGTAATAGATGCAGCAACAAGAAGCCCAAGAAGGATCCTATCCAGGAGACATGCTACAAGTGTGGCGAAACAGGGCATTACTCGTCAAATTGTCCTCAAAAAAGGAAGAATGGCAGTGGCAAAGGAAATGTCAATGGAAAGAAGCCTAATCCGTCCATCAGGCTACGATGAATTATGTTAGTATGAGTTAAGCTTACAACTCATTGTACCAGGAGAACCCAACGATTACAATCTTTTAAGGGTGGTAGTACCCTAGTGTAACCCAAACCTATTTCTTTCTAGCCTTCTCGAATCTCGAGGACGAGATTCCTTTTAAGGGTGGTAGTCTGTAACATCCCGAATTTTTCTTAAATTTGGAATGTTAGAATAAAATTATTAAGTTGATTGGATTGTTTAATCTTGTTGAAATTTTGAATGAAAAGAAAAAAAATTGTTGATTGATATTTTATTAAGCCACAATAAAAGAAGAGGATTACTATGACTACCAAGTTTTGAACAAACCCAAGACAATTGTTTGATTCTCATCTGTGAACCTTCTATTAATACAAGTTCTTAAGTTAAATCACCGTTTGCAAAACCCTATTTTGAAATTACTAGAAATACTCCTACAAGACTACAAACAAGGTTTTATGAATCTATTTGTTTAAATATGAAAACTATTGCTACAAAGGATCCTATGATGATCTACATAATTTTAGAAAATTTTGGAGACAAGAATCAACTCATTTGGTGATCATATGAAAAAGATATAAAGGAAATAAGAAAATAGAAAAAAAAGAGAAAAGAATAAACAAAAAAAACTAACCTACCACGCGGACCACCCCGGCCCATCCCACTCCCTCCTCTCCTCTATTTGTCGCCGCTCCCCACCAGCGAGCAGCGCATAGCGCGGTGGGCCAGCCCAAAGCCAGAGCGCAGCAGCCAGCCCACATACCCCTTCCCTTTCTATTTTTTTATCTATAGCGGCTGACACCATGGTCCCATATGTCATCCCCAACCTCCTCCGTGTTCATCCCAAACTCCACCTACCGACGAACTGCCTGAGAAATTCGGCCAACATCGACCTCAATCTTTCCCCTCCCGCACGCAAGGACCCCATAAATACCACATATCCTTTCCCTTGCTAGTTTTCACGACTTTTTGCAAACCCTAGTTGTCCCAGATCGAGATTCCGATCTCGCCGGAGATCCCACCGCCACCGAGCTTCGGAGCTCGAGGTGGAGCATGCTCAGGTCACCTGCTCGCCCTACTCTCCCTCTTGTTTTCTTCCCCGAGTTCTTCCGCACCTCCCTGACCGCTCTTCCCCTTCTGCAAAGCACCAAAGCGCGCCAGATCGCTCGCCGGAGTTTCATCGACGACCACCGCCTCCGGTCGCCCTTCATCACACCTCTGTGACTAGATCCACGACACCAAGAAAACGAGAAGAACCCTCTAGACGTGCTGATCACCGTGGACTAATCCTCCATGCCAGGAATTCATCGGAGCGCCGCCACCGTCGCTGTCTGACCACCCCGCCACCGTCCACCACCGCGCCGCCGGTATGAAGCTTAACCGTGGCCGTTCGATCGAGGACGGGCGTCCCTGATCAGATCGTCCCGACGAAGGGGTACCGACCAACAAGTTCGCGCCAGGTGTCATCCTCGTCAGCGTGCCCCACCAGTGCCACGTCCTCGGCCAGGTCAGACCCCGCGCTTAGTCAACGCTGACGCAATAAAAGTAATAGATCAAATATTAAAATTTCAGAAAATTGTGCAATCTTGCAAAAATCATATAAAAATATTTATAAGTCCAAAAATTATAAATAATATACCTACGGATTCAGAAAATTATGTAGAATATTAATAAAAGATTAGATCTAACTTTTACTGTATAGTTGTAATGTAATAATTTAAATAGTTTAATAGACTTTTTAGACTAAATAAATCATAATAAATTATTTGTAGATCCAAAAAATGCAAAAAAGGTATATATGGATTCATAATTTCATATACGACATTAATATACTGTTAGATACAATTTTTGAAATATAAAAATTGTTGTATTAGTTTAATTACTTTTAATGGCCATTTAAATTACTAAATTCATAATAAATTATTTATAGATCAGAAAAATATAAATAATATGTCTATGGTTCACAATTTCTTGTAGAATACAAATATGGTCTTAGACATAATTTTTTGACGAAGTAATGTTTTAAATGAATTAAACTCCATTAAATAGTAATTAAGTCAGAGAAAAAGATTTACAACTATGATCGGGGTGAATCCAATTCCTACTCTTTGTATCAATATCCTATATCCATTAAAGCTGTGAATCAAATTTAATTCGACAGTTAGGACAGAAGTTGCAACAAAACTATTGAAACCCCATTATGGAAATTAACATTTAATGACAAATACCCTATTGCATTAAATGATCTCATACATACATCATATGATGTATTAATGTTCATAAAACTAAATATAACCATTGTGTCATGTTAAATCATCGTGCATGTTGTGATCATCATTGTTGTATTGTATGTTGCAATTGTTTTGATTGGAATTACTCTATTCCCGCGTTAGATTGTTCTGAGAGTGCGACTGCTACGGAGAAATACAATCATTACCTATATTATCAACATAAGGCAAGTTACACCACTTGTTCATATCTTTTGTCCCAGTTTTGATTCTATGCATGTGATCTTCAAAATTCTATAGTATGCATGTGTAGGATGTTCTAGTATAATTTTTCCTTGGTATTATTTTGCAAGTGCGATGATTTTGTAGTATGCCACGAGTAGCTCTATACTTAGGATTTTCCCTTCCTAATAGGTTACCCTCTTTTGCTAAGTTTCGCTTGCTATGCTATATATATGTAAAATACCGTTGGGGGGTTCGAAAGACAATGAATTTTTCTAAGTATAAAGGCTCTCTTGAGCAAACTTTTCTTCTCAAATCCACTTCAAAATAAACCTAAGTTTTCTTCTGGGCGGAATGGTTGTCGGGACAACGAGTGACATTTTGGTGGAGGACGGCCGCCCAGGAATCAAAGAAGTCTGCCATGTTTCAGAATTCAGAAGCTTCCAGTGCAACCACAATACATATGGGCTCTGTCTTGGCCTAGTACTTAGTGGGAAACCTCACCTGGGTACCAATATTTGGAGGTTCTTGACACGGTTGGATCCAGAAGGTAGAGGGGCTACTAAGGGAAAGCCTCGCCATGGTCTTGTCTGTAAAAGGACTTGATCGTGGATTATGGGTAAAGTGCACCAACTCTCGAGAGTATTGCAATCTGATCGATCAGCCGTGTTCATGGAAATAGAACATTTTTGAGCATCTGAAGGACGGAGCCTCTGAAGGATCTTCCTCTCTATTTTCTAAACAAAGTTTTGAAACCCCATGGCTGAGTAATATCGCCAATCGGTAGGATTTTGGGAACTTGGTGCGTAATATCCAAGTGTCACTTGGTGAGTAATATCCAAGTGTTTGGTTGTTTGGACACTTGGTGAGTAATATCCTCATGTGCCATTCGACCCTATTTTATCTAAGCAAATGTTTACAAAGTAGGGTAAAACTCTCTCTCCCTTTTCTATCCATACTTAGTGAAAATTAGCTTTATGCAAATGAACTCCAAAGACTAAACTAGGCTTGCATGTAGAGTTAGTCTTTCCTTCCTTGGTGTAATTTGCCAATACATTCAAAGTATTGACCCAACTTGTTGGCTGCACGTTTCATGTGCAGAATTTCGGAGATCGTTGAAAGGTGCGCTAGGATCGTGGGTCTTCACTCAACCTGCCTGTGGCATTGATGGGACTCATGTTGTATATTTTTCGCTTTTGTTGTAATAATGTAAACTCTGGATTATTTGATTCATGTAATAAAGACTTGTGTTTTACATGATATTTCATCGACTGTGAGTGCTAGCTATTGATCCAGGGACTAGCACGTTAATCATAGGGACTTAGGATCCTTACCGATCCGAGGTCGCTACACTTTGTCTCCAGCGCCTCATGTGCAATGCCTCTACGGTATCCACACATACAGTAAGGAGCACAGGCAGGTGATTGCTAGATCCTGTCTAACCCGATTTGGGAGTGTAGAAAGTGACGGCTAGGTCAGGGACTATCCCTTGTCGCTCCACTTATAGAAACACCTAGTTGGTCTCAACACTTGAGGCCCATCTAGGTTGTAACCCAACTACCACATGGATCTCATCCACATGGGCTCCTTACCCTTAAGTGTGTGACTCTGTAGGTTCACGTACATATGGACACGACATGAGCTACACCTCCAAGTATCCTGTCATGGCTTTGAGTCTCACTCACTCCCATGAACACTTGGTCTCAAGTCGATAGATGGTAGCGGCCTCTAGCAATACGTGCCATCTCTTAAATGTTGTAAAGTCCGGAAGACAAACCTTCAATGTGACTTTCGTCTAAGTCCCTTTGCCACATGATATACCTTGTTAAGCTATAGGCGAGTAGTTGACATCCCTTTAATAGGTTAACCCTCTTCTTGTTCCATGACATGCAATTCACTCACTGGACTAACTCTTAGTCCAATTCCTCAGCTAATACTTAATTGAATAGCGCATGGCTATGCTTCCGAATCATATCACACGTGAGGGCCCAGAGAATACCTCTCCATTACGGAGGGGCAAATCCCATCTTGGTAATCCATGCCAGGAAGCTTGATTCACAACCAACCCGAACTCTACCTTTATAACTGCCCATTTATGGAACAACGTTTGATAGAACCTAAGTTGGCGATCCACAACTCGGATCATGCGATCACCTCAGGTCAAAAGATTCCATTGTATGAGACTCCAAATGACAACATGCTCGTTGCATCTCAACTGTGGGTCGGTCTGATTCGCTAAACTCTTTAGCCAAGTCCGTATAAATAGGAATGGCATCACCATGCCCATGACAAGTGGAACCGACTTATCAAGCCAACTTCACATTAGTCTAAGTTGTGTGTCCAACACAATCTCAACGACCAAGGACATCTTGAAAGAACAACATAATATATAGTTCCACTACCGAATCACGTATTCGATGATATATATCAGATGTTCACACAAGGGACAACTTAATAACTTTATGAATACTTTGGAGAATATCATCACACATGATTGCCTCTAGGGCATATTCCCAATAATTTTTTCTTAGTTGGAGGAGCAAAAATTAAGAAAAAGAGGTTGCCTTCCTTTATATAAGGGATGATCTCTTATAAAATAAGTGACATGTGTATGACTTATCGGGTTTCCCTTATTTGTTACCCTAGGCGCGTTATAGATATGGCCCATGAAGCCCACACGAGATAAAGAGTCCAGGAAGCATCTGACGGACAGGAGTTTGGCTTGGCGGTTAAGATAGAAAGGAAAATCGACGTAAAGTTAGTATTGTAAAGATAACATGTAACCTATCCGTGTATGGCTCTAGGACTCATCCTATCTTTAAGGCTGGGAGGAGCCGACAAAGAGGGCACCTTAGTTTTCCAGCAATCAGCGATCAGCAATCCGCCAAGAGCTAGAACACACATCTAGCAAATCGGGGACCTTTTAATCGTGTTTCACCATAATCAGACTATATCGACTTCCTTGTTTATCTGAACAGCTGACAAAATCACCAGTGCTCTCTTTTCCATGAAACCCTAAGTTCATAACAATTGGCATTGGCGAGGTTACCCCTCGTCAATAAGTCAAGACTATTTTTTTCATTGTACCACATGTCTTCCCTTAGCAACAGAATTTCATACTAAAAATAGTTAACTCCAATTAATTGTTAGGATAATAGTTAGAGATAATGTGTTTTACGACTTATCTCTAATATCTTCTCTAGATGACATGGAGGGCTAAGAGAAGACACACTCTCTCTAGCATTATACATGCCCTTATGTAGTGAAACAGAGGGACTATATTTTATGTAAATGGTAGTAGGAGTAATATATTAATGTAATTTTTTTATGAAAAGCACGTGGCTTTATTATTATTATTATTCGAAACAGAGGCAAAAGCTTTGCCCATTGATTAATTAAGCATAAAGTGTCCAGTTTTTAGGAGAAACCGGATGAAAACCATACAACAAACACCAACACAACTGGGTCACGCCCACTCAAGACCCACAACCAACGCCGCAACGATTGACACAAACTTCAAGACCAAATGACCTCTCACCCATGCAAAAGAGAAGACGTCGTGACCACTATGGGAGGAGTAGGCACGGGACACTCCGACGTAGCTGAAGAAGACGAACCTCCAAGAATCTGCGCCTGATCAATCTTGTCGCCCATGCGACACCAGATCGATGTCCCCAACACTGCCAAGCTTTGGGTCGTCGCCCTGACATCCAACTGTACCCCAACGCCTAGCAGACCGACAAAACCACCTTCCAGGATCACTGTCACGACGTGCCACCGCTCGCTCTCGAGCCATGATGTCGCACGACCCAATCACGCGCAGCCCAAGCTGCACAGGGCAACCACCCACAAACCATGGACATCACACCAACTCATCTGGGGCCGCCGCTCTGACATAGCAACCGATCGTCCCCTCTAGGACGTGTCCGACGAGCCGACCACCCTGCCGCCCCCACGGCCAAGGTCGCCACCCAAGTCATGACAAGCCACATCCCTGCACCATAGAATTGAAGCCATATCGCCTTCTAGATCCGGCGCCCCGACTCTCCACAACCTGCTCAAGGTCGCCGCCTCGACATCCACCATCCCTCGACCATAGAGCCATTTACCTAACCGTTGCGAACATGCCGCACTACGAGAGCCAAGAGCTCTGAGAAGACGCCTCCAACAAGGTAGTGACGCGTCCGTCAATGCCACCCGCTACCAATGGATCTTAGGTTTTCTCCCGGAGATCCTGAATCTACTCTTGTCGGTCGAAATCCAAACTCAACAATGACGCAAACAAGAGAGAATACGACACCTGAAAGCGCCGCCGCCGTCAGCATCGACCGGAGTCGGTGCAGGACTTTTGCTTGGAGTTCAACCTGACCGCAAAGCTTGGGGAGCAACGAGGAGGAAGGTCGCCCATGTCGTCGACCACCAAGCTCCACCGCATGCCGCATCCATCGATGCACCTCTTGTTGCGGCAAAGCCATGCCAAGCCGTGCCCAAACCATAGCCGCTACTTCGGGGTCGCTGCTCCAGCATCCTTGCCCGCTTTTGGAGCAAAGTGGGCGAAGGAGGAGGATCTGCCTCAACCAGCAACCCCACCCCCATGCTCGTCCGCCCGACAAGGGCCACCCCATATCCACTACGACATCCTCCTTCGTGACGTCGCGGGAGCCGCGTCGCGCCAGGCAGCCTTCACACGCAGTCGCGCCCACTGGTGATGCACCGCCTCAGCACCTCCCTGCCCTTCACCTGCTGCCCATATCCATGGCAAGGTTGTGACCCGCCTGGCCCGCCCTAGGCCCAGATTGGGCCAGACAGCACCATGCCCCCAGCCTCGAGACCGGGAGAGTTGTCGCATCACCCCTACATGCCTGCAAACCGCACCTCGCCCGCCCGCAGTCTCGGATCCATCATGCGCTGCTTGCCGGGTGCGACAAGGACTCCAAGAATAAACCACCCCGCTGCCACCTTCCTTGGGAGCGCACGGCATCGCCAATGCCTCCTCCAGCAGCAGCGACGCAGAAGAGGGATGGGTAGGGCGGCAAGGGCCTGCGGCGCTAAGGTTCTGCCATGTCGCCAGAGGTAGGCGACGCGGGGGCTGCTTAGGGCGGCTTCTTTACTCTCTCTCTCTCCCTCTACCTCTCCCCTCCTCTCTCTCTCCCTCGCATGTGGCTTTATTTAGAAAAAAAACTTGTCAGATCCACCCATTATAGCGACACGGGCACACTTAGGCCATGTACATCGGGAGGCTCTTAGCGTGGGCGCCAGGATCCTAATCCCAGCGGATGGGCAGTTACGTTTTAAAATCCTAGCGTCAGGATGGCATCGACGCAGAAGGATGATCCCGGCGCTTAGTCCGTTTTCCTACTGCACAATACGGAGCCAGCAGAGCTAGAGGCGCGAGCAGCCGAACAGTTTTGCGTCTCCTGCTAGCGTCCGGTGTTGAGAGCACAGACGCTTCAATGGTTTTTAAAATTGATGTTATTTTCTTTCTCTTTGTAAGAGTCTGGATAAGCGGCTCTCATTGAACGTGCCCTTAGGAACCTCATACTCCAAGCTATAGAGGAGTTTACAGCATATTTAACACCTAGTTGAGCAAGGGCGCTACTTTATCTGTAGGACGTCTACTAATTCTAACTGAGCACGATGAAAACCACTGGCCCCCTTGAACCTCGAGGCCTTCAATGATGCTTCACTAGATAAATCTATTGGTTTTATTGTGCTCGAGATCTAGTCGGTAGTGCCTTTCTAAAATATTCGATCTTGCTTATAGAGAGAGGGGGGGAGAGAGAGAGAGATGCATACCATCGGCCTTAGGCGTCGACGATGAGCTTGCCATCGAGTGGTGGCAGCGGAGAGGGGGTGATTCCCGCCGCTACAGCGCAAAGCCGGATCGGTGGCTAGGGTTTAGGGTTTCAGTGGGGTGAGTGGGCACGACGAACCTTGGCATTCGTGCCCCCTGCCCCCACCTCTATTTATTGCGCTGCGCGACGAGGGCCCACCAACGATTGTGACGTTGGGCGCCCCCGATCAGGGCGCGAGTCCAAGGTGTGCGGGCCGTTGGGCCCAACACGAGAGATCAACCTAACATTCTCCCCCTTGATCTCTTCTTTCATTCAACTTATACTTCAGACTTATATTTTAGCACCCATTTCATTATAGATCAACATATAGAGCATGTCTCGTCATAATGGTCAGTTACGCACCATAGATTCAACAGCCACTATACACCTCTCTATTTTGAAACAGATTCTTGTTCTAGGCCCTTAATATCCAGGTATCATAGGCTTTCCCTTAAACCCATGCCGGCTAAGTGTTCTCTGAACACACTGGGTGGTAAGCCTTTTGTGAGCGGATCCGCGAGCATTTCTTTCGTACTTATATGCTCTAAACTTATGGTATGATCCTGGATTCTTTCTTTCACAACATAAAACTTAATGTTAATGTGTTTGGAAGCAACACTTGACTTATTGTTGTGAGCATAGAATACTGCTAGCTCATTGTCGCAGTACATCTTGAGTGGTCTTTGAATGTTGTCTACCACTCTTAACCCGGGTATAAACTTCTTTAACCAGTTTGCCTGCCCCGTGGCCTCATAACATGCTACATACTCAGCTACCATCGTGGACGATGCCGTGATGGTTTGCTTTGAGCTTTTCCATAATATAGCTCCACCTGCGAGAGTAAATACATATCCTGACGTGGATTTTCTTTCATCTACATCTCCCGCATAGTCAGCATCTGAATACCCTTCTATCTCGAGGGAGTCAGTTCTTCTGTATGTTAGCATGAGGCCTTTTGTTCCTTTTGCATAACGCAATGCCTTCTTCACCATTTTCCAGTGATCTATCCCTGGATTACTTTGGAATCTCCCAAGTACCCCGGTAACAAAAGCTAAGTCAGGGCGTGTACACACTTGAGCATACATCAAGCTTCCGACAGCAGAAGCATATGGAACCGCTTTCATTTGATCGATCTCATATTGGTTCCTGGGACACTGAAAGTTCCCAAATCTATCGCCCTTGACTATAGGAGAAGGCGTAGGATTACTCGCATGCATACTATACTTCTTCAGAATCTTCTCTAAGTATGCCTTCTGCGATAACCCTAAAACCCCTTTTTGTCTATCTCGATGAATTTCAATTCCTAGAACGAATGAAGCTTCACCAAGATCTTTCATATCAAAGTTCAAGGACAAGAACTTCTTCGTCTCCAATAGTAGACTAACATCACTACTAGCGAGTAGAATGTCATCCACATACAGGATAAGGAAAATGAATTTCCCATTCTTGAACTTTGCATATATGCAATTGTCCTCCTCATTCTCATCAAACCCAAACTTCCTTATTGTTTCATGGAACTTTAAGTACCATTGCCTAGAGGCCTGTTTTAATCCATAAATGGACTTTCTCAGACGACATCCCATACGCTCTTTTCCTTCCACAACAAAACCCTTGGGTTGTTCCATGTAAACGTTTTCTTCCAAGTCTCCATTTAGGAATGTCGTCTTTACATCCATCTGATGCAATTCTAAATTGTCGTGTGACACTAAAGCCATTATGATTCTAAAAGAATCCTTACTTGAGACTGGAGAAAATGTCTCATTGTAATCTATTCCTTCTCTTTGGTGAAGCCCTTAGCAACAAGTCGTGCTTTATATCTTTCAATATTCCCTCTAGAGTCACATTTTGTTTTGTAGACCCATTTACAGCCTACCGTTTTGGCTCCTTTAGGAATTTATTCTAAATCCCAGACTTTGTTGCTACTCATGGATCTCATTTCATCTTCCATGGCTTCAAGCCACTTCGATGAGTGAGTACTTTTAATGGCTTCTTCAAATGTGGTGGGATCACCCTCCATTTGAACTTTTTCACTGACATAGATCTCAAAATCGTTAGGAATAGCTGGCTTTGTAGTTCTTTGAGACCTTCTAAGAGTCTCGCCTTCTGTCACATTCTCTATGTGGGGCTGTTGCGGCTCTCCCTCATGTGTGGTAACAGGGTCTTCATTTTCATTCATTGTTACCACAGGAGAACCAACAACAGGTGTCACATCGACATTGTCATGTGTCGGTGCAGCAGCAGGTATCGAGAAAAATGGTTCCTGAATCATTGGAGTGGGTTCATGCACCCGCTTCTCCTCAAGGTTGATTTCTCGGGATACCGTGCTCCCCCTGATCATCTGATCCTCCAGAAACACAGTGTGTCTCGTTTCTACAAACTTAGTAATTCTATCTGGACAATAGAAACGATAACCTTTTGACTTGTCTGGATAGCCAATGAAATGGCAACTTACTGTCTTGGTATCTAACTTCCCAAGGCTTGGGTTGAAGAGCTTTGCCTCAGCTGGACAACCCCACACTCGCAAATAATTGAGTGAAGGTTCGCGACTAGTCCATAACTCATATGTTGTTTTAGACACCGATTTACTTGGAACTCGATTAAGTATGTGAATGGCGGTTTTTAACGCCTCCATCCAAAAACCAATCGGTAAGGTGGAGTAACTTAACATGCTTATCACCATATCCATCAAGGTACGGTTTCTTCTTTCAGCTACTCCATTCTGCTGAGGCTCGCCCGGTGTTGAATACTGGGCGACTATACCATGTTCCTGTAGAAACCTTGCAAAGGATCCAGGAACTTGGCCATATGGGGTATGCCGACCATAGTATTCGCCTCCACGGTCGGACCTTACTACTTTAATCTTTAAACTATGCTGATTTTCAACTTCAGCCTTAAATATCTTGAATTTATCCAGTGCTTCTGAACGTTCTTTAATAGGATAAATGTAACCATAACGCGAATAATCATCCGTGAATGTTATGAAAGAGTCATAGCCATCCACAGATGTCACAGGAAACAGACCGCATATATCCGTATGAATTATTTCTAATACTCCTATGCTTCTTTTGGCGCCTTTCTTAATGTTCTTTACAAACTTTCCTTTAATGCAATCGATGCATTGCTATAAATTTGAAAACTCTAGAGGCGGTAGAATTGATTCTTTTACTAAGCGTTCTATTCTCCCCCTTGAAATATGGCCTAAACGACAGTGCCATAATTTCGATGAGACTTCGTCAATTCTTTTCCTCTTACTCTTTCCATTCAGGGATGAGGAGGCATTCTCATTCTCAGCGCTTATTTCATTCACATTCTCACAAAGTGATAACAAATAAAGCTTGTCTTGTCTGAAGGCAAGACCAACAATCTGATTATTTAACTTGATCTTACATTGTCCATCGCCAAAATGGCAAGCAAAACCACAATCGTCTAAGCGCGATACACTTATTAAGTTTCGATACAAAGAGGGTACATAAAGCACATCTACTAATAAAAGTACAAAGCCATTCGACAACTCTAAAGGAAGATCTCCAATGGCTTCGACTTCAGCTTAAACGCCGTTTGCAACTTTAATACTTCTTTCTCCTCTTTGCAGGGTCCTTCTCATACGGAATCCCTGTAATGAATTGGCAACATGAACAGTCGCACCTGAGTCAATCCACCAAGTAGATTTTGCATAACTTATAAATAAGGATTCATCAACAAAAGTAATTAAATCCTCACCATTCTTGCACAGATACTTCAGGAAAGCTATACAGTCACTCATGTAGTGGCCCTTCTGCTTGCACCACTTGCCGGTGTCCTTGTCCACTTCCTGTGCCTGGTGTTCAAGAGCCTTTCCATGCGGCCTAGAAGAAGAGGGATGCCCCTGAGGTTTCCCTTGGGGCTTGGAACCCTGAAAGTTTCTCTTCTTGGTTGGGCTCAGGTAGTTCACAGAATCACCGGACTGCCCATTAAGCCTCTCTTCTTCCTGAACGCACATGGCAATCATCTTCTCAATGCCCCACTTTTCTGGTTGTGCATTATAGTTCACAGCAAAAGCTTCAAACTGGTTTGGTAGTGAGGCAAAGATCAGATGAATGATGAACTCATCTAGAAGCTCCATGCCCATAGGCTTAAGCTTGGAAGACATGTTGCTCATTCGCAAGATGTGATCCCTAACACCACCACCAGTGTATCTTGTAGTAACAAGTTTCTTGATGAGAGAGCTTGCATAGGCCTTTGAGGACCCAGTAAACTGGCTCTCTACCTTTTTCAGGTACTCACTGGCTGTGGTGCACTCTGGGATTGCTCCCCTTATAGCTTCCATGATGGAGCTCTTAATCACCATCATGCACTTTCTATTGGACGAGTCCCACTTTGCACGCTCAAGGTCGTACTTCATTCTTATCGGTGCATGGTCACTGACCCTTTTCTTGAAGTCCTCTTCACTTTATTTTTTGCCCACGGGGTCGATGGATTCTTTAGGACAAGTCTCAATCAGTGCCAAGTCGAGGTCAAGCAGAGCAAGCCCCATCTCAACCTTCTCTCGCCATGAGCCGTAATTCCCTCCATTGAGGGGCTCAATAGCCGAGATGAAACTCATAGATTGCCTGAAAGCAAAATATCATCAAAACGAGTTAATTCAACGTTGGTCAAATTAAAACATGAAACTTCTCCATATTAATACCACATCACCGTTGGGCAGAAATATAACTAATACGGATAAAACTTACTATTCATAATGAAAATTTTATTGACAACGTTGGTCATCCAATAAAATAGTCACTATTAAAAATTAAATCTCTCTTCATTGCATTTAAGCAATTAATTCTTGCAGCGGAATAACATGAATAAAAATTAATGAACTTTACTTCTTTACAGAAAACTTACTGTTATTTTACTATTTTCTACACAAAATTTTCGTTGGAAAAAATTGCTATAGAAAAAACTCTTGAAAAAACTAATTAAAAACAGTAGAAAAGTTTCTGTAAAAAGAAAAAAGACTGTTTACAGGCTCGGCACCGACGCTGGCCCATGACCGCTGCGTCGCCGCACCTAATCTACGTGACGCTGTGCTGTCTCTCTGAGTGCAGCCGCGGCCCAGCATCCACAGCCCACAGGGCATAGCCCGCACGTGGCTCGCGACACACGGCCCAGCAGCGCGGCCTGCGGCCCACAGCCGCCCCAGCGCCCGGCGGAATCCTGGCCGTCCATCGCGCAAAACCTGAATCGGACGGCCTCGCGCGCAGATCGTGGGGACAAAAACGACCCCCCCTGAAAACCCTAAGTCATTCTCCCCCCTCCCCTCCCCCCTCCCCTCCCCCCTCCCCTCTGGCTATCTCATGCAGGGCTCCCTGGCGGCGCGCGTGCTCCAGCGAGGTAAGGCGGCCGCACCGGCCCAGCGCCGGCGGCAAGCCCCTTCCTCTCCCCCCATCCTTCCACCTCTCTGCTAGCCCCTTAATCCTCTCTGCTCCCTCCCCCACCATACTGTTTCACCACTGTTGGCCACCATGGCAAGGCAGAGAGGAGCGAGAACGAGAGGAGGAAACCGGCGGCGCCCCTTTGGCCCCCTTGCCGGCGCGTGCGTCCACCCGAGGATGGGCGCACCGCCGTCAAGCGGCTCAATGGCGGTGCCCTCTGCCGGTGGCGACCAGCAAGTTTTTCTTTGGATTTTGGGGATCTGGGGATCTGAGGGTTAGGGATCTGGGACTCCCCTTTTCTTTTGTTTGTTTGCTAGCTATTTTGCGTTGATTCGGAGAGGAAGGGACTAGGGGAACACGGGATCTGGGGCTTTTCTTTGTTCTTTCTTCTCGAAAAGGATTCGGTTGGATATTAGGGGTTAGGGTTTCGATCTGTTGGGAGGTTCTTCTTCCCGACCTCGGCTTGCCGATGCGTCGGGATCGAGAGGAACGGCATGGCCTCGCGGCGGCGCTTCTAGAAACCCTAGACCTCTATCTTTTCTTTCCATTTTGCAATTCTACACAAGTAGATCTACAGAGCATGGGCTCTGATACCATTGTTGGTTTTATTGTGCTCGAGATCTAGTCGGTAGTGCCTTTCTAAAAGATTCGATCTTGCTTACACACACACACACACAGAGAGAGAGAGATGCATACCATCGGCCTTAGGCGTCGACGATGAGCTTGCCATCGAGTGGTGGCAGCGGAGAGGGGGTGATTCCCGCCGCTACAGCGCAAAGCCGGATCGGTGGCTAGGGTTTAGGGTTTTGGTGGGGTGAGTGGGCAGGACGAACCTTGGCATTCGTGCCCCCGGCCCCACCTCTATTTATTGCGCTGCGCGACGGGGGGCCACCAACGATTGTGACGTTGGGCGCCCTCGATCAGGACGCGAGTCTAAGGTGTGCAGGCCGTTGGGCCCAACACGGGAGATCTACCTAACAAAATCTGTCTCCTATGTGTTTCTTAAATCCCGATACTCCTTGTTTCTCATTTCATAAAAGATCTCGCAAGATATGTTTTAAGATGAAGCCATACAATTACAACCTACCTTTGCTCACATGTGCTGATTTTTATAATGATTCCGTAAGGCCCCGTGTTGGGTACCTATTTAAAATTACTATCGTCGCTGCACATGCATGGCCAATTTCTGTGCCCATCTTCCCGCTCCACTTCCGAGTTTGCAGGTACCCTGGGCTTAAGCTGTGACAGAAATTTTGGAAAAAAGATTTACTGTCTTAAGGCATTGAAACGAAGGGAGTACTATGGTTAGTCCAGCACAGTGTTACGTTGTGGAGATACTGGGAAAAGCAAGCTTGGCCACCTAAAAACCTAAGGACATGTTTGGTTTAAAAGTTAGTAATGTAACCTGTTTATAGTGGAACCAAATGACATTAAATTAGGGGGGCACTAGCAAGCGGTCGACCGCTGGGATTCGCACTCGCGGTCATTCCAGGACCTGGGCCTCTTTCCATTTTCAGCTAAAAGGAATATTCTGTTTTGGGAAAATGACAAAACGACGAGGATAGCTTCTATGGGCTTTTTCAGGCTTCCCTTTTCGCGCGCTCTTCATCCGTGTTGTTTTCTATGAATTTTCTTCTACAATTTTCTTTACGCGCTCTTCGTCCGTGTTGTTTTCTATGAATTTTCTTCTACAATTCCCTTTACGCGCTGCTATTGGTTTCAAATTTAAGTACAAAAAAATTCAATTCCCTTTTTAGGACAGCAATATTTTAGGGCAAAAAAAAGGGAGGGTAATAGCACATAATTTCACTTTCAACAAGATTTTACTGCCACTTTCAACAAGATTTTTTTTACAATCCCCTTTTTGGGACAGTGATATTTTAGGGTAAAAAAAGGGAGGGAAATAGCACTTTCAATAAGATTGACCTGTCACTTTGAACACTTCAAAATGTTAATGAAAAATTAGATGAGATAAACTGATCTTCAAGAAATTTAACTAGAACTAAATTCGTTGTTCCAAACATGAATGCCAAAGAAAATTCAGATAAGATAACTGACCTTGGGCAAAATTCTCATTTTGCTAAAAATATGCATATCCTCAAAAGAGAAAAGATATAATTAACATAGAACAAGGAGTAAAACAATCAATGGAAACTTCAGAAAATACGTTGTTATGAGAAACTTTGACACAGAAGTTCATACATTATATAGCTTGTAGATAATACAGGTAAAACACAAAAGTAGCCCAGGTAGACATAAAAAAGATGGCATCTGATTTGTACAGCTAGAACTGTGAGTAGTTTGCTTTTCCTATGCAGTTCTCCATCTATCTAAAACATCCAGCTAAAAACTCTTCAGGTCAGCGACAAGTACAGTTTCAACATTTGACTTGGTCCATATGTTGACAACAAAACGCCCCTCGGGAAGATTGAGGTTGAGTGAACTCGAGAGCGTCAACGTATAAAAGATGTAAGTGGAACAAGCAAGCAGCTGATGGATTATCACCTGTAAATTCATCGTGAAGCTTGTCGCACACAAACTAGCATAAATTCATGTTCTGTACATTAGCAAAATTGGCCTGGAAAAAACAGATTTTTTTTGAGTGAAATAGAAAAAAATTAGAAACCAAACTACAATCTACCATCAGAAAAAATAAAAAAAATATTAAAATTACAGTAACATAGTATTTTTATTGAATTGCAGCTTACCATTAGAGGATAGACCCTTTTGGTTACTTTGTTGCATGTGGTTGGGCGTAACAAAGTACAAACAAGGTACATGATCCACAGTTGCTTAAAATGGTCCTCAAAATCAGTCATCTCTTTTAACATTCTGAATACTTATGAAATTTTGGTGTGCTTATATGTTCATGAAAAAGAATAGGCCCAAGATGTGCCTAAACCTCAACATCAGCATAATATCTTACAACCTGCTCACCACACGGGAGACCAAGAGTGAGATACACAGAATCAACATTCAAAGGGATTTTACCATGTCCAAGAATCACAAACTCTCTGTTGTGGTTGTCATATAAGTGAGCAAGCTAGTTGATCAAATGATTCTGAAGAGTGTGACACTATATCAAGTATACTCCCCAAAACCATACCCATAATTGCAGTTTTTTGATCATCGCTGAGATGTCCATACAACTTAACAACAGGTAAGGGGGATGCCCTGTTTCTGGCACATTCATTTGCTTTAGGCATCAAATGCACTGGGTGAAAAATTGCTTTCTTTCTGCCAGCCATTCGAAAAAACTATGCAGAGCAAAAAAATCACTAAAATTGAAAATATATATTGCTCTGGATATAAACAAACAAGCTATAATAAATAAAACATAAAAGTTAGTACATGCAAAATTTGGTTGGTAATTTTATAAAAGCCACATTGATAACTTCATCCTTGTCAAGTTGGTGAGTACTGCATAATGACCTTGCTAAAACTAAAAAAAACGAAACAACCATCTAATCACAAGCATCATGGCTACCTGGATAGCCTCCCCAAGTTTTGTAACTATGTAGTTGACACATTGATAGATTTATAAGTGCAATGTTGGTGACTACATATTTGGTGAATTTATAAAAGCCACGTTGATGAATTCATCTGTGACAGCTTGGTGAGTCCTGCTTCGTCCCCTTGGTAATCTAAAGAGGTCCTGACTACAAAGCAGTCACAGTATAGTGGGTATCCTAAAATAGCCTCCAATGGTTGGTATATAGCGGGTATGAGTTTGTCTACTCATAAGCATCATGAGTACCTATATAGCCTCCCCAGGTTTGGAATTTTATAAAAAACACATTGATAACTTCATCCTTGTTAGGTTGGTGAGTACTCCACAATCACCTTGATAATACCAAAAAATAAAACCAAACAACCATCTACTCACAAGTATCATGGGTGCCTAGATAGCCTCCCCAGGTTTGGTAACTATGTATTTGACACATTGATAGATTTATCAGTGCAAATGTTTATGATTACATGGTTGGTGAATTTATAAAAAGGTCACATTGATGAATTCATCCATGACAGCTTGGTTAGTCCTGCTTCGTCCCCTTTCTAAAAAGGTCCCAACTAAAAAGAAGTCACATTAAAATGGGTATCCTAAAATAGCCTCCAACAAAATTGGTAACTACGTATTAGACACCTTCATAAAGTTATCAGTGTCATGTTGGTGGTTCCTTCTTCGTCGCCATGCAAAACATGGTTGGTTACTTTATAAAAACCACATTGATAACTTCATCCATGTTAGGTTGGTGAGTACTACATAATCACCTTGATAAAACCAAAAATAAAAACCAAATAACCATCTACTCACAAGCATCATGGGGTACCTAGATAGCCTCCCAAGGTTTGGTAACTATGTAGTTGACACATTGATAGATTTAGCACTGCAAAGTGTTGGTGATTACATGGTTGGTGAATTTATAAAAAGCCACATTGATGAATTCATCCATGATAGCTTGGTCAGTCCTGCTTCGTCCCCTTGGTAATCTAAAAAGGTCCTAACTAAAAATGAGTCACATTATAGTGGGTATCCTAGAATAGCCTCCAACGTAGTTGGTAACTAGCTAGTAGACATTTCATAAATTTACCAGTGTCGTGTTGGTGGTTCCTTCTTGATCCCCATAAAAACATGGTTGGTTACTTTATAAAAACCACATTGATAACTTCATCCGTGTCAGGTTGGTGAGTACTGCATAGTCACCTTGATAAAACAAAAAAGTAAAAACCAAATAATCATCTACTCACAAGAATCATGGGTACCTAGATAGCCTCCCAAGGTTTGGTAACTATGTAGTTGATACAGTGATGAAGTAATCAGCATCGTGTTGGTGATTGTGTGTTTATCATCTTGATACTCTAAAAAAACAACCTACCATCTACTCACAACATAATGGGTCCCTAGATAGCCTCAACAAAAGTTGATAAGTATGTACTTGACACCTTGATGACTTCAAACGCATAAGGTTAGTGAGTCATGCTTCATCACCTTGGTAAAAATCTAAAAATAATAACCATACTACCATCTACTTATAGTATAATGGTAAGAATGCACTTAAACTTATGATGAATTTAACAGCGTCATGTTGGTGCTTCCGTGTTCATCGTCTTTATGCAAAAAAAAACATATATTGCCACGTACTCAAACAAATTTGGTGCATGAAAAACATGGTTAGTGCCTTTGTGAAATCCAGGCTGATAACTTCATCCATGGAAGGTTGGTGAGTCCTGCTTCACCACCTTGATAATCTAAATAAAAACCAAATTACCATCTACTAACAACATAATGGGTATGAAATGTATATAGCCTCCAGAAAAGTTAGCAAGTCTACAATTGACACCTTAATGACTACAAGCGCATAAGGTTGATGAGTCATGCTTCATCAACTTGGTGAATCTAAAAAAAACTACCATCTACTCACATTATCATTGTCAGAATGCACCTGAACCCCTTGATGAATTTAGCGTCGTGTTGGTGATTACGTGTCCGTCGCCTTTATAACTTAGGTACAAGTAAATATGAATGATTGTTAACTGATGTGGCGGTACTAAAACTACCACACTGGAAAAATGCTGACAAATTCAGTAATGAACGAGCTGCTACTATAGCTACAGATCATCGATGATGACAGCTACAAATTCAGAAATGAAAGAGCTATATGTAATCGGACGAACCTTCAAGCAAAAATCTGACCCTCACAAAAATCTCCTAGCCGCGAATCAATCACTCTAGCAATGGGAAAACGCCCAAGATCACGAACAATAAATCACTCCAGCGACGAATACCTAAAACACATGAAACCAAAAAAATATGTCATTATTAATCACCTTGTATCCTATTAAATACGGATCCAAACAATTACAAACCCCTGATCATAAAAGAAACCTCAACCAGTTGGGAGGGGGAGAGGTAAGTATGCGAAGAAAATTAACCAAGTATACCATGGCATCTTGCAAAAACACTTATACTACCAGTTTGTGGTCGATGCTCATGTAATACTACCACAAAAACATTTATACCATGGCATCTTGCAAAAACACGTTGATAACTACAGACTAGAAAACTTGATAAATACACAAAAAGATAGCAAATTAAGTCGACACTTTCATAATCGTATCAGCAGTTAAGTATGAACTAGAAAGAGCTTGATAAGAATACCAACAACATGTTGGTGACAACAACGATGCAAACAAAATCAAAAAAATACTTCTCTAGAACTACAACTATAATTATTGATGATGATATTTAATTCTTGATGTTGATTGAAACTATGTTCAACGGAAGCCAACTAAAAATCCAAAGAAGTTTAAATCATTCTCTAACAGACAAAGAAAAATGACAAGCATGTAAAAGTATTCGAATACAACCTAGAGACCAACGAGCCTTCGAGAAGATCAGCGCACACAACCTCCTAGATGAACCTAAATCACAATAGCAATGGGGAACGCCAAAGTGCGACGAAGATAAATGAGTCCAGCGACGAGTCCCCTACACCATGAAACCGAAATATGTCAGATGATTCATCCATTCCACCCACCCATCAGATTACCATGATCCAAAAATCTAGATCTCCTAACCCCAAATGAAAACTAGAAAACAAGGAGAGATAAGTACGCGTGAATAAAAACTAACCAAATTTGAACAAAACTTCGTTCCTCTTGACAAAGAATCGCCGCCGTCCCTTGAAGAAGAACCAGATATCATAGGTTGTACCGTTGATTTCAATTTCGATCCCAAAATATACCGCGAAGGAGTTGTCAGGGATAAAAAGATCTTCGTCTCTGGTCTAGATGCGGCAGTAGAGCGCTACAATGGCAAACAAAATCCGGGAAGGAACAAAAGTCGCCGGCGATTTGCAGGAGAGTGGGGAGGAAATGGAGACAGAGGGGAACGCGATGCTACAAGCAGAGAGTGGGGAGGAAACGGAGACAGCGATTTCGAATTTTTTCTGAACAGGGAAAAGGGGAATTGCTACATGCGGGATGTTTCAGAAAAGGACATATGGACGGTTACCTAAAAGAGAAATAAGCGGGACGTGGCGTGACAAAAGGGAATTGATTCGCGCTTTCACGCGAGTTGACTGCAGCGTGCGGTCGACCGCAGAAGGGAGAATCTGTCTGGGATGGCATATACAACACGTAACATACTAATTTTGAGGCACCAAAAACATTCATGCTAACAAACATACATATGACTCGAGCTCCTGTTAGTGGGTGCTATTATTCAGGTTTTGAATGCCCTGTTGATGAACTTTGTACACTAATAAAATAAAATAAAATAAGCTAAGTGTTGCAATTGACAGATCATGCAATTAATCGAACAAGATAGGCTTGCGGGTATTAGGATGTCATCCTCAACTATCTTTGACAGTAGCTTACTACAGAAGAAAAATATCTAATAGTAGGAAACACCAATCAGATCTAGAGCACAAAACTCAAAATTTTCAAATATCAATTCAACACAACACCATATTTAATACTGGTTTGGCTACAAATATGTCACTAACTAGTCTGTATGTATTTCTAAAAATTTACAGTCATATATCCTCTACAATCCCCTCGTAACTAAAGGAACCGTGAATATGGTACTAGCTACTTTGGAATTCATTACCAGAACACTGTCCAAGCTATCATATGTCCAACAAAGTTAGCATGCCAACTACAGAACATTGGCCTCTCTTGCAATCTACGATACATTTAGCCTATTTCGCTACAAGAAACCAATATTTCATTATCTAACTTAACGATCAGATTGGATATACATAACTGAGGATGGGCAAAATTAGAGGCTTACCTTGATGCACCAAAGGGGAACCAGCTGGAGGTGGTCCTACACGAGCTGCTGCAGGTGGAGGAGCTCGCCGACGGCGTCGACCAGCATCTGGTGCAGATTAAGTTCGCCTACCTCTCAGGAGCAGAGGGGAGAGGGGATAAGCGGAGCTACCTCAGGGAGGGCAGCAGAAGAGGGCCACCTCAGGGAGCGAGAAAGGGGAGAAGCGGAGCTACCTCTCTAGCGGCCGACGGATATGGAGAGGCAGATTAAGTTCGCCTACGCCGGCGGCTAGGCGGAATGAAGAGGCAGTGCAGGGGGAGGTCCGGAGGACGGAGCAGAGATGGGGAGGTCCATAGGACGGAGTAGAGCCGGGGGGGAGGGGGTCAGTGGGGAGGCTGGGGAGGAGTGAGTTGGAGGGTGGCAGTGGGGCGGACGCGGGCTTGGGGACTCGGCGGTCGAAGTCGACGAAAAGGGAAGCGGACAACGGAGAGAGATGAAGCAGAAAATGGAATTGACTCGCGCGTGCGCGAGCGCTTCGCGCGAAAGTGACCGCAGCGCGCGGTCGACCGTCCAAGAGAAAATCCGCATTAAAAGCGTGTTTGTTTCAGTTTCTCTGTGATCAGGTACACTGTCCAGAATCAGTAGGTAGAAATTTCAATGAATGTTTTTGTTTCAGTTTCTCTATAATCAGGTACATGGCCCAGAATCAAAAGTAGAAATTTTCAGTGCATGCCTTCTAACTGTTTTGAAGCTACACCATCGGCGTGTTTGGTCCATGTGCGGGTTTTTCCCATAGGTGCAAGTTGTATGCGCGGAGACTGCATGCATGGATCCGGACCTAAGCCAAAATCTCTTCCTTATTTGCTAAGCTGCATTAACACTATTAGAGAATCCAGAGAAAACGCAACTCAGTATTTGCTTGTCTTCTTTTTGTCTTCGGAGACAAAATTCAGTTGTTTGGTTCGTATAAGTATAAATGATTTCTCACCTCTAATTTGTATTAGTACTAACCTACTGGAATGATAACATGAAAATAACGAAGATGTCGCGCCGAATGCCGACATGGTTTCTATGAGGAAGATGACGAAGATGCCGCGCCGAGCTCCGAAGATGTTAGAGAATCCAGAGAAAACGCAACTCAGTATTTGCTTGTCTTCTTTTTGTCTTCGGAGACAAAGTTCAGTTTCATATAAGTATAAATGATTTCTCACCTCTTATTTGTATTAGTACTAACCTACTGGAATGATAACATGAAAATAACGAAGATGTCGCGCCGAATGCCGACATGGTTTCTATGAGGAAGATGACGAAGATGCCGCGCCGAGCTCCGAAGATGTTGCGGTGGCTGCCTCCGTCGTCCCCGCGCTCGACAAGGATGCCAAGGAGGAGCACTTGGTCGGCAGGGTGCGCATGGCCGACGTGGTCCTATTCCTCTGCTCCCAAGATGCGATGCGCTCCAGGCCACGCTTGCCGACCTCGCCAGCCCGTGTCGCGGCATCCACACCCTAAGTAGCAGATGGTGTAGCTTCAAAACAGTTAGAAGGCATGCACTGAAATTTCTACTTTTGATTCTGGGCCATGTACCTGATTACAGAGAAACTGAAACAAACACGTTTTAACATCATCTGGTTCCATCGTAAACGGGTTGCGATACTACTCCCTCCATTTCGGAATGAAACTACACAGTAAAAATAATCTAGATACACTTTTTTCACAAAGCTAAATCATCTATATTTTAAAAGGAAGGGAGCAACTTCCAAATCAAACACGTCCTAAGACAATAGACAATGCAACGGCCATAGCAATATGGAAGGCCAACCCTCTACGGCCGGAATCAGTCTAGATTCAGCGCAACAGCACTGATAGATCCAGCCATCTTGGTACTATTAGTTACACTCAGCTTGAAACGCAGACACAAATGACCAGGGCAACCAGATGCAAGTTATCAATCTGACATTGATGCAAAATACCTACCACAAACATGGTCCAAACACAAAACTATCTCCATTCAGTAAACACTTAATCCACAAACAAGACTGACAGCAAAATTGCGCTTAGCAGTGCCATAAACCAGAACAGACCATGACTTTATCATAGACATGCAAACATAATCCCCAACAAAACTGTCCACCGACGAGGGCACCAGAGTTGCACATCATCAAGCGACAATGAAGATAAGCCAGCATGCCGAGACCAATGGGCATCAGGTTTATCTCTTCTTGGAGACACCGACAGTCTTTCCCCTCCTGCCAGTGGTCTTGGTGTGCTGCCCACGGACACGGACCCCCCAGTAGTGACGCAGACCACGGTGGTTCCTGAAACATAGAGGTGATTTGTTAATTGCAAATAATAAAAATAAGACAATTGCAAACAAATGGTTAGAGCAATATTGCTACATGTTCTAATATCACCGAGTATAAACCCCAGATCTGCATACACGTACAAGAAATAAAGTACAGCAGGATCATCATACAGAAATGGTAGCCTCTACCCAAGTAGTGAACTGACCTGATCTTTTTCAACCTCTCGAGGTCATCCCTCAGCTTCATGTCAACACCATTGGAAACAACCTGAGAGTACCTGCCACTTCTTTCTGTTCAGGAACCAATCAGGGACCTTCAACGAGCGAGGGTTTTGCACCACGTTCATGACACGGTCAAGCTCTTCAGTAGTAAGCTCACCAGCCCTGCGCCCAAAAAAAACTGTCAAGAGCTTTACTAGCAGCTGTGGCACCAACACAAAAAGGCATGAATCATAGAGACAGGTTATGGAGTCGTCCTGAATGTATATATGGGCAAAATAGCATGATGTCTAAACCCTAGATTCAAGGTCTTCAGGTACATACAGTGGATGAGGCAAGTTAATCTTGCACATAAAAGAAAACAAAGTGTGCAATCAACCAAACATGAATTTTCGGAAGACAACCTAATGTAGTGTGATTTTTCTTAATTGGCAGTTGCTATTAGCTAAGCACATAAACATTCCAAACAGACCACACATACAGTAAAATGAGGGCATCCAAACACAGGTGAATCAATTTCTTGTCCATAACTGTACCTTGCAAAGGAATGAGATGAGCCGTGGGACAATGTAAAGTGTGGAACATTATCTTAGCAGTAAAAAAACAGCTTCAGGTAGTGTGACTGATTAGTAGATACATTTTTAACGTTCTGCAGCAGAGGGAATAACAACATAATTTTTTCCTGCATGACAATGATTCTAGCAAATTCTAGTTCACTTGTAAATCCTAATTTTGTTGAAGCAAGCACAATCGAAGAATTTGTGTTCACTTCCGAACAACTCTGAGTACTACTAAAACCAAATTTTCAAAAGCAAGCTCACTCGAGTAATTTTAGCTAACCCCTACGAACAACAATGTATCAGCCCTAGACGATCAGGTTATAGAGACAACACAAAAAAAAACTCACGCCGAGACGATCTGGACGTGAGAGGGGATCCGCTGCTTACCTCTTGTTCATGTCAAGGTCGGCCTTCTTGCAGACGATGTTCGAGTAGCGGCGCCCGATACCCTTGATGGAGGTGAGCGCGAACATGATCTTCTGCTTGCCATCAACGTTGGTGTTGAGCAGACGCAGGATGTGCTGGAACTCCTCCCCCGAGATGAGCGACTGCATGAGAACGCGCCCGGGAGCATCCCAGTTAGATCGGTCAGGAAAGAAGAGGAGGAAGGGGGTGAGCGGGTCTTACCATGACGACGGCGTTGGGCGGAGCTCTCGCTGGAGGAGGAGCTGGCAGCGGCCAAGCGCGAAGATCGTCTTCAGCTGCGGGGCGAGGGTTTCGTGGACGGCGCTGTGGGGGGAGAGACTATATAACTCTTGGGAATGGGGCGGAACCCTAAATGGGGCGAAGAATCGGACGGCTGGTGTGAATGCGGAGCAGAATCTAGGGTGTGGGCTAACTCAGATTAACATGCCGATAAGTGGTATTAGGCCGCTTGGGCCCAATTATATATCAGGGTTCCATTATCTTTTTTTTCTTTGAAAAAGAACCTTTCCTCTTTTTTTTTGGAGAATTGGGATATTCCGTCTTGTTGGATTTTCAATGTTCGTGAGCATGAGAGGTAAATCATGTTCCTTTTTTGAGAACACACTACCATAGTAGAAAGTTCAACAGACTCTGTCGCCGATAGATAAAGAAGACGCTTCAATTGCCCATAAACTACAAACATTCATTACCTAGAGTTGAGTGTTTGGGGTTAAGGAAGACCAATCTACGTATTTGAGTTTCTCAAGTCTGGGTCTAATCGAGAAACCATGGCTCTAAGGGATGCGGTCGACTTAACCTACTTGCTCCTCTGTGTATCCATAGCAAGCAGAAGATTTGAGGAGTGAATTGATTGATCATGGTAGGAAGCCCCAAGGGGGAAGCTAAAACCCACTCTTTCACATTGTCACCCGCTTGTTTCTTAGAGCCCTCTTCTCGTTTCCTTCTCGCAACACAAGTGATACAAAAGTTGTCTTCTTCACAAGCCGAAGAGGTTATTCAGCTGGGGGATCAAAATCCGATCATCTTGTCCGACGAATGGGAAGTCTTATCGATATGAATTGATCTTCCACCGAATGCTTCGATTTTGATCTTGACTTCTTTCTTGGATGCCTGAAGTTTGTGTTTGTATTTCATCAAAAGAAACACATGAAGAAAAGTTGCTTGTGTAAAACAAAAGCGTTGCTCGTGTAAAAGCAATATCTTTTATTTGACTTGTCTAGTTGTGTCTTGTCTTGCACATAGTTGGCTCGGTGAATGGTTCATCTTTGATTTTCAAAGTTTTACTCCATCCGTTATAGATATTTGAAAAATGAATCAAACTATACGTCAGTTTCTCCAGACAAAGAAACGGTTCTAATGATCTAGCTATGTTATACTCCCTCCATTCCACAATTAGCTTGCTATAAAAAGGCTTACATTGTGGAACAGATGTAGTAGTATATAGATAGATAGATAGATTGCAGGAGGACTTCAAAATTTTGCGAGCTCCAGATAGGCCTGATGGACCATTGAGACCTTTGGCAAGCTACTCACTGAACCATCATCCACGACACAAACTGAACAACTGAAACATCAACATGGAGATCATATCCCACCAAAAGTGACAGATTATATATATGTCTGTACAAGGGTAAAGCAAAGGGTTTACATGTCTAGCATACCCTATTGACCAATCTTTCAGGGCGAAATCTTGAGCTGCATGATAGGGATTATGAAAGATGAGAAAATTCAGAGCATGTACATACACAGCAAAAAAAGAGTGACCCGGTTGGGGTGTAACTCTGATGCGAACTAGGTGCCTACTCAAAAAGAAACCACGCTTCATCCTCGAAGAAGCAACCAAAATCCTGAAACATCGACGAACTAGCTATTTGGGTAGTTGGGTGTATAGATGTTGCCACACATTGCTCACACTGTCAATGGAAAAACATTGGAGGACACGAGGAGTAATGAGCATAGAAGGATTGGAATTAAACTACAGAATGAGATATCTATTCAGAAATTAGAATCAAGTCAAAATGACAGAAGACCCAAGGGCTTGATGTGCTAATAAGTACCATCATCTTACCAAAAGAGTTCACATTCATCCAAGCCTAAGGATATCGCCAACAGTTCTTTCAAGAACCAGTCATCCACAGTAGCCAGAATTAACATCCCACGAAGTTGACGTCTAGCCTTCCCAACCAGCAACTTGATTGACTATCCTAATGAAAGATCTCCCAGAACCCAAAAACTTCCAGAAATGTGGCATCTTCTATAGCCCTGATCCTACCTATTCAAGTAAAACGATGAAGTTATCAGTGAAGCAAGCATGACAATGAAGGCAGATACATCTGCACAAAAGGTGGTCTCAAATATAATTGAGTTATTGAAGCAGTATCTTCACTTCAGTAGGTGTTATGTTTCTCCTTGAACGTCTAAAAGAAGTTGTTGAAACTTTATCTTTCATTTTAAGTACTCCCTCCGATCCATAATAAGTGTCGTTCATTTTGTATTAAGCTAGTACAAACTTTATAATAGATGAGAGACACTTATTATGGATCGGAGGGAGTACCACTTCTCCCCATCTCATCCCTATTAATTTTCTGAACAAATTTTGTCCTGGTCCTGAATCATGTACAACTACAAGGCGAAAAGTTGTGAAGATTTTATCTCACAACAAAAGAATGGGAATTCTCGATACCAGGATGCACTTATATTCATTATTCTAGGTAACAAACATCGAAATATATAATGCAAGTTAGAAAACCGAGTATGTGTGACCGTGAAATCATCTCTCTAGAGTAGGCTTATGTAGCCAGTAAGCCATGAAAGAGCAAATTATGTAACAAGATGCATCTATTTTCCAGAAAACTGTACTGTTGAAACGAAAATATCTGGGGGAACAGCCATAAAGAGCAATCATAAGAAATTGATCGTCTCCCTAGAAGTATACCTTCAGCATTTTGTAGCACAAAAATACAAAGCTCATGCATTAACAGGGTCTCTAGAAGCTAGGACATCTTCCAAGCTATTCTTGTATACTCCATCCTCTCCATGAAGTTGACCCTCCCCACAACTTAGACTAGGCTTTGCGGTATCTTCACCATATATGTCATTTGATCTTTCAAGCGCTGAAACTGTTACTCCTGCTTTATTAGAGGTCTCAGATATGGCACCCACTTCAATGGTTGCAACCTTCACTTCACTCTGATCACCTCCAATAGACTTTGTTTCATCCAATGATCTCTCTGTTGATACTACAAGATCAACTGCAGAACAACTGCTTTCTTCAGTAGTAGCAACAGCATTGCTAGTTACACCATCAACATATGCTTGATCTTTAGTTGTATAGCCATCTATTGATCTTTCATCTACAGTAACTTCCGAACCTTTAACTTCTAGTGAACTTTGAGTGTCACCATCAGCAACAATAGTTTTCAAGTCATGGTTATCAGGCTTACAACCCCTGGTGACTAAAGGAACTTCAGTACTGGCAGGAACTACACATGACTTCATATCTTCTTGAGTATCGAAGTGGACAGAGATGGATTCAGAGTTGTGATTTGATTCAGTTTTGTCTCTCAAGAGAACATCATCAACATCATAAAGTTCAGTAGGTGGGCAACTTTCACCTTTCCCAAGCTCATCAGATGAACATTGACCTGGATCCACTGTCACTGGAATAGCACATGAATCTGCATAACTGGAGCCAGATTTATCTTCAGGCTTCCCTCCGGTAACAATGTTATCAGCAACTGATGTTACATCTGTTTCTGCATATCTCACTTCTTCCTGATTGTCAGCTTCAGCCTTGCAAGGTATGTCATCTTCACTTGTACGCAAATTAACATCAGCTACGTGAACTGGAGAACTCCTTTCTTGAGGTTTTTCTTCGGGGACAGGAGGAAGGTTAGATGCCAAGCCTGAAGAGCTCTGAACTAAAGCACGAGAACTATCATGGTCCTTAGTTCCAATATTATCACCCACAGCACATTCTCGAGAAGCATGAACAGGTGTTACGGAACCACTTGCTTCACCAAACATTTGAGCAGACGTCTTCTCACATTCAACAGCATTGACTGCAAATAGGGAGCATTGTTGGAACATAAAACAACATAATTGCAATACTCTAAACAGTAGTATAAGGGAAAGTATTCACACAGTAGTTAGGATTTTGACCTGTCCCAGCAGTGGTTGGTTGATTCACTTGACCTGTTAGCAGCAAGCGCTTCTCCAGAAGACCAGTACCATGGATAATCAAGAGATTAAAAGACTTGAGTTTTTGTTTCTTTATAGGTCCAACAGGCTTAAAACCAAAAACTGTAGACCAGGTATTCTGCAACTCTGGTATGGCAGGTATTACGAGCCTTCGAACATTGAGAGAGCAAAGGGTCTACAGAAGAATATACCCCAAAACATGTTACAAGTTCATATGAAAACAAAACAATGCAAACACAGGTATATCCAGTTACCCAGAAAAGAACTTTCGATAAAAACAGAACTTAAACTTGGCTTGGTAAGCAACCAATAAGTATCAAAAGCCAGTATCAATCCCTTCATCCAACAAGTAAAACTCAAACTACACATCATGCTTTTCTAAATACCTCCCGACTCTCATCAAAAGTAAGATAAATTTACGCAATTCAACAATGGCACAGTGGTGAAGTACTCCCCACTTGTGCCAAGAGGTCCTGGGTTCGACGCAGCCTCTATGCATTGCACTTTGCAGGGGATAAGGCTTGCCTCTATAATCCTTCCCCAGATCCCACCCTGGCATTGCACCTCTAGCACTGGGTCTGTCCAACAATGCCTAGCTCCATTTTACAAGTTCAGCATTAAGAAACAAGGCAAACATTGCTAACAAACAGAAGGATGCACAACTACAACCAGGTTTCAGAACCTTTCTAGGAGAAATTTCCACTTTCCATTAACAGCAAGGAGCTAGCAGCCCAACCCTAGTCACATTCCCTTATCTTTCTTGTTTTTCCTTCAGAGTGAAGGTTCAAAACAACTCTGTGTAGCTTAAAATAGCATAAACTCGGAAATAAACTGGGGTTTCTGGTTCCGAGTAGTAACGGTATGTTACAGTTGTGTCTTGGAAATCAGAACCCTGCCTATAATATTTGCAGAATACATAGGCGTTCATCAACATGTCAATCAATTCAGCACATAGCAGGCATCCTAGGGAAGAGATGAAAGATCTCGCAAATTCAAAGTAAAACACAAATACATGCTGGGCCCACGATTAGATGAACAAATCAATCCAGAAAACATACTGCTGATGTTTAAACAATTCCAGGAAGAAGTATACGGTAATATCACTAGTGTGTGACAGGGTAGACATATTTTCAGATTGATGCAAGAAATCTTATGTGATATTGCACAAGGGGAAAATATTAAAGAACAAACCATCACAGGCCCATATGTACATGTGATATGACTCTGCAACAAAGATCAGAAACAAATGTCGAACCAAATTACCGATTCAATTGCATTGAGTAGTCGATGGCACATCCCTTTGCGCCGATGCATGCCTCTCGTGCCTATGAATGGCATTTCTGCTAACTCGGTTCCATGAATCCTGATTCATGCAGAACAAACAAAATTAAGCATTATAAAGCTGAAATAACATTGATAAATGCGGAACGCCAAGTGTGTAGGTCGTGAAAAAATTCTTGTATCATGCCATCATGAGTAGAAATTGGTCTCAGTGCCTCTGCATGACCTACAAACAAATATGTCCCTTCTTGGAAAATTACAAGTCTAATTGCAATCCAAACTTCAATAATAATGGATGATGAACTGCTCATCCTAAACACAAATCTCAGGATATGTGTTGCAGGAAAAAAAAGTTAAATAATCATGACAGAATAAAAGAGCGTGAAAAGCAGGTGGCTGACGGCTGAGACTCATATAAAACCGCAAAAACCTATTAATCCAGCATGTAACAATATATGCATATCAAGTTTACCTGACAGTTGCTGCAGATATAACTTCATCCCCACGCTCCAGAATAAAAGTATAGAAGCCACTAAAATTTAAACGGTTGAAATCCGACCTGCCATAGCATATTTAAGGATAAACAACGGCCTGAGAAATGTCATAGCATGCTCTAAAATATATATAATCCTACTGCACATAAACAAAATCTGCTCAATTTTCCAACTGACATTTGCTTATTTCCCAGAACATGTGATTATTGACTTGGACTAACACTGATAGGCTAAAAAACAATATTCAAGCTGCTGAGTGTATACGAATTCCATACTAAGTGTAGCTAGTTCTGGAAAATCACATATACAGCGAGGAACGTTGCCTTTCATTCATCTTGCATAATTAAAATAAATCATTTATCTTTTCTCTCATGATGAACTAGAGCAGAAAGGCATACTTACCCACAGTTATATACAACGTTGTGAACTATATTAATCCCACTTCTCTCATCAATACGTGGCAGAAAACACTCATCCATAATAGAGAAAGCAACAGCTGTCTTTGAGTTGCAATGCACCAAATCTGCTTTCTTTTTCAGGGATGCAGCATCACTGTCAGCAAAACAGCGAACCAGACTCCAGGAAAATCCAGCCTCGGTATCATTCTTCAACCCAAGAAGCTTTTTTAGTCGTTTATAAATCTGTGTTATTTCAAAGAATAGAATAGTGTTAGTGCCCATGCATTTTGAGAACCAGAATGACCATGATAAATTAGATAACAACATAGGCAATATATCAATTAATTGAGATATATCATGTGAACAGTAAGCATAAGTTCCATAGGTTGAGAATTGAGATAATGGTCCCCAAATTAATATGATATGGTTGAGCACGGTGGAGATCTATGGATATTATGTTTGAGTTGTGGACTTGCTGATATTTCTTAATATCGTGCTTTTAATAGATCTCTGAACCAGCCATGCTAGAACAAAGCAACATTGACCAGTTAATGATAACAATTACAGGGAACATGTCTATATGCTAGCCAGGAAAATAGAAAATGGCAAGTAGATCTAAAAAGTACCCCTTCAAACATTCAAAAATTGGAAACATAGATAAACTGGTGGCATGTAGAACCATAACGACATATTCTGAATACAGTACAGATCATAGGTATGTCAACCGGCAAAAACTATAGGATGGTTGTAGATTTTTCACTGGATTAGTGGGCATACATCTACCAGGTTCACATATATATGTTCGAGCAAGATAGCCAAAAAGATCATTTCACAAGAAACATAAGTAGCCAAAACCACCATTTACTGAATTAATGGACACACAATCAGGTCAACATGTAAACATTCCAGCACCTCGGAGATTTAATGCGGCATATTCCCGTCATATAGAGCTAGCTTAAAGTGGTCGTCTTTTAGTTGCCCCCAGAAGAAGAAAAACGGAAAGGTATTATGAGCGGCTATGAAATGACAACAGGTGAATACAAGTGATTGAAGATTTTGCTTCTCCTTCTATATACTATGATACAAGACATAAGTAAGCTTTGACTTGGCCAAATTACACAGCATTAGATGCCAAAACACAGCAACAAAAAATTGTGTAAGCTAAGAAGTATTGAATCATAGAGTTGCTCTTTCAGTGTATGAAATTGGTTTGGTTTGGACAAGCCTCAACCTAGAACCAGTAGCATAACTAAATTTATTTCTTTAATGGAAATCGAGGAGGGCTGAATGCAATGCTCCCTTTTACTACAAAAAAAGCTGTGAACCACTGAATCCTGTGAACTGTAATGGAAGGCAGGGAGATGTCGCTAGGGCAGAATGGATGGGGAACACCAGGTGATCAATTCACAAACTGGTCCAGGCAAACACCAAATATCATCCTCACCCAAAAAAACGAGAAACAGAAACTCATGTAATATTCCGTACCTTTCTACATCCTGAGCTGCAAAAGCAATCAATCGTGGCACCAGACGTGGTACAAACTGAGTCCCTCTCAGTTCCTGGTACGCAAACCTGGTGATCTACAAAAACAACAATGTGTAAGAAATGTCCGGAAGCATAAGCTTTTCTGTGTGTGTATGCAACTGTACACGTGTGTTGGGAGGGTTCCAGGTGCATGTCATGAGCCTTACATTTTCTTGAACATTGCAAGCAAGAAAGCAACTCAGCAAAAGATGATGTCATTTCTTCAGCAGAGCCACAGAACTTGCATATACAGCTACGACAATACCAATCTTCAGAAGGCATCTGCAGCGACAGTTCGAACAAAATAAATATATAAGCATAAAAGCATGTGACAACAAACAAAGAGATGTTCTGAGAGAGAAATAAGAAAATGAATAAATAAGCATAGCATCCTAGCAAACAACTATCCAAAAAGCTGCGGGCTCAAATCAAGTGGAAGGCCATAAGTAGAATTTTTCTCATACTATCCTACCCCAAGTTTTCAGATAATTGAAAATCCAAATATATCTTCTCTATATTTTATAGAAAGATAACATAAGAGTGCCCACACACATGATATACTTGAATGCTCACCTCAATTCCCAAGCAAGCCACATGAAAAGTTGAAGTACAGTGATCACAGCAGAGCAAGTCGCCACCATCACCACAAATACCACATGTGTCATCATCAGGATCCTCAGCAGGATCTATCTTGTAAAATCCCTTCTTTTCAGATCGTGCTTGCTTATCCCATGCATCAACTAAGCACTGCAACAATGGAACTCCACCATCTTCTAGGAAGATGTTTGCATAAGGCTGCTGCTCTTTTGAACCAGCATGAAGTTCAAACTTTGCAGCTGTGAGGATCTTGGAACAGCATCCGCAGTAAATACCATCCCTGGTAATTCTACCATCTAGCTTTGCCTGTGTTCCTTTTTTATTCATATATCTGACCTTCGCATCTTCTGAAACAACCCCCTGATCTATCATCCAGGATAAAACCGTCCTCTTCCCTTTATAAGGGATATAGTCACCAATGCCTTGCATATTACGAGTACTACCGCGGACAAGAGGTGCACATCCCCGATTCTTAGTTTTTACCTTTTCTTCGTTGTTCTGATGCGTGTTTCTAGAACTTCTACCAGCGGAGGTATCTTTCAAGTTTCTGCTTCTGTTGTTCCCAGACTTCTTTTCAGCAGAATGTTCTTTTTGGCTCTTTCTTTTCCGCACAATCCTTTGTAGCATTGCTAGATCATCCTTTGATATAGGCTTCTCATCCTGTGAACTTGTTAATTGCTCTTGGTACACTGCATAAGCCTTTGTGATTGACCAATAGCCATTACCTTGTGGAGAAACATACACAGAATCTTCATAATCCTTATCTCTCCTAGGTCTTAGATCAATTGTCCATCCATTATCTAAGAGTATGCCTTTTATCTGATCCCTGAGTTTCTGCTTAAGTGCATTACGAGGTCCCCCTCTTGGCTTCTTCATGCCATGCTTCTTGAGAGCAGAATCAGATGCACCTTGCAGATCAGTGACCTCCGATTTTGCTTTCTTGGATAAATTCTGTGGTGAACCTTTATGCTCAAGCAATCTCTTTTTCTCATTTTTGTGTTCACTTAATTTAGTTTTTTCTTCTTGCAGACTTGGCCGTGAGGAGATCTTCAGATGCGCCTTTGAACTTTGCTGTTTCATTGTATGGCCTGAAGAAACACCCACCACACTAGGATCGCTTCTCCTTAATGTGACAGAGGAGACCAACTTTTTAGTAACTATCTTCACACTATCTGCATCATGCTTCTGAGACTCAGTGAGATCACTGCTTTTATCCTTATCTTGTCTATAACCAGTAATGGTCTCTCCATCAACCCTATTGTTCCTTGCCAGAATCTTGACACCACTGGTCTCCCCATCCAAGTTCTTAGTTAGCACCTTGTCATCACCATTTTCCCTACCCACCTTACTGGTCTTCGTCAGAATCATGCCATCAGTGGTCTCCCTCTCAACCTTAATGTTCTTGGAAAGAAGCTTTCCGTCACTGTTTTCTCTGGCCATCATACTGTTCTTTGGAAGAAGCTTTAAAACACCACTCTTCGTTGGAATTTTTCCATCCCCGACCTCAACCACCTTGGACTTCTTTGGCTGAGTACTGCTATCACTGGTTTCCCCGTCGACCTTGGACTTGTTCGGCAGAATCTTCAAAAGGCCACTTTTCCCTTGCAGCCTTATAACCTCCCGGGAACCAGACTCGACCGAGCTACCCTTGTCAGTCTTCAACGGCGCATGTTTCTCATGTTTTGATGCTTCTACCGGCTTCCTCTTGTCACCCAAACTTGAGGCCTGCTCCTTGATCTTTGCCTTCATGTCCTCTCGATGTTCATGTCGGCTAGAGTTAACTGAGTTAGCCTTCTCAGTCTTCACTGGCTTGTGTTTCTCATGTTTCAGTGGCTCTACATGTCTCCTCTTGTCATTCTCCTTGACCTTTGAGCCACTGATTGCCTTAATCTCCACATCAACTCGACCAGCCCTTACCTCCAGCTTCTCGAACCGCCATTTTGGGAAGCCAGGACGCAGCATTTTCCCACCAGCTACATCCTTTGATACACTTCCACCGTTTCCAACACCATCAACATGGGCATCCACAATTTTGATCCTCTTGGAGTCAGGCTGCGAGCTACTCCTGCTCAGCGTATCTCCCTTATTCTTCTCAGCATAGTCTCCTTCAGTAGACTTAACCCCAGAAAGCTTGTTGGAGCTAAGAGGCGCAACTTTCTCCCTTGACTCATCACCACAGCCTCCGCTGGCGCCAGCACTGCCACTGTTCAGTTCATCTCCCATGTTCTTCTCTGACGAATCATCTCTTTCAGTAATCTTAGCCACAGGGAGCTTCTCAGAACTAAAAAGCACCACTTTCTCCACTGACTGATCACCATCGCCTACGCCGGCGTCAGCATTGCCAGTGGCACCCTCGTCAGGCTTCTCCCGCGTGGAGACGGGGTACTCATCCGCTTCAGAGTCGCTGGACTCCAGAAGCAGCTGTCGCTGCCTTTTCCGCCCTTTCGTCGCCACCACGGCCCCAGAGCCGCCGTGTTCCCGGTCCGAGCCCATCTAAAACCTCCTCAAAACCGATCCGAGGCCTCCCAAAACAGCTCAAGCTTATCACTCGAAAACCATTGCCCAGTGCCGCGCCCTGGATCAGAAACCACGAGAGATATTAAAAAAAGGCGACTTTAATTCTTCAGCACCGAAACTATACGAGACAAAGCCCCGAACGAAACAACGCCCAAATTATTCTGGTCGGAGCCGTTCCGGATCGGAATTCGGCTGAATGGGGACAAGTCTGAGGGCTCACCTGGATCCGAGGGGGATAAGCGGAGGCGGGGGAAGGGGTCGGATTGAGGCGGCGAGGGATTAGGGTTTCGGGGATCGCGAGGGGGTTAGGGGTACGGCGGGGGCGAAGACGACGAGGCGGTGCGGCGCGGATTTGTCTGGCTGCTGGCTGGTTCTCTTCTGGCTCTCGCCGTCGGGACTCGGGACAGAGAGTCCGACGGCTGGGGTCTACGGATTAATACTGGGTTCGGGGAGGGGGTGCACGATAATAATTTGGTTCGTATCGCGGTTGATTGCATATGTAGGACCCCCTGTCTCCGTATCCGTTGTGACTTGTGAGTTGGGGTTTTTTCTCCGTTTCCCCACCGTGACATTATTTCAGCTGTGTACAAGGTTCGACGTCGATGATTTTTCGAAGGTGTCGAAAATCTAGAAGTATCTCTATTACCTAAAATCTCTACTATCTTCACTATACTATTAAACAAGCAAACAAGATCTTTTCTACGTGCACCCCACTCAACTCACACATATCAATCTGCACCACACGATTAGGTCCAATAAGTTCAATCTAACAGACATCATTAATCTAATCCGATCCTGTGTGCACTTAGCAATTACCCTTGGCTGACCAATACTCCACCGGCAGAGGAAATCCTGGACCTGCATCTGGACACCCCATCACGCATTGATTTGCCCCGCATGCATCGAGGTTGACCAAGCCCAATTACTACCTATTTCAAACAGAATCAATCACCATAATCACCGCAATAAGATGAATCACAATAACTTCCATTTATTTGCTAATAATGGAATCGTCTCTACCACGCAATCCCGCAACCAGCCACCAATTTTTTCCGTCGCACGAGCCCTCATACCTCAAGCCCTGCCGCTATCCTCATGTCATTCACCCTCGGAGCACACCCCTGTCTCTGCACCAGCCGCCGTCCGTGCACGCCTCAAACCTCCATTCTCCGGCTCCACCGACGCAGTTAAAGTAGGAGACCACGATCATGTGTCGCTCGCTCGCCAGGTTCGCCTCCATCGCCTCATGCGCCGAGATGTTCCTGCAGAAAAGCGCCAAAGGGAGGGAGGTCTTGGAGGGGATCTGAGCGCCATCCCTCGCTGTGGCCATGGGTTGCCACCTCCCAGACCTATCTGGCCGCAGTAGCTCGGCTCCGTTCGGCCATCACTCCACTGCTGCATGAATCAGGAGCCAACGGCCGGCGCCACACTACTCCTCATAGTAGCTTTCTCTCCCATGCTATCTCTCTCTATGTGATGTAGCAGGGGGATATGCAGTTGTATATCTGGAAGCACACGCCAACGAGCTTCCGTCCTACATGCCACCGAGATCATGTCATTGAATAATTGTTTTAAAAGGTACAACTCAAGTCGTTGAATAATTGTTTTAATTAGATAGAAACTAATTCAAGACTTTTCGGCTGAATGTATCATGCTATTGAGCACATCTCTGATGAATGGCTGTATGCAGCACAACCATGTATCCCAAACGAAATAACGTCTTTTTTTTGTTTGGCAAAATAGTTCTCTAGATTGTAATCTTAATTATTATTGTTTTTTTAGCCCCTCAACGCTATAATAAGGCTTCAGATTACGTGCATTGTCAATTACAAATTAGAGGTGATTTAAACTTGAGAGGAGAAAGCAATCAGTCCAGTGCCAATGTAAGCCAATTAAGCCTTTCTCTAGATTTTTCGGTCCATGTGCATCAGCTGGTAGACGAGCCTGTTTCTAACAATCTCCCTACATACTTGGAGCAAGAAAGAAGGTATGTAACATATGTTATGTTATTAACTGAATTTTGTATACAGTCAGTTATAGGATACTTCTAAAATTAAAAACTGCTGCTGGTTTTCTTAGTAAATAAAACCTCTTTAACATAGCAAATTGACTCACCCATCGAAGGTATGAGTAAATCATTGTTCATATGTTCAGCTAGACAACATCATTGTTCAATTAAGGTACGTGTGCTCTGACCGAAAATACAGAAATCGGTCTAGGGAATTAAAGAGCCAACTAGGCAACTGATGCTGCTATACCTCTATATTGGCTAAGAGAAATGCTAATTTACTGTCAACTCTTGCAGGGGCTAAATGAATCATGTTTTTGTCCCAAAACAACAAAAAGTTTGTGAATCCTACTATTAATAATAGACTTACTATTCGTTTCTGTAGTGTTAACATATCAATTGTCCAAAAATAAATAGGTGAGCCTTCCAGTGTGTCACGCTTCAGCATTGCTAAACATTCTTTCAGATAAAATTATGACAACTACCTTGCAGATAAAAAAGTACCAGATGCAGCATATGAATTGATAAGGTAGACTTACAAATATAACCACTGTGTCTCACTATAGAAATGGTTTCTGAAAAGAATAGTGTCACTGATATTATCTGATAAGGAATATTTCTTGGCTTCTCCATCCCTTTTACCTCAGTATCCAGATCATGTTGTAATATAAGATGTGTTTCCTTCTAGACACAAATAAAAAGAAACAATCTATAAGCAAACTTTGTAGTCTCTTTAGGGCACTGACCTCAAAGATACCCTCTTTCATTAAAATGATAGACCTGAGAAGATGCAATCAGAGAGCACCTATGCTTGTCATGATCAAGTTGGCACAACACTTAAGAACAGAATAAAAAATTAGGAAAAACGTCTAATTTAAATAAAGGCTCACGCAAGAATTGTGCATGGTAGCAGTTTAGTAATGTTGGACACATCTCGGGATCCTCACCTTCGACGAAGTTTGCAGAGCAGGGGTACCCACGGGATGACACATCAACTGTCATAGTTGCCTAAGCGCGGGCGGACGGCATCGCTCCTTGTTGCTAGAGAGCTCCTTGTTTAGTCAGAATTTTATTGAAGTCAAGGAGCAGAAATAGCCCATTCCATGATCTGGTTAACATCTTTACTACCTATTTTTTAGTTGATATGTAGGATAATTCTATGATCCTAACCATAATAAATGCAACAGCCTTTTCTTCTCTATTTACACCGAGCAACACATTAGATTGCAACTGTACGATTACTGTAATTCCCTAACATTCATGTATCGTACAACAATAAAACTCAAAACCTTGATTCATACACCGGTTTGGTTTCTGCAGAACCAATGAAATACAAATATTCCATATAAAAGGGTGGAGCTTAGCTAAGTCACAAATTACCTTAGAGTTATCATTCCCAAAAGAACTCCCCAATATCAATCCACCATGAAACCTATGTAGGATTCTGATCAAGGTCATTTGGCCAGTCAGGATACATGTCATAATCCTTTAAAGAAATTACAAATCCATCATAGGCACCTCTAAGGAGTTCTCTAGAATAAATAATCAAGGCATCAGCTACGGGACCAATTGTTTACAGTGCAGGACACCAACCTATTCACAATTTGGAAAAGGCTTATATGAATTGCATAGATTCAACACGGGCAACTCAAATATTGGGGATTGACGAACCTCGTGGAGATGTGAGGCTGTTGGAGAGACGTGGAAATGGTAGGATACTAGCGATTTGTCGGGCGGGCTTCTCCAGTAGGACACGGCGACAATATACTCTGGGAAGCTCACAACATGGCATACGTGCCGGAGCAGGGTGTCCTCGCCGGCGTCCCTCTATGCTTGCTCCAATTCATCGGGAGGAGGAGGCGGGCGTTCTACAGTCCTCCAACGCGGCGCGTATTGTCCGCATCCGCGGATCCGGTGGAGACAAGGTTCGCGCATCCACCTCCACCTCTGTCGGAGCCTATTTCAAGGTCACCTGACATGAGCATGCCAAGCTTGATCACCGCCTGCCCTCCACAGGAGATCCAGTGCCTCTTTGGGCTCTATGGTGACCGGAATCAATGATGATGGCGACGCAAAGAGCAGGGGCGTGCCGCCGGCGCGAGGGAAGGGCGGCGGCACGGGGGGGGGGGGCAGGTCGTCGCGGCAGCGGTGAGGACGCATGGAAGGGGGCGGAACTTGCTGTAGTGGAAGGGAGGCAGGAGAGGGGGAGGGTCCTCTCGCCGACAATGGGGAGGCAGGAGGAGGCCGGCCCTCGGCACCGGCGACAAGTAGGCAGTGGAGGGGATGGTCGAAAGCGGCTTGAAGGAGGGAGAGAGAAGAGAGATGAAAGCTGAGACCGGGATGTGTTCGGTCGGTCACCTACTATCTAACTTTCCTTCATTTTCTTCTGAGTCCAAGAGTAAAGAACTCTCCATTTTAAACATCGTGCTTGCTTTAGAAAAAATTAAATATCCCAATATTCATTTTATAATTTTTTAATTGACTATATTGATAAAATATCATATTTGTAAAAATATGCATCATTAAAATTCAGAAATGACGTAAGTCATCTTGATATTTGTGGATGTTAAACTTCGTTTGACGTTTGCATTTCATCGTAATATGTTTTCATTATGATTTTATTACTAAAATACTAACTCTGATCGCTATTTTTGCTATTTGTGTGGTTTATACGACACATTATAATATTTCATCCGTTCACTAATGTAAGACCTTCTAGATATTTTAAATTAGACTATATTTGGATTAAAATACTAGATGAATCTAAACAATAAAACATGTCTAGATATATTTATTTATTTTAAAAAGCTAAAGGATCTTATATTACAGGGAGTATAAAAATAATCAGACTTAGAAATAAATGATGACAGGTACCTCGAATTTTGGCAAGTTGCATGGACACACTTCATCATTGGACTCGTGTGACCAATTTAAGCTGTTAATTGAATACTACCTCCTTCACGGTTTGCAGGACACGCTACAAAATCTCGTGGACCTAAGCGTTACCATATTGGCTGAAAGAATTAGCAGGTGATTTATTAGGCACGCCTAATTAAACGGATTTAATGCTGGTAACCTTCCCAGGCTCAAGGCGTATGCACGGGTGGAGACTGATTCCACCAAATCAATCCAGCCCTCTTCTTCTCCCCCGCGCTACTCCCTGCCAAAATTTACATCCAAAATTAATTGCATGTGGGCTGTTGCATGCCGTTGCATGCAGAAGATGGAAGGAACGAATTAATTCACATCTCTCGTGACGACTGTTGCATGCAGACATTAATTAACAATTAATTTTTATGTGTCTTAAAACGATGTAGTTTTGGAAAAAGTCAAATTTCATTAGGCGTCCTGCAAACCGTGAAGGAGGTAGTATAAAAGATCACATATTATGTAGCTCACTAAAAGACAAATTGGATTTAGAACACGTTTCTTATATTCTATAATAGACACGAATAAAAAACCACGTAAAATACAACTCAGTGTAACACAAATCGGATTTAAAAAACATGTGTTATATTTGAAAAGACGTGCGTTGCACGTGCAGGCTTACTAGTACAATACCTAAAACAAAAATCATGTTTCCTGTTTTGTCAATTCGTCGTTTCGCTTGGTCTGATTCCCCTAGCCCGTTGCTTGGCTGGTCGCGCAAACTGCTCCTCGCTGTAGGCTTACTTGCCCCTTCCTCCTCTCTCTCCCTTCTTTTTCTTGCAAGAGAACAACATTGTTTTGCCTCCTTAATAATATAAGTCCAGGCTAGCGCAAGTCCGCTAAACACGAGTCAAAAAAACGCGTTGTCAAAATGGACAATGAGTCAAACGCGTCTTCTTCCGTCCACGGCTTCATATCCCTCATCCACCACGCCTCATTATCTCTTCAAGCAACATATAAAGTAAGGTTTTATCTTACGTCCCCAACTCTATCGTGTGGTTGTTAAAGACAAGGTTTCGTATTACTAATATAAAATAATATTTCCTCCGGCCTGAATTACTGTTCGCGACTATAGACTACAGTACAATACAAATGTTACATAAAAAAACCAAACTTATCCAAATCGTTCAAATTTAGGCTAAAATCAAAACTCAAACTTGGCAAAACCCGGCCCGCGATCCTCGGCGTCCGCCCACGATCCTCGGCATCCGCTCGAGATCCTCATCACGCGAGCTCTAGTTCTCGTCCCCGCGCGTCTTCGGGGCAGGCGGAGGCCAGGAGGAGGCCAATCACGAGCTCCAGTTCCTGACCCTGTCGTCGTCCTTGGTCGCTGCCGCCGTGAGGTCTGTCGCCGTCTCCGTCTCCGTTGACCCCGGGTCCGTCCTCCCGCGGCAGGTCCAGCGTGCGTCAGGTCGCTGTCCTCCCACACTAGTTTCGTGACCCCTCGCCAGGCTTCCGCCGGCCAGATCCAAGCTCTCTCCACGGCTTGCTCCGAGCTCCCTCCAATGGCCAGCCTGCTCTCCTGACTAGGTGATCGATGCTTATGCAACTTGATTATTCCAGTCCTGCAATCAAATGTGCAACACTGATATGATGTACCTTGAGAGGTGTTACTCATATATTCAGGAAACTTGTATGATTGTGTCACTGTTACACTGAAAAATATGTAAAGGTACCTAGATTAAAGTGCCCAACAAATATTGATTACTTCAATAAAACCAACATTTATATCACTCACTATTCAGTCATAGAAGTTGAGAATGCTGCTGTCAAGGCACGGTTAAAGAGAACTAAGACTGATAGTGCTGGAGTATATGTCAGGGAGAGAGCTTCTGATGATGATTTTACATGATGATTTGTACTGTACGATTAAAATGCAAAATCACAAGGTCCAATATTATTTACATGATGATTTATACTATACAACTAAGACTGATAGTACAAAGATAGTCAATAGCAACTTGTTATTCCAGTACAGATAAAGTTGCTCATTCCTTCAGTATTTATCATATTCTTGTCATATTCCTAGTTTTGTAGCTTTAGATATATCTTCTAAAAAACGTTGCTCATTGATGTAGGTACATTAGGCGAGAAGATCCAAAGAATATTTGGTGCCTGCCTCCTTGAAAGAAAAGCACAAGATGAATAGAACTAGCAAAGCAGAGGGGCAAGGCTAAACCTGAACCCATTGATGATAATGTGCAGCGTGGCTTCGTCGGACGACACGGAAGAGAAGCTGGGCAGTGATCAGCATAGAAGGATGAGAGGACAGGAGTAGTAAGGAGTGCGTGTAGTGCAGACGTGCAAGTAAGAAGGATTCAGAGATAAAAACCGAGATGGTTTAGTCTCTTGGGAACTACGTACCTAGGATTCGGGATGTTCTACCTAAAGCCTAATCCAAATGGGCATCCATAGCATGCTTCGACTAGCAAATCGTGTGGAGGATGATGCAAATGGGCAGTCATAGCATGCTTTTCTAACAATGTATTGTCTGGCTTTCCTAACAATGATATGTTGTCCATCTTTTCTAACAATCGACAAACGATTCAATAGATTATGAAAAGTGTGCAACAGTTTATACTAGCCAATACCAGAGTGGTGTATACCATTTAACATTTCGCAATTCTGATAACACCTATACCTAAAGTAAACTCGCCCTACAACATCTGAAATCTCAATAAACCCATTTCCAACACTAAGGATACAGGCTCTTCCAAAAGAAAAATGAATAGCAAAGTTGTCGTCCAAAAAAGAGCTTTAACCTGATATCAAAGAGATAGTCTGAGACAATGGACTGTGTTGACGAAGTCCATCTGCTCAATGGAATTGGACCCTGTGTTGAACTACTGTTGAGCTAGCTCAAGAGCTTTATCCTCACCCACAATCCCCTCACTGTCACACCTTAGCATTTGGCAGATTATACTACACACCACCAGGCCCTTGGAGCACATTATGTGTGGCATAGAAGCTGGCGACAAGAAACATACAAATTGAGGAAAGAAAGATATAATTTATAGTCCATAGTACTTTTCTAATCAAGAATATGATGCACAAAATGAGGAATAGCAGAACATACAGTTACTTGCAAAGGAATATAAAACAGAGACTTTTATGCTTAGTTGACATACTAATAGCCACACTAACCAAGCAATTTCAGTAATAACCAAAATCCACCATATTTGAAGACACTAGACAATAAGACCAATATGTAATGCATTATGCAACTATCATAATTTTGCAGCATTTCAGTATGCCTTGCCTTAACAGTTGACAGATAGATGCAACTAGCACCTAGGCAGGACCAGAATTGAATTTGACAGTTGATATACTGACAAGATTGTTCACACACAGGAATAATAGGAGGATCCAATATATGTAAGAACATGAAAGCACGGATATAGGTTCCTTACTTATTTAGCAAGCCATATATATCAACCCATATGAACTACATAACTATCAAATGAGCAGTGCATCATAGCAGATAGTCAAGAATGACAACTTGGTGGCAATTAACAATTCGTTTGTTTCTTTACATGATTGCTAGTTAGGGCCTTGATGACTAAACCAAAAGGGCAGAAACTCCAAAAGTTGGCATTTACATAATCCTGCATGTGATAAAGATAACCATCAGCTCCCATGAATTCATTTGTGCTTTCTCCCTATTGCAATTGTCTTCCAGCGATTTCCAGGCATACCACAACTATAATCCTACATTATTGTTTAACAAACCCAAGTATATATCAGACGACCACCTTTGTGGTTCTTCTAAGGTCAACCAAGTAAAGTAGGTTTTCTTGTCAGTAATAAAGCTAGTCTACAGGTAGAAGATGGGGACAATCTACATGCACAAAATACAAGAAACTTATTTTCCATCTGGCAAATAGAAGAAATAACAGCTTGTTAAAATCCGAAACAGCTCCTTGAGATCGAGGGGAAAGTATCATTGTTCAACTAAAATTTTGATTTCTCCATCCTAAACCATACAACCTTGGTAAAATTACCAGAAGAAGGGGAAAATTGAGATTTGTGGGTGCGGCGGTATAGGCCTTGTTTATGGACTGAATCGGGAGCTCGAAATCCTCGCAAACCTTGCACCCTCGGAACACTTCGAGCTAAAACAAACAAGGAGCAATATAATTAGTGTGCAAGATGAGACTGATCTGTGAGGAGAGATGGTGGATGGCCAGGAGCCGAGGATAGCTCTGGTGAGTAGAGGTAGCGTGGGGATCTGGTGAAGGAGTAGTACCTCAAGAAGGGAAAGTAGTCGAGAGGGGGAGGGAGATTGGGGGTCTCCACCACCACTAGCGTCTTTGTTCAACTCGACAGAGATGCCCAAGGTACTATCTTGGCCATGGAGGAGGAGCGGCGAGAATCAATTTTTTGGCTAGGGTTCGCGGATGGAGCGGCGGTGAGCAGTGCGGGAGAGCGCCATCGAGCGACACAGTGGAGCGGCGCGGGCGAGCGTGGGTGGCGAGGGCGAGCACTCACGGTGGCCGAGGAAGGAGCTAATGTGAGTGGCGCGGGTGAGCGGCAGCGGAAAGCACGGACTCTGTCGGGACTCGGTCAGGAGGGAGACAACACAGAGGAAGAAGACGGGGAGCGAGGATCGCGTCGAAAGAAACTAGAGGGGCTTTTTTCAAAATAACCACCACGACCATTAATTCGGTCCAGAGGGATTAGTAATAAATAAAGTAAAATAAACAAATAAAAACTAGGCAAACAAGACAATAGCAATAAAAGATAGTTGTTTTTTAGTTTTGTGTGTTAAATAGAATAAAATATAAAGTGTGGTAGTGGTGTTTGTCGTGGTATTGCCGACGAGTACGCCATGGAAAGGTCCTCACAGAGCGTGTTTAGAGACGTGGGGTCAGGCGGGAGGTTGGCGGGTACGAGGTAACACAGCTTACCCAGGTTCAGATCCCACGACGGTGGCGGAATCCTACTCCTGCTATAAATCACTATAATGGTAATACACCGAGTTACAGGGATTGGTTCGCTGTGCGCGATATGAGTTGAGTTATCCATAAAGGATTCCACAGGTCCGGCTTATATAGTCGCCAGATCCTAGGGTTACAGGCAAAGTCCTAGCCGGACAGGTTACAGAGTCCTACACGGTACACAACTAGTCTAACGTGTCTTGCACTCCAAGGCTCCGGGTACGCTGGTGACTCCTTCGTAGCCTTCCTTTATCCGGCATGGTCCTCCCTTTTGGATCCATCTAACTGGGCCGCCCAGCAGGCCATGGGCCTTGCTACCAACTGTGGGCCACCCGGGTTATCCGGATTAGAGACATGCAATGGTGATACCCATTTAGCATATCCCCAGTAGTAGCCCCCAGAGAACTCTGAAATCTTGCGCCGTCTTGCCTCTTCAGGTTGGATGCTCCGTCTAGATGAATGTTGGCAAATCGTCAAGCAATGTCTTGTAGTCCTCTCAAGAACCCTGCAATATTCTCTGTCTTCAACATGTAAGTTGGAGAACTGCTGAATCTTCCATCATACTCTTCTCGTAGCCAGGCTGGATCCATCCTTAACGGAATCTTCAGATGGGATGGTTCACCTGCCTTTGTCAATGGAGCGACGTAGACCATAGGTCAGCGACGCCTCGTAACTCACACATGCATAGAACACAATCATAGCCGTTTTTTCCGTGTGAAGGATGCAAAACGTTGGCGGTGGCGGTGGGAACGTGGCGAAATTTCCACGCACGCGTTGTCCACGCATCAACCGTTCAATCAACTTGCATGAATCTTGACGTTGAGTACTATAAATTATAACCGTGGTAATTCTTATTCTTTCACCGCATTCTTCCTCGCATCGTATTCCTCCTCTAGCAAATGCCTCATCAAGCTTTCCGCGTGCACGAAGGAAAAAACCCTAGATTTTCCCATCTCACTCCCAGTCTTCCTCCGCACCAATGGCCAGCAGCAGCACTACACCGTCCATGGTGGCGTCAGGCAAGGCCACAACCAAGCCGACAAGCTCTGTCCACATGCCACCGGAAGGCGTGGTGGTGCCACTTACTGCGGTGGTGGAAACCACCAGCGACGACCATATTCCAGCGGGGCTGGAGCCACTGGAAGAAGAGGGCGACTCCCACAAGGGAGAGTGGCACGACTCCGATATCACCAAGAGCAATCTCAAGGAGATGCTCGCTGAGGGGTACCTCCCCACGACGGAGGGGCTGGTCTGGCGGGCGGCACCGGCCGGCGAGGTCATCCCTTCTCCCCAAGCCGGAGAAAAGGTGTACCTCAACTGGTACGTGGCGTCTCCCTTCCAATCTCCGACTTCTTCATAGTGGTCCTTAGCCACTACCGGGTTCAACCTCAGAACCTGTCTCCAAATAGCATCCTCGCTCTTAGCAACTACGCGGCGTTTTGTGAGGGTTACCTAGAAATCAGGCCTAGGTTAGATCTGTTTATATATTCCTTCACTGTTAAGAGGGAAGCTGTCACATCCCAAGATTTTCCAAATCTTGTAATGTGAAAAATAAATGAATAAAATAAAACTTTGTTGATTTTTCAGTATGAGAAGAAACTTTTTGATTCAATTGGAAACCTTCAAACCTATTTTGATCAAATAAATCCTAAAGGGATTTAAAAAGATAAACAATTAATAAAGAAAAATTTAAAATATTTGGAATTACTATTTTTGGATCCTTTAATAAAAAGATTTGGTTTTCAAATGAGAAGGTAGAAATATAAATAAGGATTATTTTATAAGCCAAATTAAAACTTGGCCAAGCTTTTGAAATAAAATATTTCTATTTGTTAAAAATAGTAAAGGTTTATTTAAAATAAAATAATAAGGATTTAATATCCAAGTTTATTAAAAATAAAGGTTTTACTATTTTAATTAAACATCAAAACTTATTTATTTATTTTAAATAAGTTTTCCAAGTATTTTTATATTCTCAAATAAAACCTACTGAAGTGTTTTGGTTTTATTTTCAAATAGAGATTTTAAATAAAACAAATCTTATTTGAATAAATAACTTAGGACTATTTATTAATTATTAAACAGATCCTAAAAAGAATAAAAATACTATTTTATTTTGAGACTTGAAATGTTGTTGTTAAACAGAACCAAAACTCAATACAAGTTTGGAGGAGTTTTGAATTGATTTGAGTGTTTGATTTGTTGTTTGAAATTCAAAACAGGAAATTCAAACAGAAAAAGGAAAAACAAATAGAAATAAAAAAATAGAAACAGACCGGACCCAACCCAAAAGGCCCAGCAGCCCAGTCCAGCCCAACTAGCTCTCTCCCTGCAAGAAAACGGTTCGCACCAGAGAAAGAACCCGCACCCTCACTGACCGGTGGACCCTGCCCTCTATCTCACTCCCTCGGCCTAGGCGCCTTTCAACCCCCAGACCCGCCTCGCAGGTGCATAAGAAACGTCGGCGTTGATTACGCGTTAATGGCCGCATTACTCCACCCCGCGACCACGTCCATTTAACCGCCCGCGTCTTACCTCTCTTTTTTCCCAGACAGCTCTCTCCCTCTGCCTCCAGGCTGCGACAATTTCGCCTCGCATCACCACTGCCTCCGACGAGTTCCGCGAACAATTCCGACGACCCCGCGCCACTCCTTGCCTTCCCGAGCACACAGGCACATTCCTGCACCAGCGCACCTTCCTCGCCCGACTCACTACAGCGTGCTCTGCAGCGTCGAATTCGTCCTCGACTGAACGACGCCGCCGTCCGCTCCAACTCCGACGAGCTCTACAGGTAGTTTCTGGCCGCGCCTCTTCTTCTCCTTCACGCACGCATCATCGCCTTGACCTTGCGTGTCTAACCGTGCTCTCTGTTTGCCCCCTCGTGACCCGTAGCGCCGTCCTCGACGACGACAGAGAGTGGCCGTCGTCAGACGCAACTCCGGCGAGCGATTAACCGCAACCTTGTGCGCCCCTTCATCAACCACGAGCAGGTTGAGCATCCCCACATCACTGCGATCACGGTGAGCATCTCCACTTCTTTCCTTGCTTCCTGTAGCCGCCATAGCACCACCGCCTGACCGTGCGCCGCCGCCAGCCACCGTCGGCGCCGCTCGTGTTTGGTCAAGTCAATTCGCACCATTAGATTTCCATCTGGCGGCCTCGATAGATTCATTAAACGAAGAGGTACGGGCTAATCTGAACCGCACCGTCTCACTTAGATCCAACGGTTGTAGTTGCGCGATCCGTGCGAACCGGTACCGACCAGTAGTATTGCGCCGCGTGGCCCAGCTTTTGATTTAAAACAGAATTAGAATCAGATTTGTTTGCAAATTTGAAAAATCCATAACTTTAGTTCTACACGTCCAAATTTTGCAAATTTTATATCAATGGAATCAGTGGAACAAGCCCTATCCAACCATGCAATTTGTTTAGTAAAAAGCTTCTGGTAAAATGTTTGTTTTTATAGAAACATTTGTATGCTTATTTAGGTTATAAAATTATTCCAAAATGATTTTGGGGTTGAAATCTTTGAAAATTGGTTTGTTGTGAACCTACTGACCCTAGGAACCAACCCATGGATTTAAAAATGGATTTTGTGAAGTTTAGGAATAAAAACTTGAATTAGCTCATTTCTAGTCAAATAATAATATTGATTTTGCTATGGAAGTGATTTTTGGATAAAATCTTTGGAAAATGTTTTGATTCAAACCTACTGACCCTAAACACCAAGTTTTGGGAATTAACAACTTATTTGGTGAACAACATAAATTGTTGCTTTGATAAAAACATTTTTCACCACATGAAATAATGATTTGATTTAAAGATGGTTTATATATGAAACCCCTTTTGCAAATGACTTTGCCACTTTAGAAAATGACCACTTTGAGCCTTACAATGTTTAGAGCTTGGTAGAGACCACCTTTGCAAATAAAACTATCTTTTTCATGTTTGTATGCATGACTTAGTTTCTATTATTTTATGTGTGTTAAATTGTTTGAATATCGGTTGGAATGTTGTACTGAAGTTAGAAGAGTGTGAGATTAGCAAGATCAATAAGTGAACCAACATTCTCTACCAAAAAGACAAGTGACACTATCATCCAAAGTCCTACTATTTTCATTATGCTTAGTGGATTTTGAAACATGCATGAAAAGAATTTTCTATACTTTATGCTATACTAAATCCTAATAGGATACCCTTATACATTCCTTAGTGAAAACAATGTAGTTGTAAAATGCTTAGCCATGCTATATATTTTGAGAAGAGATACATGTTGAGATTTTATAAAGTTGAGAAAAGACTTATGTTTTATATAATAAAACAAGTACTCAATGAACCACCTGGGTGGACAAGGATACTCAAGTTTGGAAAAGGTGGCAACAAGAGGAACCATGCTTATATGGCAATCTCTTTTTGTTGTGCACCAGATGAAAACTACCCAGGGACTTAGAGATTGAACATGTTTCTCCAACAGTGGCTTCCGTGTACAGCCACATGCTAAATGGGCACTGGCTTAGTCAACTACATTGGGAAGACCCATGCATTGGTCTTCAGGTTAACTGGAAATGAGGGAACTAGGAACCCTACATTGGTGCCTGAAGACAAGCTAGCATTGTGTATGGGAGGACCCTATGGAAAGACTTCATCACATTCTCAATCTGCCAGTACTCCATCTTGGTGAGTACTTATCCAGTGGCCACTGGTGGCAATAAGATGAGATTGTGTCATGTGGGTAAAGTGTACAACTTCTGCAGAAGATAAAAATTCTAAGTACTTAGCCGTGTCCCCGGTTATGGACAATACTGAGCAACTAAAGCCTGAAGCTATGGGAAATCTCGACGTTCCAATTTCTAAAAGCAAAACTTTAAAGTGACAACAAAAGACTTGAAGCACTTGGGGTGTACCAAGGAGCTCAAAAGATTTTGATAAAGACTTGAAGCACTTGGGGTGTACCAAGGAGCTCAAGAGATTTTGACAAAGATTGAAGCACTTGGGGTGTACCAAGGAGCTCAGAAAGATTTTTTGACAAAAGATCAAAACTGTTTTGAAAAGATAGGATAAATTATTGCTTTCTGCAAATGAACCTAAAACCCCACTTAGCCAAATATGCATGTAATGATAGGATCCACTTATTTCTACATAGTAGTGAAACTTGCCAATACAATTCAAATGTATGGACCCTTGTGGCTATAACTTGTTATGTTGCAGGTTTGTTTGATATTAGTGAAGTTGATTGATTAGGATTACAAATCTACAACCAACATGTTTGCCTGTGGCACTTTGAAGATGAAGGACCCCATGCTTATAGATATTCTGCTGCAATGTAATGTAATAGCCAAATGAGCTATGTAAGATGTAATAAAATTATGTTATTCCTGGTTATAAAGTTACATTATGACCTTTGTTTCTTGATATTACATCTTAACTGTGGATGCTAGCTATTGATCCAGGGAATAGCATTGTAAACACAGGGATCTCTACCTTATTAAAGGTTGGGAACCTTACAGAAGCCGGAGTGAGCAAGGATGAGCTCAAAAATTGCGGAACTATTAGCTTCAAGATCCAGCCTGGCCGGCGATTCCCTGACATCGTAGGCCATGAGTCCTGCAAGAACTGGCAGAGGACGTACTTCTATGGCCCAGATATCCCTCTAGATGGCCGAGAAGGAACGTACCCAGACTTTGTCGATGGAGCTGCTGCTGAAGCCCCGACATGGAGATCCCAAGCCCTCCTTCCCTCCGACGATGAAGCCTCCCGCGTTGTAAGGCGGATCAAGTGGCTCGTAGACTCGTGTATGAATGGGTTGGACCTAGCCATGTGCTGGTTCATCAGGCGGATTCAGCCTCTGCAGCACCGCGTGAAGCTGATGCATGAATACTCCAGGGATAGGAAGGATAGCCTCCGCAAATCCAAGGACAACTTCTCGAGTGACTCCGGCAAGCTTCGCCTCAAGGACATAGTCAAGGTGAAGGACAGGGAGTGTGGCTTCACCATCACATATGACATGTTCGAGGGCGACACGTGCCTAGAGGTACTTATTTATTTTCCGTGTACGACATATACTCCAGTTCTTCCGTCTAGCCTTAACCATTGCATCTAACACTTTGGGATTCACTTAACAGCTGAAGGAATTAGACGAAGGTAGCATGGCTGACTGAGTCTATGACCCCAAGATGAAGGAAGTCACCGTCATGTCTGACAATAATATTCCGTTGGCTCGTAAGCGGAAGAGCTCCACCTCTGACGCTGCCGACAGAGGCAAGAAGAAGATGGAGGGTGGAGCCTCCAAGAGATCCACCACCTCACTAGAGGCGGAGAAAAGAAGAATGATTGGTATCCCGTTGACCAAAGCACCAACCGTTGTGTAAGTTTATTAACATCCGACATTGTCCCTTGCTCGTCTTGTTCCTGTACTTATACTTTTGCACGTTTTAGGAAGAAGGCCAGTATGAGTTTGAAGAAGACCTCCAAAACATCGGGGGCTTCTAAAAACATAAAATAAATGTTTAGTCAGTCCTCTCCCACCATAGCCCCTCCTACTCCAAGTGTCCAGCCTGCTACCGCACCGACAAGTTCTCCAGTCAAAGTAACGTCTAGACCTTCCGCCATGGAAGTGGACCCAGGCATTGCCGCGGAACTTGTTGTTGTCGGCGAGCAGGCGACACAAGAAAGCATATCATCTAAAGTGGTTGAAGCTCTGGCTAAGGATGCCACTGGTAGTGGTAAGGCGATGGTGGAAGGCGGAACTTCTTCCATAGGCGTCGCCACTGCACCCAAGACACCAGCAGAGTTTCCGAAGATCGTCTACCCGGTGCTTACACCGAGTAGCTCTGCTCTGGTTCCTGGTGCAGCGTCGACTTCTTCGACATGTGGCCTTGAGGAGCTGCTCAAGCAGGCGGATATCCTGCACGGCAACAGTCTTTCTTTCAGCAAGATTTTTGCCGAGAGCGCCACCAACCTCAAGATCATTGCACTTGTAAGTTTTATATGCCTTTTCCATTTCATATGTAGTATCCCACTGTAGCCCCCGAGGATTTAGACAGAAAACCATAGGTATTTGTGTCTGATTGCTCTAAGAGTGACTAAGCTAGAAAACTCCACACTGTAGCCCCCAAGTATGTAGTTTGAATGAATTATTCCGACTAGATACTTTTAGAATAGCATACGCACTGTTTGTAAATTTCAATACTGTAGCCCCCAAGCTTCTAGTTGAAACAGAATTAGTTCCGACTAGATGCTTCAAGTAGACTAAGTAACATTGATCTTTTTCGCAGAATGAGAATGCCCCGAGAGGTGTCGCCAACGACAAGTTCCACAATATGCGTGCTGATCTTGAAGCTAAAAAGGGTAAAACTGCCTTCTTGAAGGATCAAATCACCAAGAGCAAGAGTCTGTTTTTCTTTTCAATTCCGCACTCAATCTTGATCTTGCGCCATTAACCTCCGACTACTCATCGTGCGTTGTCATTTCTCCGACATGCAAAAGCTATTGCCAAGGCGAAGGATATTGTCGAGCAATCCAAGCACATAGAACTGCTGGATAGCAAGAACAAAATCCTCAAGCAGGAGAGGGCTGAATCCTTGAAGATGCATGAAGATGCTTTGAAGGCCGTGCAAGAGTCCGCGGACACGGAGATCAACCGGCTAAAGGAGGAAATTGCGATCCTCAAGGAGCAGAAGAAAGCTGCCGAAGAGCAGAATAAACGCAACCTTGAGGCTTACAAGGTCCCCCGACAATAACAGGACTCTATGGCGGAGACGCTCCAACAAGCTGAGGCTAGCATCTTTGGTAAGCAAACTCCATCCTGTACTTCTGTATGCCAGGTAGCCTGAACCTTTGTTATGTTGAACTCATGTCTTCCATTGCTTGGCCGGAAATGCAGCTCCTAGTGGTTTAACCAATACTCCTCCTCCGCCAAAGGAATTCATGGTCCTTGCTGGCAACTTCATCAGCACCGCCATCAAGCAGGCAAAGGAAATTGCCAAATCCCTAAACATCAACATCAAGGTGGTGGATTCCGTCATGAAGTACTCGGAGATTCTGCGCCAAGCCCCCGTGCGTATCGTAAGCTGGAAAGCTTCATGTACCCGGGCTGGTTCAAGAATGTCGCTGGCTATGGTAAAGGCCCACTATGAAAATGCTGACATCGACACGATGACCTCGTGTCTGCCCGACGTAGACGATGACGGCCAGAAGATTGATCACAAAGCTATCTGGGCATCGCTCGCTAGCTACGACACCAGAGTTTTCAAGTTGATGGATCCAAACACCGTTGTGCCTCTTGAGATTATTGATGCCGACCATCACAACTCCTCCGAGTCCCTCAAGACGACTTTGATGATGATCAGGAGGACTCTCCTGCTGCCGACGATGTTACCTCAAAGTATCATGCGCCAGAGGAATGAAAAACACTTTTGTAATATTTGTTTCCTCTAGATGTATGTATGCAGAAAAAACTACGGGTTTAAACTTAAGGCGGAAAACAACAACTATATGTTTCCTGACACTTAAGTACTAGTTCCAGCATGTATATATTTTTTAAGCAAGTGCTGGCTTATCCATTAGTTCGGTTTTTATGCTTGACTTTTCGTGAGTCGGAAGACCCGTAGTCGGAACTATGTGCTCAGGTGATGATGCCCAATGGCACCGTCAAAAACCTAAACACAAAATTGCCGACTTCGAGTGCCAAAAGTCACTACTCCAGAATCCACATAAAAACAACAAAGAATGTGTAGACTAGAAAACTTAAGCTAACGCCCATAGGCAGAATTTTTACAAGTGCAAATGCAAAACTTGCGTATAAAGGTTTTATACGATCCAAACATGAACACTAAAGGAGGTAAAAGACTCAAGCATATGAGTGAACCAAAGAGCTTTATTTCATTGATCATATAAGAGGTACACAGTAGATAAAAAATATGCTAAGTGTAAAAAGGACGTAGCTGTGCTATGTTCCATGGCCGATCAAGCTCCGGGTAGTCATCATCTGGGTCACGTCGCTTACTCTTATGATCATCACTTGGTCTATCCTCTAGTTCACGATTGTCAATGAGGTAATAAGAACCATTGAGTAGCGTCTTGCTTATGATGAACGGTGCTTCCCATGGCGGGAATAATTTGTGTGACTTCTTCTGCTTAAGTCGGAGCACCAGACCCTCTTTAAACGAGCGATGTCGAACGCGGCGATTATGGTAGACGCGTAGCTTCTGCTGGTAGATGGCGAATCTTTGGCATGCCAATACGCGCTCTTCCTCGAAAAGGTCCACATCTAGGCATCTGGATTCTTCAGTATCATCTTCGTCGTAGGCGGCAACTCTTGGTGAATCGTGAAGGATGTCGGAAGGCAGGATGGCTTCTGCTCCATATACCATGAAGTAAGGGGTGTAGCCAGTAGATCTCTTGGGTGTAGTTCGTAAACTCCACAAAACAAATGGTAATTCCTCCGCCCAAGCTCCAGCTGCTCTATGTAGCGGTGCCTCTATACGTGGCTTGATTCCTAGCAGAATTAATCCATTGGCTCACTCAACTTGGCCATTGGACTGTGGATGTGCCGCAGATGCCAGGTGATAATAGGATTCCACTTCTCCCAATAATAGGATTCCACTTCTCCGAGTGACAAATTGCTGCCGTTGCCGGTGATAATGCTATGTGGGAGACCAAAACTCACCCCTAGATCCCAGACAAGCCTAAGGGCAATTGCCCCATCAAGCTTTCTATTGGGTTTAGCTTCTATCCATTTGGTGAATTTATCAACTGCTACTAGCAGATGCATAAACCCACACGGTGTCGTCTGTAATGGACCAACCATGTCTATCCCCCAGACTGCAAACGGCCAAGTTATTGGTATTGTTCGCAATTCTTGAGCTAAAACATGTGGTTGTCGGGCATAGTACTGGCATCCCATGCATGTCTCAACCAGCTTGTTGGCGTCCGCCTTCACGGTCAACCAGTAGAATCCTTTCCGGAAGGCTTTGGAGACCAACGATCGAGGAGCGGCGTGATGCCCGCAATCTCCGAGATGAATCTCAAGAAGGATTTCAATACCTTCTTGCTGGGAAATACACTTTAGATATACATTAGTGGTGCTTCTTTTATATAGTTGTCCATTGATTATGGTATAGCCCTTCGCTCTACATACTGTTTGCCTACTTTCGACCTCGTCGATGGGCAAAGTTTCGTGTACGAGATACTCCATGAACAGTTTTGTCCAAGCCAGAGGGACCTTTGTCACTGTGTGAACAAAAGAGTCAACTCTATCCAGGTTAGACGGATCCGCTCCCTTCACGGATGGTGTCCATAGATGCTCCAGGAAAACGCCAGGCGGAATTGGTTTACACCCCGATCCAAGCTTTGACAGCAGATCAGTCGCCTCATTTTCCTCTCTCTTGACATACTTGACTTCATAGCCCTCGAAGCACTTGGCTATCTCGTCTACTTCGTCTCGATATGTCGCCATCATAGGGTTCCACGCGTTCCAGGTGCCAGCCACCTGCTGGGCAACCAAGTCAGAATCTCCACAGCAAACTATGCGCTTGATGCCAATATCCTTGGCTACGCAAAGTCCGTGAATGAGTGCTTCATATTCCACCATGTTATTTGTAGCCTCAAAGTGGATCTGCAGAACGTAGTGCAGCTTTTCCCCTGTTGGTGACTGTAGCAGTACACAAGCCCCCGAGCCGTTGAGTAGCTTTGATCCATCAAAGTGCATCACCCAGTATTCTGGCTCTGGTACAGGGGTAGCATTTGGCATCTCCGTCCAATCTGCAATGAAATCTGCCAAGACCTATGATTTGATAGCGTCGCGTATCTTGTAGGTGATCTTGAAGGTGGCAAGCTCAATGCCCCACTTCTCAACCCTTCCTGTAGCATCGCTATTGTTGATGATGTCGAAAAGTGGAGCTTTGCTCACAATTGTGATGGGGTGCTCCTGGAAATAGTGCCTTAGCTTCCGAGAAGCAAGGAACACTCCATAAGCTAGCTTCTAGTAGTGCGGGTAATGCTGCTTGGACTCTGTCAAGACCTGTCTTACATAGTAAACTGGCTGTTGCACTCCGTACTCATGTATTGGTTCTTTCCGCTCTACCACGATGACGATGCTGATTACCCGGTTGGTGGCCGCCATGTAGATCAACATAGGCTACATAGGCTCGGGTGCTGCAAGGATAGGTGCCGAGGAAAGTATCTCCTTTATCTTCTTGAGTGCAACATCTGCTTCACCTATCCAAGTAAATTTGTCCGCCTTCTTCAGCAACTTGTATAGCGGCAGAGCCTTCACTCCAAGTTGTCTGACGAATCGGCTTACTGCTGCAATGCAGCCTGTAAGCCGTTGGATGTCCTCCAGGCATGTCGGACGGTTTGTGTTTAGGATTGCTTTGATTTTCTTCGGGTTGACCTTGATTCCATGTTGGGAAATGATGAAGCCCAACAATTTGCCGGCTGAAACCCCGAAGACACACTTCTTTGGGTTAAGCATCATGTTGTATTTTTAGAGATTATCAAAGGTTTATTTTAAGTCGGAGATTAAGTCGTTTGACTTTTTAGACATCACCGCTATATCGTCCACATAGGCGTGAACGTTCCGACAAATTTGATTGTGTAGGCAACGCTGCAAAGTCCGCTGGTAGGTAGCACCTGCGTTTTTCATCCCAAAGGGCATCGTGACATAACAAAACGTGTTGTAAGGTGTGGTGAACGAAGTGGCCAATTGGTCCGACTTCCTCATCTTTATCTATTGGTATCCTGAGTATGCATCGTGAAAATACAGAAGTTACGAGCCAGCCGTCGAGTCAATGACTTGGTCAATGCGAGGCAAAGCAAATGGATCTTTCGGGCACGCTTTGTTCAAGACGGTGTAATCAACGCACATTCTTAATTCTTTGGTTCCCTTTTTGGGGACAAGTGCAGGATTGGTCACCCATCGGGTGTGAAGGACTTCTTGGATAAAACTAGCCTTAAGTAACCTAGCTATCTCTTTGCCTATGGCGCGTCTCTTATTGTCTCCAAAGCTTTGTAGAGGTTGTTTCACCGCTTTGCATTTTGAATCAATATTCAAGCTGTGCTCGGCAAGTTCCCTAGGTACACCTTTCATGTCGGCGGGTTGCCAGGCAAAGATGTCCCTATTCTCACGGAGGAACTCGACGAGCGCGCTTTCCTATTTAGGGTCCAGGTTCATCCCAATGGCGGTGGTCTTGGAGGCATCACCTACTACAAGTTCCACCAGTTTGGTCTCGATGGCGGCCTTGAAGGCGGGATCGGAGTCAGAAATCTGCTTCTTCGATGCCGACATATCCATGGCATCAACCTTGCTCTAGATCTCCTTGAATTCTTTGCTGTAGAGGACATCTTCTGCAAAGGCAGTCCCTTGCCTTTGTAAAGCTTCCGGATATGGTGATGACGCTGTTAGGTCCGGGTATCTTGAGCTTGTTGTAGACGAAGCATGGCTTGGCCATGAATGTATGGAAGATGTCGCGTCCAAATATGACGTGGTACATGCTCTTGAAGGGGACCACCTCGAAGGTCATGTGTTCTTGGCAGTAATTATTAACATCTCCAAAAGCAACCTGAAGCGTGATGCACCCAAGGGACCGAGCCTCCTGGCCAGGAACGCCATGGAGCATGGGGCTGGTCCGCCTTAGGTTGGTCTCCGTCAAGTTCATCTTGTGCAATGTATCCAGGTACAAGATACTGATGCTGCTTCCACTATCCACCATGCATTTGGTGAACTCGTTGCCGTCAATCAAAGGGTTGATGACCATGGCGTATTGGTTCTCCGTTGGAATGAGGTATGGGTGATCCTTCTTGTCCCAAGTGATTGGAACTTCTGACCAGCGCAGGTACTGAGGGACTGGGGTAGGGTAGCCATCAGTATCTTCGGCAAGGTTTTCTGTGCCCGGATAGTTGGGGTGCCAAGGAAAGTGTGGTAGACGGGGGGCCTTCTTCTCGAAGGGTTTCTTGCCTTTGCCATCGCCCTTGTCGGCGTGCTTGGGGTCAACGTCCTCGTCCAAATCACGTGAATCCTTGGACTCCTCTTCCTTCTTCTTCCCCTTGCCCTTGCCTCGTGGTCTGTTCTTCCGGCTTCGCTTGTAGCCGGACTCCGGGTCCTCTTTGAGATTGTTGACGAACTTGCAATGGCGATTGGTGTGAGTAGCTTTGCCGTTAGCGTCGAGGTGTACAAGGCATGGAATATCTCTGTATTCCTCGTATGTTTGGGGAATGCGGGACGCTCGGGGTAGTTTCACTACCTCGCTGCTGCCCACGACCAACCCCCCGTCCTCGGCCACGCTGTTCACCGTCACCTCTTCCTGCAAACGTCATGGTGACCATGTCGGAGGTTTGCTTTTCTTCTGGCGGGATCTTCCGCTTGGTGTTGTTGTTCCTCTTAGCTTGGGTTGGAATGGCTATTGCCGGCAAGGAGCCGCAAGCATCATTGTCGGTAGCCACGAACTCACTGGCCAACTGGATCATTTGATTGAGATTGAGCATGTGATTGTCCTGCAGGCGTTTCAACTTATGTCAGAGCAACGTACCTTTTTCCAACCTTTTATGAAGGCGGCCATGGTGGTCTGATCGTGCACTCCTACGCATGAATTCTTCGTATCCAGCCAGTGGGAGAGGTAGGCTCGAGATGACTCGTCTTTCTCTTGCACGCACCGTTGTAGATCGCCAACTGTGCATGGACGCTTATACGTACCCTCGACGTTTTTGGTGACCGCTTCTTGCATGTCCAACCAGTTGCTGATGGAATTTTCCGGCAAGTCATCAATCTATTGGTGGGCCATGCCCATCAACATCAGTGGGAGGTACTTGACGGAAATGTTGGGGTTACCCCGGCGATCTCCACCGTGTTGCTGTAATCCTGCAACCACGTAGCTGGTTTGGCGGTGCCAGCATAGGGCTTGATCGTCTTGTTAATCCGAAAACCCTTGGGGTAAGTTGCGGTCTGTATTACAGGTCCAAAGCAATGTGGTCCCAGGTATGGTCCTTCCCGGGCCTCGCGAATCTTGTCCAGGCATGAACATGCATCGTATGGCTCCGGGCTTGCTCTTTTCTTCTTGCCGCCAGGGGATGGGCTGCGTGAACAACGCGGGCCTCCTCCGCCATGGTGGCTGCTAGGTGGTGACGGAGGCGGAGGTGGCAGTGGGTTAGCCTTCTTGTTGTTTCCCCCATGCGATGCCTCGCGCTTGTCGCAGTTGCTTGTCGGACGCGGAGGGTCATGGCATGGCCTACTCTTGTGTCCTTGGTTGCACTCTCCATCATGACAGGGATGCTCCGTGTTATCACGAATGATGATGACGCCTTGCCTTGGCGGAGTCATGCTCGTACAATGGTGGGCCGTTGTTTCTTCGCGATGTCGGGGAGATCGGGGCGGTGGAGATGGGCGGCGAGGATGAGCCTTGCCTCCGTGGTCGGAGGATATGGGGATAGCATCCTTCCTGTTGCGTGCATCCATCCGTCTTTGCTCTGACGAACCCGTCTGGGACCCGACATCCTGAGGAGATCGGTCCCTTGGCGGCTTAGGATTGCTAGACTGGCAATATGCTGGGTCATACTCAAGCCTCTGAGAGGTGGCCTTTTCCTATCGTTTGACCACCAGCTGCGGGTGATCTATCCTGCTCTAGAAGGGTCTTGGCGACGGCTCGGTTGAGGATAGGAGTGGGCATGACCTACCTGCCTTCGCTATCAATGTATGGCTTGTCTTGTGGTGGCTTCGGGGGATTCCATCCTAGGTTTCGCCGTACACCAGGATCGTTTATGACGCGAGCTAGAGCTTTCCTAGCCTTCTGCTGCTTGAGCAGAGTCTTGTACTCGGCCTCCACGGCTCTAGCTTTCTCGATTGACTTTTGCACCTTGGCCAGATCTTGATCTAGCTTTGCGCCTTGCTTCATGATGGCATGCGCTTCCTCCAGTAGCTGCTGGCGCTTCTCGTCAAGCTAGACCATGTTCCGTATATGTGCCACGATCATAGGCTCGACGAGAAAATTTCCGTACATCTCTCTATCAGCTGGAGTGACTTGGGCAGCCACATACGTAGATGCCAGAGGTGGCGGGTTTGCGGTGTTAGGGTTACTCGGACCGATGTTGAGTTCTTGCGGCTGCTGCACTGGGTTAGGCGGAGGGGGCATGGCCTTTGCGCGATCATTGTCGGCAGCAACAGGTGGTCCCTTCCCCTTGTCCAGCGCTTTAGGCGAAGCTTGTCCGGGTTGATCTTTTTCCATCACACTCCCAATGGCGACGAACACCTCTCGTGATGTGATGGCCTTGTCGGCCTGCTCGTCGCGTATGATGTCCTCCTCCATCTCTTGCATAGCAGAGTCGAGTTCCTCCGGGCCGAAGTCTATATCCTCCGAGTCCATGCTGATGTTGGCGTAGCGTGCATCCAAGAAGGAGTCGGAGGGTTCCAGAGCCTCCTCGATGATGGGTGGCGGAGGTGCGGCTGCAGGGACATTGACTGGAGGCGGTGGTGGCGGTGACTGAGGCGGCGAGGGGCCGGGTATGACCGCGAGCGTTGCTTGAGCTTCTGCATCAGCGACCGCGAAGTTGTTGATGGTGTGCACCAGGCCTTTGAAAGTGAGGCATCCTGAGGCCTACATCCGCCTTAGCGTATGCCGGAGAAGTGTACTGCGGTCCAGCCCTTCCACAAAGTGATAAATAGCATCATCATTGGGGTAATGTTATAGATCGGCCCGTATACAGAGGCACTTTACTAGGTAATCGCGGGGGTTTTCTCCCTCTCTCTGAATGCAACGCGCTAGATCGAAGATAGTCACCACGCCAATGAACTTGGATCTCTGCATTCCAGACGCACGGGTGAAGCCGGCGGAATTGCAGTGATCTTCCACCATTATTATCCTGCACATGTGCGATTTGGGTGGACCATGAATTTTTTTGATCTGAGTCAGCAAACTCCAAAGAGAGATCCGACTTAGATCCTTACGCGAATGTATCTTGCCCGTAGGCGTCCGTGCGGGCCTTGACGATCCTCTGACTTCTAGGGAACTAGTGCTCGAGTCAATTTCGCCGATGAAGAGGTGGATGTCCCCGATTGGGACAATCGAGCAGCAGATGGGGTTCGTCTTTGCCGGGATCCAGAATTCATCTAAAGGGATGATCGGAATGTTGCCAGAGAAGAGAACATGTCCGATGGCTACGGTTTCGCCGATTCCCGCAAAGAGCTTGGACCTCGCCTGATGTAGAGCCTGAAGCGCCTCTTGCCCCAAGGTGGGCGCTAACTGTCGTGGTATTGCTGACGAGTACGCCATGGAGGGGTCCTCATAGAGCGTGTTTAGAGATGTGGGGTAAGGCGGGAGGTTGGCGGGTGTCGTGGTATTGCACGACATATGCTACTGGGGGTAGCTTACGTAGAGGGAGCAAGGCGATGTAGGAGAATCCGGGAGCGAGATTGGCACACGATGTACCCAGGTTCACGTCCCCTCGGTGGAGGAACGCTACGTCCTGCTATCAATCCAGTATATGATCATAGATTGGTTTACAATGGAGTCGCCGTAGGCGCAGGGAGAGAATAGATCTAATCTAACGTGAGAGAAGATGCCCGTGGGGGTGCCCCTGGTGGCCTTATATATGCAGCCAGCTAGGTTTTACAAGTATTTTGGTGGGCTTTCTATTGGATTCGCCGTCTTGGGCCTCCAGTCGGCACCAGTCGTCTAGGTCCAGCATGCGCCAGTCGCCGTATTGGGCGAGTCGATCCGCTCAGGGATAGGTTTCAGTCGGCTCGATCCAGCTTGCGAATCCGCTTCGTGGGTATACCCCGATTGGTATTCCCCCATCAGTAGTCCCCGAGCGCGTTGTCGATTCGACGCGGGCTTGAGGCAGGGCGCGGAGAGTCTTGACGATGGGTCGTGGCGAATCAGTGACGAGCTCCTGAACAGAGAAATGAACCGTGAAGCGGGAGGCGGTCGGCGTGAGCCAGTCGGTGATGGCCAGTTGGCGAAAGACGCAGGGTGTCGGTGAAGCCGCCAGTGCCGGCGAGTCCCCGAACATGGAGCGTGCCGAGTCCCCGAGCGTGGCGAGTGGCGAGGTCGAGCGACCGGCGAGTGGTGCTGTCTGTAGCACGCCGAGTCCCCGAGCGCGTTGAGTATGCGAGGGCGAGTCCGCGGTGGCGAGTCCTCGAGCGCGTTGAGTACGCGAGGGTGAGTCCGCGGTGGAGAGTCCCCGAGCGTGTCGAATACGCGAGGGCGAGTCCACGGTGGCGAGTCCCCGAGCGTGTTGAGTACGCGAGGGCGAGTCCGCGGTGGAGAGTCGACGAGGGCGAGCCACGGTCGCGGAACCACGCATACACGCAGCATGCCTAGGAGTGTAGTCCCCGAGGCTCGAGTTGGCTTGTAGAGGCGACTTGAGGCTCATATTTTGAAAATAGTAGTGGTTGTTGCCGAGCATGGAGAGTGGCGAGGTCGAGCGACCGGCGGGCGCCGAGTCCCCGAGCGCGGCGAGTTCGCGATGATTGCGAGTCCGCGAGGGGAGAGTCCCCGAGCGCGGCGAGTCCGCGATTATTGCGAGTCCGCGAGCGGAGAGTCCCCGATCATGGCGAGTCCGCGATGATTGCGAGTCCGTGAGGGGAGAGTCCCGGAGCGTGGCGAGTCCGCGATGATTGCGAGTCCGCGAGGGGAGAGTCCCCGATCATGGCGAGTCCGCGATGATTGCGAGTCCGCGAGGGGAGAGTCCCCGAGCGTGGCGAGTCCGCGATGATTGCGAGTCCGCGAGGGAGTCCGCTGGCGATGATGCGAGTCCGCGAGGGGAGAGTCCCCGAGCGTGGCGAGTCCGCGATGATTGCGAGTCCGCGAGGGGAGAGTCCCCGAGCGTGGCGAGTCCGCGATGATTGCGAGTCCGTGAGGGGAGAGTCCCTGAGCGTGGCGAGTCCGCGATGATGTTGATTGCGCTGTTTCTGTTAGCGAGTCTCTCGTCTTGGCCCGGGGGGCCAGTCGCATGGCGACTCCAGAGATGGCTCTCGGCTTGGCGTTCTTCCTGGACGATCCGAGACTAGGTTTGCGAGTCCTCGTCCGCAGTACTTAGCCGTGCGAGTCGTACTGTCTAAGGTTGAGGAGGACATGGTGCTGTTTGTGTAGCACTACCATTTGTCTTGGCCCGGAAGGCCAGTCGAGCAAGGCGACTCCAATGATGGCTCTCGGTTAGCGTTTTTCGTGGACGATCCGAGGCTCGGTTTACGAGTCCTCGTCCGCACTACTTGGCCATTGCGAGTCGCTCTTTCAAAGGTTGACAAAGGCGAATTGATTTTTTCCCGAGGGGAAGAGAAGCCCAGTGGTGAGTCCATGCAGCGTGGCATGTGACCCTCTCTGGCGACTCGGACGATGAAGGTCCCTTAGTAGGCACGGCGTATGCATTCGACATAGTCGGAAAGGGTCGACGCGGCGGACGGAGGTCGCGCTATGGCGAAGTCGACGCGGCGGACACGGGGTCGACGCGGCGGACAGAGGTCGCGCTATGGCGAAGTCGACACGGCGGACACGGAGTCAACGCGGCGGACGGAGGTCGCGCTATGGCGAAGTTGACGCGGCGGACGGAGATCGCGCTATGGCGATGTCGACGCGGCAGGCGAGTCTGCAACGGACAAGTCCCCGAGCCTAGCGAGTCCGCGTTTAAGCGTGTCCGCGTTTAGGCGAGGTCCGGAGCATGTCGAGTCCGTGATGGACGAGTCGCCGGACGTGGCGAGTACGCGGCGGGTAGGCGTGCCGCACGCATCCGGGCCGCGAGCAATTTGCTTCTTCTCCGCACATATGCATCAACACACATTTAGTAAAAAGATTATTAGTATACAAATAAAATATTTAAAATAAGATCAACTGGGAGAAAATTATTCGGCCATAGTCAAGTCGTCGATGGCGAAATTGTAGGCAGCTACGACGGTGAAGCAGCTTGCGGTAGCTGAGCACGGCGAATATAAGCAGGCGAATCACCGACGTGGCGAGCCGTTGATGACGAGTTCGTGGCGGACGAGTCTCCGAGCATGGCGAATATGCGGCGGGTGAGTCCCGAGTCTAGCAAGTTCGCGTTTAAGCGTGTCCATATTTAGACAAGTTCCGAACCATGACAATCCGCGAGAAGAGAATCCCGAGCATGGAGTCCGCGACCGAGGAAACGCATCATGGCCGGCCTATGCTGATGCGCGCACCCGTCTCCGTGAGCCAAATCGACTCTCAATTCACGCCATGAGTCACGACCATGCATTACAAAATAAGGTGTATATCATTAGAAATAAATAAAATATTGACTGTACTTGATAGAGATGCATTGGATAGAAAAAGATCCATGACACACGATCATGTGCGGTCGAGCGCGTGTTAGCTTGATGAAATATGCAATTCACGCCATGAGCGGTTGCGGGTCTGATCTGATTTAATCTTGTTGGAGATCATGCAGATCGATATGCTGCCGTATGAGCTAATCAGATTATTAGATCCGAGTCTGCATTCATGAATTAATTTCCCAAAGATTTGAACAGGAGCATGCATACAAATTAGATCAAAATAATATAATTAAAAAGTAAAGCGAGAGGAATATGATTGACTTATCGAAAATAGATTCCGTGTAGTGCCTGCGATTGCCGCCGGCCGGCCGTGACGGCCAATACGATCCAGTGTACTTGATCAGCCCTCCAATCGACTCACAGAAATTGGCATCTACATGCGGCTCAGAGTCTCTGCATGGAACTAATCTTGCAGCTCCGAGTATTGAGATGGCAGTTTTTGAACAACACGTCAGGTGCGATCTGGCCGCAGTCGATGATACGGGATCCCGCCTAGATTATCACCCTCCAAGCAGCGCTTGCCCCACGGTGGGCGCCAACTGTCGTGGTATTGCACGGCAGATGCTACTGGGGTAGCTTACGTAGAGGGAGCAAGGCGATGTAGGAGAATCCGGGAGCGAGATTGGCACACGATGTACCCAGGTTCACGTCCCCTCGGTGGAGGAACGCTACGTCCTGCTATCAATCCAGTATATGATCATAGATTGGTTTACAATGGAGTCGCCGTAGGCGCAGGGAGAGAATAGATCTAATCTAATGTGAGAGAAGATGCCCGTGAGGGTGCCCCTGGTGGCCTTATATATGCAGCCAGTTAGGGTTTACAAGTATTTTGGTGGGCTTTCTATTGGAGTCGCCGTCTTGGGTCTCCAGTTGGCGCCAGTCGTCTAGGTCCAGCATGCGCCAGTCACCGTATTGGACGAGTCGATCCGCTCAGGGATAGGTTTCAGTCGGCTCGATCCAGCTTGCGAATCCACTTCGTGGGTATACCCCGATTGGTATTCCCCCATCAGCGGGTACGAGGTAACACAACTTACCCAGGTTCAGATCCCACGACGGTGGCGGAATCCTACTCCTGCTATAAATCACTATAATGGTAATACACCGAGTTACAGAGATTGGTTCGCTGTGCGCGATATGAGTTGAGTTATCCCTAAAGGCTCCCGCAGGTCCGGCTTATATAGTCGCTAGACCCCTAGGGTTACAGGCAAAGTCCTAGCCGGACAGGTTATAGAGTCCTACACGGTACACAACTAGTCTAACGTGTCTTGCACTCCAAGGCTCCGGGTACGCTGGTGACTCCTCCGTGTCCTTTATTTATCCGGCATGGGCCTCCCTTCTGGATCCATCTAACTAGGCCTCCCAGAAGGCCATGGGCCTTGCTACCAACTGTGGGCCACCCGGGTTATTCGGATTAGAGACATGCAATGGTGATACCCATTTAGCATATCTCCAATAGTGTTGGGAAGGTGTTTCTTATGGTTTAAAATGGACCGGGGTTTATGGATTCACTTGTCTACTCTCCTTTTGGATTGTAATAGACACAAGCAATTCATCAGAGACATAATATTGGTGGAACTTCTACATGTGTTTGATAAGCATTCGTATAGGCATCACGTCCTAACATAGAGATGATGCAACACATCTTTCTTATACTCCTCAAGAAAGGGAAAACTTCAAGCAATTTTGAATTAAGAATCAACAGAGTATAGCCTAGGTATTTTGCCATGATGTTTGAATCACAAATATTCTACCTTGACCAAACAAGATTATCCAATTGTCACAAGATAATTATAGCATATGAATTCACTTAATCCCTAGTGAGGCAACAAAAGAAAGGTAAATACTAGAGTAAATCTCGAATTTGTTGTCACTATTCAATCACTACCACTATGCTACTCCATCTAATGCACATTTCTCCTCACACATGCTCTTGCATACAAGTTGGATCAGGAAAACTACTTAAGAACGTGGTATATGATATGCATCTATCAATATATCTTACACATAATAGGTTCCAATCTCATATATCAAATCATAAAATAAATATCCACCATATAGGAATTACAAATATGACCATAATCATGTTGGACAGCTCATATGGTACTAGATATATGAAGAACAGGAGAGAGAGAGAGATCAAGATACTGCCATAAACCCATAGTATAGAGGTGGACTACTCCCTCTTCGTCATGGTGATGATGGTGGAGACATTGGAGAAGGTAGAGATCCCTTCGGAAGCAGCTCCAGCGGAGTTTCCCCCTCCAATCTTCATTGGTTCTAGCTCTGTTTTGGCGTTTTTGCGGCGCCTCTCTCCAGGAACTCCTGAGGGCCCCTTTTTATAAAGGTTTTTAGGTCATACTAAGGTTGCGGGCGAAAGATCAAAGCGAATCGATGGTCGAGGAGGGAAAAAGCCTAGGTGGCGGACCTAGCCTTACTGGGCACGCCACCTGGGCCCTTTTGTCCCTCCTGGCTCATCTAGTGAGGTCAAGTGTCCCAGATGCTTCTCTTGATGAAATATTGACATCCCCAAAAGCCTAGCTCCATTTGACTTTGTTTAGGTCCCTGAAAGGCAAAAAATACACAAAATAGGGTTTTCATGTAGAGTTATAGACAAAATAAAGGGAATCATTGGTAAATCCCGATAAATCAATGTAAAACATGAATATAACATCATATATGTAGCAAATATGTGGGAATTCATAGCAGCAAACTACAAAGTTTATGTATGCATTTTACATGTATCAGCGAGTTTTGTCTTTCTCGATGGCTAGGGTTGTAAGGTAAGGTGTGTGTCTTAAGTATGATGTCTCCTCCTCGGCAACCCCTCCTAGTATTTATATATGAGGAGGATAGGCCTCGAGTACTGTCTAAGTCGGTTATAAATTGATTCTATCTTTAGAGTTTCCTAATTGATCTAATTCTCATTTCTTGATCGCAACATCGAGAATCGACGTCCTTATGGGCTTTGCAATACCCAAAAGGTACTATGCTTCATGATCCTTAGTAGGTTGTCGAGTGGGCCTTTTGTCAAGCCAAGCCAAGTAGGCTAACGGCGGATGCCATGTTGGGCATACCCTTGTCACGGAGAAATCCAATGCAAAATGGTCTTGAAGAGCATTCGTGGAGGATCAAAGGACAGTCATATGCGTATGAGGATTGATCTAGCTAAACTATGATTTAGTTGTATAGTATGAATTTATTTGGATTGTGTAAATTTATTTGAATTGTTGTAAAACAACTGAATGGATTGTATGTTTAAATAATAGAACTTGTAAAATTAAATAAAATTCAATTTAGGAAGCCGTTTGAGGCACACGGCTATAGCAGGCGTGCACCAAACACAGCACGGTGATGTCCCCCAAGGGCATAATTGGTTGCTCGCATCAATGAGCTCTCGGGGTCAGGCCCTAGGGGCATGTCCAAGGGGATATGAGTCTAAAGCCATGGTGTCCATTTTGTTTGGTTGCCTTGGTCGCATCATTGACAATACAAAGATTGATGGTTGGCTTAGTTTAATTTATTCTATGATGGATACACCCCACTTGGGTGTTTTTCTTAGAAGATTCTATACGAAACAACACATGATCTGATGGTTTAAGATAAATTCATCATGTGATGGTTTTATATGGACTCACCACACGACTTGCTTGTTGGTGATGATGTTGTGTTTGCTAATTGGTCTTGCTGGGTTGGTCTTGCTGGCTTGATCACCTTCAGGATCTTGTTCTGCACCCCCTGGTACAGATCCTGCTCCTCCTAGCTCCTGTGATCTGTTATAGCCTTGCTTCTCCTAGCTCGTGTGATCTTGTACTTGAACTTGTTATCCACCTGCACCACCCCTTCCTTATGTCCCCATCTTGTGGATGATTGGATGATTTGTTGTATATCCTAGCTGGTGGATTTGTTGATAATTTGGTAGGCTCAAGGTGTTCTTGGCTGTGTGCTTGAGACCGTGGGAATAGAGTGAGATGTCTAGTAGTTGTGCTACGACTGAGTGTTTTCCTTTTGACTGCTTGTGCTTCTACTGCCATGTTAACAACACGTAACATGCATTTAGTTGACTGAGCTGCTTCACTGTTGAGCTAGTTTGGATCAAATCAAGTGAATTGGTTTTCACTTCTTATCCTTTTGCTATTTACTGCCCTGGTGAAACTTGCCCCTTTTATTGTGCTAATGATGTTGATATGAAGCTATTTGTTTGAAAAGAACAGATGCTATGCATTGGTGAAATTTGCCCCTTTGACTACTCAATGAGGTAATATGAAAAGTGCATTACACTGTTCTCCGCTGAGAGTAAAAATAACCAACTACAAACTTATTTCTTTTTGAGTTGTTCTTCTTATTTTGCAGGAACAAGAATCTGGATGCTCCAGATTTAGTGTAGGGATAGATAGGTAGTTTAGGTCTTTATTGTAATCTCCTTTTTATTCTTTTGTAAAGAATCTTGTAATAATATTCTTATAATTTAATAAAGTTGCATTTCCTTGTAAATCACTTCCTGTAATGTTTTTGATTTGTTGTATCTATCTCACTTTGTAATATGGTAATGGAATAAAGAGAATAAATATGAATTTATTTATTATTTAATTTTCCTTATTTTAAATTCTTATTATTGTTTAATGTATCTTAAATATAATCAAACAATGTTATCAAATCATTTTGGAAAACAACTTAATATTATTAACTTCTAATTTTCAAATATTTTCCAAATGATTTAAATTTGAAATTTTGAATTCAAATTATCCCCCCCAAAACTCATTAATTCCTAAAGGTCATGTCAAAATTTATAGCAAGAACTATAAAGAGCTATTCCTACCTCTAGATAGTGAAAGAAACTCGGATCCCTTTAGGCTTTTGTTTGGCGAAAAAAATTCCCAGATTTTACAGATGAATGCATGCACATGCTCAGATTCCTATTTCTACCCTTCGTTGGTTCCTAAATGCTAGGGTTTTATACGAGGCCAGGGCGCGGATCTGGGACGCCAATTTCTTGGCCTCACTGTCAACACCCGGATTTTTAATCCCAGATGCCTGTTATGCCATACATCGCAATCCCAGGATTACCATTTTTGCGAGACATAACAGAATTGGATACCACAGTACATCATCCATTACAAATCATTCATAATGTCTTACACAAATAGGGATCTCATTGATCCAGTTTTTAATACAACTTCAAGCAGCGGAATACGTAATAATAACGGTAGCGTAGGAGAAGCTCCATCTTCGGGGTCACAGGCAATGCTGACGATGGGAGATGATCCTAGTTGTCGTAACCTTCCTGGGGTCCATCCTCCAGGTACTCCTCTTCATAGTCTGGCCACGGGAATAGCCAGGGACAAAGCCATGAGTACTCTTTAAGTACTCGCAAACTAATACTAATAAGAAAAAGGGTTTTTGGATAATAGGACACTAGGCTCTAGGGTTGTTTTGCAAAAAGCCAGATTTATCTCTACAAGGCTCAGAAGCAAGAGAGCTAGTTGAGGTTTATAACACCTAAGTGGGAACTTGCATTTCGTAGCACAACCCTGTTGTGGTCAAGTCAAAGTCTCAATTTATTTCACAAGTCATTTTGAAAACATCTGACGGGGGAACAGTATGGCCACTCCAACTGTCCATAACCGCGGACGCGGCTATTCGAATAGTTTCACTCTGTGCAGAGATTGTACACTTTCACCACAACATTCGATACATCCGTCAGGAACAAATCCTGAATTCACCATACTCAGTATGCGGATAATCAATCCTAACCTTTCAATTACACGCCCTAGTATAAGCACCTCTCCTGTGAGTTTGGCCTCCCAACCATGACCAACTGTCATCTTGGGTACGCATGTGGACAATCTTCACAAGGCAGCCTCGGCTCAGACCTTGTCATGAGGGAACTAATACTAAGGTATATAAGTTTCCAAGCCCTACCCAATCTTCGGTATTGTGGTTGTACGATAAAATTGGAATGGTATCGCATCCGCACAACCATCAGTTTTATAAAGGGCTAAGGCTCATGCCTCAACATTTTCATCACCAAAATCATCCGTGTTCAAACACATGTCAAAACATCTCAGTAGAATGATCCATCATTCTAAGGTTTTCATAACCATTTTCACCAAGTATTCCCATCTACAGTTGGTCAAGTTTTATGCTTAGCACTAGCATCTACAAGTAGGGGTAAGTACTAATGAGGGGTGGTAAGCTAGTGGAGTTTCAACTAAGTACAACCTTATATCTTAGGATGGTATCAAGGTTTCTAGCTTAGGCCAAATTTTATGCTCTTTATGCAACCTTCAACTATATCTTTCTAGAATCTACAAGTCACTTGAGTACTTTCTAAGGAAGTAGCTTTGATAAGGAAATAAAATAGAAAGCTTGCAAATAAAACTAGGATTGGGTTACCAAGTGGGTATGATCACATATTCTTAAGGCATATAGTTGGCATGGTAACACATAAGCGTTTGTTTGCATCAGCGGAATATCTTGCAAGGGTTAGCTTGCACATTCACTAGTAGTATTAGGCTTGCATAGGTAAAGTATCTTGCAAGTGTTAGCTTGCATTGGTCCACTTGGTTAATAACGCTTGCACAATATCAGTATAAGCTTGCTAAATTGCAAGTGTTAGCTTGCCTTGTGCAGAGCAGTGGTTGAAGTTCTCCGCGGCATCTTATTCGTAGTATCCTCCTTCCTCCTCGTATCCTTGGTCGGTACTAGCGTCTATAAATAAATACGATGTACACAATCACCAAACAATACTTAACTACTTGCAATCATCACACAAAAGGGGTCCTATAGATGATCTAGCATCATCACTAACATTACAAGATTAAATGTTGGTTTAATTCCTTTTATTTTTAGAAAAGTAATTTCTACTGATTGAAAAACTGCTTAAGATTTAATATTCTCCAAACCAAACATGAGATCATGTTGACACATGTCATCACCACATATTTTAGTCCATGGGAAAGTGATTTAAAGTGGTGTCACAATTTAATAAGGTTTTACCCTTTTATTTTAATTAATTAAAGTGGCTAGAAATGCCTATGTGGCATTCTTTTATTACTTGGTCAATATTTCTGTAAGTAAACCTATATATTTTTATATATTCTGAAAGGTATGATTTAATGTGATTTTTGAGGGTTGGAATCAACTCAAAAGCTATTATGGTTTTAATTTGAAAAATGTTCGAATGCAGAAAAGCTTCTGCCTTGTTATTTTTGCCAAGGTTGATCTACATATCCAAATGACTTGAATCCAACGGGCTTGGATTCAGCATTCCCAGACCTTTCTAACAAAATTGGTTTCATTCAATTCGGTGAACTGAATCGATATGGGTTGATTTTTGAAACTGGGTACAGAAGTGTGTTTGAAATAAAATGGAAAAGGTTTAATTCAAATAACTGGGCTGCACGGGAAGTGATATCGGCCGCTGCTAAGCGCTTCCACGGCTGTTTATGGCTGTCCCCACGCCGCTGAGACAGGGTGAAACGGTATGGGGCGATGTGGTGCGTTCGATCTGGTTCTAATCCAACGGCTGAGGGTCATCGTCGACATTGGGCAACGCCGGCGAGACAGAAACCTAGCGCGACCAATGGGGGTCGTTGGGGGCTCACCGGGGTGCAGGCGAGGGTCGGCGAGGCGGGCGAACGACGAAGTCAACGACGGTGAACTCAGGGGTGGTCACGGCAGCTCCTGGGGTGGACGAAATCGACGACGCCCTTCTTCTCCAGAGGCGGCCTGCTCCGGCGCCATTCCGGCGATGTGCTGCTCGCCTTGCTCTGGGACTGAGGTCGGGTGGTTCTGGGTGAGAGAGGAGTGGAACGGTGTGAAGAATTCAAGCGGGGGTGGCCTCTATTTATAGTCACGACGACGAGACCGAACGGCATGGGCAGGCGCCGGTGGCGACATGGCTACGGGCGGCTAGAGGCATGGCCGGCGGTGGCGATCGCTTGGTGGTCTCCTGGCGATGCTCTACGGCTTTAATGTGCGCGTAGGGGCGGTACGGTTTGGTCTAAAACGCGTGATGCTCTGCGCGGCAGAGGCGGCGTTTTCGACGGCGAGCAGTGGCGGTGTGGCATGGGGCGGAGAACGGTGATGTCTGGCGGTCTCCTGGGTCGGTGGCGATCACGTATGCACGCGGCAAGGGCTGCGCGTGTTCTGTGGGCTTCGGTCGAGCGTGGCGCTCTGGCGCATGCTCAGCACGGTTGCTGGCGAGCTGGGCGTGGTCCGTGCGTGTGGTCCAGGGGTTGTCAAGGTTCAAGCGTTGGACATGGAGTGGCGGTGGACGGTGGGCTGTCTCCTAGACAAGGTTGGCACGGCTAAATCTCCTCCTAGCTTGTTGTCTCCACTGGGGTGGCATGGTGAGCTTCGGCTGTTCACCATTGATGTCATTGCCCAGCTTACAGTGAGGCTAGTGCTTGGTTTAACTTGCTAGATGATCTACTGAGATGGTTGTGAGCTAGAGAGGGAACAAGTTAGGCTTCAATCACTGCTCACAATAGTGTTTGGATTTTGTTTGATTTGTGTCTGCCAAGTGTTTGATGAAATGGCCGCAAGAACTCAAGTTTTGAATTTTGAAAAGATTTTTGGTGGGTGTGCTAGGTTGGTGCTGATGAGTCTGCAGATGCTTGGGTTTTGAAAGTTGAGCTTGTTTGAGTGGTTTTTGAAAAAGTGGGATCTTCCCATATGAGAAAGATTCAATTTTGAAATGTCATTTAAACTATGCATTTGAAAGTTTTTGGATGATCACAAAGTGGGCCTTGATACTTTGTTATGAGTACAATCAAGGGGTGCAAAGATCCAGAAAAGTTTCTGTTAGGTTCTGAAAGTTTGAGACAGCCAAAGTAGGCATGGGAGTTAAATTGGTCAAAATGACCATTCCCTTATTTTATTTGTTTTGATTTACTTGTCTTTGGGAAAAGTGTGGGAAATGTTTATATGATATTTATTTCACCTAAGCATCCATTTACAAGCAAAGGAACACACAAAAAAGTTGGTTCAAAAGAATTTCAAATGAAATGCATACACATATGCATGCTTTCATAATTTTATTTAGAAAAGTTTTTATTAACCCTAATTTTGATGCTTAGAGTTTGATGATCCAGGTTTAGTATTTTTGGGATGTTACAAACCTTCCCCCCTTAAACAAATCTTGTGCCGAGATTTGAAAAAGGACAAAAAAGATTACCTAGGATTTGAAGAGATCGGGAAACTCCGTCCTGATGTGATCTTCGCGCTCCCAGGTAGCTTCCTCTTCTGTGTGGTTGCTCCACTGAATCTTGAGAAACTTGATGCTTCAGGTTCGTGTAGTTTTGAAAGCTTCTTCTAAAATACGGATGGGTACTTCGGGATAGGTCAGGTCATCATTGATCTCTATGGTCTGATGGTCGATGTTCTTGAACACTTCGGTCTTCTCTGGGACTTCGAGACACTTGCGAAGTAACGAGATATGGAACACATTGTGCACGGCTGATATCTCTTCGGGTAGTTCCAATTGATATGATACTTCTCCTTGACGGTTCAAAATCTTGAAAGGTCTGATATATCTGGGGGCTAACTTTCCTTTGAGTTGGAAACGCTGCATTCCCTTCAATGGCGACACTTTCAGATAAAAAATCTCCTATATTGAAGGCGAGGTCTCGACGTCTCTTGTCGGTGTAACTCTTCTGTCTGGATTGGGCAGTCTTGAGGTGCTCACGAATCTTGTGAACCTTCTCTTCTGCTTCTCGTAGGATGTCGGGTCCGAAAATCTGACTCTCTCCTACTTCCGACTAGTTCAAAGGGGTGCGACACTTCCTTCCGTACATAAATTCAAATGGGGCCATTTGCAAACTGGCTTGATAGCTATTGTTTTATGAAAATTCTGCAAACGGCATACAGTCTTCCCACTTGGATCCATATTCTAACACACATGCTCTCAACATATCTTCGAGTATTTGATTTACTCGCTCCATTTTTGCGTCGGTCTGAGGGTGATACACAGTACTGAAATCTAGGCGGGTTCCTAAACCTTCTTGAACTTTCTTCTAGAATCTCGAGGTAAACTGAGTTCCTCGATCAGATACAATGTTCTTGGGGACTCCATGCAAACTAACTATTCTAGCTATGTACAACTCTGCTAGCTTCGAACTCTGATATGTGGTCTTGACGGGCAAGAAATGGGCGACTTTGGACAATCTGTCCACTATGACCCAGATAGAGTCATTTCCCCTACTAGAAGTAGGCAGTCCAGTGATAAAGTCCATTCCAACTGAATCCCATTTCTATTCCGGAATCTACAAGGGTTGCAACAATCCAGCGGGTCTTTGATGTCCTGCCTTGACTCACTGACATATATCACACTTGGCGATATAGCTTCCGATTTCTCTCTTCATCTTATGCCACCAAAATTGCTCTTTCAAATCCTGATACATCTTCGTTCCTCCGGGGTGGATAGAATAAAGAGTATCATGAGCTTCCTTCAAAATAACTTCTTTCAACTCAGAATCTACTGGTACACAAAGGCGTCCTTTGTACCACAGAACTCCTTCTTCGTCTTCGGTGAATCTAGGTACTTTGCCTGTACCGATACAACGCTTGATTCCGTCGATACTAGCATTTCCTTTCTGCGCCTCTTTGATCTGGCTGATCAAAGTGGGTTGAAGTTCTATGCTAGCCAAAAATACTTCACTCACTAATTCTATTTGAAAATCTTCCATTTCGTTTTGCAGGCTTGGTTGCTCCTTCAAAATCATGGAGTTCAAGCGGCACGGCAATCTGCTAAGGGCATCTGCTACCACATTGGCTTTACCAGGGTGATAGTGAATGTCCAGGTCATAATCCTTGATTAGCTCAATCCATCTCCTCTGTCTCATATTCATCTCCTTTTGAGTGAATATATACTTCAGGCTCTTGTGATCCGAATAAATCTCACAACGGTTTCCCATCAGGTAATGTCTCCATGTCTTCAGGGCTAGAACTACGGCTACAAGTTCGAGGTCATGGGTTGGGTAATTTTGATCATGTTGCTTCAATTGCCGAGATAGATAAGATATAACCTTGCCTTCTTGCATTAGCACACATCCGAGACCGATCTTGGATGCATCACAATACACATCGAAGGGCTTCGTGATATCCGGCATGATCAAGATTGGGGCTGAAATCAATCTCCTCTTGAGTTCTTGAAAACTCGCTTCACACTTGTCGGTCCATTCAAACTTCTTGTCATTCCTCAGCAATTGGGTCATAGGTATGGCGATACTCGAGAATCCTTCTACGAATTTGCGGTAGTATCCTGCCAAACCGAGAAATGCACGAACTTGGGTTTGAGTGGTTGGGGCTTGCCAATCTTCGACATCTTTCACTTTGGCAGGGTCAACGACAATTCCTCTGGCTGATACAATGTGACTGAGGAATCCTACCTCCTGTAACCAGAATTCACATTTGCTAAACTTGGCATACAACTGATGCTCTCTAAGGGTTCCAAGAATGGTCCTTAGGTGTAGCTCATGTTCTTCTTCCGATTTGGAAAAAATCAGAATGTCATCGATGAAAACAACGACAAACTTATCCAAGAAGTCCATAAAAATCTTATTCATGAGGTTCATGAAATAAGTGGGGGCATTGGTTAGTCCAAAAGACATGACAGTATACTCGTATAATCCATATCTGGTGGTAAAGGCAGTCTTTGGAATATCCTCTGCACGAATCTTGAGTTGATGATAACCAGTTCTAAGATCAATCTTAGAAAACACTTTGGCACCGGTCAACTAATCAAACAAATCTTCTATCTTGGGCAAGGGGTACTTGTTCTTGATAGTGACATCATTCAACTTCCGATAATCCGTACACAAACGGTTACCTCCATCCTTCTTGTCTACAAACAAGACAGGTGATCTCCATGGTGACGCACTTGGTTGAATCAATCCAATTTCTAGCATGGCATCCAGTTGCTTCTTCAGTTCTTCTAGCTCCGACGGGTTCATACTATAGGGTCTCTGGGCTATGGGTCCTGTTCCAGGGATTAGTTCGATGATAAACTCGATATCCCGATCTGGGGGCATACCGGGCAAAACATCTGGAAATACATCGGGGTATTCATAGACTATCCGGACTTGGTCAATGGTAGGTTGGGCTATACTCTGGTTGCACTTGAATTGACGAGGTAAGGTTTCAGATATATGCTCGACTGATATTCCGGCTGTACTAGTCATGGTTATGGCTTTCTTGGCACAGTCAATCAATCCTTTATGTTTGGATATCCAATCCATTCCTAGTACTACTTCCAAACCTTTAGTTCTGAGTACTATTAGATTAGCATAAAAATCTATGCCATGGATTCGGATAGGGACGACTTTGCAAATTTGCCTAGCCTTGGTGGTTGATCCGGGAATTTGAACAATCATCACATGCTTCAATTTGGTTGGTTGAATTTTACTAGTGCATGCAAATTCTTCGGTGACAAATGAATGCGATGCACCAGAATCAAACAACACTCTTGCAAGTACTGAATTAACAGAAAACATACCCAGCACGACGTCTGACGCTTCCTGGGCTTCTTCAGCATGCATGAGAAAAAGACGGCCATTGCGGTTGAGTGAATTCCCTGGGGCAAACCTCCTTCCTGGCTGAACACGACGCTGTTGCTGAGCTGGGGCATTGGTATTGGGGGCTGCGGCATTCTTCTTGTTTGGGCACTCGTTGGAGTAGTGACCCTTATTTCCACAGTCATAACAAGTCACTTGCGACTTGTCCTTTGTCCACAGTACAGATTGCTTCCAAATTCCTCGGGCGGTTGGTGTTGGTGGCAGCATTGTTGTTGTTGAACTTGGGTGGGGCACGGTTGAAATTGCTAGAGTTGCCGGGGTTGTTGTGATTTCCTCCGGGTCTAGGGTTTCCACGGTTGGGATAGGTGGGACGGTTCATCGGGGGTCTGTTTGTTCTTGGGGCAAATACGGGAGATGGGTTAGGGCGATACTTTGGGGTCTGATGGGTTCCTGGATGATGCATCATGCAACGCTTGCGGTTCTCGTTGGCTTGGTTGATCTTTCCTTCCATCTGGATAGCAGAGTCTACAAGGGCTTCAATATCAGCAAAGGGGATATTGACTAACACCGTCTGCATCTCATCATGCAGACCATTCAGGAATCTCTCTTTCTTCTTGGCTTCCATGTCGATCTCATCCACGGCATACCTTGCTAATGACAAAAATTTGTCACGGTATTCTACTACAGTCATCCTTGCTTGCTTTAGCTCTCTGAACTCGTCTCTCATCCTCTTGATCAAACCCGGTGGCACATGGTTCTGCTGAACTTGACCTTGAATTCCTCCCAGGTCATCATCTGGCCTCCGGTCATTGCACGAACACTGTTCCACCATGCCCTGGCATCTCCGGCTAGATAGTGGGTGGCGAACAGAACTTTCTTGTTGGCTTCCACTCCGGCTACTTCTAGGTTATTTTCCATGGTTTGCAGCCAATCATCAGCGTCTAAGGGCTCTTCTGACTTAGTGAAAATAGGTGGGTTGGTATTCTGGAAATTCTTGAGCTTAGATCCTTGGTTGTCCTGATTTCCATGGCCTTGGTTGTTGTGGGCAAGCTGAGCTATCTGTTGCAGGGTGGCTAGGTTGGCTTGACGTTCCACTCTTTCGGCTTCACGGTCAGAAGTCAACATTTGCAGGATCTGCAACATCGGGTCCGGGGATGAACCACTTCCTCCGCGTGGGATCTGAAGATTTAGATAGATCATGAGAAAAGAGGGAAATTTCTAAGGTTTCGGGGACTTTGAAAAGTTCTTAAAGTTTGACTCAGATTTTTCTAGCAACTTTCTTTTCATTCATTCACTCATAGCACACGATACAACACACACCACAACAAAGAAAATAGATGGTTTTAAGAACCATTCTGAAAACTACGATACAGTGGGACCGAATACTACTCACCACATTTGGGCACTAGCGTAGTTGTGAGTTTTACTAAAAGTGATCTAGGGTGCAAAATTTGATGTAAGCTTTTAAATAATTTTGGAGTAGCGTGAATTTTTATGAAAGAGTCCAAGAGGTAAGAATGAGATAAATTTTTGTAAATATTTGCTCGCGTGAATTTTTATGAAAGAGTCCAAGAGGTAAGAATGAGAATAAGATTTTGTAAATATTTGCTTCCTTTGGTTTTGAAACTAAGTTTTTGATTCAAACGTCCAGTCTAACTAGGGTATCCTATGGTCAGGATGGCTCTGATACCAACTTGTCAACACCCGGATTTTTAATCCCAGATGCCTGTTATGCCATACATCGCAATCCCAGGATTACCATTTTTATGTAGACATAATGTAATTGGATACCATAGTACATCATCCATTACAAACCATTCATAATGTCTTACACAAATAGGGATCTCATTGATCCAGTTCTTAATACAACTTCAAGCAGCGGAATACGTAATAATAACGGTAGCGTAGGAGAAGCTCCATCTTCGGGGTCACAGGCAATGCTGACGATGGGAGATGATCCTAGTTGTCGTAACCTTCCTGGGGTCCATCCTCCAGGTACTCCTCTTCATAGTCTGGCCACGGGAATAGCCAGGGACAAAGCCATGAGTACTCTTTAAGTACTCGCAAACTAATACTAATAAGAAAAAGGGTTTTTGGATAATAGGACACTAGGCTCTAGGGTTGTTTTGCAAAAAGCCAGATTTATCTCTACAAGGCTCAGAAGCAAGAGAGCTAGTTGAGGTTTATAACACCTAAGTGGGAACTTGCATTTCGTAGCACAACCCGCTAGGTCAAGTCAAAGTCTCAATTCATTTCACAAGTCATTTTGAAAACATCCGACGGGGAACAGATGGCCACTCTAATCGTCCATAATCATGACGCGGCTATTCGAATAGTTTCACTCTGTGCAGAGATTGTACACTTTCACCACAACATTCGATACATCCGTCAGGAACAAATCCTGAATTCACCATACTCAGTATGCGGATAATCAATCCTAACCTTTCAATTACACGCCCTAGTATAAGCACCTCTCCTGTGAGTTTGGCCTCCCAACCATGACCAACTGTCATCTTGGGTACTGCACAGGTGGACAATCTTCACAAGGCAGCCTCAGCTCAGACCTTGTCCGCGAGGGAACTAATACTAAGGTATATAAGTTTCCAGCCAAGCCCTACCCAATCTTCGGGTATTGTGGTTGTACGATAAAATTGGAATGGTATCGCATCCAGACAACCATCAGTTTTATAAAGGGCTAAGGCTCATGCCTCAACATTTTCATCACCAAAATCATCCGGTGTTCAGAAACACATGTCAAAACATCTCAGTAGAATGATCCATCATTCTAAGGTTTTCATAACCATTTTCACCAAGTATTCCCATCTACAGTTGGTCAAGTTTTATGCTTAGCACTAGCATCTACAAGTGGGGGTAAGTACTAATGAGGGGTGGTAAGCTAGTGGAGTTTCAACTAAGTACAACCTTATATCTTAGGATGGTATCAAGGTTTCTGGCTTAGGCCAAATTTTATGCTCTTTATGCAACCTTCAACTATATCTTTCTAGAATCTACAAGTCACTTGAGTACTTTCTAAGGAAGTAGCTTTGATAAGGAAATAAAATAGAAAGCTTGCAAATAAAACTAGGATTGGGTTACCAAGTGGGTATGATCACATATGCTTAAGGCATATAGTTGGCATGGTAACACATAAGGGTTTGTTTGCATCAGCGGAATATCTTGCAAGGGTTAGCTTGCACATTCACTAGTAGTATTAGGCTTGCATAGGTAAAGTATCTTGCAAGTGTTAGCTTGCATTGGTCCACTTGGTTAATAACGCTTGCACAATATCAGTATAAGCTTGCTAAATTGCAAGTGTTAGCTTGCCTTGTGCAGCAAAGGTTGAAGTTCTCCCTTGCATCTTATTCGTAGTATCCTCCTTCCTCCTCGTATCCTTGGTCGGTACTAGCGTCTATAAATAAATACGATGTACACAATCACCAAACAATACTTAACTACTTGCAATCATCACACAAAAGGGGTCCTATAGATGATCTAGCATCATCACTAACATTACAAGATTAAAGGTTGGTTTAATTCCTTTTATTTTTAGAAAAGTAATTTCTACTGATTGAAAAACTGCTTAAGATTTAATATTCTCCAAACCAAACATGGGATCATGTTGACACATGTCATCACCACATATTTTAGTCCATGGGAAAGTGATTTAAAGTGGTGTCACAATTTAATAAGGTTTTACCCTTTTATTTTAATTAATTAAAGTGGCTAGAAATGCCTATGTGGCATTCTTTTATTACTTGGTCAATATTTCTATAAGTAAACCTATATATTTTTATATATTCTGAAAGGTATGATTAAATGTGATTTTTGAGGGTTGGAATCAACTCAAAAGCTATTATGGTTTTAATTTGAAAAATGTTCAAATGCAGAAAAGCTTCTGCCTTGTTATTTTTGCCAAGGTTGATCTACAGATCCAAATGACTTGAATCCAACGGGCTTGGATTCAGCATTCCCAGACCTTTCTAACAAAATTGGTTTCATTCAATTTGGTGCACTGAATCGATCTGGGTTGATTTTTGAAACTGGGTACAGAAGTGTGTTTGAAATAAAATGGAAAAGGTTTAATTCAAATAACTGGGCTGCACGGGAAGTGATACTGGGCCGGCCTGCTAAGCGCAGCGCTTCCGCGGGTTGTTTAAGTGGCTGTCCCCACGCGTCAGTGAGACAGGGGGTGCGAAACGGTATGGGGCGATGTGGTGCGTTCGATCTGGTTCTAATCCAACGGCTGAGGGTCATCGTCGACATTGGGCAACGCCGCAGATGTAAACCTAGCGCGCTGGGGGTCGTTGGGGCTCACCGGGTGCGGTAGGGTCGGCGAGGCGGGCGAACGACGAAGTCGACGACGGTGAACTCAGGGGTGGTCGCGGCAGCTCCTGGGGTGGACGAAATCGACGGCGCCCTTCTTCTCAAGAGGCGGCCTGCTCCGGCGCCATTCCGGTGATGCGCTGCTCGCCTTGCTCTGGGACTGAGGTGGGGTGGTTCTGGGTGAGAGAGGAGTGGAACGGTGTGAAGAATTCGAGCGGGGGTGGCCTCTATTTATAGTCGCGACAATGAGACCGAACGACATGGGCAGGCGACGGTGGCGACATGGCTACGGGCGGCTAGAGGCATGGCCGGCGGTGGCGATCGCTTGGTCTCTCGGCGATGTTTCACGGCTTTAATGCGCTGAGGGGCGGTGCGGTTTGGTCTGAACGCGATGCTCACTGGCAGAGGCGGCGTCTTCGACGGCGGCGTGGTCAGGCGGCATGGGGCGCGAACGGTGATGTCCGCGCCTGGGTCGGTGGCGATCACGTATGCATGCAGGGCTTTGGCCGAAGCGTATGCTTCTGGCGCATGCTCGACATGGTTGCTGGCGAGCTGGGCGTGGTCCGTGCGTGTGGTCCAGGGGTTGGCAAGGTTTGAGCATTGGACAGGGAGTGGCGATGGACGGTGGGCTGTCTCCTAGACAAGGTTGGCACGGCTAAATCTCCTCCTAGCTTGTTGTCTCCACTAGGGTGGCATGGTGAGCTTCGGTTATTCACCATTGATGTCATTCCCCAGCTTACAGTGAGGCTAGTGCTTGGTTTAACTTGCTAGATGATCTACTGAGATGGTTGTGAGCTAGAGAGGGAACAAGTTAGGCTTCAATCACTGCTCACAATAGTGTTTAGATTTTGTTTGATTTGTGTCTGCTAAGTGTTTGATGAAATGGCCGCAAGAACTCAAGTTTTGAATTTTGAAAAGATTTTTGGTGGGTGTGCTAGGTTGGTGCTGGTGAGTCTGCAGATGCTTGGGTTTTGAAAGTTGAGCTTGTTTGAGTGGTTTTTGAAAAAGTGGGATCTTCCCATATGAGAAAGATTCAATTTTGAAATGTCATTTAAACTATGCATTTGAAAGTTTTTGGATGATCACAAAGTGGGCCTTGATACTTTGTTATGAGTACAATCAAGGGGTGCAAAGATTCAAAAAAATTCTGTTAGGTTCTGAAAGTTTGAGACAGCCAAACTAGGCATGGGAGTTAAATTGGTCAAAATGACCATTCCCTTATTTTATTTGTTTTGATTTACTTGTCTTTGGGAAAAGTGTGGGAAATGTTTAGATGATGTTTATTTTACCTAAGCATCCATTTACAAGCAAAGGAACACACAAACAAGTTGGTTCAAAAAAATTTCAAATGAAATGCATACACATATGCATGCTTTCATAATTTTATTTAGAAAAGTTTTTGTTAACCCTAATTTTGATGCTTAGAGTTTGATGATCCAGGTTTAGTATTTTTGGGATGTTACACTCACGATTCAAAAGTACATATCAATTTTGATTCAAATCATACATATTTCTATCAAATTTATACAAGCGCACTAGATATTATCAAAGAAAGTACTACTCACTCCGATCCAAATTAGTTGACTCAAATTCGTCAAGATACGGATGAATCTAATACTAATTCATCTAGATACAATTGAATCTAGAAAAATCTAAATCAACTAATTTGGGTCAGAGGGAGTACTACTTATGAATCAGCTTTAGAGCATATCCACTGTCCTCACATCTCAAATCCATATTAATTTTGATTCAAATCATATATGTTTCGATTAAATTTATATAAGCCCACTAAAGATTGGCAAAGCAAGTACTAATACTTATGAATCAGCTTTAGAGCACATCCACCGGTCTCACGGCTCAAATATATTAAATTTATTCAAATCATATATATATTTTAAGTCACAGAATTTTGGTTCAAATTGGGCTCAAGTTTGTCCCAATCTTAAGTGCATAGTGAGCTAGCCGCCCTCCCTGCTGTATGTGTACTCCAAGAAGTACGGGAAAACTACTCCCATCCATCCGACCATGAGGTACATTCGGCCTTCACCATCGAAGTGCACCTCGACGTGCCAGCCGCGACCACGGCCTGCCTCCGACAGCTTTGGTTCACAAGGGCTTGATCTGTGCCATTGCAGTGATGTTGCGGATGATGGCTTCAATCGTCGTTGCATCGATGATCATTGTTGGCATCACCGCCATCGTAGTGATGTTGTATATGATGGCTTCAATAGTCGTCGCATCGATGACCACTGTTAGCACCACCACCATTGCATTGATGTTGCGGATGATGCCTTCAATCATCGTCGCATTGGTTACCACTATCGGCACCGCCGCCTCGGTGTCTTTCATCAGCAATGGATCTGAGGAGGTGAACGAAAGTGAGATAGACAAAGATGTTACAGAAACTTCAGATGCTTAGATCCTCACCGTCGCACACTGTTCTAGCCACCACGCTTAGATCCGTGCCGCCGCAAGCCGTTTCAACCCCCACACCTAGGTCAACGCCGCCAAACGCCGTTCCAACCACCACGCTTAGGTTCGTGCCGCTGCACGCCGTTCGGACTGCCATGCTTAGATCCATGCCGTAGCACGCCATTCGGACCGCCACACTTAGGTCCGCGCCTCCGCATGGCGTTCGGGCTGCCACACCATCATACATCGATAGGTGGAGAGCAAGATGCGGCTGGTATACGTGCGACAGGGAAACAGAGGGAGAAACATCCATCTCGTTGGGCTCTCCTCTCTATACAGTATAGGTGCGCCCATCGGGAGAGAGATACCTCTAGTCCGTTGGATCATGATGTATCCAATGGTGGTTGGCCAAGATCCGCGACATACATCTTGATCAATCAGAGTGCGATATGTGCGACAGGGAAAGGGAGGGAGAGACATCCAACCTATAGGGCTCTCCGCTCTGTACAGTGTAGGTGCGCCCATCGGGAGAGAGAGACGTCCAACCCGTCGGATCATGATGTATCCAATGGTGGTTGACCAAGATCCGTGTTACATACATGTCAAACAATTAGAGCGCAACCAAACTGAGCGCAAGTTGAGCTGTTGTGAGGGTTTGAGACAGGAGAGAGGGGAAAAGTGAGGAAAACTTTAGCGGGAGGGGAAAACCGAGTAGAGCTAAGTAAAACAAGTGCACTTAAATAAAAAACGAGTAAGGTAAATTCAAATATTTGACATAAAAAATGGAAAATGTGTTATTTGAACAAAATCATCCATCTTGGACGACATTATATTGTTTGCAACTCAAAGATACACAAGTGTTCCAAATTTGGCCTCATTTAGACAAAGTATGTTTTGGGATCGGTTATTTGGAGGTGGATTCGGTAGAGAACCATGCATCTTCATAGCTAGTAGATCATTCCAAGAAGGGTTTAAGAAGTGGTTTAGGGGATAAGTCCATTTCTATTTATTTCCTTTTCCTTTATTATTTATGCTAGGTTGTAGGTAACATAACACGACACCATGTGAAGGTTGCACTATGTTTTGACTTTTTTTGTGCTCCCATACATCCGGCCATGAGGTACATTCGTCCTTCACCATCGAAGTGCACCTCGACATGCCAGCCGCGACCGTGGCCTGCCTCTGATAGCTTTGGTTCACAAGGGCTTGATCTGTGCTGTTGCAGTGATGTTGCGGATGATGGCTTCAATCGTTGTTGCATCGATGATCACTGTTGGCATCACAACCGTCGCAGTGATGTTGTAGATGATGGCTTCAATAGTCGTTGCATCGATGACCACTTTCAGCACCACCACCATCGCACTGATGTTGCGGATAATGGCTTCAATCATCATCGCATCAATGACCACTATCGGCACCGCCGTTGCCTCGGTGTATTTCATCAGCAATGGACATGAGGAGGTGAATGAAAGTGAGATAGATAGAGACGTTACAGAAATTTCAGATGCTTAGATCCTCACTGCCGCACACCGTTCCAGTCGCCACACTTAGATCCATGTTGCCGCAAGCCGTTCCGATCCCCACACTTAGGTCTGCGCCACCAAATGTCGTTCCAACCACCACGCTTAGTTTTATGCCGTCGCACGCTGTTCGAACCGCTACGCTTAGATCCATGCTGCAACACGCTGTTCGGACTGCCATGCTTTGGTCCGCGCCTCCGCACGATGTTTGGACTGCCACACCATCGTACGTCGATAGGAGGAGAGGAAGATGCGACTGGTATACGTGCGACAGGGAAAGTTAGAGAGGAACATTCAGCTTGCCAGGCTCTCCTGTCTATACAGGGTAGGTGCTCCCATCAGGAGATAGAGACCTCCAGCCCGTTGGATCAATGTATCTAACGGTGGTTGGCCAAGATCCATGTGACATACATCTTGAGCAATCAGAGTGCAGTATGTGTAATAGGGAAAGGGAGGGAGATACATCCACCCTATCAAGCTCTCCGCTCTGTACAGTTTAGGTGCGCCCATCGGGAGATAGAGACGTCTAGCCCGTCGGATCATGATGTATCCAATGGTGGTTGGCCATGATCTGTGTGACATACATGTTGAACAATTAGAGCGCAGCCAAACTGAGCGCAACTTAAGCTGTTGTGAGGGTTTGAGACAGGACAGAGGGGAAAAGTGAGGAAAACTTTAGCGGGAGGGGAAAACTAAGTAGAGCTAAGTAAAACAAGTGCACTCAAATAAAAAACGAGTAAGGTAAATTCAAACATTTGACATAAAAAATGGAAAATGTGTTATTTGAACAAAATCATCCATCTTGGCAGACATTATATTGTTTGCAACTCAAAGATACACAAGTGTTCCAAATTTGTCCTCATTTAGACAAAGTATATTTTGGGATCGGTTATTTGGAGGTGGATTCAGTAGAAATCCATGCATCTTCATAGCTAGTAGCTCATTCCAAGAAGGGTTTAAGAAGTGGTTTAGGGGATAAGTCTATTTCTCTTTATTTCCTTTTCCTTTATTATTTATGCTAGGTTGTAGGTAATATAACAAGACTCCATGTGAAGGTTGCACTATGTTTTGACTTTTTTGAATGAAACTCCTAAAACTATTTTCTTGAATTTAATCAATTAGAAAAATAAAAAATGTGGCTAATTACAAGTAAATCCAAAATTTCCAATACCATATGGTAGATCAATCCAAGATACACAAGTGTGCCAAATTTTGGATCAATTGGTCAACGTTTGCTATGGTTTAAGCCATGAACTAGCTAAACCCCAAGTGTTGACTACCTGTCAAGGGAAAACTGAGCAGTGCTAATCAACTAGGTGGATGACCATAGAAACTTGCAATAATACATATATTTTGGGATTATCCAACATACAAACTTGGGAGCCTCACACTATTTCGAATTCAATACAAACATTGACAGTAGTTCAAAATTCATCATACAGATTCAAATTCATTTTTTCTTTCTCCTAGTGTTTTTGTTGGGTTCATCACCTTGCTCCGGTTGATCCTAGCTAGAATATTCTCGGAGTTCACCATCATCTTCTTCCGTTTGTTCCGTTTTTGTTCTTTTTCTCTGTATCCAATGAATCAAGTGCTTACGTCTGTTGAATTGGTTCAATCATGTCTCGGTCCATTGGTTCATATGGTTCAAATTGCATTGGCATCAATTCTTCAATATCCTCTTGTGTAATTCCTTTACTCTTCAACTCTGCTTCCAATGAATCAATTGCTTCAATCTCCCCTGCATTTGGTTCAATCTCCTCTCTATCCATTGGTTCAATCTACAATTTATACATTGCTTCATTCTCCTCTCGTTCAAATACTTCATTCTCATTTGCATTTGCTGCTCTCGCCTGATCATCCATTCCATAAGCTGTGTTCGCTGCATTTTTATAAATCCTAGCAATGTGCCATAGGATCCCACAACGTTTGCACTTACGTCGTTGAGGTAGTGCACCATCCTATGCACTAGCTCTTATCTTATTCTTCCTTGGCTTACCCACTGGTCTAGTAAAAACTGGAGGGTATAACTTGAAGCTTGGATCCATTTATATCCATTGGTCTTTTCCCAACAAGGCTGGAACATTCTGAGCATATGCTACCCTAAATTTGGCAACAGATAAATACTCCAACATGTATTGATCAACTTCACCCTCTTCACCTCCTAGAACACCCATGAAAAACAATGCATGTATGCAGGGTTTCCCACGGAGCTGTCATTGCCCGCAATGGCATGTCCTATTAACCAAACTCATTGGATACCTCCATTGCCTATCTTTACTGTCAGTGTAAGTTAGCTCATACTCCAGTCCTATTCTAATGCATTTCATCTTCAATTCTTTGCCCTGACATGCAAAGCCTTAATCAAAATATGAGAGGATGAGATGGACAACATATATTATTGATGCAATTATTTGAAGCAAATCGATCTTTATCATGATCATCTGCCTAATCTTATCAAATATTTGCGACAAAATAACCCTTTCAATGACTTGACCTTTGGATTGAAACTCTCTGCAAGGTTACTTGTTACATAGTCTACCTTGCAAATTTTATTGAATTGGCTTCTTGACCACATCATTCCATGATGTGCATACAAATACTCCTTCATCGCAGGTTTTTGTTTATACAACACTTTCAAATGATATAGATACTTCCTCAAAGTGCATGTGTATGAAGCTGGCCATAGGTTTTCAGTATAAACTTTACCCTTAAATTTCTTTGTAAAATTCTGCACTAAGTGTCGCATACATTCCCTATGCTACACTTCTGGGAATATTGCTTCACAACTTTCTCCAAATCTTTGCAAGCGTCCGTGTGGATAGTAAGTCCTGGTGGATGACCTATAAGGTCGCGAAAATTCTCTAGAAACCAAGTCCAACTTTCCTGTGACTCAATCTCCAAAACTCCATAAGCAACAGGGAACATTCAATTGTGGCCATCAACTGCAGTAGCAACTACTAGTTGTCCTTTAAATCTGCCATGAAGAGCTGTTGCATCCACGGCCAAATAAGACCTGCAACCATCTAGAAACCCTTGCCAGCAAGCTTTGAAACAAAAAAATCCCTTCTAAAGCACTCCTCCATTTTCTTCCCTCTTATTTTGTACTAAACTTTATGCCTGCCTATTTGTACAACACTACCTGGACTAGCCATCTCCACTTCAGCTTTGAAGTTGTAAAGCAACTAAAAGCTTTCATTCCATGGACCATTGATCCTCTCAAGAGCCATTTCCTTTGCATAGAACATCCTCATGTAAGGTACTATAATATTAAACTTTTTAAAAACTTCTTTTATGAGCATTGTTGCACCAAGTGATGGTTTCCCTCTTATCCAATCCATGATTGCATCTGCCAACCACCTAGTCTTTGCTAGTTTTGTTTTGTCCTTTGGTTGTCCCCCTTTAGGTGGACAAGAATGTTCGAACCGGTTCCTTTTTATCTGAAACATAATGAAAATGTCAGGTATAGTTAACAAACTCTACACAATTATCTAAAATTCACAATTGGTTGTAATACCTGAACCAAACTGCTCCCGAGCATAGTGGATGCATGCATCCTCCACCTACACCTCTTGTATGGGCACTTCACTGTGAACCTTGCTGGCTCACTCTTAATAACTTCATAATCATTATTGGTGAGAATGCAATATGTATTAAGGGCATTACGACAGTCCCGCATCGTTTCAAATACGTTTCCTTCTAAAAGCTTAGGATCGTCCCTGTCCCACTCAATTACTGGCAAGTCCTCACCATCGTACTCGGCTAAAACGAGAATGTCATTATTCTCCTCGTTCTCTTTGTTATCAGTGTCATCAGAGCTGGCACCATGGTCCATTTCCTCTGTGTATTGATCCTCTAGTGCCTGTTTACTGAATCTATCTACCAATTTAGGAAAAATCAACTCATTCTCATCATCTAGTGGAGGGGCTCCATCGTCAGGCTCTGCTTCGTCCTCCACATCGGTTGCACGAGCGATTGGGCTTACACTCCCAGTGTGAACAGTGAAGGGAATATGCCCGAGAGGCAATAATAAAATGGTTATTATCTTATTCCTTGTTTATGATAAATGTTCATTTCTTATGCTATAATTGTATTAATTGGAAATGTTAATACATGTGTGTTTAATAAACAAATAAAGTGTTCCTAATTATGCCTCCCATGTAAACTAGCTCATTGATTAACAAGATGATCAAGGTTTCCCGATCATGGACATTAGATGTTGTTAATAACGAGGTCACAACATTGGTGGAATGATGTGATGAACATTCATCTGAAGTATAGTAATATGATCAAATTCATTATGTTTAAATTGCTATAACATCATTATAAGTAACTTTAGTCCTTAGACCATGATATCGTGTCAATCACTAACACAGGATACTCACTTCCTGTGTTTAAATTGTATAGGCGAAGAGGCAAGGCTAGGAGGCGGCCAGGGGCCCACACCCTACCCAGGCGCGACCTAGGGTGGGCCCGCGCCTGGGGGGTGCAGCTGCCCTGTGGCTCCCCTCCGTCTCTCCTCTGGACTCCGTGTTCTAGCAAGGTCTAAGGACTAAAGTTACTTGTAATGATGTTAGTGATTGACACATGATGTTTAAATTGCTTGATAACATTAAATGTCACACCGTAACAAGGTGACTATTGATGACCCACAGGTATAGGGGATCACAATAGTCTTCGCGGGTAGTATTACCCAATTTATTGATTCGACACAAGGGGATCCAAAGAATATTTGCAAGCCTTAGCAACTGAGTTGTCAGTTCAACTGCACCTGGAAATAGTTCCTGCTCACAGAAGTTTATCAGTAGAAACAGTTTGTAGTAGCAACAACAAAGCAACATAAACAACAGGAGTGAAACATGAGCAATGGTAATAGTAATAGTAATAGTAGGATTCGAGTGTGGTAGGCATAGGGATGGATGGACGGGCTTTGCATGGACGAGTCTAAACATGTAACTTCAAGATCTAGGGCATTGCAGATAAATAATAACAAGCATCCAAGTACTAAACAATCCTAGGCAGGTGCTCCAAATATAGTCATACGTATTCGCAATGAGAACTTGCACAACATCTTTTGTCCAGACAGCCTGTGGCAGCGGGGCCTCTAGGGAACTACTGGCAATTAAGGTGCTCCTTTTAATAGAGCACCGAAGCAAAGCATTAACACTCCATGAACACATGTGATCCTCACACCACAGCCATCCCCTCCGGTTGTCCCAATTATTGTCACTTTGGGGCCTTTGGATCCGGACAATGATATGTGTATACAACTTGCAGATAAGATCACACACAATACTATCATAATGATTCAATAATAAGTTCAGATCTGAGATCATGGCACTCGAGCCCTAGTGACAAGAATTAAGCACAACAAGTTGCAACAAAGTCAAATAGCACTAATAGAGATACTAGACACTATGCCCTAACAGATCTTAGTCGATTACATGATAGAACTCATCCAATCCCTACCATCCCCAAGCCTATAGCAGGGGATTACTCACTCATGGATGAGGGAAACATTGGTGGTTGATCGAGATGCGTTGGTGATGACGATGGCGATGATCCTCTCCAAATTCCCCGTCCCGGCAGGGTGCCAGAACGGAGTTTCTGGATCGAATCTTGGTTTCTGGTGGCGGCGGCGGAGCGGAACTCTTTTTGGAAAACTATCGAACCCCCTCGGTTTTTAGGTCGAAAGTCAACTTATAGGCATAGAGGGAGGCCGAGGAGGTGCCTGGGGAGGCTGCACCCCCTCCAGGCGCGACCAGTGGTGGGCCCGCGCCCTGGGGTGGGTCTGGGCCCCCTAGGCCTCCCCTCTGTCTCTTCTTCTGGCTCCCTAGATCTTCTGGTGAAATATAATTTTTGGCATATTTTCTGGGATTTTTCCTGATAGTTCATTTTCTGCACAAAAACAAGACACCAAGGTAATTCTGCTGAAATCAGCGTCAGTCCGTGTAAGTTGTATCCAAATCATACAAGTTTAGAGAAGAAACAATAGCAAAGTGTTCGAGAAAGTAGATACGCTTTGGACGTATCAACTCCCCCCAAGCTTAGCTTATTGCTTGTCCTCAAGCAATTCAGTTGAAAACTGAGTGTGATAAAAGAACTTTCACGAACACTTTGCTTCATATGATGTAAATATTCTCAGCACAGGAGTAGATGCTTAGACAATTCATAATAAAGAGTATGCAAGTAAGTCTACTCAATAGTCATTGCAAGCTATGAAGAGAAACCAACTCAATAATAATAAGTAGCATGAAACATAAACATAAGCAACATTGCAATGCTCATAATAAGGTATGATAGAGTGGTATCTTGCTTGCCTTTGTTTGAAGAGAACAATATAAATGCCAAAGCACCTCTAAAGTTCACATGAAGACTAGAGATAAAGATATCAGAGATACAAGCATCAAAGTCATGACATAATTAACCAAGTTTTGGAACAAACACAAGAATGACAACTATGCTCTCAATAAGGTGCTCATAGAATAAGTGGTGACTCAACAAGGTTGTGAAAACGGTTTTGTGAAGGTTTGAAAGGCTTCCCAATGCTGGAAGGAAGGTACTCATTAGCTTTGATCTCTCATTGCCCCTATCATAGACATCTTCATGTGGTTAAGGTGAAAGTGAGGTCCACTCTGAATCATATGCTTGACAGACCATAGACTGGAAATCTCAAGTCCCTTGAGTACGAGGGTCATTCCGCATGCTACTCAACTTTGGTCACCTGAAAGTTCTTGTCATTGTAAATACATGCATATCATCGAGAAACGCCAACGGGGTACCCCTTGCACATGGTACATGAGCTTTCCCATAACCAAAATGACAAGGCAAGCAGACAATGAGCATCTTAGCAATCTTTTTATTTACCATATGCATAGCTTTTTATTGAGGACGCTTCATAGATGCTCATTATGGTGATGCTGCAAGTTTCTACCATGATTAAGCATGGCTTAGGATAGCAGCTCAGGCGTTTCTCTAACACAATTATAAACTCCATGAACTCACAACCTCCCCTTTTATTTCACATCGTCGACATCCGTAAACAAAAGAGCAAGGAATCAACTGGATGAGATATCCAAAAAAGTGTTGAAAGCGTTCCCCGTGGAAGCACGGTTCTGCTGACTCCTAGTATATAATTAGCAAGCATATAACTTTCATGGACTAGTCACAATGGTTCAGAATTATTAAGCGCAAGGAATAAAGTGTGCCATCAAGTTCGTGAGAGCTTTACTAACTAACTTTCTCAAAACAGACAAATATTTTATTTTGGAAGAAAACACGGCATATAGAATATGCACTGAAATAGCAAATGATGCTAATAGGTAGGTATGGTGGACACGTTGGCAATATTGGTTTTGGGGAGTTGGAAACACAGGTAGAGCACGTACTCAGTGCAAGTGAAGGCTAGCAATAGAGAGGGAGTGACAAACGAGAGAGCAATAGCTGTCATAATCATGCTTGCAACAAAACAGGACTAACTATGGCATGAAAGTGATACAAGAACTCTGAGGCAAAATAAATCATCGAGGCTTATTGACTATTGATTAGTCATATGCATGCATGAGCATGTTCCAAGTCGATTCACATGAACAGTCAGAGGAGGATACCACAATGTCATACCAAAGTATGAATAAAACAATGCAAGCAAACATTCATATGACATGCTACAAACTATTAGCAAGCTAGAGCTAATCATAGACAAGAAAGAACTACTAATCGTCCATAATGACATACACCTTTCACAAAGAGGCTAAGCATGCTCACAATGAAGAGTATATGTACAAGAATGAAACAAATAGAGTTTGTTACCAGCCTCTTACCACACCTCGAGTTGTCTTAATCTTCATTATTGCCCTTCACTTGTGTGACTTGAATAATTGACATGAAACCAAAATCCACTGAGGATGGCTGAACCCTACAAAGAACTCACAAAACCGAACAAGAACAACAAATATTTTTGGTGTTTTCGATTTTTTAGAAACAAGCAAACAAAGAAAAACCAAACAAAAACAAAGCAAAATCTTTTTGGATTTTTCTTTTAAGGCAAACCAAAGCACAGAAACAAAGAAACAAACCAAGAGAAACAACGAAAATATTTTTGGTATTTTTGGTTTTTTAGAAAGAAGCAACAAAAACCAAAAAGAAAGCGAAACAATGGATATACAAAGAACCGACCGAACGTGATATATAGATGAGTGTGTGATGTCGGTATACCTCCCGCCAAGCTTAGGCTTTTGGCCTAAGTGGGGCTCAATCCCATGGTTCCCAAGTAGATGCACCTCCGTAGTATGTTGAGGAAGCTCCCTCGTCCTGGTATGAGCTCGAGGCCTCCCCTGTGTAATATGCAGGGGATCGTATGATGGTGCTTCCTCCTGGTAGTGCCCATGGAAGTTGAGAGAACGCAGGTTGTCGTCCATCTCCGCCTTTGAGCATGACCAAGGTCCCTGAGAAATGTTGAACAAAGTGGTTTGGGGGAGAGGGATCTCTCTCTCTCTTCCCCGTCAATAAACAACATTCTATAAACCAAGTTCTCAAGAGTAGAGCTAGTGGTGACAAAATGGTGCACCTTCATGGCAGCAAGATCAAGCCTCTGAGGAGCCAAAACTGTATCGTGTGGATCAACAACAATGTTCAAGGCAACAACAACACGGGTAGCAATAATTCCCCCATAAATGGGTCCCTTAGTAGCTAGACGACGAGCAATGAGAGAACCAAGATTATACTTGTCCTCATTGTTGAGCGCAGCAGCTAAGAAGGCCAATTGATAGTTGGAAATATTACTAGTGTTCTCCCTACCAAGAACACTGGTGGCAAGATAGTAGGCAAAATACCTGATGGCTGCAGTTGAATGTTCTTTATCTTCCCTCGCTGAGCTCTATGGTCATCATCATTGGTGATTCCTCGGTAAAGCTCTAACAAATCAGCAGGTAGAGCTTGAATCTTCTTTGATGACCCAACTGTACCAAGTCCCAGGGCCTTGCAAAATTTCTTCGAAGTCATAGAATGAGCCCTGCCATAAATTTTGAAAGACACAAAAGGCTTGAACATACTATTAGTAAAGGAGAAACTCTCCACAAATGTTTTAGTAAGCAAAGCATATTGTGCACTCTCATCCTGCATGTAACTTGTTAGTCCAGCTCTCTGCACCAAAGTCATAAAATCATTAAGAATCCTAGCAGCTTGCAAGAAAGTTTGGCAAGGAAAGGTGGAGGGGTGCGCATCCCCTTCATCTCCCTCGTCACCAAATCACGGAGTGATGAGATCCTCATTGTATGAGGGTCTAGTACTGGTAGATGACCTTGGAAGCTTTGCCCTTCTAGGTGCATCACTCTCAATTATGTAACCAATGGTGTGGTGGTCCATGACTTCCCTATTCTGAAATTTTTAAACAACCATCAAACCAAGTGATTTTTAAGTTGATAAATGATGAGGAACTACTATAGGAACTTGCTAGAGGACTACACATGCATCAAAACAAAGTTTCTAAGAAAAGAACAAGCATGCAATCTCAAACAACCTGTCACCTATAGCAGCAAAATACTCAAGATACAAACTACCAATTACAAATCTAATTGGACAAGTGGAGGAGGCACATACCAAGGAGCAAACCCTCCAAAAATTAGCACTTGAGATGGGCTAAACAAGGAGATCGAAAATTGCGAGCAAGAACAGCAAGAACTCAAGCTTGAGCAAGTTTTCCGGTGTTTTTCGGGAGAGAGAAAGAAGGTGGCTTTAAGGAGGCAACCTAGAGGGGCCTAGGTGGGCAGACCCCCCAGGCGCCTCCACCTGGTAGGCCGCGCCTACCATAGGTCTTGTGGCCTGGGGTGCCCACCTGGTAGGCCGCGCCTACCATAGGTCTCATGTGCCACTCTGCCCCATTTTTTGAGGAAAAATTTATTTTGAATTTTCTGGGATTTTTCGGGAAACTTTATTTTTGGCCAATTTTCAGGGTATGAAAATTGATTTTCTCGCAGAAACAGTTTTTTTCCAGAAGAAGCAAAAGCAAACCAAAAGCCAAACTATAGGAGCTCTAAAAAAACTCAAACAAGCAAACAACTAGCAAAACTAAAGCTAAAGCAAAGGCTAGGAAGGAGAAAGGAAAAAGAAAGCAAGTATAACCATAGTGGAAACATTATTTTGTTTATTAAAATCCTTTTGTTAACAAGGTTGATCAAGTCTTGTTACCAAAACAATCTTATATGAAACAAAACTTTGCATTCCACAAGGTGATTATGTTACCTCATACTTGATAGCAATGGTCCCAATCATAATAGTTCAAAATTTTCTTGTGGAATGGGACAATATATTTCTCCAACCTTGATGCCCTAAATATTTTCAATGCAATTCAGGCAATAGCACTTAACAACCTTCTTGGGGAAATAGACAGTGTGCTCTTTGTCATTAATATTGAATGTTACTTTTCCTTGATTGCAATTGATGACAGCACATGTAGTATTAAGAAAAGGTCTCCCAAGAATAATAGTCATATTATCATCTTCAGGCATTTCAAGCACAACAAAATCAGCTAAGACCATGCAATTATGAGCAACTTGAACAGGAACATCCTCACATATACCAACAGGAATAGTAGTTGACTTATTATCCATTTGCAAAGAAATATCAGTTGGTATCAACTTTTTTAGGTGGAGTCTCTTATAGAGAGAAAAAGGCATAACACTAACTCCAGCTCCCAAATCACATAAAGCAGTTCTAACATAATTATTCTTAATAGAGCAAGGAATAGTTGGTATACCTGGATCACCAAGTTTTTGGAACCTTACCATTGAAGGAATAATTAGCAAGTAGAGTAGAAATATCCTTATTAGGAATCTTCCTTTTATTAGAGACAATATCCTTCATATACTTTAAATAAGGAGGCAACTTAATAGCATCAGTCAAAGGAATTTGCAAGAATAAAGGTTTCATCCACTCACAAAACTTGTTGTAGTGTTCCTCCTCCTTTGACTTGTGTTTCTTACCTGGAAAAGGCATAGGTTTCTACACCCAAGGTTCTCTCTCTTTACCATGTTTATTAGCAATAAAATCTTCCTTTGTGTACCTGGTGTTCTTAGTGTGCTTCTCAGGTTCTTCCTCACCTTCCTCTTTATCAGGAGACTCATTTTTATCATTACCACTCTCAGTTTCAGCATCAGAGACAGATATACTATTAGGATCTACAGCAGGTTCAAGTGGTTCCTCAACTATCTTATGTTTCTTTTTCTTTCTCTTACGAGGACTACCACTATCTTCACCTTGTTGGGAATCCTGCTAAATTCTTTTAGGGTGTCCTTTAGGATATAAAGGATCTTGAGTAGCTATACCACTCCTAGTTCTAATCCCATAAGCATGTTTATCTCCTGAAGCATTAACTAGCATATCTTTTTGTACCTTAGCAAGTTGATCAAGTTGGGTTTGAACCATTTGAAAGTGTTTACAAAGCATTTTAATATCATTAGAAGTTCTTTCCACGATATGTTTCAACTCATGGATAGCTCTAGAGTTTTCCAATAAATGATTCTGAACTTGTTTATTAAAATACCCTTGTTTAACAATAAAAGTGTCAAGTTCCTCTAAGCATTGATCAGGAGGCTTACCATAAGGAATATCACCTTCATCAAAGTGTTGGAGAGAGTGTACCTCAATAGTAGATGAGTGGGGAATTGGCTTACATAATTCTTCTATAGGAGGTAGATTCTTCACATCTTCAGCTCTAATACCTTTCTCCTTTAGACACTTCTTAGCTTCCTTCATCACTTCATCATTTAATGCAATAACTCCCCTCTTCTTTGTTGTTAGTGTTGGAACTAGTTCAGGAATAACTGGTTTAGGAGTAATAGGCTTAGGTGCATTCAGCTCAGTTGAAGTCCAATCGTCATAATTCTTGCTTATCTTAGTCATTAATTCTTCAGCATCTGTAGAAGTCCTTTTACTGAAAACACAATCAGCAAAACTATCTAGGTAGGTCCTAGAATCATCAGTTAGTCCATTATAATAAATATAAAGAAGCTCATTCTTAGGTAATGGACATCCAGGATGTGCATGAATCAAGGCACATAATCTTTTCCATGACTCATGCAATTTCTCTTCTTCTCCCTGTTTAAAATCAAAAAGTCTCTGCAAAGCAGCATGTCTAGGACTGGGAGGAAAATATTTCTGGAAGAAAGAAGCAATCAAGCAATCAGGGCTATCAATGGAACCATGAGGTAATCTATTAAACCAAGCCCTAGCTTCTCCTTTTAGTGAAAAAGGGAAGATCTTAGCAACAAAGTACTTGCGCATCTTAAAATCATCAGAGAATAAAGCACTCATAGTAGAAAGCTCATTCATATGAGACACAACACTCTTGTTTTCAGTCCCACAAAAAGGTTCTTTCTCGACACTATCTAAATAAGATAAATCAAGAGAGAAATCATAATCTTCATCTTTAATATCTATGGGAGAAGTGGCAAACTTAGGATCAGAGGACAACTTAGGCATAATAGTACGTCTAGCAAGGAGAATCTTAATAGCACTAGTACCATGTGTGTTTTGGCACTCTTCAACAAAATCATCAGTGAACTCAATGTAACCATCATTAATATCATAACTCTCACTAGCCTCAGGTGAGCTAACAGGTGTAACAATGTTTTCACTAGGAGTTTCAGTATTTCCTAGACCAGCCATAGTAGCATCTAGAAAAGGACCTAATGAACCACTCGCATCAAGCACAGTAGAAGTAACATCATGAGCATCAAAAGCAGTTTCAGACTCAGCAGTAGTAGCAGTGTGTGTAGCATGAGTATGTGGTGGTGTGACAAGCTTACTTATAACAGATGGTGAATCAAGAGCAGCAGAGGTGTTTAGGACTGTACCTCTTCTTGTAGTGGATGATAAAATAGGGAACTTTCCATCACGAGACTTCCCCATGATGAAAGGAGTAACAGTGAACAAAAATAGATCCAAGCGAACTTACAAATAAAGTTATGCTCCCCGGCAACGGCGCCAGAAAATAGTCTTGATGACCCACAAGTATAGGGATCGCAACAGTCTTCGCCGGTAGTATTACCCAATTTATTGATTCGACACAAGGGGACCCAAAGAATACTTGCAAGCCTTAACAATTGAGTTGTCAGTTCAGCTGCACCTGGAAATAGTTCTTTCTCACAGAAGTTTATCAGTAGCAACAATTTGTAGTAGCAACAGCAAAGCAATAGCAACAACAACAGTGAAACAAGAGCAATAGTAATAGTAGCAGTAACAGTAGGATTCGAGTGCGATAGGCATAGGGATGGATGGACGGACATTGCATGGACGAGTCTAAACATGTAACTTCAAGATCTAGGGCATTGCAGATAAATAATAACAAGCATCCAAGTACTAAACAATCATAGGCATGTGCTCCAAATATAGTCATACGTGCTTGCAATGAGAAGTTGCACAACATCTTCTGTCTAGCCAGCCCGTGGCAGCGGGGCCTCTAGGGAACTACTGGCAATTAAGGTGCTCCTTTTAATAGAGAACCGGAGCAAAGCATTAACACTCGTAAACACATGTGATCCTCACACCATAGCCATCCCCTCCGGTTGTCCCAATTATTGTCACTTTGGGGCCTTTGGATCTAGACAATGATATGTGTACACAACTTGCAGATAAGATCACAAACAATAGTATCATAATGATTCAGTAATAAGTTCAGATCTGAGATCATGGCACTCGGGCCCTAGTGACAAGCATTAATCACAACAAGTTGCAATAAAGTCAAATAACACTAAGAGAGATACTAGGCACTATGCCCTAACAGATCTTATTCGATTACATGATAGAACTCATCCAATCCCTACCATCCCCAAGCCTACAGCGGGGGATTACTCACTCATGGATGAGGGAAACATCGGTGGTTGATGGAGATGCGTTGGTGATGACGATGGCGATGGCGATGATCCTCTCCAAATTCCCGTCGAGGGGTGCCGAACGAGTTTACGGATCCGAATCTTGGTTTCTGGTGGCGGCAGCGGAGCGGAACTCTTTCTGGAAAACTATCGAACTCCCCTCAGTTTTTAGGTCGAAAGGCAACTTATAGGCGCAGAGGGAGGCCGAGGAGGTGCCTGGGGAGGCTGCACCCCCTCTAGGCACGGCCAGTGGTGGGCCCGCGCCTGGGGTGGGTTTGGGCCCCCAGGCCTCCCCTCCGTCTCTTCTTCTGGCTCCATGGATCTTCTAGTGAAATATAATTTTTGGCATATTTTCCGGGATTTTTCCTGATAGTTCATTTTCTGCACAAAAACAAGACACCAAGGTAATTCTGCTGAAAACAGCGTCAGTCCATGTTAGTTGTATCCAAATCACACAAGTTTAGAGCAGAAACAATAGCAAAGTGTTCGAGAAAGTAGATACGTTTTAGGCGTATCAACTATAAAGGTGGGTTCAGATACTCTAATAATGTTATGTAGAGGCTCATGGATCAAGAGTGGGATTTGTCCATCCAAATTATGGAGATATATACTCTAGGCCGTCTTGGCGATATCACATTGATATAGCTTGCAAGCAAGTGATGAGGATCACTAGAATGTTATATCACGGGAAACGAGAAAAGAGTACATGTCGGTAACAAGATGAAACTAGGTATGGGGATAGTGATGATCGAATCTCGAACATGTAATATCGCGAGACAAAAGGATTTAGTTCCTGCTGCTGATTATTGATCGGAGAGGGGTCTTGATCATGTATACATTATTCATGAACTGTAGGGTGACACACTGATACGTCAGAAACCTATCTATAATTTTTGATGTTCCATGCTTGTTTAGTATCTACTTTGCTTTGCTTTGTCCACACTTTGAGGTGCGTTTTATATGTTTTCTGGTACTAACCCATTAAAAAGTTGCCACAATGCCAGTTGCCTGTTTTCTGCTATTTTTGGTTCCAGAAAAGCTACTAAGGAAATATTCTCGGAATTGTACGGGACAAAAGCCAAAGTCAATATTTCATCGAGTAGAACACGGAGTCAAGAGGAGAGATGGAGGGGAGCCACAGTGCGGATGCACCCCCCAGGTGCAGGGCCACCCTAGGCCGCTCCTGGGTAGGGTGTGGGCCCCATGGCCGCCTCCTAGCCTCGCCTCTTCGCCTATAAGAAGCCCCCGATGCCTAAACCCTAAGCACCCGATCAATATTCGACAAAACTGTCCGTAGCCGCCGCCACCATCATCCCTAGATAGGGGGGATCTGAAGCTCTTCCTGGCCCCCTGCCGGAGGGGAGATCATCCTGGAGGCCTTCTTCTTCATCATGCCAGCCTCCGGTATGAAGCGTGAGTAGTTCCACCTTGGACTACGGGTCCATGTAGTAGCTAGATGGTTGTATCTCCTCCTTTGTGCTTTCATGTCTAGATCTTGTGAGCTCCCTTCATGATCAAGATCTCATCTATTTGTAATCATGCATGTTGTGTTTGCAGGGATCCGATGGATATTGAGATTACTATGTCAGATTGATTAATGGTTTTATCCTATTGATTCTATCATGTCTGTGTTGTTTGTGATCTTGCATGCTCTCCGTTGTTAGTGGCTATCTTGGCCAAGTAGTTGCTAGTGACTCCAAGAGGGGGTATTTATTCTCGATAGTGGGTTCATGCCTCTATTTAATCTAAGGGAAGTGACAGAAATCTCTAAGGTTGTAGATGTGTTGTTGCTACTAGGGAGAAAACAACGGTCTCTTGGTCATGGACAAGTGGATTGTTTACCTTAGACACTTTGCTTAAAGAAGTTATCTATTGCTTGCAACTTAATACTGGAGGGGGTTCGGATGATAACCCAAAGGTGGACTTCTAGTCATAGATACAGTTGGATGGCGGTCTATGTATCTTGTTGTATTGCCCAATCAAATCTCATAGGATCTTGATGTCTAGTACTGCATTGTTATGCCTTGCTCAGTCCTGTCAATTGCCATGCTGTAATTTGTTTACCCTGCATGCCATGTTTGTTTATCTAAGGAGAACACCTCTACTGAACTATGGACCCCGGTCCAATATTTACCATTGATACATCTTCCACTATTATTGTTTACTTGTTGCAAACCACTTTCACCTTCCACACACAGTTAATCCTTTGTTACAGCAACCAGTGAGATTGACAACCTCACTGTTCGTTGGGGAAAAGTATTGAGTTTGTGTTGTGTAGGTTTCCAAGTTGCTTGCAACACCTCTGAGACGTTTCCTTCCTCCTACTGGTTCGATAACCTCGGTTTCTTACTGAGGGAAAACTTGCTGCTGTGCTGCATCACACCTTGCTCTTGGGGTTTCCCAATGAAACGCTCCCACGTTGACGCAGCGCCATCACACACTTAAGGGATACCAACACCCTTTGGAGCAAATAAGATTCTAGAGAGAGAGAAAAAGAAAGCGCTGGAATTATTTCAATGGACATCGGAATTGTTTTGGATGAAATTGCTGAAATTGGTTTTACATGTGAAATTGAAATGTAGTAAGGGGTTTTATGTGAATGTTTGTTAATTAATGTAATTAAAAAAATTCTAAATAAATAAATAAAGAGTTTTATTAAATGAGAGATTACATTAAATTTGGTGGAAATTTAATGGATTTTGAGTGGAGGAAATGGAGGGCCATATGGGTGAGTGGGAGCTCCACTCACATGAATGAGGAAGAGGTGGGGGCACCCACCTTGGCTGCCGGCCAAGGCATGGGGGCTTCCCCTATCCTATAAAAGGCCTCCCTCTCCCTCCTTCTCACCCACACCTCCTCGTTAAGGATCTCTCTGCCCCTCTAGAATTTTTCTCATGGTATCGGCTTAGCGAGATACATGTTCCTGGTGGCTTTTTCTGGAGCAAGAATTTGCTGCTTCCGCTGCATTGCTGGAGCAAGTTTGCGGAGGTTGTCGGGGTTCCGGACGTGTGTGCGTTCATGGATGCTCCGCTAAGTTGTGTTGCTGCCGGACTGCTAACGATCATGAGATCGGCAAGCGAACGACTACATCATCCACGAGTATAACCTTGTTAAGCTTTGTTGTTCTTCAAGGGTATGTATTATATGGATGTATATCCACACGTTGCTTGTATCTAGTTAGATAGATCTCGGTGCATACAGTTCCCATCGTAGGAATTTTTTGTTTTCTATGTTGCGAACCCAACAGTGGTATCAGATCCGGATCTATGTGTAGATGCTTTGCACATGTAGTACACATATATTTATGTGGATGCTGATGGTTGATGACCCACAAGTATAGGGGGTGTATCGTAGTACTTTCGATAAATAGGAGTGTCGATCCCAACGAGGAGCAGAAGGTGTTGACTAGTGGTATGGAGCAGGAATTCTCTGTAAATACTTAGCAAACGGATTTTTAGGGATTTTTGATAAATCAAGGAAATAAAGTGCAAGTAAATAAAGACAACACATAATTACATCAAGTGGCCCAATCCTTTCTTAGCAAAGGACAAGCCGTTGATAATACTTATGAGGACCAAACGTTATCGAGGACACATGAGAATACTGCCAAGTGCTTTCGTTTCATATAGTTGATTAATCTTCTTTGGTTTTATAAGTGTTGTGTGGGTGAACCTGTGCTAACGTACCAACCTTACTTGGACTAATACATACTTGTTATTAAACCCCTTGCAAGCACCCGCAAATACAAGAAAGTAATTAAGATAAAAACCTAACCACAACCTTAAACTCTGAGATCCTACACTCCCTTGTGCAAAGGTTTCCTAACGGGGGTTCAGGTTTCTGTCACTCCAGCAACCCCACAATTAGTAGCCAAATACACAATGCATTCCCCTAGGCCCATAAATGGTGAAGTATCATGTAGTCGACGTTCAAATGACACCACTAGAAGAATAACACCACAACTTAAATATTAAACCATTGAATAATACCTCAACACAATTCCACTACTAACAACATGACTTCTCCCATGTCCTCAAGAATTAAACGAACTACTCACGAGACATCATATGGATCAAGATCAGAGATGATATGATGATGGATAACAATTTGAACATATTCAATGATTCCACTCACAAGCACAACTACAATAGTAATCAACACCGGGAAAGTTTCCCCTAAGAACTATGCAAGATTCAACACAATTGTTACAGCGGGATGGAGTGGTGATGATGGTGCTAGTGGAGATGGTGGTATGGATGTCACATCCCAAAATTTTCCAAATTTTGAAATGTGAAAAATAAATAAACAAAATAAAGAATTGTTGAAATTTAGGGTGAGAAGAAACTTTTTGATTCCAATTGGAAACATCAAAACCTATTTTGATCAAATAAAATCCTAAAGGGATTTAAAAAAGATAAACAAATAATAAATAAAGTTATAAAAGTTGGAATCACCATTTTTGGATCTTTAATAAAAAGATATGGATTTTATAAGTAAAGGTAGAAATGAATAAATAAGGACTATTTTAAAGAGTCAAATTAAATCTTGGCCAAGCAAATGAAATAAAATATTTCTATTTGATAAAAAGAGTAAAGGATTATTTAAATAAAATAATAAGGATTTATTAATACCCAATTTTATTTAAGTAAAGGCTTTTTCCATTTTAAATAAACATTAAAAACTTATTAAAGTGTTTTAAATAAAAATTCAAAGTGTTTTATATTTTCAATTAAAACCTACGGAAAAGGTTTTGGAAGAATTTAGAAAGTCAAATAGAGTTTTAAGCATATTTGAATCCTATTTGAAATAAAGACCAAAGTCTATTTATTTAATTTTAATAAATAATAAACCCTAAAAATAATTGTTCCATTTTGGACTTGGAATATATTGATAAATAGAATTAAAATATACCCAAAGTTTGGTGGTGGTTTGAATTGAAATGGAGTTTGAATTGTTTGAATGAAAATCAAATAAGATAAATAGAAATAGAAAAAGAAAAGCATTCAGTAGAAGAAAATGAAACTAACCCAACCCACTGCTAGGGCCCAGTCCATCCCACTCGCAGCCCACCTGCTCACCCCACTCGCGAAACGTTTTTCACCCACGAGCACACCCGCGCAGTCGCTGACCAGCGGACCCCACACCCACTCCCTCTCACTCGCTTTCAACGGGACCCACTGGCCACCTCATCGTCATCAACCCCGCATCGACCGTTCCCCTCGCAACCTCGTCGTTTACTGCCGTGTTTAATCTTCATGAATTCGTTTGATTGCGCGATTAAACCTTGCTAGAGACGACACTAACTTAAGCGCCTTGCCCTCCTCTCTCTTTTCCCCCAAGCGCCATCTCCTCTGTGCCACCGGGCTGCCGCAATCGCGAGATCGAACCCTCTCTGCTCCAACGAGGTCCTCCATCAATTCCGGCGAGGACAGTCACCCTCTCGGCCCTTGCTTTGCACGAGCTATACCAGCAGACTCCTGCGCATCTCCCAGTGCCAACCGCTTGGCCACGCCCGCTCCACAACATCGGCAACAAACTCGCCTGAGCACCACCGACGTCTGCCACTTCTCCGGCGACCCCTCCCCGTAAGTACCGACCACCCCTGTTCCTCTAGATGATACTCCTGTGATCACCATGCTCGCCCGCGTCTAACGCCCCCTCCCGTTTGCCTCGGCATGATCTGTAGCCTCGCCTCCATCGACAAACAGAGACGCCCGATGACGCCACGGACTCCGACGAGCAATCCCTCTAGAACCCGTGCGCCCCTTGAACGATAGAGACCACCTTGAGCATCAGCGCGTCACTGCGATCACTGTGAGCTACTCCTCCCTATCGCTCGCTTCCTATAACCGCCGCAACGCTGTGTCCAGACCGCCACCGCCGCTCGTCGTCGTGCTAGCGCCGCCCATCTGTGGTTGTGTGCTCTGAACCATTAGATTTCAATCGTGTGTACGCGATAGATCACTTAATCGAAGGGGTACGTTTGATATGAGCCATGCGTACTGTTTTAAATCCAACATCCCACAGAGCATGATCCAGCCGAAGCGGTACCGTCCAATAGGATAGCGCCACGTGTTCAGTCTGTTTAAAACAGAATTTTGTTCTATTAGATATGCAAACTTATAAAATTCATAACTTTAATTCTACACGTCCAAATTTTGCAAATTTTATATCAATGGAATCAGAAGAACAAGTACTTTGCAACCATGCACTTTGTTTAATGTTTTGGTTCTGTAAAATTGGTTGAAATTGCAGAAACTTGTGTAGGCATAATTTGAATATAAAATTTGTTCTAGAAATATTTTTAAGATGAAATCTTTGCTAAGTGGTTTGTTTTGAATCTACTGACCATAGGAACCAACTTATGGATTTAAAAATGTATTTTGTGAAGTTAAGGAATAAATATTTGAATTAGAACATTTCTAGTCAAATAAAAATATTGTTTAAGTGTTAAAAAATATTTTTTGAGTAAAACCTTTGGGAAATGATGTGATTCAAACCTTATGACCCTAAACACCAAGTTTTGAGATTTAAGAACATATTTGATGAACCATATAAAGTTATTACTTTGCTAAAAGATATTTTCAACAACATAAAATATCACCTTAGCATAATATTTGGTTTATGAGATGAAACCTTTTGCAAATGGTTTTACCACTTTTGTAAATGACCAATTTGAGATTTAAAATGTTTATAGCCTAATAGAAACCACTTTTCTAAATAAAACGATCTTTTGCATGGTTGCATGCATTGCCATGTTTTTGATATTTTATGTGTGGTGAAATTGTTTGAATGCTAGTTGAATATGTGTTTTCTTGATTGAATTGTAGTGAAGTTAGAAGAGTGTGATATTTGCAAGATCAAGAAGTGAACCAATATTCTCTACTAAAAAGGCAAGTGACACTATCATCCATGTCCTACTATTTTTATTACACTTAGTGGATTTTTGTAACATGCATGATAGGACTAATATATTTTATGCTATGCTAATCCTATTAGGATATCCTTATATCTTCCTTAGTGAAAACATTGTAGTTGTAGTATGCTTAGCCTTGCTATATACTTGGGGTGGAATACCATGTTATGAATATATGAAGTGTTGGAAAAATATATGTTTTATATAATAAAACAAGTACTCAATGAACCACCTGGGTGGAATGAGGATACTCAATTTTGGACAAGGTGGCAACAAAGGGAACCATGTTTATATGGATATCTTTTTGTATGTGCACTAGAATAAAACCACCCAGGGACTTAGAGATTGAACATGTTTCTCGTACAGTGGCTTCCGTGTCTGACCACATGCTAAATGGGCTCTGTCTTAGTCAACTACATAGTGGAAGACCCATGCATTGGCATCTTCAGGTTAACTAGAATTGTGTATGGAAATATATCCCTACATTGGTGCCTGGTAGACAAGCTAGCATTGTGTACTAGGAGGACTTCTATGGAAAGACTTTGTCACATTCTTGATCTGCTAGTACTCCACTTTGGTGAGTACTTATCCAGCGGCCACTGGTGGCATCAAGACGAGATTGTGTCATGTGGGTAAAGTGTACAACTTCTGTAGAAGATCAAATTCTAAGTACTTAGCCGAGTCCCCGGTTATGGACAATTCTGAGCAACTAAGGCCTGAAGCTATGGAAGATCTCGACATTCCAATTTCTCAAAGTAAAACTTGATGGTGTCAACAAGGGATTAGAAGCACTTGGAGTTTTCCAAGGAGTTCAGAAAGATTTGACAAAAGATCAAAACTATTTTTGAAAAGTTAGGATAAAACTATATTGCTTTCTGCAAATGAGCCTAAACCCTACTTAGCCAAATATGCATGTAAGGATATAATCCACTTATTTCTACATAGTAGTGAAACTTGCCAATACAATTCAAATGTATTGACCCTTGTGGCTGTAACTTATTATGTTGCAGGTTTGTTTGATGTTAGTGAAGTGTGTTGAATAAGATTACAAGTCTATAACCCACATGATTGCCTGTGGCACTTTGAAGATGAAGGACTCCATGCTATATAGATATTCTGCTGCATTGTAATGTGATAGCCAAATGAGCTATGTAAGATGTAATGAACTATTTTATTCCTGGTTATAAGTTGTATTATGACCTTTGTTTCTTGATATTACATCTTAACTATGGATGCTATCTATTGATCCAGTGACTAGCATTGTAAACACATGGATCTCTACCTTATTAAAGGTTGGGACTCTTACAGATGGTATCAGAGCACTGTGTTGCCTGTAGGATTGTAACCCTAGGATTGGACAAAACCCCTTAGGAAAATAGGATTTGTTTTGTTCCAAAACTTATTTACAAACAATCTTGTAAACTCTTTCCTCAACTTTTTGGTTTTGATTCTACATCTCTTCCTTTTCAACATGATGGACAAAGCCTCCACCATGACCAAGGACTTCAACTTAGACATCACTAAAGACTACAAGTGAGAACCAAGAGACATTAGATTGCCTACCAAAAACATTGAAATCATGTTAGTGTATGGATCATATTGACCTATGAGGTATGACTATACTAAGTTAATTATTTCAAGAAAACTTGTTGTTTCCTTCAACTCATGAGTTAAGCTCATAAGTTGTTAAGTGAATAGTTGCTTGTTGATTGTTTGTTTGAACTTGATTGTTTTGGGTTGTGTGTTAGAACTTCTTTAGATCTATCCATCATTACTTATCCCTATCAAACCAACAGATGCCTCCCCGTCGTGCCAACCCCAACCAAAACAACAACAACAACCTCACTCCTGAGATGCAGCAGATAATGACATCTCAAGCTCAACTGATGCAGATGATGACATAGTTTATGCAAAATCATAATCAGAACAACAACAACAACAATCAGAATAATCCTCCAGCACATGATATGCTCACCAGGTTTCTGAAGCTAAGGAATGCAAGGTTCTCTGGGACAACTGACCCAATGGTAGCCAATGATTGGCTACGTTAGGTGAATAAGGACTTAGTGACTGTTGGCTGCACCGATGAAGAGAAAGTTAGGTTTGCAACATTTCTGCTTGAAGGACCAGCAGCAACATGGTGGGACAACTTTCAGATCACCACTCCCCTTGAGGATGTGACTTGGGCTATTTTTGAGGATGGTTTCCGTACAGCTCACATCTCATCTGGAGTGATGAACTTGAAGAAAAAGGAATTCCACAATCTGAAACAGCGTCACCTCAGTGTGGCTGAGTATATTGAAGAATTCAACAATCTGGCACGCTATGCACCGGATGAAGTTGACACAGATGCTAAGAGAAAGGAGAAATTTCTTGAAGGACTTAATGATGAGTTGAACCTGCAGCTGTCTATTGCCTATGTTCCAACTTATCAATCACTCTGTGACAAAGCCACCATCTTGGAAAACAAGATGAATCAAGTTGAGAACAAAAAGAGGAAGCATAAAATCAAGTATCACTCAGGATCATCACAAAAGAAGCGTTCATTCAAAAAGAACAATGAAGATTCTGAACCACATCAAGATATCACAACAACAATGAAAGTGATAATAATGGGAATGATACTGACAATGGAGATGACCTTGGTCAGAACCAACATGACACTTTCAGAAAGAAAGACATTAGCCAGTTGCAGTGCTATAATTGTAAGGAACTTAGACACTATGCATCAGACTGTCCTGAGAAGAAAAATAAAATGGATGCTAGAAGATCCAATGGAAATGACTCCAATGTGACCCAGAAAGGACATGTGAACCACATTGACATGGATGGGAACCTTGAAGAGATAGAAGAAGTGGATGTCAGGAATTAGTTAACTCAGTTGAGTCAAATAAGGATTCCTTGTCTGGATATCAGGTGTTGAACCCATAGTCAAGTGAACCATCAGTGTAACTCTATGAGACTTTCTTTTAAGGGTGGTAGTACCCTAGTTGTCTTCAAGCCAACTTGTAACCCTAGCCTTCCCAAATCTCGGGACGAGATTTATTTTAAGGGTGGTAGCCTGTCACACCCCAAAATTTTCCAAATTTTGAAATGTGAAAAATAAATAAACAAAATAAACAATTGTTGAAATTTAGGGTGAGAAGAAACTTTTTGATTCCAATTGGAAACATCAAAACCTATTTTGATCAAATAAAATCCTAAAGAGATTTAAAAAAGATAAACAAATAATAAATAAAGTTATAAAAGTTGGAATCACCATTTTTGGATCTTTAATAAAAAGATATGGATTTTATAAGCAAAGGTAGAAATGAATAAATAAGGACTATTTTAAAGAGTCAAATTAAATCTTGGCCAAGCAAATGAAATAAAATATTTCTATTTGATAAAAAGAGTAAAGGATTATTTAAATAAAATAATAAGGATTTCCTAATACCCAATTTTATTTAAGTAAAGGCTTTTTACATTTTAAATAAACATTAAAACCTTATTAAAGTGTTTTAAATAAAAATTCAAAGTGTTTTATATTTTCAATTAAAACCTACTGAAAAGGTTTTGGAAGAATTTAGAAAGTCAAATAGAGTTTTAAGCATATTTGAATCCTATTTGAAATAAAGACCAAAGTCTATTTATTTAATTTTAATAAATAATAAACCCTAAAAATAATTGTTCCATTTTGGACTTGGAATATATTGATAAACAGAATTAAAATATACCCAAAGTTTGGTGGTGGTTTGAATTGAAATGGAGTTTGAATTGTTTGAATAAAAATCAAATCAGATAAATAGAAATAGAAAAAGAAAAGCATTCAGTATAAAAAAATGAAACTAACCCAACCCACTGCCAAGACCCAGTCCAGCCCACTCGCAGCCCACCTGCTCACCCCACTCGCGAAACGTTTTTCACCCACGAGCACACCCGCGCAGTCGCTGACCAGCGGACCCCACACCCACTCCCTCTCACGCGCTGTCAACGGGACCCACTGGCCACCTCATCGTCATCAACCCCGCATCGACCGTTCCCCTCGCAACCTTGCCGTTTATTGTCGTGTTTAATCTTCATGAATTCGTTTGATTACGCGATTAAACCTCGCCAGAGACGACACTAACTTAAGCGCCTTGCCCTCCTCTCTCTTTTCCCCCAAGCGCCATCTCCTCTCTGCCACCGGGCTGCCGCAATCGCGAGCTCAAACCCTCTCTTCTCCGACGAGGTCCTCCATCGATTCCGGCGAGGACAGTCACCCTCTCCGCCCTTGCTTTGCACGAGCTTGACCTGCAGACTCCTGCGCATCTCCCAGTGCCAACCGCTTGGCTGCACCTGCTCCACAACATCGGCAACAAACTCGCCTGAGCACCACCAACGTCTGCCACTTCTCTGGCGACCCCTCCCCGGAAGTACCGACCACCCCTGTTCCTCTCGATGATACTCCTGTGATCACCACGCTCACCCGCGTCTAACTCCCCTCCCGTTTGCCTCGGCATGATCTGTAACCTCGCCTCCATCGACAAACAGAGACGCCCGACGACGCCACGGACTCCGACGAGCAATCCCTCTGGAACCCGTGCGCCCCTTGAACGACAGAGACCACCTTGAGCATCAGCGTGTCACTGCGATCACTGTGAGGTACTCCTCCCTATCGCTCGCTTCCTATAACCGCCGCAACACCGTGGCCAGAGCGCCATCGCCGCTCGCCGTCGTGCTAGCGCCGCCCATCTGTGGTTGCGTGCTCTGAACCGTTAGATTTCAATCGTGTGTACGCGATAGATCACTTAATTGAAGGGGTACGTTTGATATGAGCCGTGCGATCTGTTTTAAATCCAACAACCCATAGAGCGCGATCCAGCCAAAGCAGTACCATCCAATAGGATAGTGCCACATGTTCAGAGTCTGTTTAAAACAGAAATTTTGTTCTATTAGAAATGCAAACTTGTAAAATTCATAACTTTAATTCTACATGTCCAAATTTTGCAAATTTTATATCAATGGAATCAACAGAACAAGTACTTTGCAACCATGCACTTTGTTTAATGTTCTGCTTCTGTAAAATTGGTTGAAATTGCAGAAACTTGTGTAGGCATAATTTGAATATAAAATTTGTTCTAGAAATATTTTTAATATGAAATCTTTGCTAAGTGGTTTGTTTTGAATCTACTGACCATAGGAACCAACTTATGGATTTAAAAATGTATTTTGTGAAGTTAAGGAATAAATATTTGAATTAGAACATTTCTAGTCGAATAAAAATATTGTTTAAGTGTTAAAAAATAATTTTGGAGTAAAACCTTTGGGAAATGATGTGATTCAAACCTTCTGACCCTAAACACCAAGTTTTGAGATTTAAGAACGTATTTGATGAACCATATAAAGTTATTACTTTGCTAAAAGATATTTTCAACAACATAAAATATCACCTTAGCATAATATTTGGTTTATGAGATGAAATATTTTGCAAATGGTTTTACCACTTTTGTAAATGAACAATTTGAGATTTAAAATGTTTATAGCCTAATATAAACCACTTTTCTAAATAAAACGATCTTTTGCATGCTTGCATGCATTGCCATGTTTTTGATATTTTATGTGTGGTGAAATTGTTTGAATGCTAGTTGAATATGTGTTTTCTTGATTGAATTGTAGTGAAGTTAGAAGAGTGTGATATTTGCAAGATCAAGAAGTGAACCAATATTCTCTACTAAAAAGGCAAGTGACACTATCATCCATGTCCTACTATTTTCATTACACTTAGTGGATTTTTGTAACATGCATGATAGGACTAATATATTTTATGCTATGCTAATCCTATTAGGATATCCTTATATCTTCCTTAGTGAAAACATTGTAGTTGTAGTATGCTTAGCCCTACTATATACTTGGGGTGGAATACCATGTTATGAATATATGAAGTGTTGGAAAAATATATGTTTTATATAATAAAACAAGTACTCAATGAACCACCTGGGTGGAATGAGGATACTCAATTTTGGACAAGGTGGCAACAAAGGGAACCATGTTTATATGGCTATCTTTTTGTATGTGCACTAGAATAAAACCACCCAGGGACTTAGAGATTGAACATGTTTCTCGTACAGTGGCTTCCGTGTACAGCCACATGCTAAATGGGCTCTGTCTTAGTCAACTACATAGTGGAAGACCCATGCATTGGCATCTTCAGGTTAACTAGAATTGTGTATGGAAATATATCCCTACATTGGTGCCTGGTAGACAAGCTAGCATTGTGTACTAGGAGGACTTCTATGGAAAGACTTTGTCACATTCTTGATCTGCTAGTACTCCACTTTGGTGAGTACTTATCCAGCGGCCACTGGTGGCATCAAGACGAGATTGTGTCATGTGGGTAAAGTGTACAACTTCTGTAGAAGATCAAATTCTAAGTACTTAGCCGAGTCCCCGGTTATGGACAATTCTGAGCAACTAAGGCCTGAAGCTATGGAAGATCTCGACATTCCAATTTCTCAAAGTAAAACTTGATGGTGTCAACAAGGGATTAGAAGCACTTGGAGTTTTCCAAGGAGTTCAGAAAGATTTGACAAAAGATCAAAACTATTTTTGAAAAGTTAGGATAAAACTATATTGCTTTCTGCAAATGAGCCTAAACCCTACTTAGCCAAATATGCATGTAAGGATATAATCCACTTATTTCTACATAGTAGTGAAACTTGCCAATACAATTCAAATGTATTGACCCTTGTGGCTGTAACTTATTATGTTGCAGGTTTGTTTGATGTTAGTGAAGTGTGTTGAATAGGATTACAAGTCTATAACCCACATGATTGCCTGTGGCACTTTGAAGATGAAGGACTCCATGCTATATAGATATTCTGCTGCATTGTAATGTGATAGCCAAATGAGCTATGTAAGATGTAATGAACTATTTTATTCCTGGTTATAAGTTGTATTATGACCTTTGTTTCTTGATATTACATCTTAACTATGGATGCTAGCTATTGATCCAGTGACTAGCATTGTAAACACATGGATCTCTACCTTATTAAAGGTCGGGACTCTTACAGATGGTATCAGAGCACTGTGTTGCCTGTAGGATTGTAACCCTAGGATTGGACAAAACCCCTTAGAAAAATAGGATTTGTTTTGTTCCAAAACTTATTTACAAACAATCTTGTAAACTCTTTCCTCAACTTTTTGGTTTTGATTCTACATCTCTTCCTTTTCAACATGATGGACAAAGCCTCCACCATGACCAAGGACTTCAACTTAGACATCACTAAAGACTACAAGTGAGAACCAAGAGACATTAGATTGCCTACCAAAAACATTGAAATCATGTTAGTGTATGGATCATATTGACCTATGAGGTATGACTATACTAAGTTAATTATTTCAAGAAAACTTGTTGTTTCCTTCAACTCATGAGTTAAGCTCATAAGTTGTTAAGTGAATAGTTGCTTGTTGATTGTTTGTTTGAACTTGATTGTTTTGGGTTGTGTGTTAGAACTTCTTTAGATCTATCCATCATTACTTATCCCTATCAAACCAACAGATGCCTCCCCGTCGTGCCAACCCCAACCAAAACAACAACAACAACCTCACTCCTGAGATGCAGCAGATAATGACATCTCAAGCTCAACTGATGCAGATGATGACACAGTTTATGCAAAATCAGAATCAGAACAACAACAACAACAACAATCAGAATAATCCTCCAGCACATGATATGCTCACCAGGTTTCTGAAGCTAAGGAATGCAAGGTTCTCTGGGACAACTGACCCAATGGTAGCCAATGATTGGCTACGTTAGGTGAATAAGGACTTAGTGACTGTTGGCTGCACCGACGAAGAAAAAGTTAGGTTTGCAACATTTCTGCTTGAAGGACCAGCAGCAACATGGTGGGACAACTTTCAGATCACCACTCCCCTTGAGGATGTGACTTGGGCTATTTTTGAGGATGGTTTCCGTACAGCTCACATCTCATCTGGAGTGATGAACTTGAAGAAAAAGGAATTCCACAATCTGAAACAGCGTCACCTTAGTGTGGCTGAGTATATTGAAGAATTCAACAATCTGGCACGCTATGCACCGGATGAAGTTGACACAGATGCTAAGAGAAAGGAGAAATTTCTTGAAGGACTTAATGATGAGTTGAACCTGCAGCTGTCTATTGCCTATGTTCCAACTTATCAATCACTCTGTGACAAAGCCACCATCTTGGAAAACAAGATGAATCAAGTTGAGAACAAAAAGAGGAAGCATAAAATCAAGTATCACTCAGGATCATCACAAAAGAAGCGTTCATTCAAAAAGAACAATGAAGATTCTGAACCACATCAGTATCACCACAACAACAATGAAAGTGATAATAATGGGAATGATACTGACAATGGAGATGACCTTGGTCAGAACCAACATGACACTTTCAGAAAGAAAGACATTAGCCAGTTGCAGTGCTATAATTGTAAGGAACTTAGACACTATGCATCAGACTGTCCTGAGAAGAAAAATAAAATGGATGCTAGAAGATCCAATGGAAATGACTCCAATGTGACCCAGAAAGGACATGTGAACCACATTGACATGGATGGGAACCTTGAAGAGATAGAAGAAGTGGATGTCAGGAATTAGTTAACTCAGTTGAGTCAAATAAGGATTCCTTGTCTGGATATCAGGTGTTGAACCCATAGTCAAGTGAACCATCAGTGTAACTCTATGAGACTTTCTTTTAAGGGTGGTAGTACCCTAGTTGTCTTCAAGCCAACTTGTAACCCTAGCCTTCCCAAATCTCGGGACGAGATTTATTTTAAGGGTGGTAGCCTGTCACACCCCAAAATTTTCCAAATTTTGAAATGTGAAAAATAAATAAACAAAATAAACAATTGTTGAAATTTAGGGTGAGAAGAAACTTTTTGATTCCAATTGGAAACATCAAAACCTATTTTGATCAAATAAAATCCTAAAGGGATTTAAAAAAGATAAACAAATAATAAATAAAGTTATAAAAGTTGGAATCATCATTTTTGGATCTTTAATAAAAAGATATGGATTTTATAAGCAAAGGTAGAAATGAATAAATAAGGACTATTTTAAAGAGTCAAATTAAATCTTGGCCAAGCAAATGAAATAAAATATTTCTATTTGATAAAAAGAGTAAAGGATTATTTAAATAAAATAATAAGGATTTCCTAATACCCAATTTTATTTAAGTAAAGGATTTTTACATTTTAAATAAACATTAAAACCTTATTAAAGTGTTTTAAATAAAAATTCAAAGTGTTTTATTTTTTCAATTAAAACCTACTGAAAAGGTTTTGGAAGAATTTAGAAAGTCAAATAGAGTTTTAAGCATATTTGAATCCTATTTGAAATAAAGACCAAAGTCTATTTATTTAATTTTAATAAATAATAAACCCTAAAAATAACTGTTCCATTTTGGACTTGGAATATATTTATAAATAGAATTAAAATATACCCAAAGTTTGGTGGCGGTTTGAATTGAAATGGAGTTTGAATTGTTTGAATAAAAATCAAATCAGATAAATAGAAATAGAAAAAGAAAAGCATTCAGTATAAAAAAATGAAACTAACCTTGACCAAGACCAGTCAGCATTTCATAGCCCACCTGCTCACCCCACTCGCGAAACGTTTTTCACCCACGAGCACACCCGCGCAGTCGCTGACCAGCGGACCCCACACCCACTCCCTCTCACGCGCTGTCAACGGGACCCACTGGCCACCTCATCGTCATCAACCCCGCATCGACCGTTCCCCTCGCAACCTTGCCGTTTATTGTCGTGTTTAATCTTCATGAATTCGTTTGATTACGCGATTAAACCTCGCCAGAGACGACACTAACTTAAGCGCCTTGCCCTCCTCTCTCTTTTCCCCCAAGCGCCATCTCCTCTCTGCCACCGGGCTGCCGCAATCGCGAGCTCAAACCCTCTCTTCTCCGACGAGGTCCTCCATCGATTCCGGCGAGGACAGTCACCCTCTCCGCCCTTGCTTTGCACGAGCTTGACCTGCAGACTCCTGCGCATCTCCCAGTGCCAACCGCTTGGCTGCACCTGCTCCACAACATCGGCAACAAACTCGCCTGAGCACCACCAACGTCTGCCACTTCTCTGGCGACCCCTCCCCGGAAGTACCGACCACCCCTGTTCCTCTCGATGATACTCCTGTGATCACCACGCTCACCCGCGTCTAACTCCCCTCCCGTTTGCCTCGGCATGATCTGTAACCTCGCCTCCATCGACAAACAGAGACGCCCGACGACGCCACGGACTCCGACGAGCAATCCCTCTGGAACCCGTGCGCCCCTTGAACGACAGAGACCACCTTGAGCATCAGCGCGTCACTGCGATCACTGTGAGGTACTCCTCCCTATCGCTCGCTTCCTATAACCGCCGCAACACCGTGGCCAGAGCGCCATCGCCGCTCGCCGTCGTGCTAGCGCCGCCCATCTGTGGTTGCGTGCTCTGAACCGTTAGATTTCAATCGTGTGTACGCGATAGATCACTTAATTGAAGGGGTACGTTTGATATGAGCCGTGCGATCTGTTTTAAATCCAACAGCCCATAGAGCGCGATCCAGCCAAAGCAGTACCATCCAATAGGATAGTGCCACATGTTCAGAGTCTGTTTAAAACAGAAATTTTGTTCTATTAGAAATGCAAACTTGTAAAATTCATAACTTTAATTCTACATGTCCAAATTTTGCAAATTTTATGTCAATGGAATCAGCAGAACAAGTACTTTGCAACCATGCACTTTGTTTAATGTTCTGCTTCTGTAAAATTGGTTGAAATTGCAGAAACTTGTGTAGGCATAATTTGAATATAAAATTTGTTCTAGAAATATTTTTAATATGAAATCTTTGCTAAGTGGTTTGTTTTGAATCTACTGACCATAGGAACCAACTTATGGATTTAAAAATGTATTTTGTGAAGTTAAGGAATAAATATTTGAATTAGAACATTTCTAGTCGAATAAAAATATTGTTTAAGTGTTAAAAAATAATTTGGAGTAAAACCTTTGGGAAATGATGTGATTCAAACCTTCTGACCCTAAACACCAAGTTTTGAGATTTAAGAACGTATTTGATGAACCATATAAAGTTATTACTTTGCTAAAAGATATTTTCAACAACATAAAATATCACCTTAGCATAATATTTGGTTTATGAGATGAAATATTTTGCAAATGGTTTTACCACTTTTGTAAATGAACAATTTGAGATTTAAAATGTTTATAGCCTAATATAAACCACTTTTCTAAATAAAACGATCTTTTGCATGCTTGCATGCATTGCCATGTTTTTGATATTTTATGTGTGGTGAAATTGTTTGAATGCTAGTTGAATATGTGTTTTCTTGATTGAATTGTAGTGAAGTTAGAAGAGTGTGATATTTGCAAGATCAAGAAGTGAACCAATATTCTCTACTAAAAAGGCAAGTGACACTATCATCCATGTCCTACTATTTTCATTACACTTAGTGGATTTTTGTAACATGCATGATAGGACTAATATATTTTATGCTATGCTAATCCTATTAGGATATCCTTATATCTTCCTTAGTGAAAACATTGTAGTTGTAGTATGCTTAGCCCTACTATATACTTGGGGTGGAATACCATGTTATGAATATATGAAGTGTTGGAAAAATATATGTTTTATATAATAAAACAAGTACTCAATGAACCACCTGGGTGGAATGAGGATACTCAATTTTGGACAAGGTGGCAACAAAGGGAACCATGTTTATATGGCTATCTTTTTGTATGTGCACTAGAATAAAACCACCCAGGGACTTAGAGATTGAACATGTTTCTCGTACAGTGGCTTCCGTGTACAGCCACATGCTAAATGGGCTCTGGCTTAGTCAACTACATAGTGGAAGACCCATGCATTGGCATATTCAGGTTAACTAGAATTGTGTATGGAAATATATCCCTACATTGGTGCCTGGTAGACAAGCTAGAATTGTGTACTAGGAGGACTTCTATGGAAAGACTTTGTCACATTCTTGATCTGCTAGTACTCCACTTTGGTGAGTACTTATCCAGCGGCCACTAGTGGCATCAAGACGAGATTGTGTCATGTGGGTAAAGTGTACAACTTCTGCAGAAGATCAAATTCTAAGTACTTAGCCGAGTCCCCGGTTATGGACAATTCTGAGCAACTAAGGCCTGAAGCTATGGAAGATCTCGACATTCCAATTTCTCAAAGTAAAACTTGATGGTGTCAACAAGGGATTAGAAGCACTTGGAGTTTTCCAAGGAGTTCAGAAAGATTTGACAAAAGATCCAAACTATTTTTCAAAAGTTAGGATAAAACTATATTGCTTTCTGCAAATGAGCCTAAACCCTACTTAGCCAAATATGCATGTAAGGATATAATCCACTTATTTCTACATATTAGTGAAACTTGCCAATACAATTCAAATGTATTGACCCTTGTGGCTGCAACTTATTATGTTGCAGGTTTGTTTGATGTTAGTGAAGTGTGTTGAATATGATTACAAGTCTACAACCCACATGATTGCCTGTGGCACTTTGAAGATGAAGGACTCCATGCTATATAGATATTCTGCTGCATTGTAATGTCATAGCCAAATGAGCTATGTAAGATGTAATGAATTATTTTATTCCTGGTTATAAGTTGTATTATGACCTTTGTTTCTTGATATTACATCTTAACTGTGGATGCTAGCTATTGATCCAGGGACTAGCATTGTAAACACAGGGATCTCTACCTTATTAAAGGTTGGGACTCTTACAATGGATGATGATGATCATGATCCCGATGAAGTCTAGCTTGATGACGGTGTTGATGGCGATGATCTCCCCTCTCCGGGAAGGAATTTCCTCGGCAGAAACCTAACTGCCGGAGAGCTCTTTCTCTTTCTGTAGTTTTCGCCTCGCAGAGGTGGCAGACTCTTTCCGTGGTCGCTCTTCGAACTTTAGGGTTTCGGGAGGAAGATATAGGTGAAGGGGCGGAGCCAGAGGTGGGCCAGGGTGGCCACACCCGCTGTAGGCGCGGCCTAGGGTGGCCTGTGCCTGGGGGGTCCTGTGGCCCAACTCCGCCTCCCCTTCTGGCTTCCTTCGTCTTCTGAAAAATATGATTTTCCATAGTTTTTCCGGTATTTTTCTGATCTTCGCGAAAGTTGCATCTAGACACCGTCTTTTCCATCAGAATCCTAACTCCGGCAGTTTATCCTCGAAGAATCATCCAACATGCAAAAACCAGATGAAATAACATAAGTATCACCTCTTAATAATAAATATATCAATGAATAGAAGCAATTTATGATATAGAATAGTGATGCAAAATGGACGTATCAACTCCCCGCAAGCTTAGACCTCGCTTGTCACCAAGCGAAAACTGAGCTCAGTAAACATGTCCACATGTTTATGGAGTGAAGTGTCGATAAAAAGAATATGGACAAGAAGCATCACACTTACCAATACACAACTCATAGAATAAATCAACTCACCATTATATAACTTAACTTGCAACGAGTATGGGAGTCACAATAAAGATGCATAAAGATAAATCATAATTGGGAATGGCAAACTTTGTTCTTGGTCAGAGAACAGTTGGCAAACAGTTTTCAAGCAAAGCTTTTGTAAAGAAGTTTATAACAAGAGTACTCTTTGCTCAAACATAAAATGCTTTTCACAATGATGGATTTCAAAGTGATACTCATTTAGATAAGAGTCCTGTGCAAAACAAGGAAGATAAGAAACATGATTGAATAAATCAGCATATGAATGATTGAAACACAACAACTCAAATGCTTGCTGGAGGTAGAGAGGAAAAGGTTTACTGACTCAACTTAGAAGCAGAAGAAAGGCCCTTCGCAGAGGGAAGCAGGGACCTCAAGTTCATAAAGAGCTTTCAAAAGATTATGGTACTTACTAGCTTTGAGCTCTCATTGCCCCTGTCATAAGCATCTTGAGGTGATTAAGGTTAAAGTGAACAAAGATGGAGTATATGCTTGTCTAAATATAAGTTGGCAATCTCATGTCCCTTGAGTACGAGGGCCGCTCCTCATGCTACTCAACTTTAGTTACCAGTAAGTTCTTGTCATACTAAGTACATGTGTATCATAGAGAACCGCCAACAGGGTACCCCTTGCACATGATACATGATCTATCCCATATCAAAATGACAAGGCAAGCAGACAATGAGCATCTTAGCAATCTTCTTATTTACCATGGGAAAATGGTGTCTCTCTTTTTTAGAAGAAGAAAGCTTCATAGATTGCTCACTGTGGTGATGCTGCAAGTTTCCACCATGATTAGGCATGGCTTAGGCTAGCGGCCCATGCGTTTCTCTAACACACATACATAACTCCATGGACTTACAAGCTCCCCTTTTATTTCACACCGACGACATCCGCAAACAAAAGAGCATGATATCAACTGGGTAGATATTTACAGGTGTTGAAAGCGTTCCCCGTGACATCACGGTTCTGCTAATCCCAACATACATGTGCAAGCATATACAACTTCGATGACACAATGGTTCAAGTTTATTAGGGGCAAGAAAATAAGGTGTGCCATCAAGTTCATGAGAGCTTTACTAACTACTTTTCACATAACAAAAGAATTTTTAATTTGAAAGATAGATGAAGCTTGAGAATTTACTTGGAATAGCAATAATGCTAATAGGTAGATATGGTGGACACAAATGGCATAGGTTTTGGTTTAAAGGATTAGATGCACAAGAAGTATTCCTTCTCAGTACAGGTTTTTGGCTAGCAAGGCTGGGTAGCAAGCAAAAGAGTTGAAGGAAACAATCAAGCATACAAGTGATAAAGTCAAACATGCAATCTTCCTTGAAGACACAAAAGATCTTAAATAAAGAATACTAAGCTTATGAGGCAATCAAGAAAGAAACAAAATGATATAAAATACTTGTAAGTGCTTTTCTCTTTTCCTTTCAAACCTCAAAAAGTGTTGCTACTGACCAGAGCTCGGTTTGCCAAAACCAATTTAGATTTACTTGATGCTCCCAAAGTGATACCAATACTAATCAACAAGATCAATCATATAATAGAGACTCCAAACTAAAATAAGAAGTGCAAAAAGTAAAAGATGAAACTTCTCATTAATATTCCATAAAGGCACTCACACCAAGGGATACATATATAACCAACTAAAGGAGAGATACTTCCACAATGCAAACCGTCCTATATGATAACTTCTCTATTCAAGATATGACACTACTAAAAAGGTAAAAAGATAAAAGATAATGATGTGATACCGCGGCACTCCCCCAAGCTTGGAACAAGCCAAGGGGATGCCAAACCTGATGACGAATTAATCCTTCGGTGGTGGTGTTCCCTTGATGATACTTTCAATCAGCTTCGTCAAATCCTCAATCTCAAAGGTTAGAGTACGAATCAACTCCGAATTATGCTCAATGTAGTTCATGATCATGTCAGACCGAGAATCCTAGTCCTTGTTATTATTTCCCCACTCTTCCTCCTTAGAGTGTTCCTTCCCTGCTAGAGGGCAACTTCCCTTTGGGCACCTTTTGGAATTGCTGCTCATGTATAAGAGTATGGAAAGGGTTCTTGGTACGTGGAGGAAGTGATCGTGGAGTGAGGCAATGACGCGGAGGTTTGCCTCCTGTAGACATCCGTGCTGTCCTCCTGAGCTTGATAGGGTTTTCCACCACTCCAATGCTTGCGACAGTGGCACGGGTGTGTGGATGCTCGTCCTCCTTCACGTCCTCTTCATCCCCAACCAAGATCTCCTCCTCCTTGGGGTTTTGAAGATCATCTTCCACAGGATTCTTGACCTTGTCGTTGGCGGAGATCATGGTGCCTCTAAACTTGAGAATATTTCCTGACAGAAATAGATCGAAACAAAAACACGATGAGAACATGATATACGAACCTCGGGGGATCCGGGGGGTTATATATTACGAAGTTTTACTACATAAGGAAGGTTCTGTGCGAAAACGGGGTGGAGACGGACCCCAGGAGTCTCACACCCCCTGGTGGCGCGGGCAGCTGGGGCCCTCGCCACTGGTGGGTGTGGCCCACCCGGGCTCTGTTTCCTCCTCTTTTTCGTCTCGTAACCTTTCATATGGAATAAAAACATCAAAAATATAAAGAGATAAGTTTTTCGCGAACCTTTGATTTCCACCTCTTTTACCTATTCAAAGACGGACTCTGCAGATTACAGAGTTTGGTCTCTAATAAATTCTTCCAGAGTCACCATTTGAATAATATCAACATCTTCATTATAAGAATCTCCAGAAATATAATGTTTGAGCCTTTGACCATTCACCACCCATGTAGTGTTGTCCCTCAAAGAAGATATTTTAATAGCTCCTAAACGATACACCTCCTCAATAACAAAAGGTCCTTCCCATTTTGAGAGTAGTTTCCCTGCAAAAAATCTGAGACGAGACCTATACAAAAGAACTTTCTCACCAACACAGAACTCCCTTTTGAGAATTCTCCTATCATGCCATCTTTTTACTTTTTCCTTCAAGAGTATAGCATTCTCATAAGCTTCACTTCTCCACTCATCTAAGGTACTTAAGTCAAGCAATCTTTTCTCACCAGCAAGTTTAAAATCTCTATTCAGTTCTTTCACTGCCCAATAAGCTTTGTGTTCTAATTCTAGAGGCAAGTGACAAGCTTTACCATAAACCATTTTGTAAGGTGACATTCCCATATGATTTTTATAAGCAGTTCTATAAGCCCATAAAGCGTCATTCAACTTCTTAGCCCAATTTTTCCTAGATCTATTAACAGTCTTTTGCAAGATAGATTTAATTTCTCTATTTAAAAGTTCTACTTGCCCACTGGTTTGGGGGTGATAAGTTGAAGCAATTCTATGGTTAACATCATATTTAGCAAGAGTCTTCCTAAAACCACCATGAATAAAATGAGAACCTCCATCAGTCATGAGATATCTAGGCACACCAAACCTAGGAAAAATAACATCTTTAAGCATTTTTAAAGAGGTCTTACCATCAACACTATTTGTAGGTATGGCTTCCACCCACTTTGTAACATAATTAACAACAACAAGAATATGAGTATACCCTTTTGAAGGAGGAAAATGACCCATAAAGTAAAATCCCCAACATTCAAAAGGTTCAATAACAAGAGAATAATTCATAGGCGTTTCATCGCGTCTAGAAATGTTACCAACTCTTTGACATTCGTCACATGATAAAATAAACTTCCTTGCGTCCTTGAAGAGATTAGGCCAATAAAAACATGATTGTAAAACTTTTTGTGCGGTCCTATCTCCAACATGATGTCCTCCATAAGCATTGCCATGACATTTTCTCAATATCTCTTGTTGTTCATATTCTAGGACACATCTCCGCATAATACCATCTACTCCTTCTTTATATAAGTGTGGGTCATCCCAAAAGTAATGCCTCAGATCATAAAAGTATTTCATTCTTTGTTGGGCTGTAAAGGTTGGAGGCAAATACTTGGAAACAATAAAGTTAGCATAATCAGCATACCAAGGACTCTCCCACGGGCTTACCTTTATCGCAACCAACCGTTCATTTGGAAAACTATCATTAACATGCATAGGATCAAAGAAATGTTTTACAAATGAGATAAATTATCAACAACAGGATTTTCAGCACCTTTCCTATCTACAATATGCAGATCAAACTCGTGTAAAAGCAACACCCATCTAATAAGCCTAGGCTTAGCGTCTTTCTTTGTCATAAGGTACTTAATAGCAGCATGATTAGTATGAATGGTAACTTTTGAATCAACAATATAAGGTCTAAAATTATCACAAGCAAAGATTACAGCTAAGAACTCCTTTTCAGTAGTAGCATAATTCGTTTGAGCAGCATCAAGAGTCTTACTAGCATAGTAAACAACATTCAACTTTTTATCTATTCGTTGCCCAAGAACAGCACCCACAACAAATCACTAGCATCACACATAATTTCAAAGGGTAAATTCCAATAGGTGGTTGGACAATAGGAGCAGTAGTTAAAGCTTTCTTCACAGTTTCAAAAGCTTCCTTACAATCATCATCAAAAACAAAAGGTACATCTTTTTGGAGAAGATTAATAAGGGGCTTTGAAATTTTGGAGAAATCTTTAATAAACCTTCTATAGAAACCAACATGACCAAGGATACTACGAATACCTTTTACATCCCTAGGTCAAGGCATTTTCTTAATTGCTTCAACTTTGGCTCTGTCTACTTCAATACCTCTTTCAGAAATTTTGTGTCCAAAAACAATCCCTTCATTAACCATGAAGTGGCATTTCTCCCAATTAAGAACAAGATTAGTTTCTTCACATCTCTGCAAAACTTTATCAATGTTGTGCAAACAATTATCAAAAGAAGTTCCATAGACAGAGAAATCATCCATGAAAACTTCCACAATTTCTTCACAAAAACCATGAAAGATAGCAGACATACATCTCTGAAAGGTAGCAGGAGCATTACATAAACCAAAAGGCATAAGCCTATAAGCATAAGTTCCATAGGTACAAGTGAAAGTGGTTTTCTCTTGGTCTTGTGCTCTCACAACAATTCGAGAGAACCCAGAATAACCATCAAGAAAACAAAAGTGAGTCTTCTTAGACAACCTTTCTAGCATTTGATCAATAAAAGGCAGAGGATAATGATCTTTCTTAGTGACTTTATTCACCTTTCTAAAATCAATGCACATACTATAACCAACCACTACTCTTTGAGGTATAAGCTCATTATTTTCATTAGGCACAACAATTATTCCTCCTTTCTTGGGGACACAATGAACGGGACTAACCCATCTATTACCAGCAATAGGAAAAATAATACCAGCATCAAGAAGTTTTAATACCTCACTTCTTACCACTTCCTTCATCTTAGGGTTTAGACGACATTGGTGTTCAACAACTGGTTTTGCATCAGGCTCTATGTTAATAACATGCTGACATATAGTATGAGAAATCCCTTTTAAATCATCAAGAGTATACCCCATAGCTCCTCAATTTTTCTTCAATACTTCCAATAATCTTTCCTCTTCTTTTCCTAAAAGTTTAGAACTATTAATAACAGGATATATTTTCTTATCGTCTAGATAAGCATATTTAAGATCATCGGGTAGAGGTTTTAAATCGAAAACAGGATCCCCTTTAGGTGGTAGTGTGGTTCCCAAATCTTCCACAGGTAAGTTATGCTTAAGTATCACAAGTTGACGAAGTAAAATCTCTTCAATCTCATTTCTTTCCTTCATGAAGACCTCACTTTCATGATCTTCCATATACTGCTGCAAGGCATTGTTAGGAGCAAGTGAAATAGAAGCAACTTGTTCAACCCTGAAATCCTCATCACGTAATTCATTTTCATAAGGAGATTTAGCAAATTTGGAAAAATTAAACTCATAACATTCTCCATCAAACTTGGTTAAAACTTTCTCCTTACTATAATCTATAATAGCTCCACAAGTGTTCAAGAAAGGTCTACCAAAAATGATAGGACAAGTTTTACTAGCTTCAGAACCAGGCACTAGAAAATCAGCAGGATATTTAATCTTACCACAAAGGACTTCCACATAGGGCTGGATTAACAAGCAGATCAGATTGTTACGCTCGTGACCATTAAGCTCGTGATCGTTAGGCTCGTGTTCACTAAGCTCATTAAGCTAAACAAGCTAAAACTCATGATCGGCTCGGTTCGTTTAAAACTCGTTTAGCTCATGAGTGTTCGCGAATGCTTGTTACATACATAAGTAGAACAACATGGAAGATTGTTAGTGGCATCAATAGGAACTAAGCATCATGTTTTCATAATTTATACTCCCTCCGTCTCAAAATATATATCAAAAGTTTGTCTAAATTTGGATATACCTAGACTAAATATTGTCTAAATACATCCAAATTTATAAAAAAATCCAACATCTATTTTGTGACGGAGGGAGTACATGGAAGATAACATTGCATTGCACACAACGCACGACATGTTGAGTTTATAGTTCAATAATTACCAAAAATTGAGAAGACAAAAACTCCACATGACCCAACTCAAGCACTCAACCACTGTTCAACCTACTACAAACAGCAAAGCAGCAGGCATCAGATAGCAGAAGCACGACCATCCATATGCATATAACTAATAGTCTAAATGCCAAGTCGCCAGCATAGAAATCACAAGACTAAAGTGCACATGGCAATCACAAATAGTAACGCAAGGAGTGATAATCTTCAGCTTGTTATTAGTTGCTTTCCACTGAAGATTCGGGGAAGGGAATGAACTCAACATCCTCATCACTGTCATCTTCCTACAAAGAGAAATGCAATTTAAGTTAAACATTTTATCCAGCAAAAGTATATAAAATTTTACAAGAAAATGCTGAAGAACAAACAATATTACCACTATGATTGTAGGTGTCACACGGTTTTATTTTGATCCTTCAATGAAACTGGAAGCACAAACAAGTGCCTCAACCATCTTTGGGTGCAGAGAACTACAGTAATCATCAAGAACTCTACCTCCTGTAGAGAATGTTGACTCTGAGGAGACACTAGTTGCTGGTACAGTTAAGAACTTCTTTGCCATCTTTGCCATAATAGGATACCTATGAGCATTTAACCTCCACCAATCAAGTAATGTGAAATTTGGATCCAGAATGGGATGAGTTTTGTCTTCAAGGTAACTGGTTAATTCAGATTTACATGGTTATGAATTTGTCTCCTCTATAAAGGATTGAAACCCACTTGACAATGTGCTCATAGATGAAGCTGTCTGCCTAGTTGAAATAGAAATATGTTCATTGCTGTTAGCAACCCCATTTTGTCGACTTTCCATCTCATAAGTGGCATACAGATCAAAAAACTCCTTTTTGATGTCTTTTGCCTCACTCGTGCCATTCTCTCTACCATACAACTCCTTAAAACAATACTCAACAAGCTTCATCTTAAACCTAGGATCAAGAATGGTGGCAATCACCATAACATTGTTCTTCACCTTTTTATTGTCTCTCACATTGTTGTCACTACTATTCTCAGCATAAGTACTATCCCAATATTTATCAAATTCGTCAAGCATTGCCTGTCCCATTGCCTTCAAATTTTCGTCATCCTTTTGTGCAGCATGGTTGTTTATAGCAATCTTAACATTCATGATATAGTGATAAAACATGTTGGCAGTGGGGTAGTTGGATCCTGATAATATAGTAGTCACCTCAGCAAATGATTTCAAAATGCGTTGAATATTACCATATAGTTCCCAATCTTCAGAACTAGGCTGCCATTTGTAATTAGGATATTCCTGTTGATACTCACCCAAAGCAATCCTATACAGAGTGCAAGCATCTACCATTCTGTATGTGTAACTCCATCTAGTTGATACATCTAGGCATAATACTTTCCCAACTTCAATATTTAGAGACTTGCAAACTCCCAACAATTTTGCCATGCGTAATGGAGATCGCTTCAAGTACTTGACTGTATCTCTAAATTTGCCAACCAGAGGTTGCAATGGATCAATTCCATCATTCTCTACCAAATTCAGTATATGTGCACAACAACGAACATGAAAGTATTTGGGCAAGAATTTTGCTGATTTCCTAGCAATGAACTTGTCCATCAATTTTTGAGCAGCAACATCATTTGAGGAAGCATTATCCATAGTGATTGTCATGATTGTATCTTCTATTTTCCATTCTTGTCAACACTCAAAAACCGCTTGAGCTATGACAACGCCTGAGTGAGGTGGGTCTAACTCTATGAAGTTCAAAACAGGACACTGCATCTCCCAATTCTCATCTATGTAGTGAGCAACCAAAGCAAGATAGCAAAGATTCTGGTTTGAAGTCCATAGATCACATGTCAAACTAATGCTTTCAACAGACTTGAGTTGCTTCTTAAGTATTTCTTTCTCCAAAAGATACACCTTCATGCATTCAGCTCTAATTTTCTTCCTACCAATGAACTTGTATGATGCATTCATATATCTCATGAGGATGTTAAACCAAGCATGATCTACCATCCTAAAAGGATACTCATGAACACTAATCATTTTCTCTATGATCTTAAGGACTTCGGCATGATCATATTCATGATTCACTATAAGAGATGCACCTGGCTTTTCAGGGTCCAAGTTGATTGTACCTTGACGTAACTGTCTTCCCTTCTTGTTGAGATATATTTCACAACTATCCTTGTGCCTATTGAGACTAGTAGTTGACCCCCTGGAGTATAAGCAAACAATTTACAACAATGCAAGCATTTTGCCTTTGTACAAGTCTCCCCTGGCTTCTTCTTATTCATAGCTTTGACCTCCTTGAAATGCTTCCAACATTCTTCCCGCTTAACTCTGGTTCTCCTATCCTTAACCTTAGCTACAACAACTCCTTTTTTCCCTTTCCCTCCTTTCTTTGTCCTCTCATTATCATTCACCTCAACTTCTGCATCATCTTGGTTCTCATCTAATCTGAGGGAGGGCTCTGACATGTTGTCATCCCTATCATATGCTTTTGCCTCATCAACCTCTTGATACCCTTCATCAACCTCTACCCAATCATCTCCATCTGAAGCATCATCCTATGTCCAATGAAATATAGCATTATTCAGATTTACAAGTCACAACACGTGCAAAATAATCAGTAAGTATAATATTCGATTCAGCGGATGTAAAATATTCCAATTAGATCTTGCAATATTGCCGGTTTGGTTTAGTCAATAGTACAACCATTTGATTAGAAAAATAAGTACAAAGGGAGATCCTTCTCGAAATACTAATGCTACTGCATGTACAAAGTACAAGTGAAAACACGTACTGCATTTCTGAATTCATATATATATATTAAGTTGGAGTGTGTTCATATATAGCAGAACTGTATCAGTACGATGCAGTCGTACATATGAAATTGCAAGAAGCATGATACAGTCATACATACGATTGACAAAATTAGGTACTCCCTCCGACCCATATTAGTTGACATAAATTTGTCTAAATTTGGATGAATCTAGACATTATTTAGTCTAGTTTCATCCAAATTTTGACAAATCCAAGTCAACTAATATCGATCAGAAAGAGTATATGAATCCATCTAAAAATAATTACAAGTGATGGAAATAAGCAAGAAACTCACTTGTCCTGAACCGGCATCCTCAATAGTAGCAGAGATTGTCGTTTCAACCTGTGAAGATTGTGATCTTGAAGCACGGCCTTTGCCTGGGGGTGCAGGACGAGGCGGCTTTGCTGCAGATGAAGGAGTGTCCTGTGAGGCCGACTTCTGCTGCTTCACCATAGAATTCTTCCGAGAATCCATGCTCGTCGGGATTCAGGTTGTACTCGGGAATGGATATCGAGCGCAGTAGCGGAAGGGGATGCCAGACGGGAGTGGATGACCCCTACCGCTCTCTCATTCCTAGTGATTTGGTAGACTGCGATGCGAAGCTGTGACTCTTGGGGTTTTGATTGATACTTGAAGGCGGTAGAAGAGGAATCACGAATTCATGGCTCCTGATTTTCTGGAGCGGTGGAAGCAGAGAGATTGAGGCATTGAGCGACAGAAGTCACAGAACCGAGTCAACGAGGGTCTGTGTTGTTGCAGTGGAGCGTGTGGGCTGACCCTTGACATTCATGGGCTGGGCTAGGCCTTTATAAATTTTAACGAGCTTATCGAGTACTCGCGAGGCTCATGTACTCGTTCATTAAACTCGTTATTATGAACGAGCTGAAACATCTGTTCGGCTCGGTTCATTAACTGACGAGCTCGAGCTGATACAAGTTGAGTCGTCGAGCGCTCGTTAAACTCGCGAGCTACGAGTTTTTCGTCTAGCCCTACTTCCACATCTCTTACAATACTAATTGGACATATTGTCTCTCTATTATCAAGGTAAATAACCACATCAATGTCCTCAAGTTCACAAGGACAAATTTCATGCATAATTTCCCTGTAAAGCTCATAAGGAATAGCACTAGAACTAGCACCAATGTCACATAAACCATAATAGCAATGATCACCAATTCTACCAGAAAGCACAAGGACACTAGCTTTCCTAGATTTACTAGGATGAGAGACAATATTAGAAGCATCTTCATAGAAGATAATGTGACCATCTTCTACATTTTTAGTGACAAGATCTTTCACAATGGCTACTACAGGTTCAGTATTTATTTGTTCATCAGGTTCCATGGCTTTCTTTGTACTTTTGCTAACCACATTAGCTATAATAGAATGTTCCTTTACCTTAGCAAGGAAAAGGGATTTTCTCAATATAAGGTTCAGGCAAAATAGGATCAACAGTACAAACTTCAGTGTTTCTAATAGGAACATGATTAGCAATATCTTTATAAGGTGCATGGTACTTGTCCCACTTCTTTTTAGGAATTTATATATACGAGGCAAAAGCCTTAAAACAATTGGCAATACTTTAAGAGTCGAGACCATACTCAGTACTAATATCACGGAAGTCATGAGTGCCCATAAAATATTTAATGCATTCATAATCATAATTTATACCCGACCTCCTTCCTTTGTCATTCTCCCATGCTTCAGTGTTTTCCTGAATACGGTCTAGAAGATCCCATTTAGCTTCTTCTTTCATACGTGTGAATGATCCAGCGAAAGAAGCATCTAATAAATCTTTATCATGAAGAGAAAGCCTTGCATAAAAGTTATTGATAATAATATTGTTAGGAGTTCATGAATAGGACATTTAAGCATTAGTAACTTCAATCTCCCCCAAGCTTGAGCTGTACTCTCTCCATCACGAGGCAAAAAGTTATATATTTGATTCCTATCCTTATGAATCAAACCGGAAGGATATAATTTAGAGTAAAAGAGGGGTACTATTTCCTCCCATTCCATAGATTGTCCATTCTTCAGCAGCTTATACCATTCTTCAACTCTTCCTTTGAATGATATAGAGAGTAACTTCTTCTTAACCTGTTCAGTTGTGATACATGCACATTTAAACAACCCGCATAATTTATGGATAAAAATCAAGTGATCACCAGGATGGTCAGTTCCATCCCCAAAATAATAATTATCCATAACACGATCAACAATTCTTATAGGTATCTTAAAAGGATCTATCTCAACAGGTGATGGTTCATCTACTACCCTAGCAGTGGTAGTAGCTTTCCCAAATAGGAAACCAAGTGGGTTATCCATATTGGAAACAAAGTAACAAACAAAAATAAAAAACAATACTTACAGTAGAAGTTTCCTTTACCAGTTCCACTCTTCAATAGCGCTTCACTCCCCGGCAACGACGTCAAAAAATAGTCTTGATGACCCACAAGTATAGGGGGTATATCGTAGTACTTTCGATAAATAGGAGTGTCGATCCCAACGAGGAGCAGAAGGTGTTGATGGAGCACGAATTCTCTGTAAATACTTAGCAAACGAATTTTTAGGTTTTTTTGATAAAGCAAGGAAATAAAGTGCAAGTAAATAAAGACAGTAAATAATTACAGCAAGTGTCCCAATCCTTTCTTAGCAAAGGACAAGCCGGTGATAATACTTATGAGGACCAAACGTTCTAGAGGACACATGGGAATACTGTCAAGTGCTTTAGTTTCATATAGTTGATTAATCTTTGATTTTATAAGTGTTGTGTGGGTGAACCTGTGCTAATGTACCGACCTTACTTGGACTAATACATACTTGTGATTAAATCCCTTGCAATCATCCGCAACTATAAGAAAGTAATTAAGATAAAAACCTAACCACATCCTTAAACTCTGAGATCCTACACTCCCTTGTGCAAAGGTTTCCTAACGGGGGTTCGGGTTTTTGTCACTTCGGCAACCCCACAATTAGTATCCAAATACACAATGCATTCCCCTAGGCCCATAAATGGTGAAGTATCATGTAGTCTATGTTCACATGACACCACTAGAAGAATAGCACCATAACTTAAATATTTAACCATTGAATAATACCTCAACACAATTCCACTCCTAACAACATGAATTCTCCCATGTCCTCAAGAACCAAACGAACTACTCACGAGACATCATATGGATCAAGACTAGAGATGATATGATGATGGATAACAATCTGAACATAAACAATAATTCAATGGTTCCACTCACAAGCATCAACTACAATAGTAATCAACACTGGAAAAGTTTCCCCTAAGAACTATGCAAGATTCAACACAATTGTTACATCGGGATGGAGTGGTGATGATGGTGCTGGTGGAGATGTGGTATGGATGATGACGATGATGATCCCGATGAAGTCTAGCTTGATGACGGTATTGATGGCGATGATCTCCCCTCTCCGGGAAGGAATTTCCCCGGAAGAAATCTGACTGTCGGAGAGCTCTTTATCTTTCTGTAGTTTCCGCCCCGCAGAGGTGGCGGACTCTTTCTGTGGTTGCTCTTCGAACTTTAGGGTTTCGGGAGGAAGATATAGGCGAAGGGGCGGAGCCAGCCAGGGTGGCCACACCCCTGTAGGCACCGCCCAGGGTGGCCTACACTAGGGGTGTGTGGGCCCCCTGTGGCCCAACTCCCCTCCCCTTATGGCTTCCTTCGTCTTCTGGGAAAATATGATTTTCCATAGTTTTTCCTGTATTTTTCTGATCTTCACGAAAATTGCCTCTAGTCACCGTTTTTCCATTAGAATCCTGACTCCAGCAGTTTATCCTCCAAGAATCATCCAAGATGGAAAAACAGATGAAATAACATAAGTATCACGTCTTAATAAGAAATATATCAATGAATAGAAGAAATTTATGATATAGAATAGTGATGCAAAATAGACATATCAATGGTCACGTTATTGCTTCTTATGTGTATTTTGGATATTGGTGGCATAGTGGAATGAAACGGCCCGGGCAAACTTTACATGTCCTCGCACATGAGAGTTGTTCCACGCTTGACATGCAACTAGTTTTGCATAAGTGGCTTGCAGGTGTTTGTCTCTCCTACTATAGTTAATATCTGATTTACAACGAGTTGTCAATAATTTTATTATCATCGTTGTGGTTCCATGTTCGTAGGTATGAACGGTTCTATCTCCGAAAGCCCTCAGCAACGTAAAAACATGCAAAAGATAAATTAGAAGCTTCTAGTTTTTGGTTTTGCTTGGCAAGTACTATGATATGGTAGAATTATAATTTGTAGTATGGATTGATACTATTGTAAATTATAATATGCCAAAGTGTAAGTTCCATAGACCTTGGCCTTACACATATAGGAATGGTAAAGATCATGCCACGATGCTCAATATAGTGATCAAGTGTAAGAACCATATCATATCACTTTTAGCATATGCTGTTTGTTTGCATCTTATTTTGCTTGTATGGCGCTTTAGTAACATTATAAGATGATCCCTCATTTAAATATAAAGTAAAAATGTGTTCTTCCTTTAGTATGCACCATTGAAAAGTTCATCGTTTCGAGACACCACGTGGTGATCGAGTGTGATAGACTCACCGTTCGCATACAACGGGTGTAAGACAATTTTACACATGCGGGTACTAAGGTTCTTACTTGGTCGGCCTAGCATGTATAGACATGGCCTTGGAACACGGACGAAAGGTTAAGCTTGAGTCATATGGTTCATATGATGCCCATATAGATGCTCGCTTTTGAAGCTACACCGACTCACGTGATGATCGAACTTGGGGTAGTGGATTTAGTTCATGTAATCACCAAAACAACTAGAGGGATGTTGGTTTTGAGTGGGAGTTTAGGTAGTAATATGATTAAAGTTGAACTCAATTTATCATAAATTAAATCAAAGTGAATTTGCATAATTTGTTGTAGTCATTGGCATCCGTTCACTACCTTATGGTTAGTTATAATTGAGATAATAGAACTATAGAATTGTGGATATTTACTTTACAAACTGGTATCGTATTGTTTTGAGTGTCAATCTGAAGTTTAAAAGTCCTATTGCAAAGTTTTTGCAAACTCTGTTTACTCCAGGCCATACAACCAGGTCACAAACAAAGCATTTGATCTTTTTCTTGCCCTGTTATGTGATGCTTTTCCATGGGTGGATTTCCCAAAATCTTAAGCTGATGCCAAGAGTGTACTTTCTGAAGTTGGGCTTGGTTATGAGACTATACATGTGTGTAAGTTTGATTGTGTTTTGTTTTGGGGAGATCACGAGAACAATCCACATTGTCATGTCTGTGGATTTTCTAGATGGAAAGACCCAAATGGAATCAAGAAGGTGCCTCACAAGGTTTTCAAGTACTTTCCTATAATTCCAAGATTACAAATATTTTTTGTTTAAACAGAATTGAACAAAGAGAAGAGGGTTGTTGAGGATGATGTTTTGAGGCACCCAGCTGACGGTAACACATGGAAACACTTTGATGAGAAGTTTGGTTGGTTTTCTAGTGCCCCCAGGAGCATACGGCTAGCTTCAATACTTTAACAGCTGGCTTGAAAGGTGTTGCACCAAAATAAATGTCTGAGGTTATTGCTAATTTGGGTGCAGGAGCCTTGGCCTTGATTCATTTTGACTGGCTCCTAGGCAAGGATGACGATAAGCGAACGACAGAGGTTCATCAGTTCCGTGTCCATGGCAACACTGTGATCCAAGCCATCTACACCAATGAGGGCAGCATTGTCGACAATTTCCTCGCCATGTACCTAGAGTGGCTCGAGGACGAGGAGGTCAGGTTTGTTGGCCTTGATCTAGAGTAGAACAACATGCAGAGGAAGATTGCGGTCATGCAAATTGCGATGAAGGAGCACGTTCTCGTCTTCCACATAATCAGGTACTAAATCTGCAACTACTTGTACTTAATCAGGTACTACATACCTCAAAATAAAGGGACTAATTCTATAGATTCAACTTCGAGTGAATCTGCAAATACCTTTTTTTACTAAAGTATGTTCGATTTGTTGCAATTCATCTACTTATGCTGCACTTTTTTCTCTTTTTTCCGAGTAAGGTAATGTTGCACCTCATGTGCATCACTGTACAACCCAAGGAGAGGGGCGACCCCCCAAGCCTAGTAAAGTTTTATCTAAAATAAAGTCATATTTGTCCCATTTGGCCCCCAGTAGTGGCCCAAAAGGTGTCCATGGCCCATTTGCCACCCCAACCCGTTGGCCCAATTGTAGGTTGATGGCGCCTGTTGATGTGGAGCCTGTTGGGAACCCCAAGAGCAAGGTGCGAAGCAGCAAGCAACAAGTTTTCCCTCAGTTGAGACCGAAGTTATCGAACCAGAAGGAGGAAGGAAACGTCACACAGGTGTTGCAAGCAACACGGATACCTGCATAACATAAACTCAAGACTTTGCCCCAACGAATCAGTGAGGTTGTCAAGCTCACCGGTTTGCTGTAACAAAGGATTAAACGTATGGTGTGGAAGGTAATGGTTTGCAGCAAGTAAACAAGTAACAGTGGAAGATGTATCAATGGTAAAGATTGGACCGGGGTCCATAGTTCACTAGAGGTGCTCTCCTTAGATAAATAACATGGCATGAAGGGTAAACAAATTACAATAGGGCAATTGACAGAAACTGAGCAAGGCATACCAATGCAATTACTAGTCAGAAAGATCCTATGAGGTTGATTGGGCAATACAACAAGATACATAGACCGCCATCCAACTGCATCTATGACTAGAAGTCCACCTTCAGGTTATCATCCGAACCCCCTCCAGTATTAAGTTGCAAGCAACAGACAACTGCTTTAAGCAAAGTGTGTAAGGTAAATAGTCCACGTGTTTCATGAACAAGAGACCGTTGTTTTCTCCCTAGTAGCAACATTACATCTACAACCGAAGAGATTATTGTCACTTCCCTTGGAAACTAGAGGCATGAACCCACTATCGAGCATAAATACCCCCTCTTGGAGTCACTAGCAACTACTTGGCCAAGATAGCTACTAACAACGGAGAGCATACAAGATCACAAACAACACAGACATGATAGAATCATAAAGACAAAACCATTAATCAAACCAACATAATAATCTCAATATCCATCGGATCCCCGCAAACACAACATGCATGATTACAAATAGATTAGATCTTGATCATGAACGGAGCTCAAAAGATCTTTACATGAAAGCAAAAGGAGGAGATACAACCATCTAGCTACTACATGGACCCATAGTCCAAGGTGGAACTACTCACGCATCATACCAGAGAGAAGGCCTTCGGGATGATCTCCCCTCCGGCAGGGTGCCGGGAAGAACTTCAGACCCCCCCGATCTAGGGACGATGGTGGCGACGGCTACAAACGGTTTCGTGGATTTCTGATCCGGTACTCAGGGTTTCTGCATCGGGGGCTTCTTATAGGCGAAGGGGGAGACCTAGGAGGCGGCCAGGGCCACCAAACCCTAGCTAGGCGCGGGGCTGGGCCCACCCATGCCTGGGGTGGGTCTGGCCCCCCTGGCTGGCCTCCTGGGCTCTCCTCTGGACTTCTTGTTCCCCACGGAAAGTAATTGACTTTATCCTTTGTCCCGTCCAATTCCTAGAATATTTCTTTACTAACTTTTCTAAAACCAAAAATAGCAGATAACAGGCATCTGGCACTGTTGCAACTTGTTAGTAGGTTAGTACCATAAAACATGTAAAAAGCACCTCAAAGTGTGGACAAGTAAAGCAAAGTAGATAATAAACAAGCATGGAGCATCAAAATTTATAGATACGTTTCCGAAGTATCAACATCCCCAAGCTTAACTCCTTCTCGTCCTCGAGTAGGTAAGTGATAAAAAGAATATTTTTTTAGGTGACATGCACCCTCACAAAGATCCAACCATTTGCAAGCATTGAAAGCTGGGATCAAAGAACTCTAAACATGTGCATGGAAGATGGAGTTCTAACAGTAGGACATAGTAACTATGCATGCAACATGACATGCTACAAACAAAGATCATGAATAACATGCATTTAAAAACGTTTGTTTGTTTCACATGCAGAAATCATAGCATAGTGGCAATCAGCTTGTCCCTCATAGAGTAGCAAATAGATGCATAGGACACCTGCAAAGTTCACAAGGGTGACTAGAAACAAGTAGCACAAGAGCAAGTAATACCTCAATATGCATCAACTAATAAGCTTTGGAACATTGCACACAAAATGACAACTATGCTCTCTTAATGGTGCCTAAAGGTAGAAGGTGGAGACTCAATAGTGGTGGAAGAAAGGCCTTTTTGTAAAGGAAGCAGGGATTACAAGTTTCAAAAAGAGCTTCCAAAAATTATGGTACTTGTTAGCTTTCAGCCCTCATTGCCCCTATCATAAGCATCTTGAAGTGGTTAAGGTTAAAGTGGCAAAGCTGGAGTATATGCTTGACGAAGTATAAGTTGGCAATCTCATGGCCCTTGAATACGAGGGCCACACCTCATGCATACTCAACTTTGGGTCCAGGTAATTTCTTGTCATTGTAAGTATTTGCATATCATTGAGAACCGCCAACGGGGTACCCCTTGCACATGGTACAGGAGCTTTCCCATAACCAAAATGACAAGGCAAGCAGACAATGAGCATCTCAGCAATCTTTTTATTTACCATATGCATAGATTTTTATTGAGGATGCTTTATAGATAGCTCACTATGGTGATGCTGCAAGTTTCCACCATGATTATGCATGGCTTAGGCTAGCGGCCTAGGCGTTTCTCTAACACAGAATACGAACTCCATGGACTTACAAGTTCCCTATTTATTTCACACCGGTGACATCCATAGACAAAAGAACATGATATCAAATGAGTACAACAAGGTACAAGTGCAATGTTGAAAGCATTCTCTGTGACAACATGGTTCTGCTAATCCCAACTTATAAGTGCAAGCATATACAACAAAGTTGTCACAATGGTTCAAGTTTATTAGGGGCAAAGAATAAAGTGTGCCATCAAGTTCGTGAGGGCTTTAATCACTAAGTTTTCACATAACAAAATAGTTTTTAATTGGAAAATAGTTGAAAGAAAGAATATACTTGGAATGGTGTAACACACCATGCATAGGAGTTTATAGTGGACACTTTGGAATAACTTGGTTTATTGGGAGTTGGAGGCATGAGTAGAACTTACTCATACAAGTGGAGGCTAGCAAAAGACTGGGAGCAACCAACTAAGAGAGCAATAATGGACAAAATCATGCAATGCAACAAAGCAAACTAATCAAAGCAAAGAGTGGTACTACAAGTCAAGAACTAAATGATCATATAGGTTAATGGTGACTTGTCATAGTCATAACATGGCGTGAGCATGTGCCAAGTCAACCCAAGCAAAACATCAAAGGAGAATACCACAATACTATGCTTTTGCATGCTAAAACAACGCATAATTTCTTCAAGGCACACTAAGCAATCCCAATTATTTGGAACAAGACATGCTACAGCAATAATCACTAAGCATAATGCTAAAACAATACCTATCATGTCATGTTAAAGTCTAAGTCACAGTCAATGCAAGCTCGTCTTGCACTTCAAGCAAGAACTTACTACTCCTTTCCAACACCAAGCAACTCATTTGCAAAACAACACAGCGAGAACGGGGGTCCAAACTTCTTTATTCAAGCAAACTAAACAACCTAAGCAAAGAAAACAAAAACTAAGATGCTCCAAGAACAACACAACTGTGTATGAAACAATAAAAACGAAGTGTCTAGATAGACCTGAGCTTTTTATTGATGATGAAGGGGATGCCTTGGGCATCCCCAAGCTTTGACGCTTGTACCTCTTGGATATTTCTTGGGCTTACATCATGGTGGCCTCCCCAAGCTTGAGCTTTTTTCCATTCTTCATCTCATTGCATCATTCTTTCTCTACACCTGAAATTTTTTCTTCATACAAAACTTCACACAATATTCATTAGCAACATTAGTTTATTCAAAAGATACTAGACCTCTGGCAAAGCTTTGGAACAACAAGGCTTTTCACTAAAAACACAAGCTACTGTATTAACTCCTTCAAAAAGCTCAATTCACCTAAAGAGAACTCAAAAAGGAATCAATAAGAAGCAGATGCAAATAATGACAAAAATCTGACAAAATAGACCAGCAGGTAGAAACCGATTTTTTCGAACATCTTCTGTTGCTCAAATCAAAAGGTGTTGAACTAACGAAAGTTAGATAACATAATTGGGGATTTATTCGTAAATTTTTAGCTCAATAAGAGTTACATATCCTCCTCGCGATTTTTTTGGTGGAGGACAAAAATCTGTTTCGGGACAACAACTCCCCAAATCTTACTTCCCTCTCATTAGAGGTTATTCTTGGCACAAAAATCAAACAAAAAAGATAAGGAGAGGTCATTACTGAAGTAATAACTTCCAAGAATCAAGGAAACTCTTGGGTTATCTCCCAACAAGTACTTTTCTTTAATGCCTTTAAGTTAGGCACAAGAAGCAAGAAGAATCAAGTATTTTCAAATGAAGAAGCATTAACATCAAATCTTGCTTTCAAAGGAGGAGCAAAAAGCAAATTCTCTCTCCTCATAGGGAAGTTTTCAATACCTTTATTGAATGGAAAATGATATTTAATGGTTCCTTCTTTCATATCAATAATATCACCAACTGTTCTAAGAAAAGGTCTTCCCAAAGTAATAGGACAAGAAGCATTGTATTTAACATCCAAAACATAGAAATCAACAGGGACATAAGAATTATTAACCATAATGAGGACATCATTAATACTCCCCATGTTTTCTTCTTAGCACTATCATTGAGTGGGACATCCAAATAACAATCTTATAATGGTGGCAAATCAAGCATTTCATAAATCTTCCTAGGCATAATAGAGACACTGGAATGAAGATCACATGAAGCTTTGAGATCAAAGTCATTCACTTGCATATTAATAATGGGTTCCCAACTATCTTCTACTTTCCTAGGAATAGAAGCTTTGTGTTTTAGCTTCTCTTCCTTAATCTTAACAAGAGCATCTGTAATGTGTTTGGTGAAAGCAACATGCATATCACTAGCATCAGGACTTCTAGCAAGCTTTTACAAGAACATAATCACTTCAGAAATATTGCAACCATCAATATCAAAGTTAAACTTGGCATCACTAGTAGTAGGCTCAATAGGCTTAGGCATAGTAGGAGTAGGAATAGGGACTATTTGTAGTTTAGTGGTGATAGTGCACACACTATTGTTTCTATCAATTTCAGCTTCCCTTTCCCACTTAGCATGAAGTTGATCTAACAGCCTAACATTTTCATCAATAGTAACTTGTATGGCATGAGCAGTAGCAAAGGTATTTTCCATAGTTTCAAGTTTAGCAGCCATTTTATTAACCAAAGAAGTTTGAGCTTCAGACAAAGAGGATATATTTTTCTCAACAGTTAAAAGCTTTTCCTCTATAGTCTTATTGAAAGTGGTTTGTTTACTAATAAAGTCCTTGAGCATGACTTCAAGTTTAGAGGGGGCACTTCTAGCATTATTGTAAGAGCTTCCATAGGAATTGCCATTATTAGGAGGATAAGGCCTATAATTGTTTTGCTACCAAAATTATTTCTGTAGGCATTGTTGTTGAATTTGTTGTTTCTAATGAAGTTCACATCAACTTGCTCTTCTTGAGCAACCAAAGAGGCTAAGGGAACACTATTAGGATCTAGAGGAGCTTTCCCATTAACAAGCATAGCCATAATAGCATCAATCTTTTCACTCAAAGAGGAAGTTTCCTCAACAAAATTTACCTTCTTACCATGTGGAGCTCTCTCAACATGCCATTCAGAGTAGTTAACCATCATATTATCAAGGAGCCTTGTTGCAGCACCCAAAGTGAGGCCCATAAAAGTACTTCCAACAGCACAATCCAACAGGTTTCTTGAGGAGAAGTTCAAACCTGCATAAAAAGTCTGGATAATCATCCAAGCAGTGAGTCCATGAGTAGGGCAATTTTTAACCAAAGACTTCATTCTTTCCCAAGAAGGAGCAACATGTTCACTATCAAGCTATTTAAATTTCACAATGTCACTTCTCATAGATATAATCTTAGCAGGAGGATAGTACTTTCCAATAAAAGCATCTTTGCACTTAGTCCAAGAATCAATACTATTTTAGGCAAAGAAAACAACCATTCTTTAGCCTTTCCCCTCAAAGAGAAAGGAAAAATCTTGAGCTTAATAATATCTCCATCTACATCCTTATACTTTTGCATCTCACAAAGTTCAACAAAGCTATTAAGATGGGCAACAGGATCATCAGAACCAGCACCAGAAAATTGCTCTCTCATCACAAGATTCAACAAAGCAGGCTTAATTTCATAAAAGGTGGCGTCAGGAGCAGGTGGAGCAATAGGAGTGCTTAGGAAATCATTGTTGTTGGTGCTAGTGAAGTCACACAACTTGGTGTTCTCAGCGGAGTTCATTTTGGCAAAGGTGGGCAAGCCAAAAACAGCAGCAGCACCTAGAGCAGGGACTAATTTTGTGTGTTTTTGAATAAAGCAGGCAAACCAAACTACACTAATTTTTTTTGGGTTTTTTTGAAAGAGGCAAACAAAACCAAGCAAGAGAAACAAAGCAAACTAAAAAAAAGTAAAGAGAAAGGAAGTGAAGGACTCCCCTTGTGAAGACGTCCTTAGCCTCCCTGGCAACGGCGCTAGAAAACTTGTTGATGGCACCTGTTGATGTGGAGCCTGTTGGGAAACCCAAGAGCAAGGTGTGAAGCAGCAAGTAGCAAGTTTTCTCTCAGTTGAGACCGAGGTTATCGAACCAGAAGGAGGAAGGAAACGTCACACAGGTGTTGCAAGCAACACAGAGACCTGCACAACACAAACTCAAGACTTTTCCCCAACGAATCAGTGAGGTTGTCAAGCTCACCGGTTTGCTGTAACAAAGGATTAAACGTATGGTGTGGAAGGTAATGGTTTGCAGCAAGTAAACAAGTAACAGTGGAAGATGTATCAATGGTAAATATTGGACCGGGATCCATAGTTCACTAGAGGTGCTCTCCTTAGATAAACAACATGGCATGAAGGGTAAACAAATTACAGCAGGGCAATTGACAGGAACTGAGCAAGGCATAACAATGCAATTACTTGTTAGAAAGATCCTATGAGGTTGATTGGGAAATACAACAAGATACATAGACCGCCATCCAACTTCATCTATGACTAGAAGTCCACCTTCAGGTTATCATCCGAACCCCCTCCAGTATTAAGTTGCAAGCCATAGACAACTGCTTTAAGCAAAGTGTGTAAGGTAAATAGTCCACATATTCCATGAACAAGAGACCGTTGTTTTCTCCCTATTAGCAACAGCACATCTACAACCGAAGATATTATTGTCACTTCCCTTGGAAACTAGAGGCATGAACCCACTATCGAGCATAAATACCCCCTCTTGGAGTCACTAGCAACTACTTGGCCAAGATAGCTACTAACAACGGAGAGCATGCAAGATCACAAACAACACAGACATGATAGAATCATAAAGACAAAACCATTAATCAAACCAACATAATAATCTCAATATCCAACGAATCCCTGCAAACACAACATGCATGATTACAAATAGATTAGATCTTGGTCATGAACGGAGCTCACAAGATCTATACATGAAAGCACAAAGGATGAGATACAACCATCTAGCTACTACATGGACCCATAGTCCAAGGTGGAACTACTCACGCATCATACCGAAGAGAAGGCCTCCGGGATGATCTCCCCTCTGGCAGGGTGCCGGGAAGAACTTCAGATCCCCCGATCTAGGGACGATGGTGGTGGCGGCTACAGATGGTTTCGTGGATTTCTGATCGGGTACTCAGGGTTTCTGCATCGTGGGCTTCTTATAGGCGAAGGGGGAGACCGAGGAGGAGTCCAGGGACACCAAACCCTAGCCAGGCGCGGGGCAGGGCCCACCCACGCCTGGGGTGGGTTTGGCCCCCTGGCTGGCCTCCCGGGCTCTCCTCTGGACTTCTTGTTCCCCGCGGAAAGTAATTGACTTTGTCCTTTGTCCTGTCCAATTCTGAGAATATTTCTTTACTAACTTTTCTAAAACCAAAAATAGTAGAAAACAGACATCTGGCACTGTTGCAACTTGTTAGTAGGTTAATACCAGAAAACATGTAAAAAGCACCTCAAAGTGTGGACAAGTAAAGCAAAGTAGATACTAAACAAGCATGGAGCATCAAAAATTATAGATACGTTTCCGACATATCATAGGTACATAATGTTGTAACCAAAATTTGTAAATTAACAATAAACACCAGGAAGTTTCCTTGTTGCAATATGTGCATCTTTTGGAGATAATAACACTCTGAATTGCTTGTGTTATATTTTTGAATGCCTAAGTAGGAAATTCTATTTCTTACTGCAACATATTTTTGAACTGTCTGACTTAAATTATGCAATGTAGGTGCAAGGACTATGTTGCTAGCCTTTGGGATTTCATTTGGCACTGAAATGTAACTTTTGTAGGTGTGGACAAAAGGAATGGCAACAGATTGTTGTAGGAAGAATGGTTGTATATTCCACAAGGAAAACACATCGACATCTAGGACATCTTCAAACTGAAAGGTCATGGAGAAAGGGCTGAGATGGCTGCCATGGCTGAATATCTCATCCACCCCAGGTATAGAGGCATGAAGGATTCCTTTTGTCAAGGACATTGCCAAACGCCAAGGCCATGACTATTGGGAATGGAGGCCACATGCAGAGAAGAACCTGAAGTATGCTGCCACTGATGGACATGTCACGTATGAACTGTTTCACATCATCAATCTAGTGACCAAGGGTACTCTTTCAAACATGGGGATGTGTGGAGAAAACTATAACATCTGCAGGAAGCTAGTCATCTTTGTTGCCAGTAGTATGTGTTTCTAACTATAGTAATAGTGTAATGTGTGTAGTAATAGTGTAACGTGTGTGGAGAAAACTATGTGTCCTGCCTTTTGAATTATAAATATTAAGATGCATTGGTATCACTGTTTATGGTTATAACAGATAAGTTTGCTTCATAATCCACCAAGTTTTCCCAAAATTATGAATAATGTCGTAAACATATCTAATCCTCAACATCTATGTCATAATCAGAGTTCCTGCCTTCAGCATCATTTGCAAGGTCTTCCATGTTGTAAACATGTTCATCATCACTTATTTCCATGTCCTCCATACTGTTGTCTTCCTTTTCTAGATCTTGGACAAATCTTGCAACAACACATTCCACTTCGTCTGGATGATCTACAACCTCGACATCATCATCTTCATCTTTTTTGACAACTACATATTGAAATCTATGATCCATTTTACATATGTCCTCCTGGTATGCCAAGTTCCCTTGATCAATAGCTTCATTACCAAATTCATTTTTTGGTACATCATAGACATTACTATTGCTGAATGTCCGCACAAATTTTCCAAGCCAAATCAAACTCAATCTCTTCCAAATAAAAACATGACCCTGCTTGACTTGCCAATATGAAGGGGGCATTCTTGTACCAAATAACATAAGTATTAACAATTTTGTAGTGTCCATCATCTTTCATCTTTGATTTTTTACTTTCTAGATCAAACAAGTCGCGGCGAAACAGGAATATTGATCTAGGACCATGCTTGTTAGGCACATAATTAATCTCTAGAACTTCCTACAGAACACCATAAAACTCATTATCTTGTTGAGCACCAACAGATGCTTTCTTCATTATCCCACAATTCTGAGTTCTTAGGTTCTTGTCCCGAGTGACCGTACGAAACCTGGCACCATTTACATTGCAAGCAGAGTGTACAATTACACGCTTGTCTAGCCCATCTGCAAGTGACTTCAAATCTTCAGATGCATTGTTCAGTCGAGTCACATGGTTTTTAAACCATGTTGGGAACACTTTCTTGAGTTTCTCATATTTTTATTAACACCCCTAACAAGTAATTCTTCTCGGAAAACAATGAAACAAATGAATAAAAATGAGACAGTATGATATTAATTATAATAGCTAGCAATTATTTATGCATTATCATGTCAAAAAAACTTACTTGATATAAGGTTCTGCCTCTTCACAATTGTACAGAACATACCAAACCATGTTACCAAATTCCTTCTCAAACAAATTAAGATATAATTTTCCAAACCCTTTGGCTCCATCACAGAAAACTTTAAACTCATTAACACTAACTTCTCGTTGGTTATCTTGGTTCCTTTCAGCTTTGTTAAATCTTGTTTTCGTGTCATCATTAAAATATCTAGAGCAAAATGTGATGCACTCATCGATGATATACCCTTCAGCAATTGAACCTTTAGGCCTTCCTTTGTAATGAAAAGTAGACTTAAGATAACCTAGTCTTCTCTCAACTGGATATATCCATCCATAATGGACAGGGCCCCTTAGAATAGCCTCCTTAGGAAGATGAATAGCTAAGTGCATCATGATATAAAAAATGTAGGGGAAAGAGCTTCTCAAGTGCAAAGAATTAAAACGATCTCTACCTTTAGTCGTTCCATGACTTTTACCTAAAGAGTTCTAGCACACAACTCTCTAAAAAATCTCCCCAAATTAGAAATAGCCTCATACATTTCTTTTGGTGCAACACCTTTCAAGCCAGCTACTAAAATATGCTATAGAAGAATGTGGGAGTTAACTACAGATCGGTGCTAGTACTGATCCCAACTAGGGGCATTCATCGAAATACGAGATCTAACACAAGAGGATTAGCTACTGTAAAAATACCTAGCAACCAACGATTCAAAATACGAACAACGAAGTCCTACTAAAACACGATCTAGCATCAAACAATAGGAATGTGGGAAGAAAAAGGAAGGGCAGAAAAACCTAGTTACCTCCGACCATGGGTCGGCTAAGATGGTGTTGAAGGGGTTCTCCGGCCTGATGTAATCATTGTCCCCATAGGGGTCCCAGCCGTGCGAGATCTGCATGAGAACGCAGGGGCCTGTACGGGGACGAGGGCCTCCTCGCCGGTGGCTATGGCGGAAGCGAGGACAGGGGTCTGGACGGGGATGGTGGCTACCTTCAATGCCTCGACGGGGGCTTGTACGGGGACGAGGGCCTCCTCGTCGGCCGCCTTGGAGGTATCGATGGCCACCGTGTCGTTCTTCTCCATCGCCGGCATGGTTAGGGTTTTCTTGGGGGTTTGAAGAAGGTGATGGGATAGTTGAGATGGTTGCGCGAGTGAGTGAGCGAGTGATGAGTGAGAGTGAGGAGGCCTCTATAAAGGTGAAGGGAGGAGACGTTTTGTTTCACCATTGTGCACCGCGTAACCGCGTATGCTACTGCACCGTGCATGGACACACGCGTCCACTACCGCCCCGTGCACCGCGACACGCGCACCGTACGTCACGTTTTCCCCCTCGTGTCTAACCTTGGCCACTTAGTTGTGCTCAGTTATACCCTCAAGTGTAGCACTGGCAGTTTGGTTGTACTCAGTTTTGTCCTCCAGGACTAATACTGCCGTGTGCAATATACTCACTTTTACCCTCCGGTGGCTGGTCAACAGAGATTCAACGAATGAGTTTTAGCTAGATAATTGAGTCATTTTATGCACAACAAATTCAAAAAGATCAAAACATAGTGGCGTCTACCCAGGGAGTCTTATTATGTGACCTGCCACCATAAGAAATGTATATAAATCAAGTTTTAACCTAAATCATCACTTCTCAAATCACCTACTATCTATGAAGGTTCATGGCTTTATACTCAAGCCTTTTCCTAAAACATCACTCCCCAAAACATAATTTGTCTGAATGAGGCAATAATTGTCAAACTGATATATATTTGAATTGCAAATAGTTTGATGTATGCCAATATGTATTTTATTGTATAAAAGAAGCATTTTCAATTTTTAGATCTCTTTCTGTTTTCTATTTAAACCCCCTTGTCAGTTTTGCCCTTGGTTTTAAAGTTCTACTCAGTTTTTCCCTTGGTTTTTAAGTTCTACTCAGTTTTCTCCTCCCTCTTAGTCACAAACTCTCACACCTGTGCTCATCTTGGCTGCTACGCTCTGATTGGTCGAGACAGTTGTCACGCGGATCGTACCCACCAACCGTTAATCCTCTGATTGATCCTCTATGACCTAGCGGACAAGATAACCCTTGTATCTGTCGGGGGGCACCCTCTGTCCATGGAAAATAACGATTTTGCCACCTATGCTTTAACTCCATAAACAAATGATTTTGAATATAATTTGAAGGGAAAGTGTTAAAAGGTGTATAATTTTTGCATTATATTTCACTTCATGAAAATGATAAATGATCAGGATTTTATTAGCACAACATTATCATGTCCTAAGTGCGATTTCAAAGAGTTCAAAGGTGTATAATTGTTGCCATATGCAAGTTTATGCATTACATTCTATAAAAATGATAATCTCTCAAGATTTTCTTTGCACATCATTATCACGTATTAAGTGTGATTTCACACAGTGTTCAAAGTATTATAATTTTGTGTACGCAAGTTTAGGGATCACTTTTCACACTATAAAAATGGTAAACACTGTTTTACATTAAGAGTTGTATAATTCTTTTAAATTTGAAAGTGTTCAAGAGTTGTGTCAATTATAAACACTCTTTTACATTAAGAGTTGTATAATTTTTTCAATTTGAAAGTGTTCAAGAGTTGTGTCAATTATAAACACTCTTTTACATTAAGAGTTGTATGATTTGTTTTTTAATTTGAAAGTGTTCAAGAGTAGTGTCAATTATAAACACTCTTTTACATTAAGAGTTGTATATTTTTTTAATTTGAAAGTGTTCAAGAGTAGTGTCAATTATAAACATGCTTTTACATTAAGATTTGTATAATTTTTTCAATTTGAAACTATTCAAGAGTTATGTCAATTATAAACACTCTTTTACATTAAGAGATGTATAATTTTATGAAATTTGAAAGTGTTTAAGAGTTGTGTCAATTATAAACACTCTGTTACATTAAGAGTTGTATATTTTTTTAAATTTTAAAGTGTTCAAGAGTTGTGTCAATTATAAACACTCTTTTACATTAAGAGTTGTATACATTTTTTAATTTGAAAGTGTTCAAGAGTTGTGTCATTTATAAACACTCTTGTACATTAAGAGTTGTATAATTTTTTTAATTTGAAAGTGTTCAAGAGTTGTGTCATTTTTGTTATTTATTATACATCCATGTCCCTAATTTTTAATTATAAAAACTCTTTCACTTGATTGCAGACGAGACATTAACTCGATAAACCAATTAAATTATCGGAACGGCTGGCCGGCCGCATTCTCCACAGCAAGCGCCTCGATTGCCATTTTGGTGCATTTTGGTGCGAGATCTAACCTTCTCTGCGCACGGTTGCCATTTTCATCCTTCGTACAGATCAACAGGACGACACCATACTGCGGCCAGGACGAATGGGAGGCCAAAGTGAAGCTCGACAAAGGTCTGCCGTCGCCGGAGAAGAAGAAAGGGGAAGCAACGGCATGGGCGCGGGCACGGGGCTGGCTCACGTGGATAAGCTGTGGGTCTGATGCTCACGTGGATAAGATGTGGGTCCTATGCTGATCTGGATATGTGGAGAGAGGTGTCCACTACGGGAACCAACTAAACATGGCCCCACTTGTCAGCATGTAATGGCAAGGGTCCACTACGGGACCTGATAGACTGTAGCCCCACTTGTCAGCACGTAATGGCGAGGGTCCACTACGTGACGCGACTGAATGCGGCCCCACTTGTTAGCATCTAACTGCAAGGCTGACGGATAGAAAGTTCCAAACCGTGCGAGGGTTCCATAATAGGAGATGGGCAAAAGTGAGGAAAAACTAAGCGGCTGGGGAAAAGTGAGTAGAACTGAGGAACCAAGGGCATGAAAATAGAAATCCCTATATTATATAGATATCATGTGAAAATATATTTTATGACATATGAAAGGGTATGGATTATATATTGTAAATATTAATATTTTCTCTAAAAACTTGGTCAAACTTTAGTTGGTTTGACGTTTGAAAAAAAATTATATGCCTTAAGCCTTGGGACGGAGGTAGTACTAGTCAATGGTTCAAATATATTGACCATCACGTCAAACAAACATGACAAGCAAGCATTAAACAAGTGTGCCCACTACAATGTGTGTGGCTTAGAATTTCAGCAAATATAAACTAGCCAATTCATATCAACAAATATATATATATATATATAGAAGAATAAACCAGACAATGGCATGCAGTTACTATCATAGCTAAGAATGAACGAGACAGAAATTGACAACATCATGTGAGGACTTGTAGAGCATGTCGTGGGAATGACCACGGCAGATGCTGCAATCGGCAGCGAGTAGTAGAACATAGGGCAAGGACAGCCAGCCATCTGTGGTGCGAGATGAGGGCGGAGACACAGGGTTTTACCCAGGTTCGGCCCCCCGGAGGGTAAAGACCTACTCCTGCTAGATTGTATTATGATGGAAGTACAATGGGGCGAGCTCGTCGGCTAGGCGGCGAGTCGCTTGGGTGGATGATGGAACGTATCCTCTACACGCCCTGTAAGGAGATTTATATAGACTCACCCCTCCTAGGGTTTACATATCTCAACCGAATCAGTTAAGGTTTCGGCACACGTTTAACCTAATCTGACTGGGCCTATCTACTCTCCTGGGCCTTCAGTTTCCAGTCGCTTGGATCCACGCCAGGCCTTGATCCAGTCGCCGTCCTGCAGGCCCACTCGCCAGTTCCTGGGCCAGTCGGAAACGTCCTGTTGGGTATACCCCGGTAGGCATATCCCCATTAGTAGTCCCCGAGGCCGTCGTCGATTAGTCGCAGGTGTTCGTTGGCAGTCAGAGTATACGGGTCCAATGCGAACCCCCAGTCGAATTGGTGGCGGGCTCCTGAATAAAGGAAAAACTAATTATTCTGGCCGCAATAACAGTAGTTAATCGGGTCGTAGCTCGGCGAACGGGTCGGCGAAGTATTTAGTCACTGTTGAAGTGATTGGGTCGGCGAGTCGAATGGATGAAGTTGGACCGTCAGACGCAGTCAAAACTAGCCGTTGGGGTAATCCAACAGTAACTTTGGCGTAATCACCGCGTAGTAACGGCTCCCTCATTTGGCGGTTAACAACCGCTATATAAAGGAAATGGTAGGCGATCGGGGAACCACTCTTTCGTCATTTCCTCTGATTTCGCACACCTCCGTTTTCCCCTGCGTCGCGATCCAATCGATCCAACAACCTTCGACCTCCGCGAACCTCCCAGCCAATGGCCCCCTCGACCGAACCATGGGGCAGGTCCAAGTGCACCAGGGCGCTACTGGCGTCTTTCGAGGAGGCCGGGATCCTGCGCGCTGACAGGTGGCGCATCCCCGCGGCCGGAGAGGTGACTCCGGATCCGTGCGAGGGAGAGTTTATTTGCTTCACCAGCCATCTGGAACGAGGGCTGGGGTTCCCCACGTCTCTCTTCTTCCGGCGCTTCTGCGCCTTCTACGGGATCCATCCGTCGGACCTGGGCCCGCACAACATCGAGCAACTCGCCATTTTCGTGGCGTTCTGTGAGTGCTACCTAGGCTGCAGGCCCTACTTCCCCCTATGGCAAGATCTGTTCCACGGGAGGATCAGTCGCGAAGAAGCAGGCGGCCCAATGCTTGCTGCGGGTGGCCTGACGTTTCAGTTGAAGTCGAAGGCCTCCTTCTTTGACCTGATGCTACCTGCCAAGGCAGCGAGCGAGTGGAAGAAGTCCTGGTTTTACGTCACCGAGGCGACTCCAGACGGCGAGGTGGCGATCCCAAGGTACTCCGCCGACCGGCCCGAACCGCGCCGACTCCAAGTCGGCAAGCTCCCAGTAGACCAGCAGATGGTCGTGGATGAGATGCTTCAAACCATCCGCGGCCTAAAGAAGAAGGGTCTTCAAACCATCAATTTGTACAACTGTTGGCTCGGGCAGCGACTCGTTCCCCTGGCCCGCCGTGACCATTATATGTATGAGTACACGGGCAGGAAAGACTCGACGAAATCCTGCCTCGCCGAATGGAACCTCGAAGACTAGACCCTGGCGCTGAAGAAGATCACCCAAGCAGCATACCTGGACGCGAAGGCTGGGGTCGCCCCCTACACCGCGAAGCATCCAGCCCCAACGGTAAGTCGCTGTTTTTACCATTATTCGCAGTCGCAGTTGATGCTGTCGCGGTTATACTGATATTGTCTCATGCCTGCTGCAGTTATTTCAAGTGGTGGAAGGGTGGCTCCCACCCGCGGACGACGAGGACTCGAGCTCGTCCGTCCAGGACGGGGGTGAATCGCCTCCAGCCAAGGGCGGCGTCGAGAGCGACAGGAGCGACGATGACGATGAGCCCAGGGAAGAGGCCGCCCCACTAGTTCGCCTGGGCAGCATCAAGGTAGAACTCGAGGCGAGTAGAAGCCTTGAACGTCATGATGATGACGACGACGAGCTTCCCGAACACACCTCGCGTCGCGAGGCCACTCCGTCGAAAAAGAAGAAGAAGAAGAAGGAAGTGAAGCCCCCTCCGAAGAGGAAGACAAAGCCGGCGAAACAGGCATCTCCGCCTCGTTCGGCGAGTAGTTCCGACGCCACCAGCCTGGCCAGGGATGAAGCACCGCAGACGACGGCAGCACCGGATGCCACTGCCGCCCTGAGTGAGGTACCTCTAGCCTCGCTCCCCCCCCATTCGCCCCAGTCTCTGGGTTGGGAGCTGCTCCAGCCGCGGAAGCTTCGCCTCCCAGGAGAGCTCCTGCCGAAATCGTTTCGGAGGCTCTTGTCGCGGCCTCGTCAACGAAGAGGCCGTCCGTGTCTTGGGCGCATGATGTTTTGGATATGGGCCTCAGTCGGAAACTGGGCCCCGAACTGGAGAAGCCATCCAGCATCCGCACGGGGCTGCGGTTCATACCAGTCGCCAAGTGAGTTTTGTTCACCTGCCTTGCTTTTCGTTGTACTCGGACCATTTTGCTCATGTAATCAATTCGCAGGACTGGAGTTAAAAAGATAGGCCACCCGTCCGTGGCCAAAGTGCCGCCAGTCGTCGCCGAGGAGGACCCCTCTCGGAAGAGGAAGGCTGATGAGGTCGCTGCCCCCACAGACAGTGCCAAGAAGGCCAAGGGAGACGGTGTCGTCATGGTGTCTGACGACACGACGGTTGCTCCGAGTGGTCCTACGACGGAGGCGGCCTTGAAGATCAAGGAGGGTGCTTCCTCGCCTGGGGTGGCCGAGCTGGCTTCTCTTGGTGCTGGCGCGTCCACCGCGACCTTCCCCCGCTTCATGGCCAGAGAGGCTACGACGAGTGGTACCACGCCATCGAGCCGCGTGCCTGGGGTCGCCGAAACGGAGATCGAGCAGCGTCGCGGGCACACTATGGCTCTTATCGCATCCGTGGACGCGCTACAGCTTCATGGCATGCTTGGCGCAGCCATCCAGGTATGTCCAGTCCCCGAGGATCGGGCCACTGAATTTCAGTGGTCAGATTCTTTTGGTGTTTTGTTTTTATTTCTAGCACCCAGTCCCCGAGTGCGCAATCGCTGAATTTCAGCGGGTGGGCACTTAGGATTTTTTATCTCCAGTCCTCGAGTGTCCAGTCGCTGAATTTCAGCGGGTGGGCACTTAGGATTTTTGACCTCCAGTCCCCGAGTGTCCAGTCGCTGAATTTCAGCGGGTGGGCACTTAGGATTCCATTGTTGTTAACTGTTTGAATTGTGCACAGGGCTTGCAGCGTGAGTCAGCCGACCGGCTTGCTGCGAAGTGTCGCGCGGATAAGGAACTTGTTGCCATCCAAGAGGCAAACAAGGGACTCCAGGCGATCGCTGCGAAGGCAGAGGAGGTCCGCCAGGGCCTTGTCCCGGCGAGTGAACTGACGTCGGCTCAATCTGTGTTGAGTTCGGCTGAGAAGAGGATCGCCGACCTTGAGCGCGAGCGTAAGGAGGCAAAGGAGGAGGCAAGTTCAGCGGACGGGCGAGCCAAGGTTGCTGTTTTGGCTGCCGCTGAAGAGCGTAAGGTCTCTGACGCCCTCGTTGCTGGGCTACAAGACGACTATTCCTCTCTTCAAAGCTTCATCACGGGTCTCTGCCGTCCTTTGATTGGTAAGTGTGCATGCCTCTGCCTATAGTAGCTGCATTGTGTGATCTTTGTTGTACTCACTGCCACCCTCTGTCCACAGGTCGGATTATCGACAGCTCGGAAGAGGCACAGTCATACGACGCGCGGCAGTGTGTGGCCACTCTGGTCAACTCGGCCACGTTGTTCGCAGCTTGCGTTCGGGCGTATCTTCAGGAGATGTCGCCCACGGAAGTGATTCCCTGCAACCTCGTCGAAGTGTGGCGGTATCTGGAGAAGGCGCCGTCAGTCGTCGAGTTCATGACGCGGTCGGCGTTCCGGCGCGGGGCGGCGACGGCGCTTAGCCTTGGGCTCGCCCACTTCCCGGAGGATTTCGATCTGGACGACGTGACGAGTGGCTACCCCTCGTCGACTGGCTCGGTGGAGATTGCCGAGGTGTTGAAGCTAACAGACCGTGCCGCGGTGTACTCCGATCGTGTCTGGGCAATGGGCGACCTCCTTCCTTATCAGGAGACGACCGTTGCACCCAACGACCCCGAGCCGCCGCACCGGGACTTCAAGATCGAGCAGCCCTTCCATGTGACGATGACGGGTGAGATGACGACGTACCCGTCGAACCCATACACTCCCTTCATTCGCAACCGCAGGGGTGGCGGCGAGTCGACATCGAAGCCTGTGGAATAAAACATTGTGCCCTGGGGCGTTAGTAGTAGTTCGGCCATTGGGCGCAACTTGTATTTTGTAACAACTTTGGTCTGGTATAATGGGATTTCGCGTTATTTTGTGAGTTGTCTTGCGACTTTGATTGATGATTGGATGAGTCCCCGAGCGCGTCCGCCCTTTTTATGGGGTTTACCTCGTTTTTTATGTGTTTGTGGTTTTGAGCATTTTGTTATTGAGGTCGACTCGCCCGAGCTTGGAAAGCCAGTCGCAGGGCGACTCCCATGAGTGCTCTTTACTTCACCATTTTCCCTTGCGCGAACGAGGTCGGGTAGCCGAGTCCCCGAGCGTGGTACTTGGTGGTTCTAGTCGCGGATCTAGGGTGGGTGAGGACTGGGCGCGTCAGAGTTAGCGCATCACTACTGCCTGGCCCGTCGGGCCAGTCGCATGGCGAGTCCTGGGCACGCTCTCATACTTGGCGTTTTTCCCTAGTCGCTCACGCTGAACTGGTTGTCAGTCCCCGAGCGTGGTACTTGGCCGTTCGAGTCGCTGTGTCGAGGATGCGGAGGATCATGGTCGCTGTGAGGAGCGAAGGCAGTTGTCTTGGCTCGTTAAGCCAGTTGAGCTAGGCGACTCCAATGGGGCTCCGGGTAGGCGTTTTTCATGGACGTTACGAGTCCTGGGGTAACCCAGTGCCCTCGTAACGCACTACTTGGCCGTGCCGATCGCTGTACCAGAGGTTGACTTCTGCAGTTAGCTTGACGCTGTTATTACGAGTGCGAGTGGCACAAGACACGGAGAGTAGACGCAATTTGCGGTAACCGATATATTTATTTCATAGCTAGTGGAGGGTACATGTATGGATTTATAGGAGTAGAACTTCCGTAGGAGGTTTACATTCCACAGTCGCTTGACGTCGAGTTTCCCGTCTCCACGGACGTCCGTGAGCTAGTAGGCGTCGTTGCCAAGTACTCGCCCGATGGCGAATGGTCCCTCCCACGGGGGGAGAGCTTGTGCATGCCCTTCTTGTCCTGGATGAGGCGTAGCACCAGGTCGCATTCCTGGAAGGTGCGAGTTCTCACCCGCCGGCTATGGTAGCGGCGGAGTCCTTGCTGGTAGATGGCAGTGCGGGAGCGAGCTAGGTCGCGTGCCTCGTCGAGTTGATCGACTCCATCCTGGCGTGCGAGTTCGTTCGTAGCCTCCGTGTAGTGGACGACCCTTGGCGAGTCGTGCTCTAGGTCGGTGGGCATGACTGCCTCGGCGCCATACACCATGAAGAAGGGGGTGAACCCTGTCGACCTGTTGACCGAGGTGCGGATACCCCAGATGACGGAGGGCAGCTCCTCGACCCAGCACCCGGCGGTGCGCTCGAGTGGTACTTGGAGCCGTGGCTTCAGGCCGTGGAGGATGCTCTGGTTGGCCCGTTCCGCCTGGCCGTTGGACTCCGGGTGGGCGACTGAGGCAAGGTCGAGTCGGATGTGATGTTCCTCGCAGAACTCGGCCATGGCTCCTTTGGCGAAGTTGGTGCCGTTGTCCGTGATAATGCTGTTTGGGAACCCGTAGCGATATATTAGCTCGCGTAGGAACTTGGTGGCAGTCTTCCCGTCGCATTTCCAGACTGGCTTGGCCTCCACCCACTTTGTGAATTTGTCGACCGCGACCAGGAGGTGGGTGAAGCCGTAAGGGGCCTTTTTGAAAGGGCCTACCATGTCCATACCCCACACGGCGATGGCCAGGTGATGGGAATTGTATTGAGCGCTAAGCTCGGCACGTGTGTCTGGTTGGCGTACTTCTGGCACCTGGCGCACCGCTGGACAATGTCGACGGCGTCAGCGTGTGCGGTGGGCCAGTAGAAGCCGTGCCACATAGCCTTTGCGACCAGAGAGCGGGCGCCGGCGTGGTGGCCGCAGTCGCCGAAGTGGATGTCGTGAAGGATTTTTGCGTCCTTCAGCGGGTTGGATGCAGCGTTGGAACACGCCGGTCACGCTGCGCTTGTGGAGCTCGCCATCGATGATGACGAAGGATTTGCAGTGTCGCACTATCATCCGGGCATCTGTTTCGTCTGCCGGCAAGGTGCCTCCCTCCAAGTAGGCGATGTACGGCGTAGTCCAGTCTTCTGGCTCAGCGATGAGTGCGACCAGGGCTGCCTCTGGTTGCAGCGGGACTCCGATGTCGATCTCCCTTGGGGGAGAGACGGAAGGCTTGGTGATTGTGTCAAGGAAGACGCCGGTGTGTGGTGTGAGTCGAGCCGAGCCAATACGAGAGAGTGCGTCGGCCTCTTCGTTTTTCCGTCTGTCGATCCACTCGACGGAATAGCCTGCGAAGTGTCCGCCCAGCTTGTCCACTTCTTGGCGGTATGCCGCCATGGTGGGGGAGACGGCGTCGCAGGTACCAGCGACCTGCCCAGCGACGAGGTCAGAGTCTCCGTAGCAGCGTAGGCGGTTGACATTCATCTCCTTGGCGGCTCGCATGCCATGGAGTAGTGCCTCGTACTCGGCCATGTTGTTGGTGCAGGGGGTGAAGTCGAGGCAGAGGACGTAGCGGAGCTTATCGCCCTTCGGGGAGGTCAGCACGATCCCTGCTCCTACACCGTCTGCATTCTTGGAGCCGTCAAAGTGCAGGCTCCAATAGTGGAGGTATGGCAACTTTTCTGGCTGCTGGGCCTCTTCCTAGTCGGCGATGAAGTCCGCAAGAGCCTGCGACTTGATCGCTTTGCGTGGCTCGTACTTGATGTTGTGGACACCGATTTCGACGGCCCACTTGGCAACTCGCCCGGTCGCCTCACGGTTGCGGATGATGTCCTGCAACGGTGCTGAGGAGATGACCGTGATCGGGTGCTCCTGGAAGTAGTGCGGTAGTCGCCGCTATGCTCTGAAGACCGCGTATACCAGTTTCTGGTATTGCGGGTATCGCTGGCCCGACTCGGTGAGGACCTCGCTGATATAGTACACCGGTCGCTGTACTGGGCGCTCCTTTCCTTCCTCTGGCCGCTCGACGACCATGGCCAGGCTGACGGCTCGGAAGCCACGGCGTGAACCAGCATGGGTTCTTTGTCGACGGGCGTAGCGGCGGTGCAGTAGCACCTTCTTGAGGTCGCGGTGTGCGTCGTCTGCCTCCTTGTCCCACTAGAAGGTGGGGTTTTTGCGCATCGGTGGTATAGGGGCATCGCCGCCTAATCGGGGATGAAGCGGCGAGCGCGACTTCGCCCGCCACGGGCGTCGCGCGAGCACTTTCGGGTTTGCCGTCGGCGATCGTGTCGATCTTGGTGGGGTTGCCTCGATCCGGCTTGGAGACGGCGTAGCCATGGTTGCCTGCTGGTACACGAAGGTGCATTTGCTGGGTTTAGCTTTATCTTGTATTTCCGCAGGTTGGCGAATGTTTCCGCCAGGTCGGCGAGTAGGTCGCCCTGGCGAGCGGACTTCACTACCACGTCGTCGATGTAGACGTGGATATTGCGGCCAATTTGGCTCGCAAGGCATTCGTGCATGCACCGCTGGTAGGTCGCCCCGGCGTTCTTGAGGCCGAAGGTCATGGCGGTGTATTAGAAGGCTCCGAATGGCGTGATGAACACCATCTTTTCCTTGTCCTCGATAGCTGTTTTGATCTGGTTGTACCCAGAGTAGGTGTCGAGGAAACACAGCGACTCCGAGCCCGCGGTGGAGTCGATTATTTGGTCGATCCGCGGGAGGACGAATTGCTCCTTCGGGCAGGTGCTGTTTAAGTTTGTGTAGTAGATACACATCCGCCCCGGCCCCGTTTTCTTCTCGACCAGGACTGGGTTTGCCAGCCACTTGGAGTATTTGATTGGCCGGATGAAGCCTGCAGCGAGTAGACGCTGCACCTCCTCGGCGATGGCTCGGCGGCGCTCTTCATTGAAGGGCCGCAGCGACTGCTTGACGGGTCACACTTTGGGGTCGGCATTGAGTTTGTGCTCAGCAAGTTCCCTAGGGACACCAGGCATGTCAGAGGGCTTCCATGCAAAGATGTCCCTGTTCTCACGGAGGAACTCGATGAGCGCGCCTTCCTATGCTGGGCTCATGCCCGTCCCGATCGTCACCGTTTGGCTGGAGTCGCCTGGGACCAGCTCGACGGTGCGGGTGTGTGTCGTTGCCTCAAAGGCTGAGGTGTTGCCGCCCTCCGAGTTGGGCTTCTTGAGTATGGTGGGGTCGTCGTTATTGACCCTTTCGCGTGCCAGCGAGCTTCGTCGGCGTGGTTGGCTTCTGCCGCGATGACGGCGTTGACGAGTTCGGCTCCGTTGGCCTCGCACTCGGCGGCCATGTCGGGGTCGCCGTTGATGGTGATGACGCCGCGCGGCCCGGGGAGCTTCATCGTGTTGTACGCGTAGTGGGGCGCCGCCATGAACTTGGCGAACGCCTGGCGCCCTAGGACGCAGTGGTAGGGGTTGTCGAAGGGCACCAGCTCGAAGACGATCCGCTCGGTGCGGAAGTTTGCTGGTGTGCCGAAGGTGACTGGCAGCGTGACCTTGCCGATCGGGTACGCCTTCCGACCGGGGACGATGCTATGGAACATGGTGTAGGTCGTCTCGGCCATCGACTGCGGGAGCAACAGTCGCCTGAAGGTGTCCAGGTACAGGATGTTGATGGAGCTGCCGCCGTCCATCAATGTCTTGGGGAGCCAGTAGTCTCCCACCTTGGGCTTGACCACCAGGGCGACTCGGCCTGGGTACTCGATGCGTGGCGAGTGGTCCTGGCGGCTCTAGGTGATGGGCTGCTCCGACCAGTTGAGGAACTGGGGAACGTCCACCTGGGCCACCGCGTTGACGGCGACGGCGCGGGCGATGACCTTCTTCTCGCGCTTCTTGTTGAAGCCTGTGAAGGTGTGGAGCGAGCCGGCCACGCTGTCGAATTTTCTGCCATTTGGCGGGTTGTTGTTAGGGTCCTCCCGCGCTCGCCGTGCCTTCTCGATCTCCTTGAGAGAATGGCAGTCGGCGGTCGTGTGCATGGCGAGCTTCCCTTTCCTGGTGTGAAACGCACAAGGTTGGTTAAGGAGGGTCGCGGGGTCGAACCTTGGTTTCGCCTTATAGTTGCCGCCGTCGCGGCGTTGCCCTCCGTCGCGGCGGAAGCTCTTGGGCTCGCGCTGCGCATGCCCAGCGTTTGCGACGAAGTCGACTCGCCCATCGCTGCGGCGCTTGCCGGTGAGGCGAGTGTTGCTGTAGCGTAGGTCGGACCGTCGTCCGTTGTCGTTGCCGTTAGTGCGGCATTGACCTCCCGACTCGTCGTCGGTTTCCTGATTTGGGTCTTCCTCCGCGTATATTTTGGCGATATCAAGGAGGTCCGTTATGTTGTCGAGTGTGCGGTATGCTCGTTTGAGCTTGGCGACCAAGGGCTCGTAGCGGCACGAGGTCTTGAAGCAGTGGATCGCGGTGTCCGGGTGGATGCCGACCGCGTTGTACCATAGTTCCTGCCACCATTGGACCCAGCTTCGGGTCGACTCGCGGGGTCCCTGGACGCATCATTCCAGGTCCTCGATGGTGGTGGCGCGGGTGTAGGAACCCTCGAAGTGCCTGACGAAGGCGTCGCGCATCTCGTCCCAGGAATGGATGCTATCCGGGGGAGAGTGTTGATCCACTGCTTGCACGCTCCCTCCATCATCAGGAGGAGGTAGCGGGCGGCTAGCAGGTCGGTGTGGCCAGCGATCCCCATCGCCATGAGGTAGGTGTCCAGCCACACGGAGGGGTCGTACGAAGGGTCGTACTTCTCTATTTCCTTCGGCGCTTTGAAGTTCGTCGGGTACTTTTCGCCTCGGATCATTGGTCCGAAGCATCGGGGCCCGAGTCGGCTTAGCGACCCCATCGGCTCGCTGTCGCGGCGATTGGTTAGGGTGTGTCGCAGGTCGTCGGGCTGGCGTGCGCGCGAGCTTTGGTTGTTGATGATGTGGGTGCGGGCGTCAACGGGCTGACCGTTGGGGGCGACGAAGTTGGTCGCTGTCCTGGGTTCGTTGGTGGAGAGTGCCGCGTTCGCGGGTCGGTGTTGGAGCTGCAGTGGTTCAGATGGCGGGCAGTTGAGGGTGTTTGCCGCCAATGGACGACCGCTTGAGGCCGCTCTGCTGCCCGATGAACGCGAGTACATCCGACTCTGTGAGTCGACGCCTGCGTTTTGTTGCTCGACTGCCTTTGCGAGCAGGGCCTTGACGTACTGGATCTGTAGGGCGCCCTCACCGGTGGCCATGATGTTGTCGGCCGCTGCTCGGCCCGCCACGAGGTTGTCCATCAGGGTGGAGAACAGTGGTAGGCCGTTCGTGTCTCGCTCCCGTGAGGAGACCATGATCCGCGGCTGGTCCCTGGGGGTGCGCGGTTGGGTGGAGGTGGGGCGCCGTTCGCCGTCGACCCTGGCGGGGGCCGGGCGCTTCCTCCGGGTGGCGCGTTCTCGCAGATCGCGCGCTCGGCCACGCGGGCCGGGTCGTTCTCGTCGTCGAAGTTCAGGGCGCGCCCCTGGACGGTGGGGTTCAGGCGCGACCTGATTCGCTGCTGGTGGTAACGTGACAGCTCCTGCACCGTCACCTGCTCGAGGCAAAAATTTTCGCGCTCGGCTTGCTCCTTGCGGACTGCCTCCGCCAGCTTCAGGCGGAGTTCCTCGACCTCCGTTGTCGTGGCATTAGGAGGGATCGGGGTGGAGAAGGGATCCTCCGGCGGGTCGGTGCCAGTCGCCATGTAGGTCGCGGCGTGGCGACCGGTCCCGTCGCGTAGATCGGCGGAGTTTTTCGACCCAGAGTCGAAGTCGAAGATCCCAAGGATGGAGGGATCCTCGAAGTCTCCCACATTGGAGACCTGGGTGATGGAGCCCGTGGGCGAAGCCACGATGATGGATCCGGCGAGTGACGCCGGGGTCGCCGAGTCGGCGTCGTCATTGAGGGCCGCGTCTTTCGCGGCTGCGGTGGTTTCGGCCACGTCGCTGTGGGCCGAGTTGTACTCGGAGGCAAGGCGGTGGATCGTGCGGACCTGGCTCTCGGAGAGCCGGTCGCGTGGCGGCGACTCGCGGATGCGAGCCGAGTCCTCCGAGACGATGACGTCGGTGAGGCCGACGAAGAGGCTGATCGTGCCGACTGGCAAGATCATGCTGTGCGTGACGGGTCGCGTCGCCGGAACGTAGCTGCTCGGCAAGATCTGGAGCATCTCGCTGATAGCTATCATGTGGCCGGTGGCAACCGACTCGTTGATGGGCAGATTGGATCTCGCCGCAGAACACCGGCCAGACCGGCCAGGCCCCACGGTGGGCGCCACTGTCGTGGGAATGACCACGGCAGATGCTGCAGTCGGCAGCGAGTAGTAGAACATAGGGCAAGGGCGGCCAGCCATCTGCGGTGCGAGATGAGGGCGGAGACACAGGGTTTTACCCAGTTTCGGCCCCCCGGAGGGTAAATACCTACTCCTGCTAGATTGTATTATGATGGAAGTACAATGGGGCGAGCTCGTCGGCTAGGCGGCGAGTCACTTGGGTGGATGATGGAACGTATCCTCTACACGTCCTGTAGGGAGGTTTATATAGACTCACCCCCTAGGGTTTACATATCTCAACCGAATCAGTTAAGGTTTCGGCACTCGTTTAACCTAATCCGACTGGGCCTATCTACTCTCCTGGGCCTTCAGTTTCCAGTCGCTTGGATCCACGCCAGGCCTTGATCCAGTCGCCGTCCTGCAGGCCCACTCGCCAGTTCCTGGGCCAGTCGGAAACGTCTTGCTGGGTATACCCCGGTAGGCATATCCCCATCAGATCAGGAATGCAAACCATAAATGAACTATATAGTAGAGGATAGTTATGTCGTTGCTTAGGACGAACCAGCACCAGATATGAAATATAATGGCGTCTCTTATGAACCTGTAGAACGGGACATGCAAGCATTAGAAAAGTGTGTCTACAATGAAATGAGCAATGAAACAAAGTTTTTCATAAAATTTCAACAAATATAAACTAGCCAGGTCATTTCAACAAATATATATGGAAGCAGTTGTATATCCTGGAAAGCAAGAGACGTTGGTTGACTCAGAATTTGCGGTAAACTACACAATGGCATGCAGTTACTGTCGTGCCTAAGAATGAACGTGATAGAAGTTATAATGGCATCATACCAAAACTTGTAGAGCGGGAACGCAAACCACGAATGAACTACACAACAGAGGATAGTTATGCCGTTGCTTAGGATGAACCAACACCAGATTAGATATATAATGGCGTCTCTGGAGAATCTGTAGAAGAGGACAAACAAGCATTAGAGAAGTGTGCCTACAATTAAATGAGCAATCAATCAAAGTGTTTCTTAGAATTTCAGCAAATATAAACTAGCCATGTCATTTCAACAAATATATATGGAAGCAGTCGTTTATCCTAAAATGCAAGAGACGTTGGGTGACCTAGAATTTGTAGAGAGCTACACAATGGGCATGCAGTTACTTTTGTAGCTATGAGCCGAATATAAATTATAATGGCATCATAGGAGAACTTGTAGAGCAAGAATGCAAACCATGAAATGAACTATATATAGAGGATAGCTATGTCGCTGCTTAGGACGAACCATTAGATATGAAATATAATGGCATCGCTTGTGATCCTATAAAACGGGACAAGCAAGCATTACACAAGTGTGCCTACAAATGAATTGAGCAATCGAACAGAGTGTTTCCTAGAATTTCAGCAAATATAAACTAGCCAGGTCATTTCAACAAATATATATGGAAGCAGTATTATATCCTGGAATGCAACAGACGTTAGTTGACTCAGAATTTGCGGTGAGCTACACAATGGGCATGCAGTTACTTTTGTATCTAAGAATGAACGAGACAGAAATTATAATGGGATCATACGAGAACTTGGAGAGCAGGAACGCAAACCATGAATGAACTACACAGTAGTGGATAGTTATGTCGTTGCTTAGGATGAACCCGCACCAGATTAGAAATATTATGGCATCTCTTGCGAACCTATAGAAGAGGATAGTCAAGCATTAGACAAGTGTGCATACAATGAAATGAGCAATCAATCAAAGTGTTTCTTAAAATTTCAACAAATATAAACTGACCAGGTCATTTCAACAAATATATATAGAAGAAGTCGTTTATCTTGGAACGCAAGAGACGTTGGGTGACCCAGAATTTGCGGTGAGATACAAAATGGGCATGCAAGTTACCATCGTAGCTAGGAACCGCATATAAATTATAAAGGCATCATAAGAGAACTTATACAACGATAATGCAAACTACGAATGAACTATATATACAGTCGAGGATAGCTATGTCACTGCTTAGGAGAAACCATTAGATATGAAATATAATAGCATTGCTTGTGAACCTGTAGAACATGACAACGAAGCATTACACAAGTGTGCCTACAAATGAATTGAGCAATCGAACAGAGTGTTTCCTACAATTTCAGCAAATATAAACTAGCCAGGTCATTTCAACAAATATATATATGGAAGCAGTAGTATAGCCTGAAATGCACGAGACGTTGGGTGAATCAAAATTTGCGGTGAGCTACACAATGGGCATGCGGTTACTTTTCTAGCTAAGAATGAACGAGACGGGAATTATAATGGCATCATGCGAGAACTTGCAGAGCAGAAATGCAAACCATAAATGAACTACACAGTAGAGGATAGTTATGTCATTGCTTAGGATGAACCAGTACCATATTAGAAATATAATGGCGTCTCTTGCGAACATGTAGAAGAGGACAAGAAAGCATTAGACAAGTGTGACTACGATGAAATGATCAATCAATCAAAGTGTTTCTTAGAATTTCAGCAAATATAAACTGGCCAGGTCATTTCAAAAAATATATATGGAAGAAGTCGTTTATCCTGGAATGCAAGAGATGTTGGGTGACCCAGAATTTGCGGTGAGCTACACAATGGGCATGCAGTTACTTTCGTAGCTAGGAACCACATAGAAATTACAAAGGCATCATAAGAGAACTTGTAGAGCAAAAATGCAAACTACGAATGAACTATATATACAGTACAAGATAGCTATGTTGCTGCTTAGGACGAACCATTAAATATTAAATATAATGGCATTGCTTGTGGACCTGTAGAAAAGGACAAGCAAGCATTACATAAGTGTGCCTACAAATGAATTGAGCAATCAAACTGAGTGTTTCCTAGAATTTCAGCTAATATAAACTAGCCAGGTCATTTTAACAAATATATATGTAAGCGGTAGTATATCCTGAAATGCAAGAGACGTTGGGTGACTCAGAATTTGCGGTGAGCTACACAATGGGCATGAAGTTACTGTCGTAGCTAGGAACATCATAGAAATTATAAAGGCATCATAAGAGAACTTATAGAGCAAGAATGCAAACTATGAATAAACTATATATACAGTAGAGGATATCTATGCCGCTTCTTAGGACGAACCATTAGATATTAAATATAATGGCATTGCTTGTGGACCTATAGAATAGGACAAGCAAGCATTACACAAGTGTTCCTACAAATGAATTGAGCAACTGAATAGAGTGTTTCGTAAAATTTCAGCTAATATAAACTAGCCAGGTTATTTCAACAAATATATATGGAAGCATTAGTATATCCTAGAAAGCAAGAGACATTGGGCGACTCAGAATTTGCGGTGATCTACACAATGGGTATGCAGTTACTTTCGTAGCTAACAATAAACGAGACAGAAATTATATGGCATCATACGAGAACTTGCTAGGCAGGAACGCAAACCACGAATGAACTACACAATAGAGGATAGTTATGTCGTTGCTTAGGATGAACCAGCACCAGATAAGAAAACAATGACATCACACTTGTGAACCTATAGAAGAGGTTGTGCAAACCAACATGTTCACTGTTCCCTTTTGAGCTCTATGCAAAGAAAAAACAAATAGTCAGCATTGCATCTTTTAAAGATCTAGGTAGCAATAACAAAATAATAATCTAACTAGTACAATGAGTTTAAACGGGTACTACAGGATAGCAGAACAATGCTAGGGAGGAAATAATAGCAGGAACTTAGCTCGGGATGAACCAGATAGATTCAGTAACTAGGGAGCAGGGCATCCACACTAATATTTTCCACCGACTTTATATTTTCCAAGAACTACACAATAGCAGGCAATTACTGTTGTAGGGAATAGCTAAGAAAATGTGCATGGCAAAATAACAAACATGTGCATGACTTGAAATTTCTAGAGCAACGAATGCAAACCAACTTATCCTGTGACCTTGTATGTACCACAAAGAACAAGCATGCCAGTGACTTGTGTGTACTAGCATGATTACAAAAATGTAGTTCACTGCAACAGGCTTTAACCTGCTATACTGCTGAGAAAACAAAAAGGGGTTGGATATTTGGTTACCTTGGTCGGAGAGGCATCTAAGCATCATCAGTACCGTGCAGGTGACGTCCAGGTAACCGAGGCTGTTGAGGTTGCGGGGAAGCAGATCTTGGGCGGTCGCGAAAGCAAATCTTGGGCGGTCGCGGAAGCAGATCTTGGGCGGTCGATGCTGGCTTGAGCGTAGTGGACCAGAGCATCACTGAGGCAGATGAGGTGTAGCAAACAACGATACCCGTGCAGCTGGTCTGGAGCGGTGGACAGAGAACTCGTTGAACTAGATCCCGTCTGGTGGACACCGATGAAGTGGCTCCGATACGGTTGGTTAGCTTTTGGCGGTGGGGAAGTAGAGCTTGAGAGGTCGACGACGCCATTGGCATGGTCAGCGAGACCGCAACTCAGGTGCAGTGTCAGAGAGACCCGATGAACTAGATCCGATGGGGTGGGCGTCGGTGACGCGGCTCCACAGCGGTGCATGAGACCACCGCTCAAATGGCTCAGGCCGCTGTGGAATTGCTGCCAGCCCGTGCGCGCGGTGGTCATGGAGCTGAGGACATGGGGGAGGAGCCTAGGATTTTTGGGAGGGGCCAGTGCAAAAAACTGCGCGAATTAGGGATAATGGAGGTGAAAAGAAAAATAATTATGATCATGCCCCCAAGCTACCTAATGTAGCTTGACCATAGGCATCTGAACAATGGGTAAAATGGTAATTTTAAAGTAATTTTTTTTTGAAATGGAGGGGCACGAAATGCTACAAGGTCGGTGTGTGATTCTGCCGCTCGACTGAGATTTTGAATTTGGCTAGCGTCCATCTAATAATAATAGAAAAATGGTACTCCCCGGGTGGAGATTTGGCCTGAAAGATTTTGAAATGGTGGGGCGGGAAATGCTGCAAGGTCGGTGGGTGATTTTGCCACTTGATTGAGATTTTGAATTTGGCTAGCGTCCATGTACTAGTAGAGTATAGTAGTACTACTACTAGTAAAAAATTAAGGTGATAGACCGTACGGCTATCTGGTCAGGAATTCATGGCCGAGAGTCACATCAACTGATCATCCATGACCACACTTGAGTAGAGTACTAGTCACTCTCTCCTGCCCATTTTGTTAGGTTCATCGAAATTTTGACAAATCCAAATCAACTAATATGGGCCGGAGAGAGTAATTTTTCTTGGAATTCCCATATTGTGTTGCGTATCACGCATAGAATCATTAGTTGGACCCTTTTTTCCCGTGTAGCAACCCCCCGCATTAACTTTCCAGGAACCGAACCGAACCGAAGAGAGAGATTGCATGCGGGCTGGGTGAGAGACCGTGCACGATGGATGGGAAAGGATCATTGGCGGTTGCGCTTGTTGTTGCTGTGTGCATGCGGTCGTCTCATTTCCACATGCTTCCCCTGGCATTCCCAGGCCTTCTTTAATAAATATTTGTATTTGGAACCGCTTCCTCTGCCATTCTACGGGACCGAGACCACACGAACACCATCATCCATGGCCGGCAACAAGCAGCAGGATTCGCCATGGGCTGATCTCCCTAAGGGAGTCGTGCAGAAGATAGGTGACATCTTCCTGTGGACGGACGACTTTGACTACTATGCCGCCTTCAGGGCAGTCTGCAGCACCTGGTGTGGCTTCATGGAGGAGTGCTTTATACTAGCCAACTGGATTGTTCTAGACCACTAGTTATCGGAGGAGTATCATCGGGTAGACAACGCTACCATCACGTTGCTGAACGTGAGAACCAGTCGCCACCTTGAGAAGAAGATTAATAGGGTTATTTGCAGGTGCTTTCTTGATATTCATATGTATATGTGCGATCCTTTTTTTGCGTTCACCTCCTATACGATATGTTTTTCAAGTTCTATTTCTCCATCTACTTTTTTTAGCTTGATTGAATCTATGTCTGTTTAGCTTGACTGGATCTTTGCTTCTCCTCTCTCTCTCTCTCTCTCTCTTTGTGTCTCTGGAAGGTACTTTTATGTTGGTAGCACAACGGGCGGACTCCTTGTGCTTGTACGGAGGGTGCAGCCATACAAGACACGATTGTACAACCCCTTCTCGGGTGCTATCAAGCGCCTGAGGGTGGATATACAGACCGAGCAGGTGGCTTCTGTCGCTGTGAAGATGTTCCCGTCGTTGATGGTGTTCACATCAAACCTTCGGAACACCATCATTCGGTAGGCAGATGAGGGCATGGAGGAAGGCAGTAGACCGGTCTTTGGTGAAGGGGTGGTACACGCCGAATGAATTTGCAAAACTCCAGAGCATGACTTATTATGCATGTGATGTTTTCGTCGCAGACAGATACGGGTCTGTCCTCTCGACTATGCCTGGTGCTGCTCATGGTGATGTCCAGATGCAGCGCTCCACATGGACCCTAAAGATGATTCCCCCGTCGCACGCCCTATTCCGGGCTGCTGGTACCTGGAGAATCGTTTTTACCTCCTTGAGACCGACGGGGAATTGTTGTTCGTTGTGAGTGGACTGGTCTATGGCGACAGGCCTATTGTTTATCGGGTTGATATACAGAACTGTGTCCTTCAGCCGGTCAGAGGCATCGACATCCATGATATCTTCGTTGTTGACAATCGGTGCATCTGCATCGACAACGCCAGGGTACCCACGGTGTAGGCCGACAGCATCTACTATCCGGACCTATCCCATCAAATCTTACATTTTTTATGCTCTTGCGTGGGAAGAGGAGCCAAGGGTTGTCCATGGGTATGGAGTAGGAGGATTATGGCACAATGACCATCCTTTCAAACTCGATCGATTGCTGGCGTTGTATTGCAGTACCGTCAAGCATTCTAAGCTATAGATGGTGCCGCCTTATAGAGAATATGGTACCACCCACTATGATTACTACGACGTATACCCATCAGATTAGATTGATGGATCATGTGGGTTCAGTCCTATTATATTCTCTGTCTATGAATTATATGCAAGTGCAAGTTGTATGGTGTGCCTGTAATACAATGGATGCTCTATGTTTCAAAAATATCATGTGTTGTACCTCTTTCAATTTCACTATTTTTCTATGTACGTGTAGTAATTCTGATACATGCTCGCTTTGTAACAATCCTCAAAGAACTTACAACTGCGAATTACAATCCTCAAACAACTTAAAACTATGAATTACAGTAGATTATTACAATCCTCAAAAAACTTACAACAGCGAATTACAGCAGATTATTACATTCCTTGGTAAACTTACAACAAGTTACAATAGCGAATTAATGTTGCATCAAAGTCCATCACAACTAAAAAAACACAATAACTCATGTTACAAAAAAGGTCTTTATGGAGCTTGCGTCGCGAGACATGTAACAACTGTCTTCCCATGAGAGATGCAGATTAGATTATTAAGTATGTTCTGCATCAAAGTTTGCCTGTTTTTCAATTCATTCAAGTCTTTGCGTGCTAGGGTGATTACTGAATCTGTTTTTTTGGCTTCTTGCTCAACAATATCAAGGGCATATTGCATGGCATCCCAAAATAATCTTTCGGCTGTAATAAGAGGGACAGTCGAAGCAGTGTGCCATGAGCAATAGGTATTGTCACTGCTGCTGTCTGAAACAAACTCGAAACTTGGAGAAGCAGGTCTTTGTTCGACATTTAGGGGGATATTTGTAGCCTGAAAAAAACACAAAAAAGTTCTAACAGCATTACCAAGCAATCACATCACTATGGATTTTAAATGTGTCAATATGGTGTTATGAGGAAGGAAGCAATTAACAGTGGTGACTCATACATCTATTTCTTCTTGAATAACTAGACCAGTTGATGCCATGGAGCGATGCGAGCATGTGCTTCTCTGTGAAATGACTGCTCTACTAGAAGATGGCTGAGGCCAAGACAAATCAAGTTACTTTAACGGAATACTTGGGAAACAAGCTACAAGTTCATTTTGAATACATTTGAAAAGATTTCACCAGACAAAAATAACAATGCGTGTAATCAACCAAAGTACTTGATGCAGACTGATCAAACTAAAATGTGTAGAACATGAAAAAAAGAATATGAAAACTAAGGCCTAGTTTGACAGCAAAGTATTTTTTGAAGTATTTAGAGAATACTTCAGTTTTTTAAAATACTGAAGTATTGAATACTTCAAGGTGTTTGGATCAAAAAAAATTGTGGTTTTAAAACTAAAGTATCCTCCAAAACTGTGTTTTTTTAAAGAATTTGAGAAGAAGGTCTGACCCTATTTTTTCCAAAACTGAGAAAGGAGAAAAACAGTAGTATTTCTTAGTGAGGCGTTGAAATACTTTGGTTTTTTAGAATACTTCAATTTGAAAAACTTTGCTACCAAACTAGGCCTAAGCCATTATGTTTCTCATAAACTAGCCAAGGACTACGCAACGAAAGCTGCCACTGTTTTAATCATAGGGGAAAAAGAGTACCTAAATCAACAAAAACAGACCAATTGTGTGCCTCGAATATACTAGTCAGATCATTCTAGACAAACAATGAAACAAACTAGTATACATTGGGTTATTCATGAACAACTAGATCATTTCAACGGTTCAGCGACCTCAGAACAAAACAACTGAACTATCATGTGCCTCGTATTAAAATGGAGAGTTCATGTATCTATGATACATAGTAGATACAAGAGTGGGATGAAGGGCATAGAGTTTATTATGATACATGTGTATTATACAAGATCTAACCGCTAGTGTGGCCTTGTTCTTATTATCAGCCAAATCAGATGCAATACACCTGGTCCCTGCATATCAAGGAAATTGAACTAAGCAGATGGAACAAAAGCAGACAATTGTGGGGCTAAAATGTTTGACGCAAATATTTAGCCAAAAAAAATGAAAACAAGACAGAAAAATGGTAAATCTAAGCAATCAAATGTGGCAAGGAACAAACTTTGGTTGCCAAACTTCGGGTGTGTGTGGGGGGGCTTAAGGTAGGAGTTACACGAGTTCTAGGGCAGCTGTTGTGGATAGACGGACTATATACTCCATTGTTGCTCCTCTGCATAAAGATAAGGCTAACTATAAGTACAAACATGTTCCATCATGATATAAGTAGGCATGAAGTGAAACAAAAGTGATGGGGTCTTACAAGATTATAGGAGCCATTCACTCTATGATATTGTATGCAACCTGGGGCTACTCGTTGCATAATAACAACAAACAGTTAGTACAGGATAGTAGGACAATAGCAGGATGGAAAATACTCGTAAATCAGCCAACGAGAAAGACATTATATAATAATATCTCCTGTGGATAGGTACATCAGAGAATGTAAACAAATAGGTTAAGTGGCTAATAATTCACAAAGAAATATACGTAAAAACAATTCAATGTGTAGATTTTAAGTCTAACCACAACGAGTTAATTTAGTAAATCACAGGTATATCAAGTAAAGAAACTGTTGGTTAGGAAATTTAGTACGAATACAGTACATTGCCAAACAAAGCAACTCGTGCAGGGAGATTAGGTTACCTCGGTCGGGGGGCGTCTAGGCCTCCTCCGCATCCTCGTGGGTCACGTTGAGGTCGCCGAAGGTGCTGCGGTTATAGTGGGTGTCGACGACGGAGAAGCAGATCTTGAGGGGGCGAGGATAGAAGTAGAGCGCTGGACCAGAACATCCATGGAGAAGATCCGGGGCGGTCGATGACGGGCTCTGCGCCGGACAAGAGGGTCGGTTGAGCAGATCAGGTGTGGCGAGTACGCCGGCTTAAGTGCAGTGGGGATGTTCTATCCAGTGACGTATTCCTAGAGGAGAGTGGGGGTAGGGTTTTTGGTGTGTGTGTGTGGGTGAGGTGGGGGTTGGTCGGGTGGAGGGCTTGTCGCAGGGAAATACGCCTACTGCTAGTACTATAGTGGGAAAAAAACGAGTGAAGCCCCCCACCTACCGAATTCACTAGGGATCCAATGGTAATTTCGAAATATATAAAATTTCGGGGCACCGATTATGTTCGGATAGAGGGGAGATTTTACCTCTTTATTTTTGTTTTGAATTTGGTCATGGTCCATGTACTCCCTCTCTGCTCAAGAATCCAAGGCGTACTCCCTCTCTATTCAAGAATTCAAGACCGTACTCCCTCATTGTTCAGAAGTCCAGCACCTCAAGTCCTCAACTGATCATCCATGGCCGTACACCTAATGATAAGGAATCTCTAAGAAGAATGGATATTGTGCAGCCATTGCCAAGGGCTAATTAATTAGGAGTAACACAAATCAGATGTTAATAAAGGTGAGGCAAATTTCGTAATCACTGAGTTAGAGGACTAAATCGAAGCACGGTATAAACAGTTATATGTGTTTATCTCTGGTCTATGCCATAGAAGTGAACAATTACATAAAATTCGTAATAAACTCATCAATACTCCGTAATAACATTAGCATCAAACTTAGTTTACATCCAAAATGCATCCTTGCTAGTACCAAAAGAGAATGTACATGCCACTACTACTAGTACTAGTAAACTGGAGTAGTAAAATAGTACTAAGTACTACTCGTTGCACCATCCAGTCTTGTTGGGATCATTAGCCGTAGATTAAGATCATTTTTTTCTTGTCGATGCAAACCTAGAAGATACATGGTTGGACTCTCTACCCTTTAGCAGGAACAATGGCGGCACCCCGAGGTACGTCATGAGCTCGTCGGACGGGAAGTTGGCCGGTGACGATCTGCTCGACGGATCGATTACCGCACTAAGTGTCTCGACCATCGAGAAATGCTGCCTGAAGTTTCACAGCGTGGGCTAAGACATGACCACAAGCACCTGTCCTGCCTAATGCACACCAAGGACACGATGGCGGGCGGGCCAAGCGTAGTAATAGTCAGGCCTAACACGGTACCATAATCCCCATAGAGGATGCGCGTGAATCCCCTCGTGCTTGCTGGTGGCGAAATTGGCATCACACAAAAGAAGGCAAGGCTGTAGATGGCCCTAGTTACTATGATCCCGTGGGCCTCATTCATGTGGGGAAGGAGCCCTGCTGGTGAGGCAATGAAACGACAGGCAGGATATATGCATGAGCACGGGCTGAGCGGGCACGCGATCTTGTGCTCGTCGAGCTCGTTGAAGGCGACCAAGCTAAAGCAGCCTTCATGATTGGTTTGCATCATAGAAAAAAACTTTCCTATGCTTGGAACTATAAGAATCAAGATCCATCTATCTAGATACAAGCAACATGTGGATATACATCCATAGGATACATAACCTCAAATACCAAAGAGCTTTTTCGAGTATGAACTTATTGGTGATGTAGCCGATCTCTTGCCGATCTCAAGATCGGGATGAAGTCCATCTGATCCAACATGTCCAACACCATCAAGTCCAGCACCGCAAAGTAGTGGTGCATCCATGATCGCACGCACATTCGGTTATCCCGACAACCTCCATGCCCTTGCTCCAGCGAAGCCGCGGAAAAATCCTTTTAGAAAAATCCACCGGGAACATGTATCTTGCTGATCTGAGACCATGGGAAATTCTAAAGGGGTAGAGATCCTTCGCGAGGAGGTGTGAGATGAGAGGAGGAGAGGGGGGCAGCCTAAGGGCCATGGCGTGGAAGCCATGCTGGGTTCCCCCACCTCTTCCACATTCATGTGGGTGGAGCTCCCACTCCCATAAAAAGCCTCCACTCAAAATTCCACTCACCTCCATTAAATTTCCACCAAATTTCATGCAAGCTGTCATTTAATAAAACTCGTTTATTTATTTTATCCAGAATTTTTTAATTACATTAATTAAAAAACATTCACATAAAACCCCTTGCAACATTTCATTATCACATGCAAAAATAGTTTCAACAATTTCACCCGAAACAATTCCGGTTCCATACAAATAATTTCACCGTTTTGATATTCGTTCTCTGGCATCTTATTTGCTCCAAATGGTGTTGGTATCCCTTAAGTATCTCACCCTATGATTCGCGAATAATGCAGACATGATCGAGACCCCTTTCCGGTCAATAATCAGCAGAGGGACATGGAGAACCGTACTGAATCCCACACATTCAACGATGACTTCTGTGATCGTGAGAACATTTTACATATGTAACTCAATCCCTTTGTCTCGCGATATATTACATGTCCGAGATTCGATCATCGATATCTCCATACCTAGTTTCATCTCATTACTGACATCCACTCTTTTCTCATTCCCGTGATATAACATTCTAGTGATCACATCACTTGCTTGCAAGCTAACTAATGTGATATCACCAAGAGGGCCCAGAGTATATCTATCCATCATCGATATGGACAAATTCCACTCTTGATCCATGAGACTCTACATAATAACTTCGTAGCACTGAACCCACATTTATAGTCACCCTGTTATAGTGTGACGTTTGATGTTATCAAGATACTATTCCAGTGTTAGTGATTGACATGGTCTCATGGTCTAAGGACTAGGATTACTTCATAAGATGTTATAGCAATATAAACACAATGAATTTGATCTTAATGCTATACTTCGAATGAACGTTCATCACATCATTCCAAAAATGTTGTGATCTCGTTATTAACAACATCCAATGTCCATGATCAGGAAACCTTTGATCATCTTGTTAATCAACGAGCTAGTTTATAAGAGAGGCATAACTAGGAACTTTCTTTTTGTTTATTAAACACACATGTATTAACATTTCCATATTAATACAATTATAACATGCAAAATAAACATTTATCATAAACAAGGAATAAGATAATAATCACTTTATTATTGCCTCTCGGGAATATTCCCTTCACTTTGTAGGGGCACTCAATCATCGCCGTAGACTTGACAGCGTCCATAGCCACCGGCCCGCGGTACGCGCACTTGTGGAAGTGGTTATAGAGGAAAGATCGGCTCACCGACGTAGTGCCCGCTGGCCAGAAACCCGTGTTGCCTTTGCTGAGGACTATACTGATTGAGTTTGGTACTATACTTACAGGAATACGCTAGGCACCTTGCCCTGCCTCTATGACCACTTCACACCATGCTTCACACTGCTTCGTCAAAACAAAAAAAAGGCTGCATAAAGTTGATAGGTGAGTAAAGCAGGTGTCACGCGGTACTATACCCGACAAACAGATCCACGTGAGAGGAAAGAATATCTACTCCTAGAGAGGGGGCCTGGTGCAGCGTGTACAATGCTGCAGGGGAGAAACCGAGGACTGCATGCATGTCTTCGACACCAACTTGAAATTAACTTTTTTTGGTACTGAGGGAGTGCGGTGACCCAACATACCACTGCATGATGTAGTACAGTATAGTCGTTGACATGACACCAATGAAGCACCATTCACCAGTATTACATCCCTCAGAGTGGTACAACAGAAACACAACAGGTCCAAGACATGACTATAGGTTACAACTCAACTCTTTACACAAGATCCAGAGAACACTCTAGGTTAAAGAGAGAGAAAGAAACTTCTTACAAAGAAAAATCATAAATAAGCAACTCAAAAACTATCTTGCTATTAAGACTAGTATTTAAACTAATGGTCTAGCATTGCTGTTATTGCAATACACTACAGAAATAGGTTCTATGGCTAAATATTATATTCCTATCTAATCAGTAACTTCGTCTTCACTTGAGTTGGTGTATATGTTGACCTTCTCGACTTTATTGAAAAGCTTTAGCTTTTGATGATGATTCCGGGGGCATAACTTGATGTAGACGTTGTCTTATTGGCTTCAGAATCTAGCAAGGGTTAAGGAGATACTTTGAGTACGAGCGTACTTAGCAAGTTCACTAGAAAAGGAGTGTTTGATGCACTATATCTATAGCCACAGACCATAGGTCATAGGCAATGCAGGTTTTCGTAAACATTTCTTCAAAGGCTGCTTTTATTCTGAAAATCTATGTCCGTCAGCCTTCACGGGTTTACCAGAACTTTCATGGAGTTCCTTTCCCGCCGCGTTCGCAGCTCCTTCCCGGAACAGGGAGTAACAAGTTATAGTTCTTACACTCTGCAGAGGTGCGTCACTTTACCCATGAGAGATCTTAGCTTTGTTGCACATCCGGGCCGCGAACCCGTTCACACTTCCGTGGTGTGAGGCCCAGACTAAGACCCAAGCCAGTCACTGCCTTCTCCGCGACCCCGCATGTCTCCTTGGTGTATGCCAGCCCACCTATTGAATTACGGCAATGGCAGTACAGACCGTTCAGATACCGGAACTATCATGGGACGTTGAGGGATCCCACCCATATGCTGCATATCCTCTACGAATTACCATAAATAATATGAATGCTACGAGTGATAACAACCACGACCCGCACATCCAGCAACATGCGAGAGGGAAAAGATACAGCTGACTTCTCCGTCCCATTCCAAATCTCATGGTCAACGCGTAATATACGGTGCAAGAATCACTGGCGACATTGGTTGTTAAGTCCTAGATAATATGTTCCTTTACCACCGAAACTCTTATAGTAGGTTATTACCTCATGGTAAATAACCTATAATCACATTATTATGAAAATAGTGTTTTCTGATTTTTTTCAAATGCAGGTGATGACAACACTGGATTTGTAAAATACTTTACAGAAAATAATCAAAGGACATGAGCAATCTTGTTATACAAGTAAAGTATAAAGTATTAACAATCTTGTTATACAAGTAAAGTATAAAGTAAGGTGTTTACTATTAATTGTCATATGTGGATTGAAGTGGCAAAAAGAATAAGATTTGAAGAAAAGGATTCTTTTCTAAGGTCTAAACAATCTTTGTGGTTAAGTAAATGTGACTGATGTTGTTTGTGCTTGCTTAAATAGTTTGGACTTGAGATTCTTTACAATTTAATTATGACAGACCAAAGTTAACTATAAAGTATGTAATAAAGTTTTTTAGCATTATACTTAAAGCTTGGTAACTATAAGTAACTTTAAGAATGTAGATAGACTTAGGGTGTATTACTTATGATACTTGTATCTTGTTCACTTTACATTGTGTCCTTAGAGTTACTTAAGAATGGCATTACTTCTATTGGGGTAGTGATTTCTTTACATTATAATGGTATAAAGGGATTTATCTCTCTATAATGGTGTGGTTAAGGTTTATGAATAAGTAAACAATATTATTTACAATTATGGATTCACTTATAGGGTTTTGATTTGTTTATAAACTTGTGGTTAAAGTAAAGAATGGGTTTTATCTTATTACAATTATTCATGGACATTTTATATTAGAGAAGGATTCTTTTATAAAATAGTTTATACTTATGGTTGAAGGATCATTCAATAAGATTGCATTTAAATGGTGTTAAATCATTTTGACCTCATAATGTTAGTATTTAAGATTAATACTATTTATTACATTTAATTGGTTAATTTAAGAAATATTAACAAATTTTATTTGTCATTTTATGAATTATTAACTAAAGAAATAGGTTTAAATTTAAGGTTTGAAAGTGTTTAACTTTTTATTTAACTCAAAAGTGGAATATCACATTTTTAACATGTAGGTATTATTTTTGTGATTATTCTGGTATATTACACTTATTTTTGTGATTTAAAGATAATAAGATATGATTTTTATAATACTTATTACTTTATAAAGACTTAATAAATAACCAATATTTATTTACGAGGAATAATAATGCATGATTATAGTTTTAAATTATAATTCTTATTTTTCTAAGATTTTTGGTATTTTATTTATGTTTTTTCAAATTTACCATTATTAAATTAGGAATTATCAAAGTTTTATTACTTGTAAAACTTTTATTAAATAATATTTATTTGAATAATCATCATAATAATATTTGATAATAGTTTTAAGTTGTAGATTTTATTTTTCTCAAGAATTTCATATATTATATGTATTTTTCTGATTTATAAAACAAAAGTTATTGATTTTATAAGATTGAATCATTTTATTTAATTTCTAGAATTAATAAACTAAATAGTTTATGATGTACTGCTGATGTCAGCATGGGGTGGAAGATTTTTCTTACTGGGTCGATCCTTACCCCCAGTCACTGACTGGTGGGGCTTAGAGCCACGTTGGTGTGCCATGCTGGCATTGACCAGTAATTCTTTTTACACCTCAAGCTATTCTAGCCACAGAGACAGACAGATGGGCCCGTGTCCACATCAGCTGTCACATGTGCACGTCGGAGCCTCACCGGAGTTGCACTTGGGAACGGCGGCAGAGGGATTTCTAGGAGGTGCAGTTCGAGCGTTTCAACCTAGTGGACTATGCAGAACCCGTATGAGGTGGCGCCGCCCACTGATGATCATCGGAGCGGGGAGTACAGCGATGGTTGGCAGCGGCGCACCAAGTCCAACGACGCGGACATGCTCAGAGATCACTGGAAGACAAGATAGAGGGCGCTGGGGATTCGTGAGCTCACCAGGAAGCAGAAGAGGTCGATGACGAGGCTTGTGGTGGCCTATAACGGCGATGGAGCCACGGCGGAGCTTGGTCGGAGTTCAGGAAGAAGTGATCTGGGGGCTCGATTCCGAGAACTTCGGCTCAATTACTCCGGCTAATCGACACAGGGGAGCAAGGCGGTGCTCACAGTGTGCTTGTACTGCCCCGGGGAAGCTCGGAACACCGGCGATTCATCGGCTTAGGGTTCCGGGTTTGAGGAACCAAAGAGAGGGAGGTTGCTGGGAAGGGGAAAATAAGATGGGATCAAAGCATTTCACCACGGCGTCCTTATCTCCTCTCCAGAAGATGACGGGTGACGGCGGGCATCACGATGCTGGTGAACGGCGACGGCGGCGCCACCGAGCTGCTTGTCGCTGGGGAGGAAGACGACGGATAGGAGTAACAAAACGGTATCTGGGCCGGGCTTTGGTTGGGCCGTGGCTAAGTGAGTGGAGGAAGAGTGTTGCTGCTACTGGGCGGTGGATAGGTAGGGAGAAGATCTGGGCCGGCCTGCTACTTGGGGCTGGTCTTTTTTTTCTTTTCTTCTTGTTTTCTTTATCTATTTCTGTTTTGCTTTTAAGATTTATATTTCTACATTTGATTTGAGTTTTCTTTGTAGAATTAATTTGCTGGATAATTGTAGGAATACTAAAATGTATTTGAAATTCTGGTATGAATTTAGCATTTTGATGGCATGCTTTATTTATTATTTTTCTAACTTTATAATTACAGAGATATTATTTTATTAAATAGAGTAAGTAGAGTTTAGGGCTTTAGGATTTATTTAAGATCTTAAAAATTAACTATAACATTATTTTTACTTTGATTTGGAGTAATGAAGTTTTAAAATGTTTAGTAATAGTCATAAGGTTTATTTTTATGTATTTAATCACGTAGTAAGATATAGGGTGGTTTATAATTAGGGTATTCCTACCTATTTCATACTCATATGGAATAAATGGTTAGAGATATGGATCAAAGACTTTGTTCAATGATTATAGATAAAATATTTATGAAATGTTGATGAGAAAACTTATTAATAAGTTTAGAGTTCTGATTTGTAATTACTCACCCTAGGGTTTAAGGTACTTACTATACTTATTTTCTTTTGTTGATGTGAATAAAGATTAATGTTTAATCATATTGTCTTCATATTTGTGATCAGAGTGATGTTATCTGGAATGTCTCATGATAAAGATTTGATAAAGATAACTCCTGAGCACATATGGTTATGATAATTGGAATTGAGAAAAGATGTGCTTAATTGATTTCTTATAGGAAAATATTCCTATAAAGCATTGTGGAAAAAAGATGATACATCAACCATAGAAAATGGATATTAGGTTTGGTATTAAATTTAGGGTTTAGTGTTTAACAAGGATTACTATATTCCATACTTCATAATTCTGGACTTCTAACTAAGGAATTCCTTTCTTAGATATACTACTTCTTCTTATACATCATCATGTGTTAACATGAGGAGCTTTACCTCACAATAATATTCTTATCAACCTTTTATTCTTCTAAACCCATTGATAAATCCAATGAGCCTTACACTAAAGCTTTTCATAATCTTCACTTATCCATACTTGGTTATATCCACTACTCTACTGCTGATAATGTCCCAATCCAACAAGTGGTTAATTCTAACTCCAATCATACTCTTCCTTAATCATCCTTCACTAATATCACTTCAATAGATGTATACATCAAATCCTACTTCACTTCAAGGCTTAGTATTTCCAAAGAGGAAAATACTACTTCTTTAATCCAATGTTGCTCTAACATTATTTTAATCATACTATCTTGTCTCTACTTGACTCCAATATCTAACATTCCAACTTCACATTATATTACTGTGACTTGTAATGACTAATCTAGGATAATATATGTATACTATGGTTCAATCATGTTTTATCCACCAATGTCACTTATACATGGTATAAGCATTCAATATTGGTGAATAAGGCATGATCATTATAATCCTTTATGATTCAGGTTTCCAGTTGGCTAAACAAGGCTTCCATCCATACAACATTACAGTTGTATTATAATTATCTTCTATCTAGCTCTATTGGATTAAGAGATATTATTCATTGACTATACCTACTTGATCCAATAGGATTACTCCTGGGAACTTGCTTCAGGGTTCATCCTTGTAATCTTCTTTGTTACCATATTGATTTGGGTTTCTTCAATCACTCCCATCCTAAAGATGGTATCTAAAACTAGCTTCACTATTTACCTCTTCTTACTTCTTTCTTTATAAGCCTTAAGTGAATGCTATAATAAGAACAAGAGTTGATAGGTCAAGAATTGATAGGTTAAGAATTGGTGAATCAATAGTTGATTACTCATTATTGATGAACAATAAATATAAGGATAGGATCCAATAGAGATGATAAATATTGATATGGAAAGAAAGATATATCGTGAATGATCTTAACTTTGGTTTCCTTCCTACTCAATATCACTAGAGAGTTAAAGTTAGGTATTTCCATGATACTCATGGTATAAGTAGATGAGATTAAGATATAGTTGTTACATTCTTATTATTTGTGTTATATTTATAATTTGGTATTCATGAGTGATTATAATGAATACTATGATATGATCACCTAAAGATCAAATATAAATCATTAAGTAATGTATTAGGTTTGAATTTTACTACATTTGATCTACCCTTAGATCAAATCATGTTTACCCAAAATAAGGTTTTAGGAAAGGTCCTATTGAAACTTATCGAGAGCAGTTAACTTGATGATCTACTTCAATTCCATCAAGTTAAGATAAGCTTCAATCACCTTGACAAGTTTTTGTTTAAAAGCGCGAAAATTATTGAGATTTTCTATGCATGAATGCAATGCACACATCTGTGTTCAGCTTATTTCTAAGCTCTAATGCTAGGATGTTACAAGGAGCAGTAGCAATACTAGTACACATTGTACTATAGTGTATCACTAGTACTAGCACACTCCCTCTATTCCAAGTATTGAGAAATTAGTAGGAGTAGTGAAGTATTGAACAACGTATCCAAGCTACTACTCCAATAGAGAGAGTACAATCACTTTGTTTTATTTGTTCTTTTTTACTACTAGTTGTAAAATCTAATGTATATTATTTCATAACAAAATTTGGTTCTACTATATGTAGAACACACACTTGATTGGTTAGTTTTAGGGTCCTTGTGTAAATGCATGGACTTGGATATATTTTCATTTTTATGAGGTCCTTTATATAACTTGTACTTCCACCGACCATGTTAACTTAAAGAACCTCGCTCCTATAGGGACTAACCAAATTAAAAGAAAATGACACTTCCCCAATTATCAGACAAAGTGGACCATGGTTTCTTATAATTCCCAAAGTTTTTAGTACTACAGTATGATTTTTCAAGCTTCCTAGCTAACTTTGCACCCAAATGTTGATGTTGAAGCTTCTAACATGTTTTTATTGTGAAGCAACTACAAATATGATGACTCAAAATGCCACCGCCCCCTTTTTACACATAAAGTATAACCTTTAAATGTATACGCCCTTTTAAGCTTCCAAGCTAAATTTGTGCAATAAATTGATTTTTGGGGCTAGATGTTTGAATGAATGGGCGGGGTGTTTGAATGGATGGGCGGGATATTTCGGCGCTCTCCCGAAATTTTGAGGCTGAAGATTGGGTACGCTACTCCCACTCCCACTTGGGGATGTTGTCTCCGTCAGATAGACCCACACTCCCGTACGCTTTCGAGCATTTAATGAGTTGATAGACATCTACTGTGTTTCAAACAAGATGACCAAGGTTACAACCATAATTGCTTTTTTTTACTTGCACAACCATAGTTGCTGATACCGTGTCCATGTTTTATACTCCGTACATTGGATGCATATTGGCCAATCAAGCTTTGCTTACAAAGGGAAAATCCAAATGATTTGTTTTAAAAAATCCAAGTGACTACATTGTTTTTGGCTATGAAGCAACTTCAAAGATTATGGATCAATATGACATTGTGCCAGTTGTCACACGAAGTAACCTATTTAATGGATAAACCCATTCAATCTTAGTGGCTAAATTCTTGCAACAAATTGACAATATGGCAATTTAATACAAGCATGTCAATTTTGGTAACATGGTCAAGAGAAATGATGGAGAAGACTCTAGAACGATGGAGAAGTTTGTTTTGAGGTTTGTGCATAGCATTTATTGTGCTAAAGACTATATCAATTGTATCTTTTAGCATTAGATGTTAATTGAATGGAAAAGAAGATCCAGCGGCTGGCAATGTTGGGATTCGTGAATCTTGATCCAGCGATCAATATTCAAAGTTATTCATACATTATATAGTGGTAAGATAATATAAAATAGAGAGTTTAGGGAATTTTCAATAATGTTCAAGCTTTAAGCATATATTCGTGGATTAATGGAATATAGCGCTACCGCAATTTAGTGAAAGTATCTCAATTTGGATCTATATATAAGTACAGGATTTCAGCTGCTTGGTTAGGGTGTACGTGGGTAGAGGGTTTAAGTTTTAGGGGTTGTTTAGGGTTTAGGGTTTAGGGAATTTTCAATAATGTTCAAGTTTTATACTTATGTTCGTTGAATAGAATAGCGTTACCCAAATTAAAAAAAGTGTGCGAAAATTTAGGGTTTAGGGGTATACGGGTTTAGGTATATAGATTTTGATCTATAAGTGCATGATACCAGCTGCTTTTGGTTAGGGTTAGGGGTTGAGGGTTTAGGGTTTAGGGGTATAGGGGTTAGGGTTTAGGTTTTTGGGGGTTAGGGTTAAGTGAATTTTCAATAATGCTCGAGCTTTCGTGAATTAGAATGGCGTTAGCGCAATTTAATGAAATTATATCAATTTTTGATCTATAAGTGCATGGTACCTGCTTGCTTGGTTAGGTTTGTTTATGGGCCGAGGGTATACCTGGGCATGTTCCGGGCCGGGCCGGGCTCGGGCCAGGCCTGACAAAGACCGCCTGGTAAACCTGAGCCCGAGCCAGCCCGGCTATCGAACTGGCCTGAGCACTGAGCCCGGCCCGTGGTGCACATAATTCTTTGGGTCGTCGGGCCATGGGCCGGGATTCTCCCTAATTTTCAATTTCCTCTTGCCCGAGCCTGGCTCGTGCATCCTTCGAACATAATTGTGAAGCCAGGCCCGGCCATGACTGAAAAGCCCGCCGTCGGGCTTTTTGGCCGGTCGGTCGACGGCCGGCATTGCCCATGCCCAGTATAGCCGAGGGTTCAGGGTTTTAGTATTGAGGGTTGAGGTTTTGGTTTTATTAGGGGTAGTTTAGGGTTTAGACTTTAAGAATTTTCCAATAATATATATGCTCGAGCTTAGGGTTAGGGCTCGAGGGGTTTAGGGTTTTTAGGGGTATAGGGCTTAGGGTTAAGGCTTTAGGGGTTGAGGGTTTAGGGTTAAGGCTTTAGGGGGTTAGGGTTTAGGGTATTTTCAATAATGTTCGAGCTTTCGTGAGTTAGAATGGCGTTAGCGTAATTTAATTAAAGTATGTCAAATTTTGATCTATGATGAGTTCATGATACATGCTTGCTTGGTTAGGGTTGTTTATGGGTCAAGGCTTTAGGGTTTTAGTATTGAGGGTTTAGGGTTTTGGTTTTTTAGGGTAGTTTAGGGCTTAGGGTTTAGAAATTTTTCAATAATATGTCCGAGCTTAGTGTGAGGGATTGAGGGTTTTTAGGGGTATAGGGCTTAGGGTTTAGGCTTTAGGGAATTTTCAATAATGCTCAACTCAAGCTACGTGAATTATAATGGTGTTAGCGTAATTTAATGAAAGTATATCAAATTTTAATCTATTAGTGCATGGTACCTTCTTGCTTGGTTAGGGTTGTTTATGGGCCGGGGTTTAGGGTTTTAGTATTGAGGGTTTATGGTTTTGTTTTTTAGGGGTAGTTTAGGGTTTAGGATTTTTTCAAGAATATGTCCGAGCTTAGAGTAAGGGGTTGAGGGAACGTTTAGGGGTTTTCAGGGTATAGGGTTTAGGTAAATTTCAATAATAATGCTCAAGCTTTAGTCCTATATTCGTCGAATATAATGGTGTTACCGAATTAATAGAAGTATTTGAAAATTTGATCTATAAGTGTGCACGACAGCTGCTTGGTCAAGATTTAGGGGTTTAGTGTTTCGGGTTTTAGGGTAAGGGGTTTAGTGTTCAGGTTTTAGGGTTCTCAACAAAAATTGGAAGTGTGTTTTCTCTCTCCTTCGATGACTCTCTCCACCCCTCTCCCCTCAAGCACCGGCCCGGCTGATCTCTCCCTCATCCATAACGTTGCACTTCGCACGTGTGCCTTAGTACATCGGCTCTATTTCTTCTTTTTTTTGAGGGGGTGGCTCTATTTCTTTGGTGTGTTCGGAAGCCACATTGGTGTGGACTAGGAGTAGTACTATACTATATAGGAAGGAAACCACTTTGGTCCTTGGCGGCAAAAAGAATTCAAACTTTTCCGGTTTAGAAATTTTCACTTGCTTCCCAAACATCAGGAGGGAAATTCAAAAGATCCGTCATTCACATTAGTACTTCTTATCATGTCTTATCTCTTACAATACCATACCACTACAAGTGGATGATACCCTTGTATGGCCAGTGTCATTTAGGGGTTTAAGGTTTAGTGATGGCGTGTTCAACGCTTCGTTGGGAGACCCCAAGAGCAAGGTATGATGAGCACAGCAGCAAGATTTCCCTCAGTAAGAAACCAAGGTTATCGAACCAGTAGGAGGAAGGAAACGACTCAAAGGTGTTGCTAGCAACTTGGAGACCTGCACAACACAAACTCAAGACTTTGCCCCAACAAACAGTGAGATTGTCAATCTCACTGGTTTTCTGTAACAAAGGATTAACTGTATGGTGTGGAAGGTAATGGTGGTTTGCAACAAGTAAACAGTAACAGTGGAAGATGTATCAATGGTAAAGATTGGACTGGGGTCCATAGTTCAATAGAGGTGTTCTCCATAGATAAATAAACATGGCATGCTGGGTAAACAAATTACAGCAGGGCAATTGACAGGACTGATCAAGGCATAACAATGCAATACTAGACATTCATGATCCTATGAGATTCGTTTGGGCAATACAACAAGATACATAGACTGCCATCCAATTGCATCTATGCCTAGAAGCCCACCTTTGGGTTATCATCCGAATCCCCTCCAGTATTAAGTAGCAAGCAACAGACAACTGCTTTAAGCAAAGTGTGTAAGGTAAATAATCCACTTGTTCCATGAAGAAGAGACCGTTGTTTTCTCCCTAGTGGCAACAGCACATCTACAACCTTAGAGATTTATGTCACTTACCTTAGATTAAATAGAGGCATGAACCCACTACCAAGCATAAATACCCCCTCTTGGAGTCACTAGCAACTACTTGGCCAAGATATACACTAACAATGGAGAGCATGCAAGATCAAAAACAACACAGACATGATAGAATCAATAAGACAAAACCATTAATCAATCTGACATAGTAATCTCAATATCCATCGGATCCCCGCAAAACAACATGCATGATTACAAATAGATGAGATCTTGATCATGAACGGAGCTCACAAGATCTAGACATGAAAGCACAGAGGAGGAGATACGACCATATAGCTACTACATGGACCCGTAGTCCAAGGTGGAACTACTCACGCTTCATACCGGAGGCTGGCATGATGAAGAAGAAGGCCTTCGGGATGATCTCCCCACCAGCAGGGTGCCGGGAAGAGCTTCAGATCCCCACGATCTAGGGACAATGGTGGCGGTGGCTGCAGACGGTTTTGTGGAATATTGATCGGGTACTTAGGGTTTAGGTATCGGGGGCTTCTTATAGGCGAAGAGGCGAGGAAGGGGTGGCCAGGGGGCCCACACTCTACCCAGGCGCGACCTAGGGTGGGCCCGCGCCTAGGGGTGCGGTCGCCCTGTGGCTCCCCTCAGTCTCTCCTCTGGACTCTGTTTCTCCTTGGTGAAATATTGACTTTGGCTTTTATCCCGTCCAATTCCGGGAATATTGATTTTCTACCATTCTGGAACCAAAAACAGAAGAAAACATGCAACTGGCACTGTGGCATCTTGTTAATAGGTTAGTACCAGAAAACATATAAAAACACCTCAAGATGTAGACAAAGCAAAGCAAAGTAGATACTAAACAAGCATGGAACATCAAAAATTATAGATACGTTTCCGAGTATCAAGCACCCGCAAGCTGAACTCCTGCTCGTCTGATGACCCACAAGTATAGGAGATCGCAACAGTCTTCGCAGGTAGTATTACCCAATTTATTTATTCGACACAAGGGGAGCCAAAGAATACTTGCAAGACTTAACAACTGAGTTGTCAGTTCAGCTGCACCTGGAAATAGTTCTTGCTCACAGAAGTTTATCAGTAGCAATAATAAAGCAACAGCAACAGCAACAGTGAAACAGTAGCAATAGTAATAGTAATGGTAACAGCAAGATTCAAGTGCGGTAGGCATAGGGATGGATGGACAGGCATTGCATGGACGATTCTAAACATGTAACTTCAAGATCTAGGGCATTGCAGATAAATAATAACAAGCACCCAAGTACTAAACAATCCTAGGCATGTGCTCCAAATATAGTCATATGTGCTCGCAATGAGAACTTGCACAACATCTTTTGTCCAGCCAGCCCGTGGCAGCGGGGCCTCTAGGGTCCACTGGTAATTAAGGTGCTCCTTTTAATAGAGCATCGGAGCAAAGCATTAACACTCCGTGAACACATGTGATCCTCACACCACAGCCATCCCCTCCGGTTGTCCCAATTATTGTCACTTTGGGGCCTTTGGATCCGGACAATGATATATGTACACAACTTGCAGATAAGATCACAAACAATACTATCATAATGATTCAATAATAAGTTCAGATCTAAGATCATGGCACTCGGGCCCTAGTGACAAGCATTAAGCACAACAAGTTGCAACAAAGTCAAATAGCACTAATAGAGATACTAGGCACTATGCCCTAACATATCTTATTCGATTACATGATAGAACTCATCCAATCCCTACCATCCCCAAGCCTACATCGGGGGATTACTCACTCATGGATGAGCGAAACATCGGTGGTTGATGGAGATGCGTTGGTGATGACGATGGCGATGATCCTCTCCAAATTCCCCGTCCCGGCAGGGTGCCAGAACAGAGTTTCTCGATCCAAATCTTGGTTTCTGGTGGCGGCGGAGCGGAACTCTTTCTGGAAAACTATTGAACCCCCCTCGGTTTTTAGGTCGAAAGGCAACTTATAGGCGCAGAGGGAGGCCGAGAAGCAGCCTAGGGTGGCTTCACCCCCTCCAGGCGCAGGGTCGGGTGGGCCCGCGCCTGGGGTGGGTCTGGGCCCCCCAGGCCTCCTCTCCGTCTCCCCTTCTAGCTCCGTGGATCTTTTGGTGAAATATAATTTTTGGCATATTTTCCGGGATTTTTCCTGATAGTTCATTTTCTACACAAAAACAAGACACCAAGGTAATTCTGCTGAAAACAGCGTCAGTCCGTGTTAGTTGTATCCAAATCACACAAGTTTAGAGGAGAAACAATAGCAAAGTGTTTGAGAAATTAGATACGTTTTGGATCTATCAACTCCCCCAAGCTTAGCTTATTGCTTGTCCTCAAGCAATTCAGTTGATCACTGAGTGCGATAAAAGAACTTTCACGAACACTTTGCTTCATATGATGTAAATATTCTCAATACAGGAGTTGATGCTTAGACAATTCATAATAAGGAGTATGCAATTAAGTCTACTCAACAGTCATTGCAAGCTATGAAGAGAAACCAACTCAATAATAATAAGTAGCATGAAACATAAACATAAGCAACATGGGCGAAGACTATCAAATTCTGCAAAGTTCAGTGGAACCATCAATTCGAGGAAGAAGCAACATGGGAAAGAGAAGACGATCTTCGGAAAGACCACCCTCACCTATTTTCTAGCCAATCAAAATCTCGAGGCCGAGATTCACCTTAAGGGGGTTAGATTTGTAACATCCCAAAAATCATGATTTATAAAGTTTGCATATCATTCATGCATTCATAAGCATTTGGATCATTTTCAAATAAGATTCAAAACAGAAACAATTTGTTTCCTATTATTTTATGTAGGAAAGGCAATGGCTTTATTTTTCACTCTCAAATTATGAGAATACTTTGTTTTCAATCAGAAAGGTTTGAATGTTGATTCCAAAGATTGCACAAAATTTTCAAAACAAGATGTAAATATGAAACCATTTTATGCCTATTATCTATAAACATATTAAGGCATGGCTTATTTTATTTCCATTAATGTCAAAGTGTCTTGGACTAAACAGTAAGGTTTTACACTCATTTGATTATCATTTGAAAATGAGTTCAGAAAATCAAAATAGAAAAAGAATAAGAAAACAAGAAAATTCCGGCGCCACCTATTCGGCCCAGTAACAGAAGCAGCCCAGCAAGCCCATCCGGGCCTTTCCTCTCTCTCTCTCACGCAATGCAAGCCTACCCCACTCTCACTGACTGGTGGCCCCAAATGCCATGCAATCATCGTCCCCAAACCCCGCCCGTTGCCGCCTGTCATTAATTACCATCACTGCCGCGATTGAAGCGGGCTTAATTGCCGATCAATGCCGCGTAATACCCTTGCCCCTCGCCGGCTATTTAACCCCTCCCCTCTCTGCTCCTTTCCCCTCACTCAGCACCCCTTCTCCGCCACTAGGCTGCCCACAATTCCACTTGCACCGTCGCAGTACCGAGCGTCTTCGACGACTAAATTCCGGTGAGCCCAACCACCCCTGTCCTTTTGGTTCAAACGAGCATGACCAGCATGTCCTTGTGCACCTTCTGATGCCATTTGTTTAACTGCTCGTGATCCAGGTTGCCGTCCCCGTCCACCTCTGCAAACAACTGAGCCGCCGCTCAACTCGAACGAACGATTTAGGTAAAACCTGACCGCCCATCGCCTTCTCCCTGACCCTATCATGTTCGCCTGATCGTTGTGCATACACTGATGCCTTTGGTTTGAGTTAGGGCAGTCCAGAACGACGCCAATGTTGCCGTCCACCCAAGCCCGACGTTGTCCGCAACTCCGACGAGCTCCCACGGCCGCAGTAGCTCGCCCCTGTCCACGCCAGCAGCACCTTGAGCATCCTCGCAGCCTTGCGACGCTGGTAAGCACCGCCACTGCCCCTAGCCCCCTCTAGAATCGCTGGAGCACCATCGCCAGTAGCGCCGCCGTCGCTAGCGCCGCCCATCCATGGTGGCGTGCTCAGCAGCCGTTGGATCTAGATCTAGCGCCTAGGATTAGATCACTTAACAAAGGGGTACGAGTAGATCTGGCCCGTGCGATTTCATTTAGATCATGCAGTCCTCGTTGATCTATCCGGCCAAACCGGTACGGGCCAATCAGACACAGTGTCTGGGTTTTTGATTTAAATCAGTTTTTGAATCTATTAGATATTCAAACTTGTAAATTAAATAACTTTTGTTATGTTTATCCAAAAAATACAAATAATATACCATTGGAATCACAAAAATAAATCCTACACATCTATGGGATTAGTTTTGTATTTTGTTTCAGTTAAAATAGAACTTTATGCAGAGACATTTGTAGGCCTATTTTGTGTATAAAAATTAATTGGAAAATATTTTAAAGGCCAAGTAAAGTTTACTTGGTGTATAAATGTTTGTTTATTGATAAGTACTGTTTTACTTGTCTTGGTTGGTTTAGAAAAATCATCACATGGCATTTGCATGCATTCATGTATTTTTGTTTGATTATTTGAAATGTGAATTTGGTGCTATCATTTTATGTGTAGATTTTGGTGCTAGTGGTGATTGTAACTGTGAGGATTGTTGTTACTACCCCAACTACCAAGGCAAGTGGTGCTTCATATTTTTGTCCCAATATTTTGACTATGCATTAGAAATATTTTGTATAGGGCTTGCATGATAATTTTTGCTAAGTATCTATATGCTATGCTTGGGAAATCCTAGTAGTTGTAGAATTGTTAGAATTTTCTCTAAGTTAAGATACTTTTTGTTGCCATGCTTATCCTAGCTAGTAGCAACCAATGGTGGATTATATATATGCTATGGAAAATTATTGCTAAGTCTTTGACTTGTGTTTTTGCTTAATAAAACAACTAAGTGAATGAAACACCTGGGTGGAATGGTTGTTTGGGTTATGTTGAGTGGTTACACAAGGCCCATATCTATGGTCTACCTTGTGTATCACATTTGTGGAAAGCCACCCAGGAACAAAGGTATTTGAGATGCCATATGTTAAGAAGCTTCTGGTGCAGCCACATGGCATTATGGGCTCTGCCTGGATCATATAGGTTGCAATAACTTAGCCAAATGGACAGTTGGTGGTAGGGGGTGATAGGTTTGGAGCGCGTCCATTTTGGTCTAAGGGAAGGCTTCTAAAAGGTCTTGTCTTGATGAAATTCAAGTCTTGTGGGGAAAGTGCACCACCTCTGCAGAAGGAAGAATCTAAGTACTTAGCCGTGTCCCCGGAAATGGATAATTTGAGCATCAAGACATGGAAGCTATCAAGAATCTCCTCATCCCAATTTCTAAGTTAAAAACTTGTGGTTGAACAAGGGTAAAGGTTCACCAATGTCTATTGGTGGTTCCTTGGGAGTTTTTGCCAAACAAAAACTTAGTGTTTTCAACTAATAGGTAAAACCTATTTTGAGCAAAGCAAGCCTAAGCTACACTTAGCCAAATTCATGTAGAAGCTAGATACTATTATTCTACTAAGGTATCACTTGCCAATACTATTCCAATGTATTGACCCACTGTGGCTATAACTTGTGATGTTGCAGGTTACTCTGATGAAGAATAGGGTTATGAGTCTACACTCAACATGCTTGCCTGTGGCACATGAAGATGAAGACTTTTATTTATATTGTTAAGTTAAACTCTTGTACTAGCCTATGGCTATGGAGTTGTAAAAGACTATGTTATCTCTGGAATGATGATGTAATAATGACCTTTGTTTCTGTGTACTTCATCTTAAACCGTGGATGCTAGCAATTGATCCAGGGACTAGCATTGCAATCACAGGGACCTTTACCTTTATAAAGGTGGGCTCTTACAGATGGTATCAGAGCCAGGTTGCCTGTAGTATTATGACCCTAAGATTGGATTAGAAACCACTAAGGAAAAAATTTCCACACTTTGAAAAATTTCCACACTTGTCTTTTTATTCTCGTAAACTTTTCTAATCTTATTTCTCATCTCTATTTGTAGATGAACTCCATCAACGAAGCCGTGAGGAAGGGACCACTCATGACCATGACTTTGGAGTGTGAGACAGAATTTCCCAACGCACTCAAGAACCTTATGGTTACCATGGGGATACATGGTGTAGCTGTGTACAAGGGATTCACTATGATGGATGAAGGAGAAGAGTATTGGTGGGTGCAACTTCACTTGTAAAAAAACAAGGAAGACAACCACAAGGAGTCAGGATTCTACATAGTCACCAACTCTGAAATGCACACAACATTATTTGACTCTGCAAGAAATGCAGCTTGGAATGCCATCAAGGAGCTTGGTGATAGACTCAAGTGCAGAATGCTCAACACCCAAAATGACCTTAGAGAAGAAAAGAAGCATACCCAAGAATTGGAAACTACCAACCAACAACTAAGGGGAGACATCATAGATTTAATATGGGAGTCTTGTGAACAAGATAGACAGATGGCTACCAAGGATGCCCTGCTAGCTATTTTGTCTAGTGAGTGAGAGTTGTAACGTACTTCGTTAGCTGGACCACCACACTTATCGTTTTTACTTCCAAAACATTTGTCTAAGTTATGTTGAACCTTTGGTGTTTGTAATGGATTTGTGTATGCCATGACTTGTGTGTTTGTTGCAAAAGATGTGCTTGTGATATTTTGTCTTGTGAATTTTCTCTACTTGTGTTGGTTCTAACTTTTCTTTATCTTATAAAAATAGATGCCTAATGTTGTTATCAACACGGCTGAGGAGTTCAAGGGAAATCGTTTTGGTGCTCAACCTTCCACTTCCTAGCATCATGACACTTCAGCTCACCAAGTTTGAGAGGAAGGACCTATGGGGCTTCAGAGTCACACAGCCGGGACGCCAGACAAAGCCAACCACGGAGGCCATCACTTTCAAGCTGATGCATGACGACAAGGAGAAAGGCTTAGATGTAGTCATGCAGGAGTTACTTGGGCGCCTGGTAGGAAGGCACTCCACCGAGCTTAGAGGTCTTTACTTTCACCCCTTCAGGAGACGCAACGAGGAGGTTGAGGCTATAGAGTACGAGGATGCTGCTAGAGAGACGATGGAGTCGATTCTTCTATACCTTCAGGACCTAGAGGTTCTTATTAGACACCTTGATACTGATAGGACCAACGTCATGCTTAGCAATGACGAGCTCCAGGTTCAGCTCCGAGATAAGGACAAGCTCTTCGTGGAGCAAGACGAGATTGTCAAGGAAATGGAGGCCAAATTTGAAAGTCAGGACAAGAAGTTCAAGAGCCAGGATAAAAGAGTCCAAGACAGGAACAAGAAGATCCAGGAGATGAAGGAAGAGTTATAGGCCAAGGACTTCGAGCTCGAGCATCAGCAGGGAGTGATCGAGAGGCTTCTCTCACAGAAGAGGGCTCTTAGGGCCAAGATTGAGGCCTTGACTGCTAGTGTTGATGAGTACAAGACCACCATGGAGAATGCAGGTCTTACCCTTGTTGATGTGGAGATTGATGCGGAGGAGTAGTGTAGACTACTCGTTTATCTTTCATCTACCGTACTTTGACTATTGAGTCGCAATGACCATCCAACATGTGGATGGCTTGCTATGGTGTGTTTGCATTTTCAAAACTTGTTGTTTATGTCGTTCAAACTCTATGTTATTTTGATGCTTGGTTATTGTGATAGTTCTATGTGATGTATTGTGCATGTTAAGCATCTATGGGTATCTCATTCTTATCCTTATTAAAACCACAGATGCCTCCTCGACGTGCCAACCCCAACCAAAACAACAACAACGTCACTCCCGAGATGCAATAGTTGATGACAGCGCAAGCTCAACTGATGCAGATGATGAAAACCTTCATGCAGAACCAGAATCAGAATAACAACAACAACAACAATAATAATAATAATAATAATAATAATAATAATAACAACAACAATCAGAATAATCCGCCAGGATTTGACATGCTTACCAGATTCCTAAGACTAAGGCCTGCAAAGTTCTTGGGAACCACTGATCCAATGGTATCCAATGACTGGTTACGTTCAGTGAACAAGGACTCAGTGATTGTTGGCTGCACCGATGAAGAAAAGGTCAGGTTCGCAGCACATCTGCTTGAAGGGCTAGCAGCAACCTGGTGGGACAACTTTCAGATCACCACTCTCATTGAGGATGTGACTTGGGCTATCTTTGAGGATGGATTCCGTACATCTCACATCCCATCCGGAGTGATGAATTTGAAGAAAAAGGAATTTCGCAATCTGAAGCAGCGTCACCGTAGTGTGGCCGAGTACATTGAGGAATTCAACAATCTGGCGCGTTATGCATCAGATGAAGTTGATACAGATGCTAAGAGGAAGGAGAAATTCCTCGAAGGACTGAATGATGAATTGAATCTGCAGTTATCTATTGTCTATGTCCCAACCTACCAATCACTTTGTGACAAGGCTACCATCTTGGAGAACAAGATGAAACAGGTTGAGAGCAGGAAGAGGAAGCACAGCTTTGATAAGCATACCTCGGGATTGTCTCACAAGCGTTCCCATCATGATGATAGTGGGAGTTCTGGATCCCACAAACATGGAAAGTACAACAACCACCACAGCCACAACCGTCATCATGACAACAAGCATCACCGTAGTCATGATAATGACAAGTATAAGAACCACAAGAGTGGACACAAGAACCACCACAGTGGAGGTGGAAGTGGTAGTGGAAGTCAGCCTGTAAAGAAAGATCTCAGTTAGGTTGAATGCTTCAAGTGTAAGAAGATGGGGCACTATGCTAATGAGTGTCCAGAAAATAAAGTTGAAGGTGCCAACAAGCCCAATCCCTTCCAGAAGGGACAAGTGAACCACATCAATGTGGAATAAATATATGAAGAATCTGATGCTATGGCTGGTAAGTTCAAACTCAATTCTATTCCAGCACTTGTTCTTTTTGATACTGGCGCATCGCATTCATTCATATCAAGAGAATTTGTTGATAGAAATGGATTTCCAACTGAAAATATTGGGTGTCCTATAAAATTAAGTTCTCCCGGTGGAGATATGATAGTAAGTCTTGGATGTCGTGATCTAGTAATAGAATTTGGAAAGCATAAGTTTCTAGTTAGTTTGATAATCCTAGATTCCGAAGGATTGGATGTTATTTTGGGAATAGATTGGATGACCAAGTATGAAGGAGTACTAGATTGTGCCAATCATACTGTCACACTCACAACCCTAGATAAGAAACAGATTAGATTCAAGTCTAACTTTGAATCAAAAGGGAGTAAGCTAAATTCTCTTAAGGGGGTTAGCATAGACAGTGTGCTAACTGTGAGAGAATATCCGGATGTGTTTCTGGAAGAATTGTCGGGAATGCCACCAGATAGAGATGTAGAATTTCTGATTGACCTGCTGCCAGGATCAGGACCAATAGCAAATAGACCTTACAAGATGTCAGTTGATGAGTTGAAAGAACTCAAGAAACAACTTGGAGAACAGTTGCAGAAAGGATTTATTCAACCAAGTTCTTCATCTTGGGGAGCACCAGTTTTGTTTGTTGAAAAGAAAGATAGAAGTCAAAGGTTATGCATAGATTATCGTTCACTCAATGAGGTGACTATCAAGAACAAGTATCCTTTGCCCAGAATCAATGACTTGTTTGATCAGTTAGAAGGAGCCCGTGTGTTCTCAAAGATTGATCTTCGATCAGGATATTTTCAACTAAAGATAAGGGAACAAGACATACCTAAGACTGCTTTCACCACTAGGTATGGATTGTATGAGTACACCGTGATGCCATTTGGTTTGACAAATGCACCAGCCTACTTCATGAATATGATGAACAAAGTGTTCATGGAATTTCTTGACAAATTCGTTATCGTTTTCATCAATGACATTTTGATCTACTCCAAGAGCAATGAAGAGCATGAAGAACATTTGCGATTGATACTTGAGAAGCTTAGGGAGCATAAGCTATATGCCAAATTCAGCAAGTGTGAATTTTGGTTGAATGAGGTTGGATTTCTTGGACATATTGTGTTAGGAGATGGTGTAGCAGTTGATCCCACAAAAGTGTCAGCTGTAACTGAATGGGAATCTCCTAAGTCAGTGAAAGAAGTTCGTAGTTTCCTTGGCTTGGCAGGATACTATAGAAGATTCATTGAGAATTTCTCAAAGGTAGCTAAGCCAATGACGGAGTTACTTAAGAAAGACAAGAAATTTGGCTGGACGGATGGATGTGAACTCAGTTTCCAAGAGTTGAAGAAGAGACTAGTGACATCACCAGTCTTATGTCTGCCAGATTTGGAGAAGGATTTGCAAGTGTATTGTGATGCATCTCACCAAGGGTTGGGTGCAGTTCTGATGCAAGAAGGGAAAGTTGTGGCTTATGCCTCGAGACAACTCAAAACTCATGAAGTGAATTATCCTACTCATGATTTGGAGTTAGCCTCTGTTGTCCATGCACTCAAAACATGGAGACATTATCTTTTGGGAAAGCGATGTGAAGTGTTCACAGATCACAAAAGTTTGAAGTATATCTTCACTCAGAAAGAAATCAACATGAGACAAAGAATATGGCTAGAACTCATCAAGGACTATGACTTGAGTTTGCAATACCACCCCGGTAAAGCATATGTTGTAGCGGATGCATTAAGCCGTAAGGTTTATGTGAATGGCCTTACTAAAGGAGAGTTGCCAGATGATCTGTGTGCCCAATTCAAAGATCTCAGATTGGAGATAGTGCCTGAAGGACATCTCGTGTCATTGGATGTTCAACCCACCTTGTTGGACAAACTCAAGGAAGCCCAAAAGATGGACAAGGAAATTGAAGAGATTAAGGAAAAGATTGGCAAGGGAAAAGCCAAAGGATTCCATGAAGACGAACAGGGTACTTTATGGTATGGAAAACGTATCTGCATTCCGCAAGATCTAAAGCTTCGGAAACTGATTTTAAAAGAATCACACAACTCACCGTATTCCATTCATCCGGGCAACACCAAAATGTACATGGATGTGAAGGAAAGATTTTGGTGGAATAATCTCAAGAAGGACATCGCCGAACATATTGCTTTGTGTGATGTATGTAGTAGAGTAAAAGCGGAACATCAGAAACCAGCAGGATTATTACAACCACTACCTATTCCTGATTGGAAGTGGGACAAGATTTGCATGGATTTTATCACTGGACTGCCAAGGACTAGATCAGGATATGATTCTATTTGGGTCGTAGTAGATCGCCTAACTAAAGTGGCTCATTTCATACCCGTGAAGATAACCTATACAAGTGCTAAGTTAGCCAAGATTTATATGAATAGGATTGTGTGTCTGGATGGAGTACCCAAGAGTATTGTGTCTGATAGGGGAACTCAATTCACTTCCCATTTTTGGAGGCAACTGCATGAGTTATTGGGAACGAGATTGGAATTCAGCACTTCTTTTCATCCCCAAACTGATCGACAGACAGAAAGGACCAACCAGATTTTAGAGGATATGTTGAGGGCATGTGCCCTAGATTATGGTGCTAGTTGGGATGAAAGTCTGCCCTACGCAGAATTCTCTTACAACAACAGCTATGAAGCCAGTATTGAGATGGCACCATTTGAATTTCTCTATGGGAGAAAGTGTAGTACACCATTGCTATGGAGTGGTGTTGGAGAAAGAAACTTGTTCGGGCCAGAACTAATCAAGGAAGCTGATGAGAAAGTCAAGTTGGTAAAAGACAGAATGAAGATAGCATAGTCCCGACAAAAGAGCTACGTAGACCCAAAGCGTAGAGAAGTCACCTATGACGTGGAAGATAGAGCTTATCTTAGAGTATCACCACTTCGTGGAGTGAAAAGGTTTGGAGTCAAAGGAAAATTGGCACCAAGATATGTTGGACCATTCAAGATTCTGAGCCGTAAAGGAGAAGTAGTATATGAGATTGAATTGTCTGAATCATTATATCTCTTTCACAATGTATTCCATGTAAGTCAGCTAAAGAAATGCCATCCGGAGATGGAAGAGACTTCTTTGAAGGATACTATACCTTTGTTTCAGTTAAAATAGAATTTTATGCAGAGACATTTGTAGGCCTATTTTGTGTATAAAAATTAATTGGAAAATATTTTAAAGGCCAAATAAAGTTTATTTGGTGTATAAATGTTTGGTTTATTGATTAGTACTGTTTTACTTGTCTTGGTTGGTTTAGAAAAATCATCACATGACATTTGCATGCATTCATGTATTTTTGTTTGATTATTTGAAATGTGAATTTGGTGCTATCATTTTATATGTAGATTTTGGTGCTAGTGGTGATTGTGACTGTGAGGATTGTTGTTACTACCCCAACTACCAAGGCAAGTGGTGCTTCATATTTTTGTCCCAATATTTTGACTATGCATTAGAAATATTTTGTATAGGGCTTGCATGATAATTTTTGCTAAGTATCTATATGCTATGCTTGGGAAATCCTAGTAGTTGTAGAATTGTTAGAATTTTCTCTAAGTTAAGATACTTGTTGTTGCCATGCTTAGCCTAGCTAGTAGCAACCAAGGGTGGATTATATATATGCTATGGAAAATTATTGCTAAGTCTTTGACTTGTGTTTTTGCTTAATAAAACAACTAAGTGAATGAAACACCTGGGTGGAATGGTTGTTTGGGTTATGTTGAGTGGTTACACAAGGCCCATATCTATGGTCTACCTTGTGTATCACACTTGTAGAAAGCCACCCAGGAACAAAGGGATTTGAGATGCCATATGTTAAGAAGCTTCTAGTGCAGCAACATGGCATTATGGGTTCTGCCTGGATCATATAGTTTGCAATAACTTAGCCAAATGGACAGTTGGTGGTAGGGGGTGATAGGTTTGGAGCGCGTCCATTTTGGTCTAAGGGAAGGCTTCTGAAAGGTCCTGTCTTGATGAAAGTCAAGTCTTGTGGGGAAAGTGCACCACCTCTGCAGAAGGAAGAATCTAAGTACTTAGTCGTGTCCCCGGAAATGGACAATTTGAGCATCAAGACATGGAAGCTATCAAGAATATCCTCATCCCAATTTCTAAGTTAAAAACTTGTGGTTGAACAAGGGTAAAGGTTCACCAATGTCTATTGGTGGTTCCTTGGGAGTTTTTGCCAAACAAAAACTTAGTGTTTTAAACTGATAGGTAAAACCTATTTTGAGCAAAGCAAGCCTAAGCTACACTTAGCCAAATTCATGTAGAAGCTAGATACTATTATTATACTAAGGTATCACTTGCCAATACTATTCCAATGTATTGACCCACTATGGCTGTAACTTGTGATGTTGCATGTTACACTGATGAGGATTAGGGTTATGAGTCTACACTCAACATGCTTGCCTGTGGCACATGAAGATGAAGACTTTTATTTATATTGTTAAGTTAAACTCTTGTTCTAGCCTATGGCTATGGAGTTGTAAAAGACTATGTTATCTCTGGAATGACGATGTAATAATGACCTTTGTTTCTATGTACTTCATCTTAAACTATGGATGCTAGCAATTGATCCAGGGACTAGCATTGCAATCACAGGGACCTTTACCTTTATAAAGGTGGGGTCTTACAGCAACTCGTCATCCATCTCCGCCTTCGAGCGTGACCAAGGTCCCTGAGAAATACTGAGCAAAGTGGTTTGGGTAGAGGGATTTCTCTCTCTTCCCCGTCAATAAACAACATTCTATAAACCAGGTTATCAAGAGTAGAGCGAGTGGTGACAAAGTGGTGAGACTTCATGGAAGCAAGATCAAGCCTCTGAGGAGCCAAAACTGTATCATGAGGATCAACAACAATGTACAAGGCAGCAGCAACACGAGTAGCAATAATCCCCCCATAAATGGGTCCCTTAGCAGCTAGACGACGAGCAATGAGAGAACCAAGATTATACTTGTCCTCATTATTGAGCGCAGCAACTAAGAAGACCAATTGATAGTTGGAAATATTACTAGTGTTCTCCCTACCAAGAACACTGGTGGCAAGATAGTAGGCAAAATACCTGATGGCTGGAAGTTGAATGTTCTTTATCTTCCCTCGCTGAGCTCTACGGTCATCATCATTTGTTATTCCTCGGTAAAGCTCTAACAAATCAGCGGGTAGAGCTTGAATCTTCTTTGATGACCCTGTTGTACCAAGTCCCAGGGCCTTGCAAAATTTCTTCAATGTCACAGAATGAGCCCTGCCATAAATTCTGAAAGACAAATAAGGATTAAACATACTATTGGTAAAGGAGAAACTCTCCACAAATGATTTAGTAAGCAAAGCATATTGTGCACTCTCATCCTACATGTAACTTGTTAGTCCAGCCCTCTGCACCAAAGTCATGAAATCATTAAGAATCCCAACAGCTTGCAAGAAAGTTTGACAAGGAAAGGTGGAGGGGTGCGCATCCCCTTCATCTCCCTCGTTACCAAATCGCGGAGTGATGAGATCCTCATTGTATGAGGGTCTAGTACTGGTAGATGACCTTGGAAGCCTTGCCCTTCTAGGTGCATCACTCTCAAAAATGTCACCAAAGGTGTGGTGTTCCATGACTTCCCTATTCTAAAAAATTTAAACAACCATCAAACCAAGTAATTTCTAAGTTGATAAATGATGAGAAAATACTATAGGAACTTGCTAGAGGACTACACATGCATCAAAAAAAAGTTTCTAAGCAAAGAAGAAGCATGCAAGCTCAAACAACCTGTCACCTATAGCAGAAAAATACTCAAGATACAATCTACCAATCACAAAGCTAATTGGACAAGTGGAGGAGGCACATACCAAGGAGCAAACCCTCCAAAAATCAGCACTTGAGGTGGGCTGAACAAGGAGATCGAAAATCGCAAGCAAGAACAGCAAGAACTCAATCTTGAGCAAGTTTTCCGGTGTTTTTCGGGAGAGAGAAAAAGAAGGTGGCTTTGAGGAGGCAACCTGGAGGGGCCCAGGTGGGCCAGACCTCCCCCAGGCGCCGCCACCTGGTAGGCAGCCTACTGTGGGTCTCAGTGCTTGGGGTGGCCTCGGTCATCTCAAAGCCACTCGCCTTTTTCGAGGAAAAAACTATTTTGAATTTTCTAAGATTTTTCGGGAAACTTTATTTTTGGCCAATTTTCAGAGTATGCAAATTGATTTTCTCGCAGAAATAGTTTTTTCAGAAGAAGTGAAAGCAAACCAAAAGCCAAACTACAGGAGCTCTAAGAAACTCAAACAAGCAAACAACTAGCAAAACTAAAGCTAAAGCAAAGACTAGGAAGGAGAAAGGAAAAAAGAAAGCAAGTATAACCACAGTGGAAACATTATTTTGTTCATTAAAATCCTTTTGTTAACAAGGTTGATCAAGTCTTGTTACCAAAACAATCTTATATGAAACAAAACTTTTCATTCCACAAGGTGATTATGTTACCTCATACTTGATAGCAATGGTCCCAATCATAATAGTTTCAAAAATTTCTTGTGGAATGGGACAATATATTTCTTCAACCTTAATGCCTTCAATATTTTCAATAGAATTCAGGCAATAGCTCTTGACGACCTTCTTGGGGAAATAGACAGTGTGCTCTTTGTCATTAATATTGAATGTTACTTTTCCTTGATTGCAATTCATGACAGCACCTGCAGTATTAAGAAAAGGTCTCCCACGAATAATAGACATATTATCATCTTCAGGCATTTCAAGCACAACAAAATCAGTTAAGACCATGCAATTATGAGCAACTTGAACAGGTACATCCTCGCATAAACCAATAGGAATAGTAGTTTTACTTATCAGCCATTTGCAAAGAAATATCAGTTGGTATCAACTTTTCTAGCTGGAGTCTCTTGTAGAGAGAAAAGGCATAACACTAACTCCAGCGCCCAAATCACATAAAGCAGTTCTAACATAATTATTATTAATGGAGCAAGGAATAGTTGGTATACCTGGATCACCAAGTTTCTTTGGAACCTTACCATTGAAGGAATAATTGGCAAGTAGAGTAGAAATCTCCTCATTAGGAATCTTCTTTTTATTAGAGACAATATCCTTCATATACTTTGAATAAGGAGGCAACTTAATAGGATCAGTCAAAGGAATTTGCAAGAATAAAGGCTTCATCCACTCACAAAACTTGTTGTAGTGTTCCTCCTCCTTTGACTTGTCTTTCTTACCTAGAAAAGGCATAGGTTTCTGCACCCAAGGTTCTCTCTATTTACCATGTTTATTAGCAATAAAATCTTCCTTTGTGTACCTGGTGTTCTTAGTGTGCTTCTCAGGTTCTTCCTCACCTTACTCCTTATCAGGAGACTCATTTTTATCATTATCACTCTCAGTTTCAGCATCAGAGACAGATATACTATTAGGATCTACAGCAGGTTCAAGTGGTTCCTCAACTATTTTATGTTTCTTTTTCTTCCTTTTACGAGGACTACCACTATCTTCACCTTGTTGGGAATCCTGCTCTATTCTTTTAGGGTGTTCTTCAGGATATAAAGGATCTTGAGTAGCTGCACCACTCCTAGTTCTAATTCCATAAGCATGTTTATTTCCTGAAGCATTAACTAGCATATTCTTTTGTACCTTAGAAAGTTGATCAAGTTGGGTTTGAACCATTTGAAAGTGTTTACAAAGCATTTTAATATCATTAGAAGTTCTTTCCACAATATCTTTCAACTCATGGATAGCTCTAGAGTTTTCCAATAAATGATTATGAACTTGTTTATTAAAATTACCTTGTTTAACAATAAATGTGTCAAGTTCCTCTAAGCACTGATCAGGAGGCTTACCATAAGGAATATCACCTTCATTAAATTGGAGTGAGTGTACCTCAATAGTAGATGAGTGGGGAATTGGCTTACATAATTCTTCTATAGGAGGTAGATTATTCACATCTTCAACTCTAATACCTTTCTCCTTTAGACACTTTTAGCTTCCTTCATCACTTCATCTTTAATGCAATAACTCCCCTCTTCTTTGTTGTTGGTGTTGGAACTGGTTCAGGAACAACTGGTTCAGGAGTAATAGGCTCAGGTGTATTTAGCTCAGTTGAAGTCCAATCATCATAATTCTTGCTTATCTTGGTCATTAATTCTTCAGCATCTGTAGGAGTCCTTTTCCTGAAAACACAATCAAGAAAGCTATCTAGGTAGGTCCTAGAATCATCAGTTAGTCCATTATAATAAATATCAAGAAGCTCATTTTTAGGTAATGGACATCCAGGATGTGCATGAATCAAGGAACAGAATCTTTCCATGACTCAGGCAATTTCTCTTCTTCTCCCTATTTAATAATAGCACCTGTAGTATTAATAAAAGGTCTCCCAAGTATAATAGACATATTATCATCTTCGGGCATTTCAAGCACAACAAAATCAGTTAAGACCATGCAATTATGAGCAACTTGAATAGGAACATCCTCACATATACCAACAGGGACAGTAGTTGACTTATCAACCATTTGCAAAGATATATCAGTTGGTATCAACTTTTCTAGCTGGAGTCTCTTGTAGAGAGAAAAAGGCATAACACTGACTCTAGCTCCCAAATCGTATAAAGCAGTTCTAACATAATTATTCTTAATGGAGCAAGGAATAGTTGGTATACCTGGATCACCAAGTTTCTTTGGAACCTTACCATTGAAGGAGTAATTAGCAAGCAAAGTAGAAATTTCCTCATTAGGAATCTTCCTTTTATTAGAGACAATATACTTCATATACTTTGAATAAGGAGGCAACTTAATAGCATCAGTCAAAGTAATTTGCAAAAATAAAGGCTTCATCCACTCACAAAATATGTTGTAGTGTTCTTCCTCCTTTGACTTGTGTTTCTTACCTGGAAAAGGCATAGGTTTCTGCACCCAAGGTTCTCTCTGTTTACCATGTTTTTTAGCAATAAAATCCTCCTTTGTGTACCTAGTGTTCTTAGTGTGCTTCTCAGGTTCTTCCTCACCTTCCTCCTTATCAGGAGACTCATTATTATTACCACTCTCAGTTTCAACATCAGAGACAGATATACTATTAGGATCTACAGTAGGTTCAAGTGGTTCCTCAACTATTTTATGTTTCTTTTTCTTCCTCTTACGAGGACTGCCACTATCTTCACCTTGTTGGGAATCCTGCTCTATTCTTTTAGGGTGTCCTTCAGGATATAAAGGATCTTGTATACCACTCCTAGTTCTAATTCCATAAGCATGTTTATCTCCTGAAGCATTAACTAGCATATCTTTTTGTACCTTAGCAAGTTTATCAAGTTGGGTTTGAACCATTTGAAAGTGTTTACAAAGCAATTTAATATCATTAGAAGTTCTTTCCACAATATCTTTCAACTCATGGATAGCTTTAGAGTTTTCCAATAAATGATTTTGAACTTGTTTATTAAAATACCCTTGCTTAACAATAAAAGTGTCAAGTTCCTCTAAACATTGATCAAGAGGCTTACCATAAGGAATATTATCTTCATCAAAGTGTTGGAGAGAGTGTACCTCAATAGTAGATGAGTGGGGAATTGTCTTACATAATTCTTCTATAGGAGGTAGATTCTTCACATCTTCAGCTCTAATACCTTTCTCCTTTAGACACTTCTTAGCTCCCTTCATCACTTCATCATTTAATGCAATAACTCCCCTCTTCTTTATTGTTGGTGCTGGAATTGGTTCAGGAGTAATAGGCTCAGGTGCATTCAGTTCAGTTGAAGTCCAATCATAATAATTCTTGCTTATCTTGGTTATTAATTCTTCAGCATATGTAGGAGTCCTTTTCCTGAAAACACAATCAGCAAAGCTATCTAGGTAGGTCCTAGAATCATCAGTTAGTCCATTATAATAAATATCAAGAAGGTCATTCTTAGGCAATGGACATCCAGGATGTGCATGAATCAAGGCACATAATCTTTTCCATGACTCATGCAATTTCTCTTCGTCTCCATGTTTAAAATCAAAAAGTCTCTGCAAAGCAGCATGTCTAGCACTGGGAGGAAAATATTTTTGGAAGAAAGAAGCAATCAAGCAATCAGGGCTATCAATGGAACCATGAGGTAATCTATTAAACCAAGCCCTAGCTTCTCCTTTTAGTGAAAAAGGGAAGATCTTAGCAACAAAGTACTTGCACATCTTAAAATCATCAGAGAACAAAGCACTCATTGTAGAAATCTCATTCATATGAGCCACATCACTCTCATTTTCAGTATCACAAAAGGGTTCTTTCTCAACAATATCTAAATAAGATAAATCAAGAGAGAAATCATAATCTTCATCTTTAATATCTATAGGAGAAGTGGCAAACTTAGGATCAGAGGACATCTTAGGCATAATAGTACGTCTAGCAAGGAGACTCTTCATAGCACTACTACCATGTGTGTTTCGGCACTCTTCAACAAAATCATCAGTGAACTCAATGTAACCATCATTAATATCATAACTCTCACTAGCCTCAGGTGAGCTGACAGGTGTAACAGTGTCTTCACTAGGAGTTTCGGTATTTCCTAGACCTGCCATAGTAGCATCTATAAAAGGACCTAATGAACCACTCGCATCAAGCACAGTAGAAGTAACAACATGAGTGTCAAAAGCAGTTTCAGACTCAGCAGTAGTAGCAGTGTGTGTAGCATGAGTATGTGGTGGTGGTGTGACAAGCTTACTTATAATAGATGACGAATCAAGACAAGCAGAGGTGTTTAGGACTATACCTCTTCTTGTAGTGGATGGTAAAATAGGGAACTTTCCATCACGAGACTTCCCCATGATGAAAGGATTAGCAGTGAACAATAATAGATCCAAGTGAACTTACAAATAAAGCTATGCTCCCCGGCAACGGCGCCAGAAAATAGTCTTGATGACCCACAAGTATAGGGGATCGCAACAGTCTTCGCGGGTAGTATTACCCAATTTATTGATTTGACACAAGGGGAGCTAAATAATACTTGCAAGCCTTAACAATTGAGTTGTCAATTCAGTTGCACCTGGAAATAGTTCTTGCTCACAGAAGTTTATCAGTAGCAATTGTAAAGCAACAGCAACAGTGAAGCAGTAGCAATAGTAACAGTAGGATTCGAGTGCGGTAGGCATAGGGATGGATGGACGGACATTTCATTTACAAGTCTAAACATATAACTTCAAGATCTAGGGCATTGCAGATAAATAATAACAAGCACCCAAGTACTAAACAATCCTAGGCATGTGCTCCAAATATAGTCATATGTGCTCGCAATGAGAACTTGCATAACATCTTCTGTCCAGCCAGCCCGTGGCAGCGGGGCCTCTAGGATCCACTGGCAATTAAGGTGCTTATTTTAATAGAGCACCGGAGCAAAGCATTAACACTTCGTGAACACATGTGATCCTCACACCACAGCCATCCCCTCCGGTTGTCCCAATTATTGTCACTTTGGGGCCTTTGGATCCGGACAATGATATGTGTACACAACTTGTAGATAAGATCACAAACAATACTATCATAATGATTCAATAATAAGTTCAGATCTGAGATCATCGCACTCGGGCCCTAGTGACAAGCATTAAGCACAACAAGTTGCAACAAAGTCAAATAGCACTAATAGAGATACTAGGCACTATGCCCTAACATATCTTATTCGATTACATGATAGAACTCATCCAATCCCTACCATCCCCAAGCCTACAACGGGGGATTACTCACTCATGGATGAGGGAAACATCGGTGGTTGATGGAGATGCTTTGGTGATGACGATGGCGATGATCCTCTCCAATTCCCCGTCCCGGCAGCGTGCCAGAACGGAGTTTCTGGATCCGAATCTTGGTTTCTGGTGGCGGCGGTGGAGCGGAACTCTTTCTAGAAAACTATCGAACCCCCCTCGGTTTTTAGGTCGAGAGGCAACTTATAGGCGTAGAGGGAGGCCGATGAGCTGCCTGGGCTGGCCTCACCCCCTCCAGCTGTGGGGTCAGGTGGGCCTGCGCCTAGGGTGGGTATAGGCCTCCCAAGCCTCCCCTTTGTATCCCCTTCTGGATCCGTGGATCTTCTGGTGAAATATAATTTTTGGCATATTTTCTGGGATTTTTCCTGATAGTTCATTTTATGCACAAAAACAAGACACCAAGGTAATTCTTCTGAAAACAGCGTCAGTCCGTGTTAGTTGTATCCAAATCACACAAGTTTAGAGGAGAAACAATAGCAAAATGTTCGAGAAAGTATATACGTTTTGTACGTATCATCGTCCTTGAGTAGGTAAGTGATAAAAAGAATAATTTTTGAGGTGACATGCACCATCAAAATCAAGATCAAACCATTTGCAAGCATTGAAAGCTAGGATCAAAGAACTCTAAACATGAGCATGAAAGATGGAGTTCCAACAGTAAGATAAAGTAACTATGCATGCAACATGAAAGGCTACAAACAAAGATCATGAATAACATGCATTGAAAAACGTTTGTTTGTTTCACATACAGAAAAGATAGCATAGTGAAAATCAGCTTGTCCCTCATAGAGTAGCAAATAGATGCATAGGACACCTTCAAAGTTCATAAGAGTGACTAGATACAAATAGCACAAGAACAAGTAATATCAACAATATGCATCAATCAATAAGTTTTGGGACAATGCACATAGAACTAAGAATGGCAACTATGCTGTCTTAACTGGTGCCTAAAGGTAGAAGGTGGAGACTCAATATAATAGTGGAAGAAAAGCCCTTCATAAAGGGAAGCAGGGATTTCAAGTTTCAAAAAGAGCTTCCAAAAATTATTGTACTTGTTAGCTTTTAGCCCTCATTGCCCCTATCATAAGAATCTTGAAGTGATTAAGGTTAAAGTGAACAAACTATGGAGTATATGCTTGACAAAGTATAAGTTGGCAATCTCATGTCCCTTGAATATGAGGGACGCTCCTCATGCTACTCAACTTTAGTCACTTGTAAGTTCTTTTCATAGTAAGTACATGTGTATCATAAAGAACCCCCAACGGGGTACCCCTTGCACATGGTACAGGAGCTATCCCATAACCAAAATGATAAGGCAAGCAGACAATGAGCATCTCAGCGATCTTTTTATTTGTTCTTTGCATAGGTTTTTATTGAGGATGCTTCACAAATTGCTCATTATGGTGATGCTGCAAGTTTCCACCATGATTAGGCATGGCTTAGGCTAGTGGCCCAGGCGTTTCTCTAACACGAAATAAATAACTCCATTGACTTACAAGCTCCTCTTTTATTTCACACCGACGACATCCATAAACAAAAGAACATGATATCAATTGTGTACATAGTACAGTGCAATGTTGAAAGCGTTCCCCGTGACAGCACAATTCTGCTAATTCCAATGTATAAGTGCAAGCATATACAACATAGATGACACAATGGTTCAAGTATATTAGGGGCAAGAAAAATAAAGTGTGCCATCAAGTTCATGAGAGTTTTAATCACTAAGTTTTCACATAACAAAATACTTTTTAATTGGAAGATAGATGAAAACAAGAATATACTTGGAATGGTGTAACACACCATGCATAGGAATTTATAGTGGACACTTTGGAATAACTTGGTTTCTTGGGAGTTGGAAGCATGAGTAGAGCTTACTCATACAAGTGGAGGCGAGCAAAAGACTGGGAGCGACCAACTAAGAGCGGAATAATGGCCATAATAATGCAGAGAGACAAAACATTACTAATCAAAGCATAGGGTGGTACTACAAGTCAAGGACTAAATGATCATAGAGGTGATGGTGCTGACGTGGAGCACTTCGTTGGAAACCCCAAGAGCAAGGTGTGAAGCAGCAAGTAGCAAGTCTTCCCTCAGTAGAGACCGAGGTTATCGAACCAGAAGGAGGAAGGAAACATCACACAGGTGTTGCAAGCAACGCGGAGACCTGCACAACACAAACTCAAGACTTTGCCCCAACGAATTAGTGAGGTTGTCAAGCTCACCGGTTTGCTGTAACAAAGAATTAAACGTATGGTGTGGAAGGTAATGGTTTGTAGCAAGTAAACAAGTAACAGTGGAAGATGTATCAATGGTAAAGATTGGACCGGGGTCCATAGTTCACTAGAGGTGCTCTCCTTAAATAAACAACATGGCATGAAGGGTAAACAAATTACAACAGGGCAATTGACAGGAACTGAGCAAGGCATAACAATGCAATTACTAGTCAGAAAGATCCTATGAGGTTGATTGGGCAATACAACAATATACGTAGCCCGCCATCCAACTGCATCTATGACTAGAAGTCCACCTTCAGGTTATCATCCGAACCCCCTCCAGTATTAACTTGCAAGCAACAGACAACTGCTTTAAGCAAAGTGTGCAAGGTAAATAGCCCACATGTTCCATGAACAAGAGACCGTTGTTTTATCCCTAGTAGCAACAACACATCCACAACCGAAGAGATTTCTGTCACTTCCCTTGGAAACTAGAGGCATGAACCCACTATCGAGCATAAATACCCCCTCTTGGAGTCACTAGCAACTACTTGGCCAAGATAGCTACTAACAACGGAGAGCATGCAATATCACAAACAACATAGACATGATAGAATCATAAAGACAAAACCATTAATCAAACCAACATAATAATCTCAATATCCATCGGATCCCCATAAACACAACATGCATGATTACAAATAGATTAGATCTTGATCATGAACGGAGCTCACAAGATCTATACATGAAAGCACAAAGGAGGAGATACAACCATCTAGTTACTACATGGACCCATAGTCCAAGGTGGAACTACTCACGCATCATACCGGAGAGAAGGCCTCCGGGATGATCTCCCCTCCGGCAGGGTGCCGGGAAGAACTTCATATACCCCCGATCTAGGGACGATGGTGGTGGCGGCTATAGACGGTTTCGTGGATTTCTGGTCGGGTATTTAGGATTTCTGTATCGAGGGCTGCTTATAGGCGAAGGGGGAGACCGAGGAGGCGGCCAGGGCCACCAAACCCTAGCCAGGCGCGGGGTGGGGCCCACCCGCGCCTGGGGTGGGTCTAGTCCCCCTGGCTGGCCCCTCCAGCTCTCCTCTGGACTTCTTGTTCCCCACGGAAAGTAATTGACTTTGTCCTTTGTCCCATCCAATTCCGAGAATATTTCTTTACTAACTTTTCTGAAACCAAAAATATCAGAAAACAGGCATCTGGCACTGTTGCAACTTGTTAATAGGTTAGTACCAGAAAACATGTAAAAAGCACCTCAAAGTGTGGACAAGTAATGCAAAGTAGATACTAAACAAGCATGGAGCATCAAAAATTATAGATTCGTTTCCAACGTATCAGCATCCCCAAGCTTAACTCCTGCTCGTCCTCTAGTTGGTAGGTGATAAAAGAATAATTTTTGAGGTGACATGCACCCTCACAATAAAGATCCAACCATTTGCAAGCATTGAAAGCTGGGATCAAAGAACTCTAAACATGTGCATGAAAGATGGAGTTCTAACAATAGGACATAGTAACTATGCATGCAGCATGACAAGCTACAAACAAAGATCATGAATAATATGCATTGAAAAACGTTTGTTTGTTTCACATGCAGAAAACATAGCATAGTGGCAATTAGCTTGTTCCTCATAGAGTAGCAATATAGATGCATAGGACACCTGCAAAGTTCACAAGGGTGACTAGAAACAAGTAGCATAAGAGCAAGTAATAACACAATATGCATCAATTAATAAGCTTTGAAACACTACACACATAATGACAACTATGCTATCTTAATGGTGCCTAAAGGTAGAAGGTGGAGAATCAATAGTGGTGGAAGAAAGGCCTTTTTGTAAAGGAAGCAGTGATTACAAGTTTCAAAAAGAGCTTCCAAAAATTATGGTACTTGTTAGCTTTCAGCCCTCATTGCCCCTATCATAAGCATCTTGAAGTGGTTAAGGTTAAAGTGGCAAAGCTGGAGTATATGCTTGACGAAGTATAACTTGGCAATCTCATGCCCCTTGAATACGAGGGCCACACCTCATGCAAACTCAACTTTGGGTCCAGGTAAGTTCTTGTCACTGTAAGTATTTGCATATCATTGAGAACCGCCAACGGGGTACCCCTTGCACATGGTACAGGAGCTTTCCCATAACCAAAATGACAAGGCAAGCAGACAATGAGCATCTCAGCAATCTTTTTATTTATCATATGCATAGATTTTTATTGAGGATGCTTCGTAGATAGCTCATTATGGTGATGCTGCAAGTTTCCACCATGAAAACGTTCCCCGTGACAGCACAGTTCTGCTAATTCCAACTTATAAGTGCAAGCATATACAACAAAGTTGTCACAATGGTTCAAGTTTATTAGGGGCAAAGAATAAAGTGTGCCATCAAGTTCGTGAGGGCTTTAATAACTAAGTTTTCACATAACAAAATAGTTTTTAATTTGAAGATAGATGAAAACAAGAATATACTTGGAATGGTGTAACCCACCATGCATAGGAATGAATAACTTGGTTTCTTGGGAGTTGGAGGCATGAGTAGAACTTACTCATGCAAGTGGATGCTAGCAAAAGACTGGGAGCAACCAACTAAGAGAGCAATAATGGCCATAATCATGCAATGCAACAAAGCAAACTAATCAAAGAAAAGAGTGGTACTACAAGTCAAGGACTAAATGATCATAGAGGATAATGGTGATTTGTCATAGTCATAACATGGTGTGAGCATGTGCCAAGTCAACCCAAGCAAAACATCAAAGGAGAATACCACAATACTATGTTTTTGCATGCTAAAACAACACATAATTTCTTCAAGGAACACTAAGCAATCGCAATTGTTTGGAACAAGACATGCTACAGAAATAATCACTAATCATAATGCTAAAAAAACACCTAGCATGTCATGCTAAAGTCTAAGTCACAGTCAATGCAAGCCCCTCTTGCACTTCAAGCAAGAACTTACTATTCATTTCCAAACACCAAGCAAACTTATTTGCAAAACAACACAACGAGAACGGGGGTCCAAACTACTTCATTCAAGCAAACTAAACAAACTAAGCAAAGCAAACGAAAACTAAGACGCTCCAAGAACAACACAACTATGCATGAAACAATAAAAACGAAGTGTCTAGACAGACCTGAGCTTTTTATTGATGAAGAAGGGGATGCCTTGGGCATCCCCAAGCTTTGACGCTTGTACCTCTTGGATATTTCTTGGGGTGACACCATGGTGTCATCCCCAAGATTGAGATTTTGTCCATTCTTCATCTCATTGCATCATTCTCTCTCTACACCTGAAATTTTTTCTTCATACAAAACTTCACACAATCTTCATTAGCAACATTAGCTTATTCAAAAGATATTAGACCACGGGAAAAGCTTTGGAACATCAAGACTTTTCGCTAAAAACACAATCTACTATAGAAACTCCTTCAAAAATCTCAATTTACCTGAAGAGAACTCAAAAAGGAATCAATAAGAAGCAAATGCAAATAATGACAGAAATCTGTCAAAACAGACCAGCAGGTAGAAACCGATTTTTTAGAAAATCTTCTGTTGCTCAAATCAAAAAGTGTTGAACTAACGAAAGTTATCTAACATACTGGGGTATTTATTCGTAAATTTTCAGATCAATCCGTGTTACAGAGACTCCTCACGAATTTTGTTTGTGGAGGATAGAAATCTGTTTCGGGACAGCAACTCCCCAAATCTTACTTCCCTCTCATTAGAGGTAATTCTTGGCACAAAAAGCAAACAAAAAGGATAAGGAGAGGTCATTACAGAAGTAATAACTTCCAAGACTCAAGGAAACTCTTGGGTTATCTCCCAACAAGTACTTTTCTTTAACACCTTTAAGTTAGGCATAAGAAGCAAGAAGAATCAAGTATTTTCAAATGAAGAGGCATTAACATCCAATCTTGTTTTCAAAGGAGGAGCAAAAATCAACTTCTCTCTCCTCATAGGGAAGTGTTAAATACCTTTCTTGAATGTAAAATGATATTTAATGGTGCCTTCTTTCATATCAATGATGGCACCAACTGTTCTAAGAAAAGGTCTTCCCAAAGTAATAGGACAAGAAGCATTGTATTCAACATCCAAAACATAGAAATCCACAGGGACATAAGCATTATTAACCATGATGAGAACATCATCAATACTCCCCATGAGTTTCTTCTTAGCATTATCATTGAGTGGGACATCTAAATAACAATCTTCCAAAGGTGGTAAATCAAGCATTTCATATATCTTCCTAGGCATAATAGAGACACTAGAACCAAGATCACATGAAGCTTTGAGATCAAAGTCATTCACTTGCATATTAATAATGGGGTCCCAACTATCTTCTACTTTCCTAGGAATAGAAGCTTTGTGTTTTATCTTCTCTTCCTTAATTTTCACAAGAGCATCTGTAATGTGTTTGGTAAAGGCAACATGCATATCACTAGAATCAGGACTTCTAGGAAGCTTTTACAAGAACATAATCACTTAAGAAATATTGCAACCATCAATATCAAAGTCAAACTTAGCATCACTAGTGGTAGGCATAGTAGTAGTAGGAATAGGGACTACTTGTGGTTTAGTGGTGATAGTGCACACACTATTGTTTCTATCAATTTCAGCTTCCCTTTCCCACTTAGCATGAAGTTGAGCTAACAGCCTAACATTTTCATCAATAGTAACTTGCATGGCATGAGCAGTAGCAAAGGTGTTTTCCATAGTTTAAAGTTTATCAGCCATTTTATTAACCAAGGAAGTTTGAGCTTCAGACAAAGAGGATATATTTTTCTTAGCACTCAAAATTTTTGACTGTAAACTAGGAATTTCTCTATTCAGATTCTCAAGCTGAAGACTAGTGTTTTTCAAGATAATAGATTGTCCCTCCATAGTTTTAGTGAAAATCTTGTTTTGCTCATATTGCATTTGCATAAAAAATTTAGTGGATCTCTCAATTTCTAGAATCCTCTCTTCACTAGGCATTTCAGATCTATCCTGATAAGCATTTCCACTAGGAGGATAAGGCCTATAATTGTTGTTGCTACCAAAATTATTCCTATAGGCATTGTTGTTGAAATTGTTGTTTCTAATGAAGTTCACATCAACTTTCTCTTCTTGAGCAACCAAAGAGGCTAAGGGAACACTATTAGGATTTGGAGGAGCTTTCCCATTAAAAATCATAGCCATAATAACATCAATCTTTTCACTCAAAGAGGAGGTTTCCTCAAGAGAATTTACCATCTTACCATGTGGAGCTCTCTCAACATGCCATTCAGAGTAGTTAACCATCATATTATCAAGGAGCCTTGTTGCAGCACCCAAAGTGAGGCCCATAAAAGTACCTCCAGCAGCAGAATCCAACAGGTTTCTTGAGGAGAAGTTCAAACCTGCATAAAAAGTCTGGATAATCATCCAAGCAGTGAGTCCATGAGTAGGGCAATTTTTAACCAAAGATTTCATTCTTTCCCAAGAAGGAGCAACATGTTCACTATCAGGCTGTTTAAATTTCATAATGTCACTTCTCATAGATATAATCTTAGCAGGAGGATAATACTTTCCAATAAAAGCATCTTTTCACTTAGTCCAAGAATCAATACTATTTTTAGGCAAAGAAAGCAACCATTCTTTAGCTTTTCCCCTCAAGGAGAAAGGAAAAAAGCTTGAGCTTAATAATATCTCCATGTACATCCTTATACTTTTGCATCTCACAAAGTTCAACAAAGCTATTAAGATGGGCAGCAGGATCATCAGAACCAGCACCAGAAAATTGCTCTCTCATCACAAGATTCAACAAAGCAGGCTTAATTTCATAAAAGGTAGCATTAGGAGCAGGTGGAGCAATAGGAGTGCTTAGGAAATCATTGTTGTTGGTGCTAATGAAGTCACACAACTTGGTGTTCTCAACAGAGTTCATTTTGGCAAAGGAGGGCAAGCCAAAAACAGCAGAAGCAGCTAGAGCAGGAACTAATGTTTTTGTGTTTTTGAATAAATAAAGCAAACCAAACTAGACTATTTTTTTGGGTTTTTTGAAAAGAGGCAAGCAAAACCAAACAAAAGAACCAAAATAAAAAAGCAAACTAAAAACAAAGTAAAGAGAAAGGAAGTGAAGGACTCCCCTAGTGAAGACGTCCTTAGCCTCCCCGGCAATGGCGCCAGAAAACTTATTGATGGTGCTGACATGGAGCACTTCGTTGGAAACCCCAAGAGCAAGGTGTGAAGCAGCAAGTATTCCCTCAGTAGAGACCGAGGTTATCGAACCAGAAGGAGGAAGGAAACGTCACACAGGTGTTGCAAGCAACATGGAGACCTGCATAACACAAACTCAAGACTTTGCCCCAACGAATCAGTGAGGTTGTCAAGCTCACCGGTTTGCTGTAACAAAGGATTAAACGTATGGTGTGGAAGGTAATGGTTTGCAGCAAGTAAACAAGTAACAGTGGAAGATGTATCAATGGTAAAGATTGGACCGGGGTCCATAGTTCACTAGAGGTGCTCTCCTTAAATAAACAACATGGCATGAAGGGTAAACAAATTACAGTATGGCAATTAACAGGAACTGAGCAAGGCATAACAATGCAATTACTAGTCAGAAAGATCCTATGAGGTTGATTGGGCAATACAACAATATACATAGACCGCCATCCAACTGCATCTATGACTAGAAGTCCACCTTCAGGTTATCATCTGAACCCCCTCCAGTATTAAGTTGCAAGCAGCATAACCGCTTTAAGTGTGTAAGGTAAACAGTCCACATGTTCCATGAACAAGACACCGTTGTTTTCTCCCTAGTAGCAATAGCACATCTACAACCGAAGAGATTTCTGTCACTTCCCTTGGAAACTAGAGGCATGAACCCACTATCGAGCATAAATACTCCTCTTGGAGTCACTAGCAACTACTTGGCCAAGATAGCTACTAACAACGGAGAGCATGCAAGATCACAAACAACACAGACATGATAGAATCATAAAGACAAAACCATTAATCAAACCAACATAATAATCTAAATATCCATCGGATCCCCGCAAACACACCATGCATGATTACAAATAGATTAGATCTTGATCATGAACGGGTCTCACAAGATCTATACATGAAAGCACAAAGGAGGAGATACAACCATCTAGTTACTACATGGACCCATAGTCCAAGGTGGAACTACTCACGCATCATACCGGAGAGAAGGCCTTCGGGATGATCTCCCCTCCGACAGGGTGCCGGGAAGAACTTCATATCCCCCCGATCTAGGGACGATGGTGGCGGCGGCTATAGACGGTTTCGTGGATTTCTGATCGGGTACATAGGATTTCTGTATCGGGGGCTTCTTATAGGCGAAGGCAGAGACCGAGAAGGCGGCCAGGGCCAACAAACCCTAGCCAGGCGTGGGGTGGGGCCCACTCGCGCCTGGGGTGGGTCTGGTCCCCTTGGCTGGCCCCTCTGGCTCTCCTCTGGACTTCTTGTTCCCCACAGAAAGTAATTGACTTTGTCCTTTGTCCCGTCCAATTCCGAGAATATTTCTTTACTAAATTTTCTGAAACCAAAAACAGCAGAAAACAAGCATCTGGCACTGTTGCAACTTGTTAATAGGTTAGTACCAGAAAACATGTAAAAAGCACCTCAAAGTGTGGACAAGTAAAGAAAAGTAGATACTAAACAAGAATGGAGCATCAAAAATTATAGATACGTTTCCAACGTATAGAGAGGCTATGGTGACTTGTTCATAGTAATAACATGGTGTGAGCATGTGCTAAGTCAACCCAAACAAAGCATCAAAGGAGAATACCACAATACTATGCTTTTGCATGCTAAAACAACGCATGATTCTTTCAAGGCTCACTAAGCAATCCCAATTGTTTGGAATAAGTCATGCTACAACAATAATCACTAAGCATAAGGTCAAAACAATACCTATCATGACATGCTAAAGTCTAAGTCACAGTCAAAGCAAGCTCCTCTTGCACTAATTCAAGCAAGAACTTTCTACTCCTTTCCAACACCAATCAACTTATTTGAAACAACACAGCGAGAACGGGGGTCCAAACTACTTTATTCAAGCAAACTAATCAAACTAAGCAAAGCAAACGAAAACTAAGACGCTCCAAGAACAACACAATAGTGCATGAAACAATAAAAACGAAGTGTCTAGAAAGACCTAAGCTTTTTATTGATGAAGAAGGGGATGCCTTGGGCATCCCCAAGCTTTGACGCTTGTACCTCTTGGATATTTCTTGGGGTGACACCGGGGTAGCATCCCCAAGCTTGAGCCTTTGTCCATTCTTCATCTCATTACATCATTCTCTCTCTACAGCTGAATTTTTTCCTTCATACAAAACTTCACACAATCTTCATTAGCAACATTACTGTATTCAAAAGATAATAGACCCTTAGGTTTAGCTTTAGAACATAGAAACTTTCACTTAAAACACTAGCTACTGTAGAAATTCCCTCAAAAATCTCAATTTTCCAAAAAAAAAAGGAATTAATAAGAAGCAAACGCAAATAATGGCAGAAATCTGTCAAAACAGACCAGCAGGTAGAAACCGATTTTTTCGAAGACCTTCTATTGCTCAAATCAAAAAGTGTTGAACTAATGAAAGTTAGATCACATACTGGGGGATTTATTCGTAAATTATCAGCCTAATCCGACTTACAGAGATTTCTCACGAATGTTTATGGTGGAGCACAAAAATCTGTTTCAGGACAGCAACTCCCCAAATCTTACTTCCCTCTCATTAGAGGATATTATTGACACAAAAAGGCAAACAAAAAGGATAAGAGAGGTCATTACTGAAGTAATAACTTCCAAGACTCAAGAAAACTTTTGGGTTATCTTCCAACAAGTACTTTTCTTTAACGCCTTTAAGTTAGGCTTGATAGTTTGAGAAGATGCTCACATAAGAAATATGAACTGAAGTAAAAGAGACCATCAAGAAGAAAATTCAAAACACATTTAAGTATAACCCACTTCCTATGCATAGGAATATTGTAAAGAAACAAGTCATGAAAGCACAAAGCAATAGGCATAGGAAAGCAACATTATTGTATTCAAAAGATAATAGACCCTTATGTTTAGCTTTTGAATAGAAAAAACTTTCACTTAAAACACTAGATACTGTAGAAATTCCCTCAAAAAGCTCATTTTCCAAAAAGAACCGAAAAAGTAATCAAAAAGAAGCAAACTCAAATAATGGCAGAAATCTGTCAAAACAGACTAGTAGGTAGAAACCGATTTGTTTGAAGACCTTCTGTTGCTCAAATCAAAAAGTGTTAAACTAAAGAAAGTTATCTCACATACTGGGGGATTTATTCGTAAATTATCAGCTCAATCCGACTTACAGAGATTTCTCACGAATGTTTATGGTGGAGCACAAAAATTTGTTTCAGGACAACAACTCCCCAAATCTTACTTCCCTCTCATTAGAGGATATTCTTGGCACAAAAAAGCAAACAAAAAGGATAAGGAGAGGTCATTACTGAAGTAATAACTTCCAAGACTCAAGAAAACTTTTGGGTTATCTCCCACCAAGTACTTTTCTTTAACGCCTTTAAGTTAGGCTTGATAGTTTGAGAAGATGCTCACATAAGAAATATGAATTGAAGTAAAAGAGACCATCACGAAGAAAATTCAAAACACATTTAGGTCTAACCCACTTCCTATGCATAGTAATATTGTAAAGAAACAAGTCATGAAAGCACAAAGCAATAGACATAGGAAAGCAAAACAAGTGCAACTTTAAGATTTTTAACATAAAGAGGGGAAACTTAATATTGTTGAGATACATAATACCATGTTTCCCTCTCTCAAAATAATTTTCAGTAGCCTCAGAATAAACTCAACAATATAAATATCACATAAATCATCTTTTCATGATCTACAAACACATAATTTTTATCAATCTCAAAATAGTGGGATTAAAACCTTCAAACCCACTTTTAACAATTTTATCACAAGAAGACTGATCATTCAATATAGGACAATCATCTAGAGCTTTATAAAAAACATTTTGTAAGAAAAACTCTTTAGTACCATGCATTTCAAAGTTAGGCACAAATAAAGGATTATCATAGATAACAGGAGCATAACTATTATCACAAGTTTTACCCATAGCAGATATTTCAAAAGAATCCACAGGAACATAACATTCATCCTCCTTAGGTAAGCATGGGGTATAATAAAATAATGTAAGAGGTAAAGAATTACTCTCATTAGAAGGTAGGCATGGGTAGATCCATTCTTCCTCCTCTTGACCATCACTTTCCTCCTCTTTTTCATCTAATGAGCTTTCAGCTTCAGCAATTTCTTCTTTCATAGGCTCCTGTAAGGCATTAGTCTCTTCCATTTGTGGAAAGCATCTATTAAAATATTCAAGAATATAGCCATTTGCTTCCTTGTAATTATCAAAACAAAATTTAAGTATCTCATAAATCTCATATTCTTAAGGTGCATCATCAATATTTTCTAGCAAACTAGCAAGTTCAAATGCACCCTTGAAAGCAATAAATTCTTCAATTTGTTCCACATCATAAAAGTCATAATTTCCCTTAACATAAGAAGATATGGTAACATTATCATTATACTCACATTGAAAAGGAAGGTGTTTATACCTCCTACAGCAACAAGATTTATCAAAACAATAAGTAACATTATAAGTAGAGAACACGTCTCTAGCAATAGTATTCAACTTATCAATTTGTTTCCATAAGTGTTTCCCTTTTTGTGACAAACGGTGTTCCTTATAATAATACTTTTGTTCTTTCGTGAACCCACCTTGCCAATAAGAACTAGTTTCAAAGAAACCATCCATTGATAGAAAGCATGACAAATCAAGGCAATAACAGACTAGCAACTAGAGCAGGAACTAAAAAATTTGTGTTTTTGATAAGGGAAAACAAACCAACTAAACTAAAAAAATTGGAGTTTTTGATAAAAAGAGGCAAAAAAACCAAACAAAAGAAACTAAGCAAAACAAAAAAAAGTAAAGAGAAAGTTTGAGAAGGACTTCCCTTGTGAAGACGTCCTTAGCCTCCCCGGCAACGGCGCTAGAAATAAGCTTGATGGCGTGTTCAACGCCTCGTTGGGAGACCCTAAGAGCAAGGTATGATGAGCACAACAGCAAGATTTCCCTCGGTAAGAAACCAAGGTTATCGAACCAGTAGGAGGAAGGAAACGACTCGAACATGTTGCTAGCAATTTGGAGACCTGCACAACACAAACTCAAGACTTTGCCCCAATGAACAGCGAGGTTGTCAATCTCACTGGTTTGCTGTAATAAAGGATTAACTATATGGTGCGGAAGGTAATTGTGGTTTGCAACAAGTAAACAGTAACAGTGGAAGATGTATCAATGGTAAAGATTGGTCCGGGGTCCATAGTTCACTTGAGGTGTTCTCCTTAGATAAACAAACATGGCATGCTGGATAAACAAATTACAGCAGGGCAATTGATAAGACTGAGCAAGGCATAACAATGCGATACTAGACATTCATGATCCTATGAGATTCGATTGGGCAATACAACAAGATACATAGACTGCCATCCAACTGTATCTATGACTAGAAGTCCACCTTTGGGTTATCATCTGAACCCCCTCCAGTATTAAGTTGCAAGCAACAGACAACTGCTTTAAGCAAAGTATGTAAGGTAAACAATCCACTTGTTCCATGAAGAAGAGACCATTGTTTTCTCCCTAGTGGCAACAACACATCTACAACCTTAGAGATTTCTGTCACTTCCCTTAGATTAAATAGTGACATGAACCCACTATCGAGCATAAATACCCCCCCCTTGGAGTCACTAGCAACTACTTTGCCAAGATAGCCACTAACAACAGAGAGCATACAAGATCACAAACAACACAGACATGATAGAAATAATAAGACAAAACCATTAATCAATCTGACATAGTAATCTCAATATCCATCGGATCCCCCCAAACACAACATGCATGATCACAAATAGATGAGATCTTGATCATGAACGGAGCTCACAAGATCTAGACATGAAAGCACAAAGGAGGAGATACAACCATCTAGCTACTACATGGACCTATAGTCCAAGGTGGAACTACTCACGCTTCATACCGAAGGCTGGCATGATGAAGAAGAAGGCCTCCGGGATGATCTCCCCTCTGGCAGGGTGCCGAGAAGAGCTTCAGATCCCCTCCCCCCAATCTAGGGATGATGGTGGCGGTGGCTACAAACAGTTTCGTGGAATATTGATTGGGTACTTAGGGTTTAGGCATCGTGGGCTTCCATAGGCGAAGATCACGAGGCGTCTGGGGCCCACACCTGCCAGTGCTTAGGTGGGCCCGCACTTTGAAGTCTTGCCTCCCTGTGGCTCCCCTCCGTCTCTCATTTGGACTCCGTGTTCTCCTCAATCAAATATTGACTTTGGCTTTTGTCCCGTCCAATTCTGAGAATATTGATTTTCTGCCTTTCTGGAACCAAAAACGGAAGAAAACAGGCAAGTGGCACTGTGGCATCTTGTTAATAGGTTCGTACCAGAAAACATATAAAAACACCTCAAAGTGTAGACAAAGCAAATCAAAGTAGATACTAAACAAGCATGGAACATCAAAAATTATAAATACATTTCCGACGTATCATTTAGCAAACTTTTAATAATGTTCAAGCTTTATGCTTATAATCGTGGAACATAATGGTGTTACCACAATTTAATGAAATTATCTCAGATTTGGATCTATGAGTGCATGATACCCTGCTTGGTTAGGGTTTAATTATGGGTTGAAGGGTTTAGGGTTTTAGTATTTAGGGATTTAGGGACTAGGGTTTAGGGGATGTTTATTAGGGTTTAGGGAATTTTCAATAATATTCAAGCTTTATGCTTATATTCGTCGAAGAGAATAGCGTTGCCTGTTTTAATGTAAGTATCTCAATTTTGATCTACAAGTGCATGATACTTAGCAACAATTTAATAATGAAAGTATCTCAAATTTTGATCTGTATATAAGTGCATGACACATGCTTGGTTAGGGTGGTTTATGGGATGAGGGTTCAGGGTTTTAGTATTGAGGGTTTAGAGTTTGGTTTTTTAGGGGTAGTTTAGGGTTTGAAATTTTTTCAATAATATATATATGTTCGAGCTTAGGGTTATGGGTCGAGGGGTTTAGGGTTTTATGGGGTATAGGGCTTAGGGTTAAGGCTTTAGGGGGGGTAGGTTTAGGGTATTTTCAATTATTCGAGCTTTTCGTGAATTAGAATGGTGTTAGTGCAATTTAATGAAAGTATCTCAAATTTTAATCTATGATGAGTGTGTGATATGTGCTTTCTTGGTTAGGGTTGTTTATGGGTCGAGGGTTTAGTGTTTTAGTATTGATGGTTTAGGGTTTTGGTTTTTTAGGGGTAGTTTAGGGTTTAGGAATTTTTCAATAATATGTCCGAGGTTAGGGTCAGGGGTTGAGGGTTTATGTTTTTTAGCGGTATAGGGCTTAGGGTTTAGGCTTTAGGGAATTTTCAATAATGCTCGAGCTTTCGTGAATTAGAATGGCGTTAGCACAATATAATGAAAGTATATCAAATTTTGATCTATTAGTGCATGATATCTGCTTGCTTGGTTAGGGTCGTTTATGGGCCGAGGGTTTAGGGTTTTAGTATTGAGGGTTTAGGGTTTTGTTTTTTAGGGGTAGTTTAGGGTTTAGGAAAAATTTTCAATAATATGTTCGAGCTTAGGGTAAGGGGTTGAGGGTACGCTTAGGGTTTTTAGGGGTTTAGGGTTTAGGGGTTAAGGATTAGGGAATTTTCAATAATGTTCTAGCTTTCGTGAATTAGAATGGCGTTAGTGAAATTTAATGAAAGTTATCTCAAATTTTGATATATAAGTGCATGATACCCGCTTGGTCAGGGTTTAGGGTTGTAAGGTTTATGTTTTGGGTTTTAGGTATTTCGCAATAATGTTCAAGCTTTATGCTGAGATTCGTGGAATGGAATGACATTAGCACAATTTAATGAAGTATATCTCAAATGTTGTTCTATAAGTCGATGATATATCTGCTTAGTCACGGTCTTTTAGGGGTTTATAGGTTCAAGGAATTTTCAATAATGTTCAAGATTTATGCTTATATTCGTCCAACAGAATGGCGTTGCCCAATTTAATGTACGTATCGCAAATTTGATCTACAAGTGCATGATAATTTCTTGTCCTGTCAGGGTTTAGGGGTTTAGTGTTTAGGGTTTTATGGTTTCGAGAATTTTCAATAATCTTCAAGCCACTTTATGCTTTTAGTCATTGAATAGAATGGTGTTACCGTAATTTAATGAAAGTATATCTCAATTTGAATCTACAAGTGCACGATACCTGCTTGGTTAGGGTTTAATTGTGGGTTGAGGTTTAAGGTTTAAGGTTTTAGTATTTATAGATTTAGGGTTTAGGGTTTGTTTATTAGGGTTTTTGGTTTAGGGAATTTTCAATAATGTTCAGCAAGCTTTATGCTTATATTCGTGGAATAGAATGGCGTTGCCCAATTTAATGTAAGTATCTCATATTCGATCTACAAGTGCATGATACTTGCTTGGTCAGGGTTTCATGGTTTAGTGTTTAGGGTTTCATGGTTTCAAGATTTTTCAATAATGTTCAAGCCGCTTTATGCTTTTAATTGTGGAATAGAATGGCCTTACCATAATTTAATGAAAGTATCTCAAATTTGAATCTATAAGTGCGTGATACCTGCTTGGTTAGGGTTTAATTATGGGTTGATGGGTTTAAGGTTTAGGGTTTAGAGAATTTTCAATAGTGTTTAAGCTTTATGATTATATTCATTGAATATAATAGCATAGCCACAATTTAATGAAAGTATCTCAAATTTTGATCTATAAGTGCATGATACATGCTTGGTTAGGGTGTATGTGGGTTAAGGTTTTTAGTATTTATGGGTTTAGGGTTTAAGTTTTAGGGGTTGTTTAGGGTTGTGTGTTTAGGGAATTTTCAATTATGTTCAAGCTTTATTCCTATATATTCATCGAATAAAATGGTGTTACACGAATTAATAGATGTATCTGAAAATTTGATTTGTAAGTATGCATGACAGCTTCTTGGTTAAGATTTAGGGGTTTAGTGTTTCGGATTTTAGGGTTAGGGGTTTAGTGTTTCAGGTTTTAGGGTTTATGGTTTAGGATTTCTGTTTTAGGTATTTAGGGGGTTAGGGTTTCAGAAATTTTCAATAAAGTTCGAGTTTATGCATATATTCATGAAATAGAATGACTTAGCAACAATTTAATAATGGAAGTATCTCAAATTTTGATCTATATATTAGTGCATGATACCTACTTGGTTAGGGTTGTTTATGGGTCATGGGTTTAGGGTTCTAGTATTGAGAGTTTAGGGTTTTGATTTTTTTAGGGGTAGTTTAGGGTTTAGGGTTTAAGAATTTTTCCATAATATGCGTGAGCTTGGGGTTATGGGTTGATGGGTTTAGGGTTTTTAGTGGTATAGGGCTTAGGGTTAAGGCTTTATGGGGTTAGGGTTTGGGGTATTTTCAATAATGTTCGAGCTCTCATGAGTTTGAATAGCGCTAGCGCAATTTCATGAAACTATCTCAAATTTTGATCTATAAGTGCATGATACCTGCTTGGTTAGGGTTGTTTATGGGTCGTGGGTTTTAGTATTGAGGGTTTAGGGTTTTTGTTTTCTATGGGTAGTTTAGGGTTTAGGGTTTAGGAATTTTTCAATAATATGTTCGAGCTTAGCGTCAGGGGTTGAGGGTCGTTTAGGGTTTATGGCTTAGGGTTTAGAGTTCGTGCGGATGCGCACTAGTGGCGTAGATTGTCCGTTAGGGTGACCGCCTAGCACACTCTCGTACCGTTCTTGAGTACTCCTACACAAATACGTTAGGAGGAGAAGATAGATTTTGTTGCAACGTGACTAGTACAGTTCTGTCGCCACAATTTCTTCTTTTGGCGGTATAGGATGAATGAATGTGGAACTCTCTATCACATTACTATACTACTAGTAGTAGTACACTCCGTATTTTTTCGGACGCACGGTATAGTAGTGAAGTCTGTTTGGTCAAGCTGCATGCCAGGAGCAATGAGATATCCAAATTTCTACTCTAGCTCGATGGCTCAAGACATGAGACAACAAGTACTCCTCTAGCCTCCCGCTGTCGGCCAAATCAAAATGAGCAAGCAAAAGATTGCCTATCTGGGAAATTTCCATGACCATTTATTACCTGTAGAGCTTTACCTTTTCTTTCCTGCGAGGCACCTGCAACTCTAGTAGCTACTCCACTAATAACATGCCATGATGAGGCCCTACAACTACTAATCAGTAGTACTACTCTAGTAGCTACTCTCGTCACATTGCACCTTCCTTCTCCAAGAGGTGGAGTTCCTTTTTTCTGAGAGAGGAAACCTTAGTTGGAGCTCCTTGAAACTACGGCTCTAGTATTTGTTGGAGGTTTGTGCAACTAGCCTCAATTGGAGTCCCACTGCCCACTTGCCCACCTTCTGTAGGACTAGTACTCCACAACATCAGCCTTTGTCTTCTCCATATCACCCCAGTCGCCAGCTCCCGCCAACGATCTCCCCTCTCCTCCCCTCCCTCCCACCCACCCACCCACAAAAAAACCCCAAAACACCATTCGGAGCCTCCTTCCATGGTGAGATCAAGCAAGGTCAATAAGATCCTGATCAGTTTCAGATTGTGTTCACCGAAGGCCCCCTTCAAGTACTCATCAACCATTGCGACGCCACCACCGTCACGAGCCTTGTCGGTTCGTCCAAACATATTCTTCAATCAACAAAAGAGAGCGGAACTACACTTGATTCTCACTCGTTCGGCCTCCCATGTGTTCTTAGCCTTGATAAATTGCAGTTAACATCATTCCTTGTGGTATTTATTGCACAAAACACATAAATAAGAAAATAATTATAGCTAGCATAGTTTGTGACTTAATTATTTGCATAGTTTTGGTACATAATACATTGCATTATAGGCTACATAAAAATCACAAAATTGTGTATCTAAAAATGAAAAAAGACCTCATTTTATTTCAACATTTTTTATGTCCCATGTGAACATATATTTTGATGCAAATTTGTCCGTACATACTACACATGTATATGCATTTGTATGTTTTAAGAGAGATACAGATACTGGTAAATATTTATTTTTGTAATATATTTATTTATTGGTAATATATTTTTTGGTGCTTGTGTCAAAAATATTTTTGGTAATATATTTATTTTAAAATATTTTTGTTTTTAATGTTATGATGCAAGAAAAACAGGAGGCATAACCAGCTAGTTCACAAGGCTAAGTTATTTATTTGGGTCAGGTGCAAAAAAATAAGCCACAACTGTGTTATGTACAAACACGACTTTGTTTCTGTGTTTTGTGTAACAAATGCAAAAAAGGCTGGTGTTAACTGCAATTTTCTTAATCCTATGGGAAATTTTCCTACCATGGTCATTTGAGTGGTAACATAAGATAAGGTAAGATATTAAACCTCCTAGAAATAATCCTTGTTGGTTCTCCTTTGGTATACAACACACCAAAATTTTGTAGATCGAACCTTTGCTTTTTTTCCTATGAACTTTACATTGCAAAATCCTATGGGATTATTTCCTATTTCATTTAATGCTATGAATCAAACGCTGTGTATAGAATAATTTCCAGCATATACCCATTTCGAAAAAAGGAGAATTTCCATAGCATATCCCAAGGTAGGCATATTTTTTTACGTAATCAAACATCCTAACTATAATCAAGATTTTTGAAAATAGCATATCAACTTTATACAATGTCAGATCAATATCAGTTTTATTTTGATGTTACATTTCCTTTCCCTTTGAAGGTCCTTTGCTTATCCAGTCACCACACGATGTGCTCTACATGACATATGAGCTTGTTGATGACGATGAGGAGGATGATCTTGGTATGTGGTGGTTAGCAAGATCTGCCAAGGGTTCAAGACTTCTTCTGGTCTATACATCAGGTTTACCAGGCAATGCAATTACTAACGATACTAGTGTTGTTCACTATGGTCGCATCGTTCGCACCTATCCTTCTGGGTTTGACTTCATGGTATTCTTGATGAACACAAGCCAGTTACATGCAGCTAACCCATGGAGTATATTCTTAATTCTTTCAAAAGATTATAAGAATATCCTTACTATCGTCCAATGATCATTTTATAATTCATTCTGGTATATGCTCATAACACTTAGAGCATAGGACATATCTGGATGTGTACATATCATAGTATGATTGATCAAAACATTCTTGTGATTTCACTCATCAAGTGTCAAAGCACTTGAATCTTGTTTCACTTATCAAGTGTCAATACACTTGAATCTTGATTCAATTCTTTTCCTTGCAACAAGATCCTTTTTCTCGTCGTTTCTATATTAAACCTCTTCAATATCTCATATGTGTACGTTTTCCACGATCATATTAGCGTCACAGTCTATCTATGTAGACATTCATGCTAAATATTCGGGTTTTGCCTAAGTCTTTCATCGAAATGAAATTCTTAACCTTTGTCAATAAAAGATACATCATTTCCAATTAACAAGATATCCTCCACATAATGTATTAGAAATATGTCTCAGTGCTCCCACTTAATTTCTTGCAAATGCAAGCATCTTCATCGTCTCCTGATGAAAACTCCTTTAACAGTTTCATCACGGTGAAGATTCGAACTCCGTGATGCTTACTTCAACCATTGAAGTTTGCATGCCCTTTTTAGAATCCTTTGAATTAACAAAACCATTTGGATCGTGTCATGCACACGTCGTAGGTAACCATTCTATTATAAGAACTTTGTTTTGTTTATTCATCTACCATATACCAAAATTATATGTAGTGGTTGTTACATTAATCCGTCCAGAATAAATATCGCTATGAAAGATCAGATCTTGTCATAGTCAACTCCTTGAACATTTTCGTAAAATAATTTACGACATGTCGACTATTTCATAGATGTGAAACATCCATGTCTGTTTCTTTATAGATCCAAATACGACCGATAGGTTTTTACACTTTTTCGAAGGGTCTTCCAAGTTCAAAAACTTGATTTCTCGTATATGGAACTATCACGGATTTTATGGTCTCAAGCCATTTGACAGAGTCAGGGCCCATCATCGCTTCTTTGCATGTAGTCGGTTCATCATTGTCAAACAACAATGATTTACTCTCAAATCTCAACATTTGATTGTTTATCCGACCTACTTGGTTCAATAGGAACTTAGATCTCCATGACCACAACCTTTGAGGCACATGAGCCATGAGCATTGTGGCTGCCTCTGGAACGTTTTCCGGCGCTGCGCAACTCAGCATATATAGCTAAGGTTCATTAACCTTATTAAAGTTCTATTGTCCTCTCTCACATCCCAAAATTCTCCTAATTTTGGAATGTGAAATAAATAAATAAGTTTGATTGATTGTTTAACTATGTTGAAAATTCTCAAAGATAAGAACCTTTTTGAATAGAAAATCCTCTCAACCAAGAATTCAAAATCTTATATTATTTTGTTAAGACCTAAGTAGCCATATAGGCAAAAGGGCATGGATTGATTATGGATTGTATAATTGGTGTGCAAAATTTCAAAATGAAAATCATGAAGCATTCATAAGCATTTCATTACATCCATGCAAAGTTCTCACAAACTGAATCCAAATCCTGGTATCTAAATCCTACAGTTGATTCGTCCAAATGTTCCTAAGGGTAATTAAATTTACTTTATAAAACCCATTGTTTTTAAGGCATAAATTATTGATAATTATAGCCTAAAGAGATCCAATTAATACTACAAAATTTTAGAAACAAAATTGAGCTCATTTAGAGCTAGTATGAAAAAGTTATGGAACAAATACAAACACATAAAGATATAAATAAAATAGAATATACAAGGATTTATAAATCCACTGCTTCCAAACTAGTAAAAAGATTACAAATATGGTCCTACAATGATCTATTCGATTTTAGAAAAATTTAAAAACAAGAATCGTGTCATTTAGAGTTCGTATGCAAAAGATATAAGGAAAACAAGTAAATAGAAAAAGAAAAAGAAAAAAAGAAAAAAAAAACTAATGGGCCGGCCCACCGACGGGAGCACCAGGCAACCAGCATGTACGTGAGGGATCGATCTGACTGCTTTAAAAACTGTGCAAATCAGTTTTCTCAAACCTATCTCCATTCAAACTCTCGTAACTTTTTATCTACAACTCCGAATCGACTTCCGTTTGTTTCTACTTGTTCCCTACTCCAAGGCCTATCTCTACACCATCCTAAATCTCCATATAAACTCGTGGAGCCATGGCTGTACGAGTTTCTATTCTTGAAATCCCGAATCTACATATTCCCGAATCTTATTTCGCTTTTTAACCCATCTAAACTTCGTCGTTTGCCTTCGGTCAAAAAACGAAAGTTGTAGAAATCATCGAAATCTTTCAATCCTGACAAACCTCACCTCTTTTCATCCACCACAGCCGGAGAATTTCGTATCGCAATATTTCAGATCTTACGGTGTAAATCCAAGATCTACTCGCGCTCGTTTCGCGAAATCCAAATTCCTTTGGTGAGAAGGTAGGAATAATGATTCCCCACAACTTTCATGTTCTGAGTTTTTCAATTTGACCTACGAATTTGTATCTCTAACATAGATCTATTTCTTGTTTATTCTGAGCCAAAATCGGGTCAATCTCTTCTTCTAGCCACCGGATCCTATCCAGACGGTCGAGATCCAATCAAACCGGTGCGTGCCATGTCGTCATCTCGATCATCTTCATCATCAACACCACATCAACGTAAGGTCAACATCTAATCCCAGTCAGCATGCAAAGTCAACCTGTCCAGTCAGCGGAATATTCCCTGGAATATTCCGTTCGAATTTAAAATTGCATATTATAGATCTAAGTTGTAAAATTCATTAGAAATTCATACCACGTCCAAAAATTGCGTATAATATATCAAATTAAAGATAATTTCATGTAGAATCATCTTATCAGAATAGATCCAACTTTTACAGTACATGGTCACTGCAGTAATTTAATTAGTTTTAATGGTCTTTTAGGTTAATAAATTCATAAGAAATTATCTGTAACTCCGAAAAATATGAATAATATATCAAATTGAAGCTACTGTAATTTAATTTAAGAATATCTGGTTGGATCTAGCCTTTGCAGATTATTTCACCCGTAGCAATTTAATTAGTTTTAATGGCTTTATAAATCATTAAATTCATATTAAATTAGTTGCTTGTCACAAAAATATAAATAATATACCGATAAAAAGCTGGTGCCATGCAGATCATCAATCTGCAAATGGTTCAGTAAAATACTATAAGGTTTCGCAGCAATTAAATAAATGGTTTAATGGCTTATTTAGAGTAATAAATTCATAAGAAAATAAATACTATTCAGAAAATTACAAATAATATGTCCCTGAAATCACAATTCCGTGGAGATTACAGATATAATTTTAGTTTGATTTTTAGGCAACAGAAACTGTATGAATCATTTAAAACCCATTAAACACTATTTAAATCATATAAAAAGATCTATAACTCCGATTAGGGTGAATCCAACGCCTACTGGTTTGTATTAACGTCCTCTATCCAGTAAACCCAAGAAATAAATTTAATTCTACAGTTAGAACAGGCGTTACAACAGAACTATCAAAACCCTTATATTGGCAAGTAATCATTAATAACAAGTACCCTATTGCATTAAATGAACTCATACATGCATCATATGATATATCAATGTTCATAAAACTAATTATAACCATTGTGTCATGTTAAATCATCATGCATGTTTTCGATCATCTTTGTTGTGTTTGCTATGTTTGCAATTGTTTTGATTGGAACTACCTTGTCCTCGTATTAGATTGTTCGGAGAGTGCGATTGCTTTGAGAAATACAATCAACACCCATATTATCAACATAAGGCAAGTTACACCACTTGTTCATAATTTTGTCCCAGTTTTGATTCTATGCATGTGATCTTCAAAATTCTGTAGTATGCATGTGTAGGATGTTCTAGTAGATTTTCCCCTTAGTATTATTTTGCAAGTGTGATGATTTTGTAGTATGCCATGAGTAGCTCTATACTTAGGATTTCCCATCCTAATAGGTTACCCCTGTTTTTGCTAAGTATTGCTTGCTATGCTATATATACAAAGTACCGTTGGGGGGTTCGAAAGACAAAGAATTTTTCTAAGTATAAAGGCTCTCTAGAGCAAACTTTTCTTCTCAAATCCACTTCAAAATAAAACTAAGTTTTCTTAGGCGGAATGGTTGTCGTCAACGAGTGAGATTTTGGTGGAGGACGGCCAGAATCAAAGAAGTCCGCCATGTTTCAGAATTGAAGCTTCCAAAGGCAACCACAATACATTATGGGCTCTGTCTTGGCCTAGTAATTAGTGGGAAACCTCACCTGGGTACCAACATTTGGAGGTTCTTGGCACGGTTGGATCCGGAAGGTAGAGGGGCTACTAAGGGAAAGCCTCGCCATGGTCTTGTCTGTAAAAAGGACTTGATCGTGGATTGTGGGTAAAGTGCACAAACTCTCGAGAGTATTGCAATCTGATCGATCGGTAGTGTTCACGATAGAGAACAACAATGAGCGTCTGAAGGATGGAGCCTCTGAAGGATCTTCCTCTCTCTTTTCTAAAACAAAGTTTTGAAACCCCATGGCGTGCGTAATATCGCTAATGGGTGGGAATTTGGGAACTTGGTGTGTAATATCCAAGTGACGCTTGGTGCGTAATATCCAAGTGTTTGGTTGTTTGGACACTTGGTGCGTAATATCCTCGTGTGACACTCGACCTTATTTTATCTAAGCAAATGTTTACAAAGTAGGACAATCTTCTCTTCTCTCTACTTAAGGAAACTAGCTTTATGCAAATGAACTCCAAAGCCTAAACTAGCTTTGCATGTAGAGTTAGTCTTTCCTTCCTTAGTGTAATTTGCCAATACATTCGAAGTATTGACCCAACTTGTTGGCTGCACGTTTCATGTGCAGAATTTCGGAGATCTTTGAAGGGTGCGCTAGGATCGCGGGTCTTCACTCAACCTGCCTGTGGCATTGATGGGACTCCAAGTTGTATTTATAACGCTTCTGTTGTAATAATGTAAACTCTGGATTATTCGATTCATGTAATAAAGACTTGTGTTTTACATGATATTTCATCGACTGTGAGTGCTAGCTATTGATCCAGGGACTAGCATGTTATTCACAGGGACTTAGGATCTTACTTGATCCGAGGTCACTACATCCTCCCACTTAACTTTTGCAAAAAAAATCCTTTTTCAAGAAACTTCACGTTCCAAGCGACAAACCCTTTTGTCCTCGGTGTTATGGAGGAATAACCAATGGTTATTCGAAATAGCCTACAAAGACATGCTCATCCGACTTTGGTTGTAAACATCTTACTTATGCTTACCATACCAAAATTTAAGAAAGGACAACTTGGGTTTTACCCCAAACCATAACTTACATGGTGTCATTTCAACAGATCAAGATGGAGCTCTTTTTAAAAGCGGTAGTCTCTAAAGCTTTTAATCTTTTAAAACATAATGGCAGTTTTATAAATAACACCTTTGATCCAACCATGTTAAACAAGGTTTCATTACAAATCTCAAATACTCCATATTCCTATGGTGTTTCGTGAGATGCAAATCTAGGTGTTTTGCTAAACTTGCAACTCAAATAAATCCCTTTATGATAAAATCATATATTATTTATTTTCTTGTTACACTTGCAACTCAAATAAATCCCTTTATGATAAAATCATAAATCATTTATTTTCTTGTTACAATGATTTTCCACTTCATCTTGAAAGTATTTGAACATTTTCAAATATTTCATACTTCTTTCTCATTAAGTGAATATTCACTCAAATTTCCGAAGAAAGCATATGAAGTTGAAATCCATCACTTACGACTACACATAATGGACTACATACATTGATATGTATAAATTCCAATAATTTAGTAGATCGTTCTTCTTTGACCTTTGAACGAAGTTTCAATTATCCCGATGAAAGTCTCACAAGCGTCATTTGGTCAAATCAAAGACTCCAAAAATCCATAAAAATGGAGTTTCTTCATGTTTTATTTCCAATATAATTTAAACGTCGATGTCACTTTGTAAGTGATCTTTCAATCATTTGTCTTGCGACATTTTAGTATTAGTTTTTATGGATGTGATTTCTCTAACTAGATTTGTAAATCATCCATCTTATATGGAATACGGTAATTATTTGAACAATCTTTGTTCTCATAATACCTGATTTAAATAACGATTATTAAAACAAATCTTGAAGGCAAGCTTTGATGTCAACGAGAAATACAAACAACGGTTTGTTTGTTTGTTTTCGATGAACATCATCACATATTCTCTTGCTAGTTACTTAGGCCATTTTAGTTCATGAATTGCGCCGTTCTGTATGAAATTTCATACCAACCAATTCGGTATCCAATACCCAAGAACCATATTGTTTAACAAGCAAAGAATACAACCATAACATGTATACCATCTATATACCTACACTGGATATTTCCAGTCTTTTCTTTTGTGCCAAATATATTTTATAGGTTCTCTTTCAGCATTTCCTTTTCCTTTTTAAAAGAATCTATCAACATCGATAGTGGCGCCATATACATGACACATAGTCCAAAGCATGTATATTCAAATACTAATACCTTTGGACTTGCACTTTGAAGTAGATCATCATCATCAAATGATCAACATTCTTTCAAAATCCATTCTTTAGTAATCTTTTAGTGTAGTAAACACTTTACATACATCTTCTATTCATCCTTATCATGAAGAATTTCATGATCAAGCTAATGTATCTTATAAAGGCGAATCGTGAGTATAACATTACTTTTCAAAACCCTTTTGGATGATTAGGATGTCTAGCATCTCCAACCTTTGCAAATTCTCATCCAATATGAGAACATATATTATACTCTATCATATTGCAACCAAAACATTGTTTCAAATATCGTTATATCTGCCACACATGATGGTTTCTGAAACAATTCTTTCAGCTCCTAGATAAACTTGATATTAAAATAATCAAGAACCATGGAGGCAAACATGATACTTAAGATACTAACACTGGAATTGTTACTCTCGATTTAATACTAATTATTAAATTTCACGGAGTAAACAGAGTTTGCTCAAAGTTTGCAATATGACTTTAAACTTTAGATTGACACTCAACACAATACGTTACTAGTTTGTAAAGTAAATATCCAGAATTCTATAGTTCTATTATCTCAATTACAACTAAGCATAAGGTGGTGAACGAATGCCAATGACTACAACAAATTATGCAAATTCACTTTGATTTAATTTATGATAAATTGAGTCCTACTAATCCAAATTAGAAATGAACTCCCACTCAAAAATGACATCCCTCATCTCTTTTTGGTGATTACATGAACCAAATCCACTACACCAAGTCCGATCATCACGTGAGTCGGTGTAGCTTCAAAGGCGAGCATCCATATGGTCATCATATCAAAACATATGACTCATGCTTAACCTTTCGGTCTGTGTTCCGAGGCCATGTCTGCACATGCTAGGCTCGCCAAGTAAGAACCTTAGTATTCGCTGTGTGAAACTGTCTTACACCCGAGATATGCTCGTGGATTCAAGTACACCCGATTATCACGTGATGTCTTGAAGCGTCGAAACATTGTCGGTGCATACTTAAGGAAGAACACATTTTTATCTTGATATATAAATGAGGGATCATATTATTATGCTAATAAAATGCCAAACTAGCAATATAAGATGCAACAAAACATCTTATGTGAAAAGTGAAATGATATGGTTCTTGCACTTGATCTCCATCATGGTATGATCGTCATCATTCCTCTATGTGTAAGGCCAAGGTCTATGGAACTTACACGTTATGTGTGTTGTTATTGACTTATACTTTTAATTACAACATCACCATATCATGACACTAGACCAGCAACAATCTAAACTAGAGGCTTCTAATTTATCCATTGCAAGTTTTACGTGGCTTAGGGATTTCAAAGATAGAACCGTTCTTATCTACAAACATGAACCACAACGAGGATAACCAAATTATTGACAACTCATTGTAAATTAGATATTGACTATAGTAGGAGAGATAGACACCTGCTAGCCACTTATGCAAAACTAGTTATATGTCAAGCGTGAAACAAGTCTCATGTGCGATGACATGTAAAGTTTGTCCGGGCCTCTTCATCCCACTATGCCACCAATATCCAAAGTACAAGGAAGAAGTAATAACATGACCATCAGCACCCACATAATCATATGTGTACTACCCGTACAAAGCATCTACGCATAGACCCGGCTCTGATACCACTGAAGGGTTCACAACATAGAAAACAAAAAAATTCCTATGATGGGAACAACTATGTACCAAGATCTATCTACTAGATATAAGCCAAGGGGGGGAAGAGATCCTTCACGAGGAGGTGTGTTGTGAGAGGAGGAGAGGGGGGCCTTTTATAGGGAGAGGGGAGGCAGCCAAGGGGCATGGCGCCCAGCCATGTTGGCTGCCCCCACCTCTTCCACATTCATGTGGGTGGAGCTCCCACTCAAAATGAAAAGCCTACACTCACATAAACATGCCTCCACTAAAAAATCCACTCACATGCATTAAATTTCCACCAAATTTAATGCAAGCTCTCATTTAAATAAAACTCTTTTATTTATATATTCAGAATTTTGTTAATTACTATAATCAACAAACATTCACATAAAACCCCTTACAACATTTCAATTTCACATGCAGAACTAGTTTCAGCAATTTCAACCGAAATGATTTCGGTGTCTAGTGAAATAAATTCATGTGCTTTCCTTTTTCTTTCTCTGGCATATTATTTGCTCCAAATGGTGTCGGTATCCCTTAAGTGTGTCACCCTACGGTTCGTGAATAATGTAGACATGATCGAGACCCCTCTCCGATCAATAATCAGCAGCGGGACCTGGAGATCCGTCCTGACTCCCTCATATTCAACGGTGACTTCTGTGATCGTGTGAACCTTATACGCATGTCGCTCAATCCCTTCGTCTCACAATATATTACATGTCCAAGATTCGATCATTGATATCCCCATACCTAGTTTGATCTCATTACCGACATGTAATCTTTTCTCGTTCTAGTGATATAACATTCTAGTGATCAAATCACTTGCTTGCAAGCTAACTAATGTGATATCACCGAGAGGGCCTAGAGTATATCTCTCCGTTATCGGTATGGAAAAAATTCACTCTTGATCCATGAGACTCAACATAACACCTTCGTATGTAACACCCTCGCCTGATAAGGCTGAGTTCATGTGTATAGTGCCAATCCCTGGATCGGTTCACTGGCACACACAGTACAAAATGATACCAAATATAATTGTGCATCATAAATACAACGAATATGATCCAGAATTTACATTATTTATTCAAGTACACAGCAGAAAACGAATACAAGGTAGATCTCTATCCTCCAAATGTGCCACAGGCGAACAATTGTTGAGTGGAGTCTCGCGACCTATGAACGATCACTCAGATACGATATAACCTGCAACATGAAACGTTGCAGCCACGAATGGTCAATACATTGAATGTATGGCAAGTAGGCTAAAGTGGTTAACAATATATCTATCAACTACATGCTTATTTGGCCAAGTGGAGTTCAGACTCATTTGCATAAAGCAACAGTTTTATACTAACATTTGTAACAAAGTAGTTTTCCAATACGATAAATAGGACACTCTGGTGCACTCCCAGGTGCTCCTACCCAATTATGTTCACCCAACAAGTTTTAAGTAATTAAGAAATAAGGATGAGTGAGAAATATCATAGCATCAGTATCAGGTTGCTCAAATTGTCCATAACCGGGGACACGGCTAATCGATTAGTTTATACACCCTGCAGGGGTTAGTACACTTTACCCATGTGACTTGGCCAGCCCAGCTCGTACCACCACTCTCATATTGGGTGATGATAGGGAGAAGTCCAAGAAGGAACCGTTCGGGAAGTAGCTCCCTAAACCCGACACGCACCGGTCCAACCTACACTATCTACATCTCTGGATACGTGGCTTCGAGTTACCACAACCTACTGAGTCCAACCAACCGCCCATTTCATTATTGGCACATGTTTGCACATGAAAGCTACCAAACAAAGAAGCCAAATCCTTTCTCAGTGTCCTGGGTGCCTTTCCGCAATGATACCACCAAAAATTATCAATCCCATCACACCCAGGAGATTCATTGATTAAGTTGTTTTAGTTTTCGCAAACCAACACATTTAGAATCAACACCAGTGATGTAACCCAGCCCTCGTTCATCATAGCATGGCTAAGCACATCTACCAACGGTGGCTCATAAACAAAGAATGCTAGGGAATAATATGGTACATAGCATAGCATATACACATCAATTCCTACATATGCAATTCTACAAAAACATCTACAATGCATAGGAAAACAGTAGGACATTTATGACCAAAATAGCACCACTTGCCTTTGTTGTAGATGTAGTCGAGTAGATAATCCTCACAATCCTCATAGATATAATGGTTGCACTCATCATAACCACAATACTTGCAATCATAGTAGTTGCAATCACACACGTTGCACTCCTCGCAATCTATCGAGCAAACAATTGCATACAATCATAAACAATAGCACATAGATATCAAACAAATGAAACAAATGCATGCATGACAATTTAATAAGTCACAATGGTTGTTACTTTAGTTCTCTAAACAATATTGAAGTATATGATGCATGCAAGAGGCTAATTAATGCAATGGAGTACTTGTTATTAATAATTACTTGCCAATATAGGGTTTTTAATAGTTCTGTTGTAACGCCTATTCTAATTGTCAGATTAAAATTTTTTCTTGGGTTTACTGGATAGAGGACGTTAATACGAACCAGTAGGCATTGGATTCACCCTAATCGGAGTTATAGATCTTTTTGTATGATTTAAATAGTGTTTAATGGGTTTTAAATGATTCATATAGTTTCTGTTGTCTAAAAATCAAAGTAAAATTATATATGTAATCTCCACGGAATTGTGATTCCACGGACATATTATTTGCAATTTTCTGAGCAGAATTTATTTTCTTATGAATTTATTACTCTAAATAAGACATTAAACCATTTATTTAATTACTGCAAAACCTTACAGTATTTTCCTGAACCATTTACATATTGATGATCTACATGGAACCAGCTTTCCATCGGTATATCATTTATATTTTTGTGACAAGCAATTAATTTACTATGAATTTAATGATTTATAAAGCCATTAAAACTAATTAAATTGCTACAGGTTAAATAATCCGCAAAGGCTGGATCCAACCAGATATTATTAATCTAAATTATAGTAGCTTCAATTTGATATATTGTTCATATTTTTTGGAGTTACATATAATTTTCTATGAATTTATTAACCTAAAAGACCATTAAAACTAATTAAATTACTGCAGTAACCACATACAGTAAAAGTTGGATCTATTCTGATAATATGATTCTATGTAAAATTATCTTCAATTTGATATATTAAACGAAATTTTTGGACCTACGAATCTTTTTATATGATTTTTGCAAGTTTGATCTATAATGTGCAATTTTAAAATCGAACGGAATATTCCAGAGAATATTCCGCTGACTGGACAGGTTGACTTTGCATGCTGACTGGGACTAGATGCTGACCTGAGGATAACGTGGCGTTGATGAGGAAGCTGACCGGGATGACGACATGGCACGCACCGGTTTGATTGGATCTTGACCATCTGGATAGGATCCGGTGGCTAGAACAAGAGATCGACCCGATTTTGGCTCAGAATAGACAAGAAACAGATCTGTGTTAGAGAGACAAATCCGTAGTTCAAATTGAAAAACTTATAACATGAAAGTTGTGGCGAATCATTATTCCTACCTTCTCACCAAAGGAATTTGGATTTGAAGAAACGAGCACGAGTACATCTTGGATTTACACCGTCAGATCTGAAATATTGCGATGCGAAATTCTCCGGCTGTGGTGGATGAAAAGAGGTGAGGTTTGTCGGGATTGAAAGATTTCGACGAGTTCTACAACTTTCTTTTTTTGGCCGAAGGCAAACAACGAGGTCTAGATGGGTTAAAAAGCGAAATAAGATTCCGGCATGTGTAGATTCGGAATTTCGAGGAGAAAAACTCGTACAGCTGTGGCTCCACGAGTTTATATGGAGATTTAGCAAGTTGTAGAGATAGGCCTTGGAGTAGGGAATAAGTAGAAACAAACGGAAGTCGATTCGGAGATGTAGATAAAAAGTTATAAGAGTTTGAGTAGAGATAGGTTTGACAAAACAGATTTCGCACGGAAATTAAAGCAAGGCTGGGAACGATCGGTCAGGTCCTGGCTGGTTCGGTCGGTCTAGGCCGCCGGCCCGTTAGTTTTTTTTTTCTTTTTCTATTTACTTGTTTTCCTCGTATCTTTTGCATACGAACTCCAAATGACACGATTCTTGTTTCTAAATTTTTCTAAAATCGAATAGATCATTGTAAGATCATATTTGTAATCTTTTTACTAGTTTGCAAGTAGTGGGTTTATAAATCCTTATATATTCCATTTTATTTATATCTTTATTTGTTTGTATTTATTTCATAACTTTTTCATAATAGCTCCAAATGAGCTCAATTTTGTTTCTAAAATTTTGTAATATTAATTGGATCCCTTTAGGCTATAATTATCAATAATTTACGCCTTAGCAACACTGGGTTTTATAAAGTCAATTTAACTACCTTTAGGAACATTTGGGCAAATCAACTATAGGATTTAGATACCAGGATTTGGATTAAGTTTGTGAGAACTTTGCATGGATGTAATGAAATGCTTATGAATGCTTCATGATTTTCATTTTGAAATCTTTCACACCAATTCTACAATCCATAATCAATCCATGCCCTTTTGCCTATATGGCTACATAGGTCATAACAAAAGAATATAAGATTTTGAATTCAAGGTTGAGAGGATTTTCTATTCAAAAAGTTTCTTCTCTTTGAGAATTTTCAACATAGTCAAACAATCAATCAAACTTATTTATTTATTTCACATTCCAAAATTAGGAGAATTTTGGGATGTGACATCATAGCACTGAACCCATATTTATAATCACCCTGATAGGATGTGACGTTTGATGTTATCAAGATACTCTTCCGGTGTTAGTGATTAACATGATCTCATGGTCTAAGGACTAAGATTACTTCATATGATGTTATAGCAATATAAACACAATGAGCTTGATCGTAATGCTATACTTCGGATGACTGTTCATCACATCATTCCAATAATGTTGTGACCTCGTTATTAAGAACATTCAATGTCCATGATCAGGAAACCTTTGATCATCTTGTTAATAAACGAGCTAGTCTATAAGAGAGGCATAACTAGGAACTTTATTTTTGTTCATTAAACACACATGTATTAAGGTTTCCGTATTAATACAATTATAGCATGCAAAATAAACATTTATCATAATAAGGAATATAATAATAACCACTTTATTATTGCCTCTCGGGCATATTCCCTTCAATACTAGTTGTATAGCAGTTCCGTAGTTTTGTTTCTTTTTTCACCGCAGTTTAGGTCCTATAACAAGCTACTATATGTAAGTTGGGCGTATAGGTACTACACTCTAACTGCATGCGGTGGATGCGGTGACCCAGCATACCACTGCATGTGTAGTACACTATAGTCGTTGACATGATATCCACAGAACACCGTTCCGTAAATATCACATCCCTCAGAGTGGTACAACAGAAACATTGCGGGTCCATATTACAAAAGTACACACATTATTCTTGTTTCAATACCGGAAGTTCGAGACTTCCAAAAGATCTAACTTACAAACCAAAATATAAAGTGTTCAGCGGAATTTAAAAGTAACAACTCCGACTAGGAGTTGAGCTCAGCAGCTTATTCTATAGCGTTCATGCTGCTCGGCTCCGTTAGTTACTACTAACTAGGTACTTAGTTGGACTCATTCTCCTCGACACCATAGCGGATCTCGTAATCCACTCCTTCAACTCCTCTAGACAGATCAGGTTCCTCGTAGAACACATCTTCTTGGCATTTGGCTGCATACATTGGCACGTCTTCGAAATCCTCAGAGTCTAAGCAAGGGATCAAAGGAAAGAATGAGTAACAGCGTTACCCAACAAGTTCATTATATGCAAGGTGGGAAGTTTGTTGCTCTAACTACCACCTCGGATTATAAATCCTTGGCACTATGCAGTTTTTGTAAAACTTTCTTCAAAGATTGATTTTATTCTGAAAAACTATGACAATCAGCCTTCACAGGTTGACCAGAACTTTCATGGAGTTCCTTTACTGCTGTCAGAGCTCCTTCCCTAACGAGGAGTAACAAGTTACAATTCTTACACTCTATAGAGGTGCGTTACTTTACCCATGAGAGATCAACTCCTTGTTGCACAACCGGGCGTACTTTCCCATCCACAATTCCATGATGTGGGGCCCAGTAGTTGGTCCAAGCCAATCACTGCCCCCTTCGCAACCCTGCATGCCTCCTTGGTGTACACCATGCCCACATAATGAATTACGAAAATGGTTTGTACAAACCGTTAGATGCCAGAACTATCATGGGACGATGAGGGTTCCCACCCATATGCTGCATATCCTCTACGAATTACCAATTAATATGCATGCTACGAGGATAACAGCCACGACCTGCACATCCGGCTTCATGCGAGAGGAAGAAGATACAGCTGACTTCTCTGTCTCATTCCAAATCTCATGGCTAACGCATAATATACGGCGCTAGAATCACTGATGTCAGGGGTTATTAAGTCCCTACTTGATTATCATCATTGCAATTAGAACTCTAATTCTATTGCTCCGTCATATCACCTCTTAGGATGATATCTATAATTTCTTTATTTGCGAAAATAATATTTTCTTTCTTTTATAGCATATATGATAACACACAATTTGCAAATACTTTGATAAAGACTCTTCAAAGGACATGAGCAAGTGATGAACTTGCCTTGTGATGGAAAGGTAGTGAAGTCTGATGCTTACACTGGACCTTGAGCTTCTAGTTCTACAAAAAACATCATTATTGCCCGGTAAGGACAATATTTAAAGAAGCAAAATGATTATGCAAATAATGTAATGCATTATTTAATTTTATATGCATTTACCCAAAAAGTTCCTTTTTAGTAATAAAGGATTTATAAATATTACTTTTTAATATTTTATAACATATATTGAATTACTTTATTTTATTTCCTTTTTATTTGACTTTTATTGATTTAATAATTCTTTTAGGAATTATTAGTTATACATTAAAAATGGTGATTAAATATTTATTTAGTATTTTTCTAAAATACTAAAATATTAATAAATAATGAAAGTGAATTTTAATTAATTTTATCACCTTTCAATAATTTTGTAAAATTCCATAAGGAATATATAATTTACAAAATTCCTAATAAAATTTAAATGTCTATCATTTTATATTTTAATTTATTTGGGTAGTTTAGATTTTTGTGAATCCAAAAATATTTTATTTATCATTTTTGGACTTTTATTTTATTTTCTAGAATTTTATTGAGGTCAAGGGCATTTTGGTCTTTTCCTTTTTATTAAAACAGGCCTAAAAACGTTTATGGGCTAGTTGTACTTATTGGGCCCTGGTGGCCCATTAGTCCTAGACAAAAGGACCACCCCGGAGGGTTTTGGCCCAGCTCGGCCCACTCCTCACTCTCTCTCTCTCTCTCTCTCTCTCTCTCTCTCTCTCTCTCTCTCTCTCTCTCTCTCTCTCTCTCTCTCGAGTTCATCTTCTCCTCCTCTGACCCCGACCCCATGGCCCGTGATCGTCACCGCCGTGATGCATTAGGGGGTTGTCGACGATGCTCGTTCGTTCTATCCAATTGGATTCGAGCCTAGGGCTCTCCTGCGATGGATCGATGCTGTCCTGAACCCTATGGTTTGGGAATTGGCATGGATTCAAGTGTTGCTGTGGTCGTCGTGTGTCGAGGTGATGCTCTGCACCTCCAGGCGTGATCAGGGTCATTGCCGTGGCGCCGTGCGGGTTGCAGCGCCCCCTCTAGGGTGCTCCCCGTGCCGCCATGGTCGTCGGCCCCTCTGCTTCCTCTTCTATCCTTCAGTGAGGACCTACGGTGAGTTTGATTCCCCTCCCCTGGTGCTTTGTGTGCTTGCTGATTCGATGCTAGATGTTGGTTGTGTCCTCTCTTGCTTCTGTCTGATTCAGATTAAGATGATCATCCATTTAGGGTTCCTGCTATGTGTTGGTTCATGTACTGGATGAATTGATCCATGTTTGGATGGTCTGTACACATGCTAAATGTTTATTGGCCTGAGGCTTGTTGCTTAAAAATGATCTATGATGTTTTTGGTGGCTTACTAGATGATTTTTCTTGGATTGCATCTGATTCAGATGATGTAGTTGTTTGGGAAATATGCTTGGTAAAGCCAATGACTTGATAGCTTTCCACAGTTTATTTGATTCATGGTCATGATTATGATAAGATACAACTACTGTCTTAGTGCTATTAGCTTGGAAATTAACATGTGGTTTGAGATCATCATGATCTCAAACAGTGAAATGTATCATAGGAATATCCTAGTTATGATTCCCGTGTTAACAAGAAAATGATTAGTTAGTTGATTGTCTAAATCTATGATGATTTATTGTCTTTCTTGATTCATCATGGATTGTTCTTGTGACACCATCATGTATGCCACACAAGTTTGATTCTAAACCAGGGATTTGGTTAGTTTATGTTTAAGACAATCTTGGCTTTGAAAAATAAATAGAGATGCTCTTATCTAAATTCCCTAAGACCAATGATGTTTGTCTGAGGCTTAGGGATTCAAATCTTATCTAATTGGTTCATCTAAATAGTCCCGGTAGTGGTACCAGCTATTCTTTATTGAATCATAGCTTGGAAAAAATATGATAATGAGCTTGGTCAATCTATGGATCCCAAAGATTTGTTTCTAAGGTGCTACCCTTCCTTTAGGGATGTGCCTAGAAATAGATCATAGGTATATGTATGATTGAATATAGTTTGACAACCAGAGCAAGGATGTTGCTCTAAGCTCTGGTTGGATCCTGGTATTTTTTTGTTTGCCTTTAGAGTTTAAAAATCCCTATGATGGATTCACCCCACTTGGGTGCTTTCTGAGGGTTTGTTTTATAAAACAACACATGATTCTCTCTGAATAAGATGATTAGATCATGTGAAGGTTTTATGAAACTCACCACAAATTCTGATGTTTGTGGAGTAAGTTGGTGATGATGATCTTGATCTGGTTTTGCTGGACTCCTGTGCTTGATCTTGAGCTAATCCTGCTCCTCTTGGCTCCTGGGCTTGATCTTGCTGTCCACCTGATCCATCCCCCTCCTTATGTCACCATCCTGGTGATGTTTGGTTGATCCTAGTTGGTTTGGTATGGCTAATGTGCTTGGTTTAGCTGTTGTCTACACTGGTTGTTCTTATGTGCTGTGCAGTGGGGTGATGCACTAGTGCCTCCCACGGCTGTGCTTGTGGTTTTGTGAGATTGGGCTATTCTGTGAGGTTGACAACACACCACATGCATGCTGGTGTGTGTCCTGCCTGTGTGCCTGCTATGCACTTGTGGATATGTTTAGAATTTTGAACTTACTCTTTACCAGGTTACTTTCACCTGGCTGGTGAATTTCTCCCTCTTAGCTTGTTATTTGACTTCTGGCTTTGAATTTATGAAAGATGGATTCTTTCAGATTGGTGAAACTTGCCCCTTTTTATAAATTTATCAATGATGAATTGGTCAAGTGCATTTCACTGACATATCTGAGAGAAATAATGCTAACACTAATCTTTTATTTCTCTTTATATTTTATGTTTGTTTTGCAGGTACAATATAAAGATGAAGATTTAGTCTAGGTTTAGTTATAGGATAGTTAGTAAATGTTCCAATGTAATTTTTTTATCCTTTTGTAATTTTTCATTTTATTATTTTGTAATTTTCATTTTCTTCATTTGTAATAAAGATTATATTATTATTAATAAATAATATTCTTTTTCTTTATTCTTTTGTAAATTGTGAAGTTTGAAAATGGCTTCAGTAGGTTACATTCTTTGTAACTTGTTTATATATTGATAATATGAAATAAGCTTCATATTCATTATTGTTTTTGGACAAAATTTAAGTTATAATACTTATCTCTTAATTAATTTAAGATTCAAAACTTATATCTAAATCATTTAAATTATAATTCAAACACTCAAGTTTAAAATTCAAATTCATTTTAAACACATAACTCCTTAAAGATCATCTCAAAGTTTATAACAATCATCCTTTAAGACTAAACCTAATCTCAAAGGATGAAAGAAACATTGATCACTTAAGATTTTAATTTGGCGAAAATTTTACCCACATTTTCACAAATAAATGCATGCAACATTTCATATTTCTAAATCTACCCTTCGTTAGTTCCTAAATGCTGGGATGTTACAGTGGATCACGAAGTTTCTAGGTTTACAAGTAAAAACATGTCGCTCATTATGGCATCGCCAGTGATTTGACAAGGCAGTACTGTACGACGGTGTGCTAGTCTCGATGAAGCTAGCTGGAGTTAGTAGCTGCTGCAGAAGAGAGAGAGGGAGGGAGTTTTGCACATGCCGGTGCACATGGCAGCGCGTTCCTTCTGAGACAAGATGGATTTAACTCCCTCACCGGCCTCCCCCACGCACATACAAGTTAGTCCCTTCTTCCATCTACTACCGCGCTCTGGCCTCTCGCTCCATATTGTTGTCGACCAGCTCCTCGGCTCTGTCCTCTATAGGTGGTGGCGAGATCGGTGCGGCAACCTTCTGTAGGGCGGCAGCGCATCCATCATCCCTATCCCGCGGCGACAATGGCGGTTTGTGAAATACTACGACACTCGTACCTATTCCCTTTGTTTCATAATATAGTATGTTTTAGCATTTGTCAAACGAGTGTATCTAGATTCACTCCGAACTTACATGGTAGAGTTGATGATGCAGTTAACTTTTTTTTGTCCATTGCACAGCTAAACCTGGGGATGGTTTGAAAACTGCCCCATACCCCAACTGAACCCGAATGATTTTTCTCATTTGCCCAACCCAAACTGAAACCATCTAAAAATAATATCAACCCAACCAGAACCAAAGCCACTCAATCTTGCACCCAAACCGAACCAAACCGACTGCCCATCCATGGGTTAAAACCAATTACTAAATGGGTTAAAAATGTTTGCTCTAGTGGGTCCTCGCGTGACTCAGTGCAGTTTCAGGAGCGCACGAAGGAGGTAGACAGTGGTATATGCAGGTGACTCCGTCCCGTGCGCTTGTACTGGTGCTGGTTAGCCTAAGTGTCTAAGTACGACCAAGAACAATAACACATCTGAACAGCACGAGCATCCAGCAGGAAGTTTCAACAAAAAGGCCTAAACCAATCTCACCAACGGGGTATTAACCATGGGTTAAACTATTTGTAACCGAAACTGTTTGGACCCATACCTGATTAAACCAAACTGTTTGTTGCATAAAACTGAACCAAACCAAACTGGTGTCAGAATTAGCATGTTTGCAACCTAACTACATAATCCCACGCAGGGAAACCAATCCAACCCACCCGGTTATGTCAAAACTATTCTCACATTTATGCGCACCATTGTCATGTTTAGAGTAGTTCTTATCTCGGGTATGCATACTTTTTTGTACACTAGGATTGCATGGAAGCTTGGTTACTAGGCTAGACCCCATAACTGAGAATAGTGGGTATCAGTTCAAATTTGGTAGTTCAGCAGAGCAAAATTTTCTACATTCGCATATGTTTGATGATCAACATCATCTAGTAATTTGTTAACAATATTACAACTTACTGCAGAAGGAGATAGGGGATGGAGCCAAAAAGAGGATTCTTGATGAAATAGTTTCCAATTCTGTGAATTATGCTATACCGGATGACAAGGTAAATCAATAGAATGACATATGTTCTTGCATACCTCGCGGATGCTTTGGTTATAATCTCTATTTATCTTGTAACTGCAGAAGCACAAAGTTGAAGAAGACTCTCAGTTTCCTGATGACAGAGTTGAAAATGGATGTCAGATTGCTACACCTAAGACGCCACCTTGTTCACCTTCTGTGGAGACGCCACCTTGTTTACATTCTATGAAGACTGACTCAGATGGAGCTGGTATTGATGAGCCTGCACCTGCCATCATCGTGCCAGACGATGGAGGTGGTGGATTGGTTTTACCATCGGCTGACACTCGTGCAGCTGGAGCTGGAAGTGAAGAGCCTCCAGCGGACATAGTGGTGCTGGATAGTTCACCTATTGTGTAGACTCATGCTACCGGTGTTGGCGATGTAGTTGGTGCTGCTGATCCTGCTCCCGAAATCATCGTGCCACCTGAAGGAGGTGGTGAATTGGGTTTACAATCTGCAAAAAAATTTGCTCCTGAAGGTGGTGAACTGTGATATGGAGATGTCTTTCTTATGATTTGTATGCTTTTTTCTGGAACCTGTATTATGGAGCTACCTTACGCTTTTGGTTGTTGAACTATAGTGTCGAACTGGAACTACTCCAAGTATGTAATCATATTTGGATGCTTAAGTATTATCGATGATAAAGCAATGTTAACTGAGTTGCACGGTAATTGGCCTCTGCCACTTCCAGGCATGGTTCCTGTCTCATCTCCTTTTCACAAGCATGGTGAAAAGATGGTTCTGTTCCTTTTCTTGTAATGTCATTATGCTCGTGTTATTGATCTAGCAACATCGTGCTGAATTTGTTTGTTACCCAATCGGCTTTTTTTGAAACAATCCAATCGGCTTTTATGACTCTGCATACAAACATATTTGTTCACATGACTTGAACAGAAAACCGTATCTTCTTTGGATCCACTAACACAAGGAGACATGCGATTATTTTTTTGAAACAAGCTAAAAGATTTGCCATTTTAATTGATAGAGTGGGACGTGCAATTCAATTACACTAATATAACTACCCGTAGAAGTCATAAAATGACAGGGATTGCTATAGGAAATCATCACCTCCAGCATCTTGTTCTATAAAAGGTGGTATACCAGATCCGCAACCTTTTTTTCATGGGACAACAATGTAAAGTGCAGGATTTCGAGTTTAAACGCAATCTAGTGCAGGTTTATCAGAACAACCTCCTGCTGATGCATCGAGGAACGTTGCCATGTTCGAAACACGAAGGCACGGACGAGAAAAAGTCCAACATACAAATGTTCTTCTAATGAGATGCTGACATGTGGGACCCAGCTGTGTGATCAAACGGCAGATTCATCGAACAACGCTATCTAGTTTGGAACAGCGTAGCGCTAGAGAATAAAAAAAATCAATTATATACAAACGATTCTTCTAATGAGATGCTGGCAGATAAGACCCACCATCCTGAAAAACAGCTGATGTAGCAAGCAACGCTATCAAGTTAACACGGAGGCGCGACCGGGGGCAAAAATTCCATCATACACACGTTTCTTCTAATGAGAGTATGACATGTGGGGCCCAGCTGCGTGATTATGCATCTGGCAGCGCTATCACGTTTGGAACATGGTAGCACGACTGAGGGGAAAAACAATCATACACACGTTTCTTCTAATGAAAGGATGACAGGTGGGCCTAGATGCATGATTAAACAGCAACACAATCAGTTTCGAAACAGGGTAGCGGGAGCGAAGGAAAAAAATTCATCATACACACGATTCTTGTAATGAGAGGTTGGCATGTGGGACCCAGCGTCATTATTAACGACAGATAGACCGAGCAACGTAATCGAGTTCATATCAGGGATGCACGAGCCAAGGAAAAAATACATCATGCACACGTTTCTTCTAGTGTGAGGATGACACGTGGGACCCAGCAGCCTGATTAAACGGCAGATGCATCGAGCGACGCTATCAAGTTCGGAATAGAAAAGGAAAAAATTCAATCATACACACGATTCCTCTAATGTGAGGCAGACATGCGGGACCCAGCAGCCTGACTAAACGGAAGAGCCATCGAACAACGTTATCGAGTTCAAATCAGGGAGGCGCGACCAAAAAGTTTGGTCCGCTATAGTCACTGACGTTCGGGACCCACACACAAAAAAATAATTCGACAAGTCAACATCTCGCGAGGAAGCGGAAATCTTACTTCTGCCATGCGCCCATCGAGCTTCCTCCATGTTTTTAGCGGTTTCGTCATAGTAGAGGGGCGCGATACCAGAAAAAAAAGTTTTGCATCGGCCACGGCCGAGCCGAGATTTTCGTCGCGAAAGAGGCGCCTTCTACGACGATCAACAGGCCCAGTCTTTGTGGAAGGAAACATTTCTTGTAGTGTACCCCTAAACCCAAAAACCATAAACCCTTAACCCCTAACCCTGACTAAGCAGGTATCGTGCACTTATAGATAAAATTTGAGATACTTTCATTATTAAATTATTGCTGAGTCATTCTATTCCACGAATATAAGCATAAAGCTCGAACTTCATTGAATATTCCCTAACGCCTTTCTATTTCACGAATATCGGCATACAGCTCGAACATATTGAAAATTCACTAAACCCTACCCTCCCAAAAACGTAAACACTGAGCCATATACACCTAAACGCTAAAACCCTAAACCCTCAACCCCTAACCCTGACTAAAAAGGTATCATGCACTTATATAGATAAAATTTGAGATACTTTCATTATTAAATTGTCGCTAAGTCATTCTATTCCATGAATATAAACATAAAGCTCAAACTTCATTGAAAATTCCTGAAACCCTAAAACAACCCCTAAAACCTAAACCCTCAACTCCTAAATTCTCTAAACCCCACACAACCCACCAACCTAAACCCTCGACCCCAAAATACTAAAACCCTAAACCCTAAACCCCTCAACCCATAATTAAACGCTAACCAAGTAGGTATCATGCACTTATAGATACAAATTCAAGATACTTTCATTAAATTGCGGTAAAAACAATATGTTCCACAAATATAAGCATAAAGCTTGAAATTTTTTCAAATTTCCCTAAAACCTACACCCCTAAACCCCTAATTAAATGACCCTGCTAATTAAGCAGGTATATCATGCACTTATATATCAACATATGAGATATACTTTCATTAAATTACGCTAATGCCAATCCATTCCACGAATCTAAGCATAAAGCTTGAACATTATTTTTGAAAATGCCCTAAAACTGAAACCTTAAACCCCTAAATGACCCTGACCAAGCCGGCATATATCTCATCCACTTATAGATCAACAATTGATATATACTTTTATTAAATAAAGATAAAGCCAATCATTTCCATGAATCTAATCATAAAGCCTAAACATTATGGAAAATGCCATAAACCTAAACCTTAAACCCCTAAAGCCTTTAACCCTAAACCCTGACAAAGCAGGCTAAGTATTATACATTTATAGATCAAATTTGAGATACTTTCATTAAATTGCCCGAACACCTTTCTATTTCATGAATCTTGACATATAGCTCAAACATTATTGAAAATTCACTAAACCCTACCCTCCCAAAAACGTAAACACTAAGCCATATACCCCTAAACACTAAAAACCCTAAACCCTCAACCCCTAACCCTGACTAAGCAGGTATCATGCACTACTTATAGATAAATTTCGAGATAGTTTCATTATTAAATTATCGCTAAGTCATTCTATTCCACGAATATAAAGCTCGAACTTCATTGAAAATTCCCGAAAACCTAAACCCTCAACTCCTAAATTCCCTAAACCCCAAACAACCCCCAACCTAAACCCTCGGCCCCTAAATACTAAAACCCTAAACCCCTCAGTCCATAATTAAACCCTAACCAAGTAGGTATATCATGCACTTATAGATCCAAATTCGAGGTACTTTCATTAAATTGCGATAAAAACATTATGTTCCACAAATATAAGCATAAAGCTTGAACATTATTCAAAATTCCCTAAACCCTAAACCCCTAATTAAAAGACCCTGACTAATTAAACAGGTATATCATCCACTTATATATCAACATTTTAGATATACTTTCATTAAATTACACTAACACCATATCATTCCACGAATCTAAGCATAAAGCTTGAACATTATTATTTGAAATGCCCGAAAAACTAAACCTCAAACCCTACTAACACTAATAAAACCTAACCAAGCAGGCATCATGCGCTTTAAGATCAAAATTTGAGACACCTTCATCAATTTGCGCTAACACCATTCTAATTCATGACATGTCGAACATTATTGAAAATTTCCCAAACCCTAACCCCCTAAAGCCTAAAACCTAAACCCTATATACCCTTAAAAACCCTAAACCCTAACCCCTAACCCTAAACTCAGACATAACCCTGAACGCTAAACTACCCCTAAAAAATGAGAACCCTAAACCCGCAATACTAAAAACCTAAAACCTCAACCCATAAACCCTAACCATCCACGTATCATGCACTTATAGATCAAAATTTTCGATACTTTCATTATTAAATTGTTGCTAAGTCATTCTATTCCATGAATATATGCATAAAGCTCGAACTGTATTGAGAATTCCTGAATCCCTAAACCCTAAATACCTAAAACCCTTAAACCTATTTGCACATGAAGATGTCATCGTGTACCCTTGGAGCCGAGCACGATGCGCGGCAGCATGCGCCGAGGGAGGATCTCCAAAAGCGCGGTACGCAAGACAGTTCGGCGAACGCTTTTGCAGACCAGAAACCCGGCTCGCCTGGGAGGGACCCCGTCAGGGCGACACGGAGGCTATGGGCTGCCCTAGGTCAGCCTGACCGCCCCTAGGACCTCATGGATTCACAGCCTCCAATCTTGAAGAACGACGAAGAATGAGAAGCAAAATACAAAGGGAGAGGGATAAAAGTAGATGAACACGAAAAAGTAGTAGATGTGTTTGTTCGATTGGTGTTAGTTTAATCGGCCGTCACCCCTCATGTATATAAGGAGTGGCTGAACTTTTCGTGCAAGAAAGAGGGTTGTATTCATGTTCAAAACCCTAGTTGGGGTCAAATTCGGATGGCCTGGTCTGAACTTTCCATAACATTCGGCCAAAAACTCGCCTTTAACTTTCCGATCACTTTTGAGGTAGTAAATGATATCAAATCAAAATCTCTTAAAAAGTAAACTTGTTCATATCAAAAATACGAAGAACTATTGTTTTTGACACTTTTCCATCCAAACTGATATTGATGGTCTTTTCCTCTTATTTTGGTATCAAACTCGGATTTTGACCGAATGATTTTATATCTATTCGGTCGTATTTTGAATCTAGAGGTCGTATACTTGCTTCACTGAAGATGGATCCAAAAGAAAAATTGTTCACCTCGAAAAACGAAGAACTTTCATGTTTTGTGATTTTACATCCGAGTTGATCTTGACTCTTAAATTAAGTTGTAAGCAGATTGACCGAATTACGAAGTTTTTTGGGTCATCCGGTCCTTTTGCTCTCGCCTAAGCTAAGATACGGTCTGGGGTCCGGCTACACCGGTTCCATGCTAATTCGGCCTCTGGAAGTATTTTGGCTCTAATTGTTATATAATAATTTGGATCAAGATGATTCAAAAACCAAAATTTCTTGTTTCGACGAGGCGCACAACTTTCATGTTCGACACTTTTAATTTGAGGTCATATTGAAGCAGTCAAAGTTGAAGTCTCCATATATTAGACTCAAAATCTTCTCTAAACACTAGCATAATCGACTATTAATCCTGATCATGGCTTGACTTGATATGGTGCCTCTTTGATGATGATTAATATTCCTCGTAGTGGACCTTTCCGGTGTGTGTCTCTCGCCATTTGCCTTGATTAGCTACAATCACAAAACGAGTGCCAACACATGCTCCCCCTGTTTTCTGGCAGAGTTTGCGTGCCAGAAAATAACTTGCTCCACTTTTAATCTAAGGACGATGTCAACACTCCGTCGGCCACTAGTTGTCTTAGGGAGATAACTCTATATTGGCCATATGTGCTACGGGCGATAAATATATATCGACCATTTTATGTCCAAGCTTGTTACCACTTGGGTATAATTTCTTCAACTAGTTTGCATTGAGAACAACCACTTTCATCTTGACGATTGATGGATACAATGAATGTTTTCATGAACAACTCCAACAATAATTCTCGCCCCCACTAGACCTTTAATTAGTGGCCAAAGCGATGGTCTCCAATCCGTCCTTACCTATATTGTTGACACAAAACATCGGCTCTTGTAAAATATGAAATATATCATGAATAACATGACAGCCGAATGTTTATTAAGACAACTTATTTGCCCTTCAGTTTTTATGTCTAGATATATAAGCAATGATAAATCATTCTAAGATGAAATTCACATCTAAACATGTATCAAGATAAACAACAAGTGATTCGTCAAAACTTTGGTAAACCATGGACATTGTTGCACTACTCACAACGAATCACTAGAAGTCTCAATATGTGTAGCACCTATAGCAATAAAAAGTTATAGCATGAATAACAAAGCTACATATTCGGACTGATTCTTTGTGCAAGATATTCTAAGTAGCATGAGACTTCATAAAATAGTACCATAAAGAGATAAATAAAAATACCAATGCATTGGCTATTGCTTTTAAAACTGAACAGTCTAAATGTAATCTCCATGGTACTAGAGAGACAAGATCAATATCAATATCATGCTCAGCATCTACGCCAATAATGAAATTAAAGACAATTTGGCATTTCATAGATTTTAATGATTTATAAGCCAAATTACCAACACATAAGCATAAGCACAATTGCTAATGAATGCATACCTTATCTCGGTCTCCAATATAACTAAGGACGGTGTTAGAAAACCACATCAGCCATGATTGGATAATGATGTCAGGGTGATAGAATAAATATCGGCCATATATCTTTGCCCCAATGGGCATGCATAATCCATCCACCAAAGTATGTATAGCCGAAGTAAACAAAACAAAAAAATCTGATTATGAACTTCAAATATTCGGCCTCTTGGATTAGCAACAAAAGTGCAACTAATCAAATGAATAATGATTTGGTAATACCCTTTCATGATGTATAGAATTATGATGCATCCAAGGATCAAAATAAAACCATGGTGGGTAACCTATCATACCTGGGGATGAATTCCATGGCATAGGAATTAATGGTGAAGTAGAATAATATGGATGATGTGCTGGCTGAAGTTTTCGATAGTGATACCGAATTCTTTGGCCTGATCGCTGGTTAGCTTTATTATTTTTGCTCTTTGCTTTTGCTGCCCTTCTTATGATAGGATCTTGCACATATTCCTTGCCTTGATGGTTTCCTTTGGGAACCCATGCCATGTTTAGTTTCTTCAGCTCCTCGGCCCTAAGCCGATATAGCTTCCTCTCTTGCCAATGTGATAAGCCGAGTGGGCATCTCGGCTGTGGTTTTGTTTCACACAATGGCATGACTTTGTTAATCTTGGGCACTTTCGAATTGGCTGTTTTCGACTCAACAATTGGGACTTTGAAAGTTACTCGCTTCACTTTCTTGCCCTTAGTAGCCAACGTTAACTCAGTTGGCTTTTTATTATTTGGAGTTAAGTCTAAAACAGCACACTTGTGTCCATCCTTTTTGATTCGGTATACTTGCTTGACCACTTCTTTCTTTACCCATGAACTCTGGACCGGTTTTTTCTATTGAAACGGTCTTTGACATGTGACTGCTAATCAATTGACCTTTTTGGAGCTTCATAATTTGGGTGAGATGATCTAGAATTAGATGGATATCGTGCCCATGCATCATACCTTTCCCATGATGGATATGAATAAAAATTAGCATAGGGATGTATCCATGACATTGGCATTGGTGGCCCAAAAAGAGGATATGAATTTGTTGCAATTAATTTCTCCTTTCGCCAATCCCTGTCTTTAGAAATTTGCCTTGGGGGTGATCTTAATGCTTTCTCACTACTTGGCCGATAAGAACATTTTGCTTCACTCTCTTTTTTATATTTTTCTAGGAGCTATGAGAAAGTGACCTTTGGTTTGATACACTTGTTCTTATTGCGGCCTTTATCTTTCTAAGTTTTGCACGCATCAATCTTCAAGTTTTTTTGTTGCCCCCTAGTGCTCGATGTCTTTATTGTAGCTTCAATGGATCTCCTGCCTTCAAGAATGTTTGCAATATGCTCTTCAACAATCTGTTTGCTTGAAAGCTTAATCCCATCATCTTCCTTGTGTACTTGCTCATCATTATATGAATCGAGCAGAGGTAGCTGATGCAATATCTTTTGACCATCAAGACCAATCGAAATAGATTAGTCATCAATTTGTGTTTCAGCAAATTTCAATCGTCCCTTATTAACAGCCAATTGTACTATTTGATAAAACATGTTGCAACTCTCTATACTATGCTCGAATGAATCATGAAACTTGCAATACATTCGTACTTATAATGATGGCTCAGTATTGTGATCAAGAATTCTAACATAATCGATTTTCAACAATGTATCAAAGGTATGATCACACATACTCAAATTGTAGGTACACCTTTTATCTTATAACCGATCTTGTTGCGAGAAAGGATTTGGAATTGAGCAACTGAATTGTTCAGATTTCACATCATCCAATTCGGCTATGCATTGTTTTGCACTTCTTTTCCGATGTATTTGAATACAAAGTTATACCAGCATCAACTTTCTCAAGAGATAATAACCTTGGCTTTAGGTTTCTGAAACTAAAAATATTAAAACACATATGTCTCACTTGAGACCAAATGTTAGCCAAGTATGAAATAAACAAAGCTACCCATGTAGATATAAAATGCAAATGAAACAATGGGTAAAACTTTGGTTGTAATAATTTGTTACTATCGGTCTCTCTAAATGGCACACTATGTTGACTGATATGTTTTGTGACAATTATATTGCTAACAAATAATTTACCTTTCACAATTGGTCTTTCAAAGTTTCTAATAATAATCTTGCTAATAAATGCATCAACCATATAGTTTTGACTAAATAGAAATATAAATAAATTATCTGTTGGATGTACCTCTTTGAAGACGTTGGAAGCGTATGATGGTCGGATGTCCTGAACAATATATTGCTCGGCCTCTAGAGAATTCTCCAATGCCTTGTATTCTTCCTTTTCTAGATTTTTTCCTTCTTCACATTGATATTCTTTGTCAACCGAACATTGTTCGGCTATATCTTGCCTTTGTTGATGTTCGCAAATTTGTTTTGCACCAAACTCATAGGGCAACATGTAAGTTCCCTTACATCCAGAAAAGTCAAGCATGATAGTTTTGCTAAGCTTGCCATGCTCTTGATCAACGAAGCTTCCTTCTTCTGATTCGATAGATTCAACATATGTATTTTCTGATTCAGCTTTTTCAATAACCGAATTAACTATCCCAGTTGAATCATTGATGTTTTCTTCATGAGTTTCACTAGAGAGCAAAGCTTCCTACTTGATTGCTGCGTGGAGGATATGAATTGATTCCTTCAACTTGAGTAGTATTGTCTTGATGGTCCTTTTCAAGACTTGCAAGAAACTGTTGCAGTTCTTCCTCTTTAAGTTTTTTCTTATACGCTTCATGATCTTCTTTGATCTTCTTTTCAAGCGCATCAAACTCCTCATCACGCTTCTTCTTGAGTGCCTCGAATAACTGGAGATGTTCCTCTGATAAATCATCAAACATAATGACATTATCGGCGTTAACCTCAGCAACACATGATTGCCCCCCAATGCTTTTAGTTTCTTTGGGTAATGTAGTGTTGCAAAAACTTAGCAATTGAGAAGGGGAAAACCTGATATTGTTTGACTTGCGCTCCTATTCACGCTTCTTGTTGTATGCCTCATAATCTTGTATTGTAGCAAGATCATGGGCCCTCTCTTCTAGTTCTCGGTGAAGATAATTGAGCTTCTTGAACTCAGCTGCAAGTTTTTCCTTCTAGTCATTTGTTCCTGCATAAGAATTCCCCCAATTTTTTTGTATCTTTCGGCAATGAGGTGTCACCAAAACTTTGCAATTGTGAGGAGGACGTACCATACGCTACAGTATTATATGAAGGCACATTAGCTCCTACTGACTTTTCACTTATTCGGCTATAACCATTATAAAGGCGTGGAGCAAAATTATGAATATCACTAGTTGCATACGGTGTTGAAACATTACTAACATAAGGTGTATCATATGATGATTGAGAGTAATTGAGCAAATGACTAGTTGTAGCATGTCCAATTTCCCTATCCATCGGCATGTTTGAAGATGAATCTAAAGATTGCAAGTTATTTGCCGATGAATATAAAGATGAAACACTTGGTTGCATGCCATTGAAATTTCTACCAACGGGTGTTTCATATTGATTGACCGAATTTATCATGGTGTTCCTCGGCATATGAATTTCTAGGGTTGCCGATGCATGATAATTTGAGTTTTCATATCGCAAGTTGATAAAACTAGATGAAGCTTGTAGATAATTTTGCATCGGCTGTTGCACATAGTTAGAACTAGGGCTAGCCGATACACCACACATATCAAAAGATCTAGCAACATGGACATTAGAGTTATTTGCATCTACATAACTTGATTGAGTTTTCATACCGCAGTAGATTGCAGCCTCTTGATGACGCTCTCTTTGTAGCCAGAATGGGCTGGAGACCGTTCGGATCTTCATACCCAGTGAAGTCGCCAAAAAGTGTGTTCGCACACGAACACGTCACCATGTACTCTTGGCGCCGAGCGCGTCTTGTGATAACGCGCAGGGAGGCTCATAGGAAGCTTTGTATGCAAAGGCAGTCGTGAGCGCTTTTGAAAACCGAAACCCGCTCTTGGGAGGGACCCGTCGGTATGAGAAGGTGCCCTAAATTGCCTGACCGCCCCTAGGACCTCTTGGATTCGCAACCTCCAATATTGAAGAACGACGAAGAACAAGAAGCAAGATACAAAGGGAGAGGGATAAAAGTAGATGAACACGAAAAAGTAGTTGATGTGTTTGTTCAATTGGTGTTCGTTCAATCGGCTGTCACCCATCGTGTATATAAGGATCGCTGGACTTTTCGTGCAATAAAGAGGGTTGGATTCACGTACAAAACCCTAGTTGGGGTTAAATTCGGATGGTCTGGTCCGAACTTTCCATAACTGTTTGGCCAAAAAATAGCCTTTAACTTTCCGACCACTTGTGAGGTAGTAAACGAGCTTAAATCAAAATCTTGTAAAACACATACTTGTTCGTCTCGAAAATATGAATAACTTTGGTTTTTGAAACTTTTCCATCCGACCTAATATTGATGGTCTTTTCCTCTTATTTTCGTATCAAACTTGGATTTTGACCGAATGATTTTAGATCTGTTCGGTCGTATTCTGAATGTGGAGGTCATACACTTGCTCAAAGGAAGATGGATCCAAAAGCAAAATTGTTCATCTAGAAAACACGAAGAACTTTCATGTTTTGTTATTTTACATCCGAGTTGATCTTGACTACTTAAATTAAGTTGTAAGCAGATTGACCAAATTAGAAAGTTTTATGGGTCATCCGGTCCTTTTGCTCTCGCCTAAGCTGAGATACGGTCTGGGGTCCGGCGATACCGGTTCCATGCTAATTCTGCCTCTGGCACTATTTTGCTCTAACTTTTGTATACTAATTCGGATCAAGATGATTCAAAAACCAAAGTTTCTTGTTTCGACGAGGCATACAACTTTCATGTTCGACACTTTTTCATTCGAGGTCATATTGAAGGAGTCATAGTTGAAGCCTCTATATATTAGTCTCCAAATATTCCCTGAACGCTAGCATAATCGGCTATTAAGCCTGATCATGGCTTGACTTGATATGGTGCCTCTTTGATGATGATTAATATTCCTCGTAGTGGACCTTTCTGAGTGTGTGTCTCTCGCCATTTTCCTTGATTAGCTATGATCCCAAAATGAGTGCCAACAAAACCCTAAAACTCGAAGTACTAAACCCTAAAACCCGAAACCCTAACAATCATGAATAGGCAGGGTATCATCATAAGCATAAAGCTTGAACAGTATTGAAAATTCCCTAGATCCCTAAACGACCCTGACCACGCATGGGTATCATCCACTTATAGATCAACATTTGAGATATACTTTCATTAAATTATGATAACACCATCCTATTACTCGAATATAAGCCTAATGCCTGAACATTATTGAAAATGCCCCAAAACTAAACCCTAAACCCCTAAAGCTTAGAACCGTAAACCCTAAACCCTCAACCATAAACACTGACCAAGTAGGTATTGTGTAGTTATAGACACGTTATAATAAACTATGGCAGAGATATGGACATGTCCTTGACCATCTTGTTTGAAAGCTTTCAAAATATAATGCTTATCAATTTCGGCAAATGTGTGGAAACTCATTTAAATACTGGTAAGCATGTTGTCGCTGCCGTGTGGGTCTAGACAGGGCCAACACGTGAGGATCGGATGCATCAGAGTAGCATACGTCGGAAGATTCAACCTCACAATTTCCACACAGCGTTGAAACATCTCGCGCATCTATTCAAAAATCCCGCCCCATTTTTTGCGATGCAAAATTCCTCTTTTATCCCTAGACCAAAAACAAGGACCAGAGGAGCACTACAATAATAGAGGGGTATAGGTGGTAAATTTGCGTCATCCCACCTATATCCCCCCATCGCCTCTTGTCGTGCACCCCCTCCGACCTCCACCTTCCTCCATCCCCTTCACCGCCAGCCCTTTCTTCTACACCGGAGCTCCTTCACCGTTGGTGCTCTCTTATACACGGGAGCATCTTCACCGCCGGCGCTCTCTTCCACATCGGAGCTCCTTCCCCGCCGGCTCTCTCTTCCACTCAGGAACATCTTCACCTCCCAACGCACCAGACCCACCTAGAAATGCCCAGCCGATGCCCCCGCCGTCGTCATGTGCGTCCCACCCGCCCTCGCTGCATGGCGGTAATTTATCTTGCCCGTTTGCTATTTCTTTGGTACTCGTAAGCTACGAAAGGGTTAGAATGTTGCTCAATATCCTGGATGCTATTGCCATTTTGTTTGCGCCCACATATGGTGGTTCGTATACACATCATAAGCTTGTCGATATTATTTCTTTTTTTACATTCTCACACTATCGATGTATTCCTGCAACACTAACTCGTAGATGCTATTCTTTCCGAGCGCTCGAATTGGTTATTCGAACAGCTCATAAAGGATCCAACACTAACAATATGACGCCAAGCAAGGCTGAAGTGCGAGGTTTCTATGTGTTACTTGGGCCAATTTCTTGTCATGTTAATAAGTTATATTGTATGTATGCATATTATGTTAATAAGTCATTCTACCTCAAAATCTGCCATGACATTTCCATTCATGTTTTGTTGTGTTTCTATCTGCGAATTCTTAATTTAGAATGTCCATCTTGTCATTTTTAATAGTATCTTTTTGGTGTTTTCAACTGCTTTCATGCATCCAAACCCGCTAGCTAGTTTGAATCATACATCTGGTCATTTTAATGCTATCTTTTTGGTATTTTCCAAGTGCTTTCATCATTCCAAACCAGCTAATTCAGTTTTAAATGTTATGACTTAATGCAGAGAAAGGACAATGGAGTACAAGGACCAGAGTTCCAGCTGTTAGACTCAAATACTACTAGCAGATTGACTAGGAGTCAAACCTGCTTGAGAAGGAGCAACTGTCAGCCTGAACGATATACTGTAAGTTCATACTTTCTTAAAAGTTTACGCATCACCCTTAAGCTTTTTGGCTTGTGGACAAGGTCCACTATGTATATAGATAGTAGCTCTTAAGTTGCACTTTTTGGATTATGGGGTGGCTTATTCATAAACAGTGGATGTCTAGCATGTGTAGCATTGGAGATTTGTGGTGTCTACAGTCTTTTTCACTGGTGAAGGTGAGTCTAGCAAGTTTTTGTGGACCCTGGGTCTAGTACAAGACCCATGCCTTTATTGTTTCTTTCTACTCGGATGAGTGGGTCCCCTATCTGGTGTAAATGGTGGAGCAGATTTTATTTTCTTAGACGCGAGCCTAGTAACTTTCTTACCCATGTCTAGTATGCTTTCTCTTAAATGATCTCTAATTTATATAATACTAATTTTCCCCCTTGTTAACCCCTTTCACCTTATTGTACAGGCTGCAATTAAAATGAAGCAGGAGTCCTCGGAAGGAAGGACTAAAAGTTGTGACCCCCCTTCTCATTCATCCTCCCATTGTATTTCTGAAGAAAATATAGTATAGCTCCTGTAGGAGATATATATACGAAGGCTGTGTTGCTTGCAGAAAGAAAGGGTGTAGCTTCCCTTAGATCTATAGCTGAAATGTTGAAAAAGAGGACAGATGATACATTGAACTGAATTGACATGTACCGATCTCTTATTGAGGATACCAATACTATGTAATTTTTAGAATGCAGATCTTGTTTAATGATGTGTTGTAATAAACTTTTATTGTTGTAATAACTAGTTTAAATTGTCGCATGTGTATTAATTGGCGTCTTGGAATTCGTGTGTTGTTCTGCAAAATAAGTGGAGATTCCAAACAAAAGCTAAAAAAGTAACAGGCTAGAACATAATGATCTACGAAACGATGCATGGATGTGAACATGAACAGTAATGGCACTAACAGTTAAAGGCCGGGGCAGTGGCCGACCCGATCAGTACGGGACCAAAATCCAAACGGGCTGGAAAAATAACAGGCCTGAATAGTAATAGTACCAAACAGTAATGGGCTAGATTTTCAGCAGGCCTGAACAATAAAAGGCCAGAAACATAGCAGGCTAGAACGATGTGAGCTAGATTTCTAGCAGACGAAACGATAAAGGCTAGATTCGTAGGAAGACGAGTTAATGGCAGATACGATGAAGCGAGAACATTAAAAGGCTATATTGTCTGCAGGCCGGAACATTAAAAGGCTAGATTTCTAGCAGGCCGGAACAGTAAATGGCTAGATTTACAGCAGACCAAAATAATAAATGGCCAGATACACAGCATGCTAGAACAGTGAAAGGCTAGATTGTCAGCAGGCCGGAATAACAAATGGCTAGATTGTCAGCAGGCTAGAATAGTAAATAGCCAGATTCACAGCAGACCGGAACAGTAATGGACCAGATTCACAGCAGGCCAAATAGTAGATGGCTAGATTGTCATCAGGCTGGAACAGTAAATGGCGAGATATACAGTAGGCTGGTAATAGTAAAAGGCCAGATAAGCAACGGGCCGGAAGTGTAGAAGGCCGGATAGGCAGTAGACCAAAACAGTAAAAGGCCAAATGCATATCAGGCCGGAACAGTGGAAGGCAAAATAATAGCGGGCCGACGGACCAACTTGTGGGCCAATTTCAAACAGCGCTACTCTAAAAAGTAACATACCAACTTACTATTGGGCTTTCAGAATTGGCCGGCCCACTTAATAATTGTCAGGCCTTGGATGGGTCTTGCTTTCTACCACAGTTTCCATGACAGTTAACGATGTTAACCGGCCGTTAATGGCGTTCGTCACGTGGCAGTTTGCATGACGTCAGCAGTCAACATGGCTAGCGAACAGATCTATGACGGAACGACTTTTCATGGCTGAAGGGTGCGGTCTGCCATGGTCGAAAAAACCCGTGGTAGACTCATCTGTGACGGGACTTTTACCACGAAGGGCATCCGTCGTAGAAGACTCTTCAGCCACAAAAACGGGCCTTCAATCACGTAAATCGTCCATTATAAAAGGCCATTTTTCTTGTAGTGCCTACCCCCTAAAACCTAAACCCTATACCCCTAAACCCTAAAAACCCTAAACCCTCAACCCCTAAACCTTGACCAAGCAGGTAACATGCACTCATATATCAAAAATTGAGATACTTTCATTAAATTGTTGCTAAGTCATTCTATTCTACAAACATTATTCAAAATTCCCTAAAACCTCAACCCTCAACCACCCCTAAACACTGACCAAGTAGGTATCATGCACTTATAGATTAAAATTTGAAATACTTTCGTTAAATTGGGTAACACCATTATATTCGAGGAATATAAGCATACAACTCGGACATTATTGAAAATTTCCTACACCCTAAACCCTAAACTACCACTAAAACCAAAACCCTAAACCCCTCAATACTAAAACCCTAAACCGTCGACCCATAAACCCTAACCAAGCTGGTATCCTGCACTCATAGATCAAAATTTGAGATACTTACATTACATTGCGGTAATGCTATTCTGTTCCACGAATATAAGCATAAAGCTCGAACATTATTGAAAATTCCCTAAACCCTAAACTCCTAAACCCTAAACCCCTAAATGACCTTGACCAACCAGGGCATTATATCAATCAAATCTAGAATCTCCTTTTGTAAACATTGCTCTAAATGCCAAGATGCACCGATCTACCAAATATGGACACGTTATCATAAACTATGGCGGAGATATGGCCGTGACCTTGGTCATATTGTTTGAATCCCTTCAAAATATAATGTTCATCAATTTTGGAAAACGTGTGGAAACTCATTTAAATGCTGGTAAGCATGTTGTCGCTGGCATGTGGGTCTAGAAAGGGCCAACACGTGAAAAGCGGCCGCGTTGGATTAGCGTACATCGGAAGCTTCAATCTCAAAATTTCCACACAAAGCGAAACATCCCACGCATCTATTCAAAAATCATGCCCCGTTTTTTGCGAATGCATAATTCCTCTTATATCCCTGGCCTGGAAACAAGGACCAGAGGACCACTGCAATAATAGAGGGGTATAGGTGGTAAATGTGCGTCATCCCACCTATAACCCCCATCGCCTCTTTGCCGCCCACCCAATTACGACCTCCACCTTCCTCCAGCTGCTTCACCACCATCCCTCCGGAGCTCCTTCACCATCGACGCTCTCTTCTATACGGGAGCATCTTCATCGCCAAAACTCCCTTCCACACCAGAGATACTTCCCCGCTAGAGCTCTTTTCCACTTGGGAGCATCTTCACCGCCCAACACATCAAATCCACCTCGAAATTCCCAGCCGCCTCCCCCGTCGCCCTCTTTCCCGTCCCACCCGCCCTTGCCGCACAACGGTAATTTCTCTTGCCCGTTTGCTATTTTGTTTGGTAAGCTACAAAAGTGTTAGAATGTTGCTCAATATTCTGGATGCTATTGCCATTTTGTTTATTCCCACATCTGGTAGTTCTTATCCACATCATAAGCTTGTCGCTATTATTTCCTTTCTTACATTCTCACACTATCGGTGTAATCCTGCAACACTAACTCATAGATGATATTATTTTTGAGTGGTCGAATGGGTCATGGGAAAATCTCATAAAGCATCCAAAACTGACAATCTAGCGCCAAGCAAGGCTGAAGTGCGAGGTTTCTGTGTGTTACTTAGGCCAGTTTATTGTCATGTTAATAAGTTATATTACCTGTATGCATATTAAGTTAATAAGTCATTCTACATAAAAACTTGCCATGACATTTTCATTCATGTTTTGTTGTGTTTCTATCTGCGAATGCTTAATTCAGAAAATGTCCATCTAGTCATTTTTAATGCTATCTTTTTGGTGTTTTCAACTGCTTTCATCCTTCCAAACCAGCTAGCTAGTTTGAATCATACATATGGTCATTTTTAATGCTAACTTTTGGTGTTTTGCATGTGTTTTCATCCTTTCAAACCAGCAAACTCTGTTTTAAATGTCATGCCTTAATGTAGAGAAAGTACAATGGAGTACAAGGAGCAGAGTTCCAGCTGCTCGACTCAGATACCACTGGCATATTGACTAGGAGTCGAACCCGCTTGAGAAGGAGCATCTCTCAGCCTAAACGAGCTACTGTAAGTTCATACTTAATTCAAGGTTATGGGTGACCCTTAAGCTTCTTGTCTCGTGGACAAGGTCCACTATGTATATAGATATCTCTTAAGTTACAATTTTTGGCTTATGGTGTGGTTTATTCATACATAGTGGATGCCTAGCATGTGCAGCATTGGAAATTTGGGGTGTCTAAGAGAGTATTTTTCACTGGAGAGGGTGAGTCTAGCAAGTTTTTGTGGGCCCTGGGTCTAGTACAAGAGCCATGCCCTTATTGTTTCTTTCTAATCGGATGAGTGGGTCCCCTATATAGTGTAAATGGTGGAGTAGATTTTATTTTCTTAGATGCGAGTCTAGTAAATTTCTTAGCCGCATCTAGTAAGGCTCACCCTGTGCTTGCTCTTAAATAATCTCTAATTTATATAATACTAGTTCCCCATGTTCTTTGTTGTAACCCCTTTCACCATATTTGACCAGGCTACAGTTAAAATCAAGTAGGAGACCTCGTAAGGTAGGACTAAAAGTTGTGACCCCTCTTCTCATTCATCCTCCCATTGCATTTCTGAAGCAAACAACTACTTACCAGTCCACCTAGAACACCTCCTGCAGGTGATAGATATATGAAGGTTGTGTTGCATGCAGAAAGAAATGGTATAGCTGCTCTTAGATATGTAGCTAAAATGCTGAAGAATAGGACGAATGATACATTGAAGCGAATCTCCATGTACTAATCTCTTATTGAGGATACCAATGCTCTATAATCTTTTAGAATGCATATCTTGTTTAATGGTCTGTTGTAATAAACTTTTATTGTTGTGTAATAAGTAGTTTAAATTTTCGCATGTGTATTAATTTGCGTCTTAGCATTCCTGTGTTGTTCTGCAAAATAAGTTGGCTCTTTCAAAAAAGGCCAAAACTGTAACAGTCTGGAACAGAATGATCAACGAAACGACGTGACCATGGACATGAGCATGAACAATAAAAGGCCAAAACATTGAAGGACCAAACAGTAAAAGGCCAAAATAGCGAAGGGTTGTAATAGTAAAAGGTTGTAATAGTAAATGGTTATAATGGTGAAAGGCCAGAACAGTAGTAGGCCAGAACAGTAACTGTCCTGAAGAACCAAAAGACCAAAACAATACCATGGACAAAATCCTGATGGATTGGAATAGTAACATGCCTGAACACTAAAAGGCTAGATGATCAGCATGTCAGAAGAGTAAAATGCCAGATTCACAGTAGGCCAGAATAATAAAAGTACAGATTCACAACAATTTGGAACAGTAAAAGGCCAAATTCATAGCAGGCCAAAATAGTAGAAGGCCAAATTCATATTAGGCCGGAATAGTAAAAGGCCAGATTGACAGCAGGCCAGAGCAGTAACGGGCCGACATGGCGCAGGCCGCAAGTGGCCGCATAGTGTTGGGTTGTCGTGGGACTTATGTAGGCCCAAATAGTAGCAGGCCTGAAAGTTTGCGGGCCACACTTATGGGCCTATTTCAAACAGTGCAGGTCAAAACAATAAGGGGTCTTCTTCCTTTTGGGCTCTTATAATGGCCGGCCCACTTAATAATTATTAGTCCTATGTTGGGCATGACTTTCTACCACGGTTTCCATGACAATTAACAGGGGTAACTGGACATTAACGGCGTTTGCCACGTGGCAGTTTGCATGACGTTAGCAGTCAACGCGGCTGGCAAACAGATCTACGACATAACAAGTTTTCGTGGCTGAAGGATGCGATCCGCCACGGTCAAAAAAATCGTGGTAGATTCTTTTGTGACGAGGCTTTTACCATGAAGGCCATCCGCGATAGAAAACTTTTCAACAGCAAAAAATGGGCCTTCAACCACCAAAACCATCCGCTATAAAAGGCAATTTTTCTTGTAGTTTAAGGAGTTCTGTCTACCGGCCACACCCCCGAGGGCGTAGGGAGAATTCAAGTCGTCTATGAATGCGGTCATAATTTAAACAACCATTTCTCTTCATTAGACCAAAACAAAATAACAATTTATTAAGTTCCTTTAGAATAAATCTTGATGGCTAGGTAGAGCCGACGATGAACACAATAACATTTTATTTTATTCTCAGTGCGCATATTGCCACATTCTTTTCTAGCAACTCAGGCCATTGCATTCTTGTATTGAGTTGCATTGTATGACACTTCATACCAACCAGTCTAGTACATATACCCAAGAATTACATTATGTGTCCAAAAAAATTAAATTTCATCATATGTATATACCAAATATATACCCGAGCTAGATTTTCTATTCTTTTCTTTCTGCCAAATACTTTTGTAGTTCCTCTTTCGGTTTCCTCCTTCAGAAGAAATTCTAAACTCAAACATGGTGTCAATAATTTTAACACATATTGCTAGGCATGTTTAGTCAAGCACTAGCACCCTGAGACTTTCACTTTGAAGTCAATCATCATATGACATATTTTCTTCCGGATTTCACTATTAGCAATCTTTTAGCGTGATGAGCAAATCACTCACACTCTTTATCCATCCCATCATGAAAAACATTAGGATGAAGATACCATGTATTAATCGGATTAGATATGTGAATATTATTAGTGTCTAATAGTTTGGAGAATCGGGACGCCTAGTGTTTTCAACCTTCAAACACACTCATACATTTATGAGTTGATGTAGTATCACTAATTTATATTCCATCATCTTGCAACAAAATGAAGTCTTTGATATCACATATATCTTTTACTTTGCTTGCTTCTAGAAGCAAACTTTTCAACTCCCTATATCACCTTGTTTCTCAATTTTTTTTGGAAAAATAGGCTGCATGGAGACAAGTATGATTTTAGATGCTAATTAAAATCATTTCTCTTTAGATTTGAATTGAAGGTAATATGCTTGAGAGACAATAATAAAGTGGTTATTATCTTATTCTATGTTTACAATAGATGTTTATTTTTCATGCTATAATTGTGTCAATTGGAAACGTTAATACATGTGTGTTTAATAAACAAATAAGAGTTCCTAGTTATGCCTCTCATATAAACTACCTCATTGATTAACAAAATGATCAAAGGTTTCCTGGTCATGGACATTAGATGTTGTTAATAACAGGATCACAACATTGGTGGAATGATGTGATGAACACTCACTCGAATTATAGTAATACGATCAAAGTCATTATGTTTACATTACTATAATAAGTCATGCGAAGTAACCCTAATCCTTAGAGCATGAGATCATGTCAATCACTAACACTGGAAGAGTACTTTGATAACATTAGATGTCACATCATAATAGGGTAACTATAAAGGTAGGTTCAGGTACTCCAAAACTGTTATGTAGAGGCTCATGGATTAAGAGTGGGATTTGTCCATCACCATGCTGGAGATATATATTCTGGACCCTCTCGATGATATCACATTGACAACAGCTTGCAAGCATGTGATTTGATCACAAGGAATGTTATATCACGGGATGAGAAAAGAGTACTTGTCGGTAACAAGATCAAACTAGGTATGGAGATACTGATGATCGAATATAAGACATGTAATATATCGTGAGTGAAGGGATTTAGTTATGAATTCGAAGCTTCTGATGATCACTAAGTCATCGTTGAATGTGTGGGAGTCAGTATGGATCTCCAGGTCCAGCTACTGTTTATTGATTGGAGAGGGGTCTCAGTCATGTCTGTATTATTCACATACCATAGGGTGACACACTTAAGGTATACCAACACTAATTGGGGTAGATATAATACTATAGAAAGGTTTTGATAGCGCTGACATTATTTCAATAAGCACCAGAATTGTTTCGGGTCAAATTCTGAAATTGGTTTTAGATGTAATATCGAAGTATTTCAAGGGGTTTATGCAAATGTTTATTAATTAAAACAAATAAAAAATTTAGAATAAAATAAATAAAAGAGATTTATTAAATGGGAGATGACATTAATTTTCCAAAATTAATGCATGTGAGTGGAATCTTGAGTGAAGGGGTTTTATGTGAGTGGAGCCTCCACCCACATGAATGAAGAAGGAGAGGGGGCACCCTCTTTGGCTGCCGGCCGTGGGAGGGGTGTGCCCCTCACCTATAAAAGGATCTCGTCCTCCTCTCACTTCACACCTCCTCGTGAAGGATCTCTCTCCCCTCTAGTTTATCCCCATGGCTTCGGATTAGCGAAGTACATGTTCTCATGGTGGTTTCTCTAGAAAGGTTCTCCTGCTTCCACTGCTTTGCTGGAGCAAGGAGACGGAGGTTGTCGGGGTGCTAGATGTGTGTGTAATCACGGACATCCTGCTAGTTTGCGGTGTTGGACTTGTTGGACTTCATCACGGTCTCGAGATCGGCAAGTGAACAACTACATCATCCACGAGAATAATCTCGTAACGCTTTGTTGGTCTTTGAGGGTAAGTTTTCTATGGATGTATATCTACCCGTTGCTTGTTTCTAGATAGATAGATCTTGATGCTTGGTTGTTCATATCGTAGGATTTTTTTGTTTTCTAAGTTGCGAACTCAACATGGATCACATGGATAAATTCGTGGTTTAATGAAAGTTTTCAATATGAATTTCTCTTTTCTTGACTTTCTTTAATAATACTATACCAGTCCGTAGTGTGATTATTAGTTTTAACAATTTTTAATCTCAACTAATAGGCCTAGAATAAGGTAGACTAACGAATGTCATTTTCTAAAACGATTCAAGCATATACAATATATACTATGTTCATGATAAATTGAGTTCAACTTTAATTCGAAATTACTAAGTAAACTCCCACAAAAAACAACATCCCTCTAGTCATTTTAGTGATTACATGAACCAAAATTACTACACCAAAATTGATTATCACGTGAGATGGTGCAGCTGCAAAGGAAAACATCGAGATGTTCATCATATCATACATATGACTCATGTTTTATCTTTCGGATACATGTTTCGAGGCCATGTTTATACATGCTAGGCTCGTCAAGTAGATCTGTAGTATTCGTGTGTGTAAATCTGACTTACATCCGACGTATGCAAACTTGAGTCTATCACACTTGATCATCACGCGGTGCTTCGAAACGACGAAATTTCTTAATGATGCATACTAAGAAAGAACACATTATTATCTTGATATTAAGTATGATGATACCGTCGTGATCTAAGCAAAATAAGATGCATAAAAATGATTGGCATCATATGTATAGATAATGTGATATGATATGGTCCTTTTTGCACTTGATCTCCATCTTGTGCATCATGGCATGATCTCCATCACTCCACCGGCATGGCGTCAAGGTCCATGGCGCCTCCATCTTGGTTGTCATATTACAAGATTGATTATTTCATAAAAATATATCAAAATCACATCACGACCATATCACATCACATGCCCTCTAAAATCAAGTTAGAGGCCTCTAATTTATCATTGCAGGTTTTACGTGTTTTAGAGCTTTCGAAGATATAATCATTCATATCTACAAAAATGAAACCATAACGGTGATAAGAAAATTATTAGCAACCAATTGTAGATTAGATCTTAACTATAATGGGAGAGACAGTCACCCGCAAGACACTTATGCAAAAAAAGTTGTATGTCAAACGTGAAACAAGTCTCATGTACGCGGACATGTAAGGTTAGTCCGGGACGCTTCACCCACTATGCCACTAAGATTCAAAATACACGAAATGAAGCAATAGCATGATCCTGAATACCCACATACATTTGTGTTCTACCCATACAAAACATCAACGCATAGATCTGGCTCTGATACCACAGAAGGGTTTGTAGCATAGAAAACAAGAAATTCCTACGGCATGAACAAAAAGGGGCCCAAGATCTAATCTAGAAGAGGCATTCAACAACTAGATTGTCTAGAAAAAATCACCCTTAAAGAACGAAAGTCTAAAACGAGATCGAATCTTGTAGATGATGTAGACGAACACTTGCGGATCTTAAGATCGCGAAGACGAGCGCTGCAATTCGGCAACGCTTCCACACTCGGTCACATGTACAGCTCGACGACGATCTTCGTTCCCTCAATCCAGCGGGGCAACGTAAGTAGTAGATCCACTAGAATCTCGAACAACAGGACGAAAAGTGGTAGTGATGGAGAAAACTATTGGGTAGTACTTCGCCAAGCCTGAGCCTAAGAGGTGGAGGAGCGGGAGGAGGGAGAGAGGGGCTGATGTAGTGTCTATTGAGAGGGAGATCCCACCCCTCTATATATAGATGGGGTTGCGACGGTCCTTAGGGGTTCCCCCACCTATTCTCTCTTCAATTGAGTGGAGCTCCCACTCATGCACTTCAATTGAATGGACCTTCCACTGATGCTCTATTTAATTGGGTGGACTCTACACTCAAAAACCCAAAGGGTTCCCTCATTAAATATAAAAATACATTTTTAATTATCTATTTTAATATATGTCAATTCCATTAATTAACAAACATTAACATATACCTCCATGAACTATCCCGATATCTCCCAAAATAATTCTAGTGATTCTCGAAATAATTCCGGTGCTTCCCAAACTTTTCTTTCCATATTTCGTATCTACTCAAAAGACTCGACGATCGTTAAGTGTATCACCATGCGGTTCATGAATAATGTAGACTTGATCGAGACACCTCTCTGATCAATAGTCAACATTGGGATCTGGAGATCCGTAATGACTCCCACATATTCAACGATGAATCTTGTGATCGTGTGAACCATAAACATCATAACCAATTCCTTTTATCTTGTAATATTGTACTTGTTCGAGATCCGATCATTGGTATCAACTATACCTAGTTCGATCTTGTTACCGACAATTACTGTTTACTCGTTCCGTGATATGACACCCTTATGACCTAGTCACATGCTTGCAAGTGGTGTCGATGTGATCACCGAGAGGGACCATATATTATCTTTTCGTCATCTGGATGAAAAAATTCTACTCTTGATCCATGAGCCTTAACTAATACTTTTATAGTATCCAATGCCACCTTTATAGTCACCATGTTATGGTGTGACATTTAATGTCATCAAAGCCTCCAATGTTAATGGCGGTGGCAGACCTACAGGGTATGTTAGGTATGCCCCGACATACCCCGCCGCTCTGCCATGCTATGCATAGTACTAATCCCGATCGATGCAAAACTATCCAGTTGGATCTCTGTCCTGCCCGTATGTGTATTGGCTAGTAGAACAAAAGGAACACCTGATCTTTTTTGTTCCCACACCCTAGCTCTACGACAGAGCAACCAGTAGCTATGCCGTCATGAAGCCACCAGCACTCAGGTCTGCAGAGCTTGATGCCACCTTAACACCGGCTTGTTGGAACACCTAAGGTAGAATACCAGTCCGCCCTTCGTCGGCCGACATGATCCCACGCCGACCACCAGAAGCCTATGATCACGAGAACTGGTTCATTGAAGTCGCACGTGACATCACCACGGTAGTTATCAAGTGGCCGATTTTTTATTTTAATTCTAGAATTATATACTCTTTTTTGTCCCGAATTAGATGCCAGATATTTGTCTATATTCGTATGTATCTGTATATTAAAAAAAGTCTAGACACATAAATCTTTTGAAAAATTTGAGACGGAGGGAATACAATTATGTGATAAATTGTTAAATATTGTACAAATCAATTGTGAACATTTTTTTGATGATGTGAATATAAGTTTTTTATTGACAGTATTATTTGATTATGTCAAGAGTTTGTATCGTCTATGATTATGAACTATGATTATAACATGGCATTTAAATTTTGTTACACACATGGTACATACTACAAATTGTTGTAATTATGTATTTTCCCAATTACTTAGTTAAAAAAGAGGCACAACCAATGTATATTTTTTACAAACACGTAACAAAAAAGGTTGCCGCTGTGGCAGAGGACCACACTCAATAACAAGAGAGTGTACCTGAAATTTTTGCCTTTACAAACCGACCAATAAATTTTAGTGTGGTATACCCATTTGTAAAATCCTAGGTCCACCACTGGTTAGTGGTTGACATGATCTCATAGTTTAACGACTAGGGTTACTTTGTATGTGTTTGATACAACAATGTGAACTTGATGACTTGATCATATTTCTATACTTACTTTGGATGTGTGTTCATCACATCATTCTTATAATGACGTGATCCCATTATTAACAACATCCAATGTTCATGTTTAGAAAACCTTGTTCATTAGTTAATCAACGAGTTAGTTAAAAGATAGGTTGTACTAGAAACTCTTGTTTTTATCAGACACACATGTATTAATGTTTTCGGTTAATACAATTCTAGCATGAGAAATAAAAATCTATCATAAATATGGAATAAGATAATAATCACTTTATTATTGCCTCTCGGGCATATCCTTTCAGGATCCGGTGGTGGGATCATACCAAACTATAAACACCCATTGGATGAGAATGAAGGAGTATTTTAATAAGAACAACACTAGTGGAAATGAGCATACAGATCGATCTCTTTGTTCCCTTGGGTGGTCATTAACGCTGATTGTCAAAAGTGGCTGGGTGTTTTGGCAGCGGTTGAAAAGATGAACCCAAGTGGTACAAATGAAAAAGACAGAGTAAGCTATTTTATTGTGTGATACTATTTATTTTACATGTGCATATGTTTATGTTCTCCATGAATCATTACTTCTCTTTTATTGACAATGTAGCTCAACATTGCCCAAAATTTGTTTAGAGAGAAAAAAAAGAACAATAAGGGAAAGACAATGGGGCACAAATGAAAAAGAACATATACCTTTGTTGCCCCAATGTTACAAGGAGCTAGAGAATGAAGAGGAATGGAAGAACCAGGATGTGTTGGAAGTGCCAAAAAAATTCCTAAAATGCAACTATGTAAGCAACAATCCTAGATAATGATGAAGCATCAAGTGATGATGGAAAGCGAGAAGCTCCACTCCTCACTTGGTTGCGAAGACAAAAAATGCCCGGTGGAAGGAGGAATGCAAAAGAAATGAAGGGAAGAAGGTCGGAGATGATGAAGTATCAAAAGCTATGGAGGCAATGGTAAATTCAAGGAAAGAAGTAAACAAGGATAGGAAGTTGTGAAGGAGCAAAGAGGCCGAGGCCAAGGTGGAGCAGAGGATGGCGGCCTCCGAGGAGAGTAATGTGGCATTGGATTAGAAGATGGTGACCTTGGAAGAGCATTAACTCCTAGTTGAATAAGAAAAAATTTGTTCTTCATGGACATGTACAAGCTCGATGAAAAGCAAAAGGATTACACAAAAATTTGTCGCGAGAAGTGTTGGCTAAAAAGGAATGATGGCTAACTACATGAAGGGGGCAAATGTAGGGATGAGTGCACCGATGAGTGGCTTTGGAACCATGAATTCCATGGGAAGTATGAGTGCACATTCGGGCTACCATGGAGGCATGGGAGCCCTACCAGGTGGCTTTGGAGGCATGGGAGCACCACCGTGTGGATTTGGAAGCATGGAAGGGATGAGTGGCTATGGAGAAATGGGAGGCTATGGAGGCATGTGAGGCTATGGAGGGATGAAAGCGCCGATGGGTGTCTTTGGAGGCATGGTCGGGACAAGTGCACCAATGGGTGATGTTGGAGGCATGGGAGGAATAAGTGGTATGAGTGCACCTCCAGGCGGATATGGAGGTATGGGTGCCATGGTGGTATGAGTGCACCTCCATCAGTGGATTCATGGCCTCCATGGTGTCTCCAGTACCTCCTACAAGTTAAGATGGCTATGGAGATTCAAGGGTTCATGTCAACTGTAGCACCCCAGATTAAATCCACTACTAGAAAGTCGTTGTTGTTTTTAGTATGTGCATCATCATGACATTATCATGCATATTTTTTTCTAAAACTATTTTACAAAAGACTATGTTGTTTTCCAAATTAGCCCTCCTTTAATTTCAAATCAAAACTCTTGGTCCGTCTGGATCTTGTATTTGTCTTAAAACTATTTACAAAATCTTTTTAAAACAAAATGATTAAATTAAAACTACTTTTGTATGGGGGAGGCAGAAATCGGTCAGGCCCAATCGGCCCAACCAGAGTCCACCTACTACCCCACTAGTAAAACAAACCCTAACCCTAATTGGTCCCTAGACCTAACCCTAGACCCTCACCAACCCCCTCATGGTCCGACCAAACCCACACTGCATCCACCTCTTGACTCGATCGATGTCCGTTCCCTGCTCCCCTGGACCGCACCCAAGCACCCACTCACCCTGACCCACCCACCGACACGTTCCCACGCACAAAAAAAGCACACACCACGCGAGTGGCCCGCGTCCACCCCGCGCGCGCAGCATTGATGCTCGCCGCCAACTCCCGAATCCACCCAGCCCCACCTCCTCTAGCGATCCTTGTTTCCCCCACCCCGCATCCTCGTTCTCCCCCTTGATATCCTCTTCCGTCGTTGCCTCTGCACCTCCCTGCTCGGCTTCTCTTCCTCCTCCGGCCGCGCCCTCGCCATCCCCCCTCTCCGCAGGCATCACGCGACCATGCAACTCCTGTGTTGACCTCGCATTGCCGCCCCACCGCTCGGCGTCGCCCTGGCCTCGCCTCTGCCGGCCACTGCTCGTCTGACCCGGGCCCATACCCTCCTCTATCCTTTCCCGTGTCGCTGCAGCGATCCCGGCTGCTCGTCCTCGTCGCCCTCCAAGCATGTATCCCAGGTAGTCGCTGCCAGCACAGGATCCCGACCCCTACTCCTTTTGCTCGCACGCGTTCGTCCAGGCATTAGCCTATGTTGTTTTTGAGCTAGTCCTATGTGTACCTTCTTGTCCTCCACTAGGTGCCACGAATCCTTCAGGCAAGGGTATCAAGTTGGTAAGAAGACCAGAGGTCCACCCAGCGTGTTTCTAGTCGCCTCTCGCTTGGATCCAGGACACCTCCCGACGAATGAAACCATCAGTTTGAAGACTACCGGTGCCGACCCTAGCCATCATGGAACTGAAGCCGGAACCCCAAGATCACCCGACATGGGCATAAGATATCCTTCCCGGACCCGAAGCCTCGTCGCCCTGATCCGAAGATCGATCCCGCTGAAGACCGATACATCGTCACGCTAAGACCTCCATCACAGAAAGCTCAAGATCCACATTTGGAATCCGAAGACCCATTCCCGGCGTTCGAAGACCGATCCCCCGAACCATCGGAACCAAGATCTTCGACCACTAATATGTGTGACCCCTATCCAATACCCCTATTTTTATAAATGACATATATACCTATTGCATATAATTGTTCATACTCGCATACATACCATGTGGTTTGGGGGCATTATGCCGATTCACCTTAAAATTAAATATGGAGACGATATGCAGGTGAATCTAGTCTTATATGGGCCCCATTTAAAATTGTGTAGCGAACCGGTGATATATTTTGTCATGCTAAGACAACATTTAAATTGCGGGGTAACTAAACAACTAGAACCATATAATTAAATGCCGATACCCCGGTTCTGCTTAATATTGCCTAATTGCATTGCACCTTTGCCATGTCATACATCATACATGCATCATGCCCGATCTTCTATCGTAGTATTAAATAGTGCATCCGATGTTTCTTCTAGTGTTTTGCTTCTTCGCGGATAAGACCGATGAGTTGATGTGAGCTTCGCCCCGATCTTCGGATGAACCTTCGGCAATGTTTTCAGGCGAGCACTCTCCCCCTTTCTACCTATCTTACTTTTATAGTATTTATTCCCTCCTCCTGATATATTGCTATCCGTGTTGCGATGCTATAGATTCCGTACCCCGTTATACTTCCCTGTAGCTCTTATATTGCCATGGACACATCCTATTACCTATTGTTTGGTAGATAGTCGATCTCGCGAGTCGTAGTTGCTTGCGCAGGTAATGCGTCGCGTCTTCGATCTTCCACAGTTGTTGGAATAATGCCGCATGTTTAATGTTGGAGATGTCATGGCTTTAATTACCGTTTAATAACTAAAATTGAAGTAGGTAAATAATGCAGAGGCACAGGTGGGTAATAGATGTTATTTGATTTTTAACAGTCTACTTGTGTCCCGTAGGATCCCGAGTATTTGATACTTGTTCTTTGAATATTCGCACTATCCGCATGTGGGACCATGAATCCCCCTAACTCTAGCTTGAGTCATATTTAATTCTTTGGGGCCACAAAGTAGTTTGGGGCTTTATTACTATCATGTACTTATGGCATGCTTTACTTCTTTATTTACGATTGCGCGTGGAGCGCCTGTACTTTTTTTGGAACCAACGCGGAATGTTTTCGCGGTATCGACAAGTCTAGTCACACTTTTGGGTTCTCAGTCGTTTACAACCATTATCACAAACCTCTGGGTCCATCTCAGAGCCGGCCAACTTCGTCGCGGGTAGCTTAGTGGGGTGGTCCCCTGAAATCAAATATGAATCTTGCGAATGTTCTGTCGTGATGCCTCGTTGGGTTTTCATTTGGTTTTTCCCGAGGTTGATCGTGCGTGTGTTGCTATTTGTGCACCCCTGCAGGGTAAAACTTTCTGAAAGCCGTGTCCACGGTTATGGACGACTTGGAGCACAGTATCTCGATCATAGACAACTATAACTAAAGTAGTGCTATAAATTTGACTTTATAATGACTAGTAATCAGCTTCACTACAACGGAATGGCTAAATAAAAGTACCAACAACTGCTGGGTTTTGGGATGTCTCACGGTATATGTATTTGACTAGTAAGTATTGCAACTACAACGGAATGGTTAACTACAACTGTCCACTATTTATAATACCAGGATGACTCATGCTATCTATATCTGACTAGTAATTGCCGCAACTATAATGGAATGAATAAAACTGCCAACTGTGTGAGTTTCTCGGTTGACTTCCTCGTTTGGTCTCGAGGGGGGAATACCAGGATGGGTATGCTTGGTGATAGTTTTAGGTTGGATCCGAATAGGTCTTTCTTATCCCTCTCTAATAGCCGGCAGTTGTATCGAGTCTCTATAGGTTGTTTAGTGCACGCTGCGCTGCCGCTTCAGTACACCATACCTATGTAGGCGAGGATCGCCGAATTCTAGTCTCGCCGTGTACTGGCCTCAGTACTGACCGCTCTCTTTTTCTTTTGCCCTTTGTCGGCACCCCTTTTATTGAAGCAGGTTTAAGATCGACGTCGTTAGCAGGGTTACCCTTCCGGCTTGGCCTGGGCAGCGTTATGAACGCCATTGGTTATTCTTCAGTGCTCTTAGCTCAATTTACATCTTGTCCGTAGTTGGATGTTGTATCGTTTTCAAGGTGATTTGGATCTTTGTATTGTATATCTGTATTCTTGACTCATGGAGTCGTTGTTGTATATATCTGTTCTGTAGGTTCCATCGTGGACTATTGTGTAATGATATTACTTCGTTTTTCACCCGCACGCAAGTGCCTGGTGGGCACCTCTGAATCGTTTCTATGCGGGTTTGGCGGAAATCGCTAAAACTTGCATAGGACCGATCCGAGGGTGTTACATCAACACCATCCAAGTTTCTAATGGAGAATAAGAATAAAATGGAGATGGCAATGCGGACTATGACGATGTTGATGTGTATGTGTATGTGTGAACTAAATTTGTGTTTGGAATTTGGTTGTGTTGAATTATGGCAGACTTTTAAACTATGTCATAGATTTGAACTATGCTATTTTGGTTGACATGTTGAGTTTTTAGATTCATTTGTGCATCAATATCTTGAATTTAACTATTTTGATGGTTTGGCAAACACCAGCGGATCGCGTGCACTGTAGTTTGCATCGCCTGGTGAAGCGCTGCTTGCCGTAGTTTGCCACACACTGCAGAATAGCACGTCTGGTGAAGCTCGCGCCAGTGCTGCTAACGAGGGTTCGACTCGTCAATGCCCATTGTTATGGACTTGGGTTTTAGAGAAGATGGGATGCTGTAAGTCGTGGAACGGTTAACAGGCAAGCAACACAGGGACACGAGGTTACCCAGGTTCGGGCCCCCGAAAGGAAAACCCTACTCCTACTTGTTTGTTCTTGATTATGGCGGAACCGAAGGTTACAGGAGTGCGCAGATGCAATCTGACGTGGAGGTGTGTGTATGAGGTGTTAAGATCCTTCTCGTTGTACCCTCTTGGCCTTTATATAGATATGTCAGGTCCCAGGATAGGTCGAGTCGGTTACAGATTAGGATTGATACCCTTTAAAACTGTATCTAATCTAGACTTGTCCTCCAAGGAGTCGAATTCGCCATGGACTTGGGCCACCCAAAATCTTTCTAGGCTGCAAATCCTCGCGTGGGACTTCCTTGGGCTGTATCGGGTATACCAATATTGTGCACCTGTAGGGTATATCCATGTCAGTTGCGCCTTGTATCTCTAAAACTGGTGCTGCGGGCGCGGCTCGATTTTGGGCTGTATGTGGGCGTCAGATAAGTTCATGATTTGGGGGACACCGCCTCCTAGTCGTACGTCCAACAGACCAAAAATTTATTTATTCGAAGATTTTTATTACATGCTTGCAAAATAAAATTAGTCGTAATCATGTCTAGTCCGATAGTAGACTGTTTCGGGGTCATCGTCATCATCGCTTTCCGCACGCGGATGGAACCCGAGTCCTTCCGTAATTTAATGCGGGTAGCACAAACCGTCGATCAACACAGGCTGCGGGAACTAACGGCCGCAACTACTGTAGCAAGCCACCATGTCTTTCTGCGCACGGTACAAAGAGGCGCGCATGGCCGCGCGCTGCCCTGGGAACTCCGCCGGGTTGCCGGTGCGTCCAAGCTGGCGCGCGGCCATAGCGTATCCCGCAGGCACCCGCCACTCCGACCTCGAAGGCAGGATGCCCGGAGGTGGGGTGTCTCTTTTGGCGATGATGCCGCGCCCGCGGCTGCTGCTGCCCTTGCTTGGGCTCCACTGTGGCTGAAAGTGCGGGTAACACAGGCAAGGTGATCTCCTTCGGCAATGTGGCGCATCACATCCGCGAGTGTCCGGTTCGCCCACCACAGCCGTCGACCGACTGCGTTGTGGTTCACCAGAGGAGGGTCGTCACCCTTGTACCTGGCGAGCTCTCTTTCCCGCCGATTGGCAAAGAAGGCGGTCCAGGTCGCGGTGTTGTCGGGAAACCAATTGGGATCCCTCCGCTGCTCCGTCGTGAGCTCGAGGTAGTAGTGGTTCGTGATGGCCGCTTGGCGGGCTGAACCGCGAGGTATAGGAGGGACAAGAACCCCTCTGACGCTCAGCGTCCGGTCAGGGGGCATCCGGTAGCCCGACATGCATGGGTAGCTAGAGACGCACAATGCCTCCGTCTCTTTGAGGGTGAGATAGGCCCAGTGTGGGGTTTCCATGGTGACAGCAAGAAGTGTGGATCTATGGATAGCAATGACAGTCGTCCTAGATATAACAGAAAAGGGCGGGAAAATTGGACGAAAAGTGTTGGAAAGAGCGGAAACGAAAGGGCGCGCGTTGGCTCTAGAAACGAAGCACCTATCTCGCTGTCAGGGCTGACCCGCGTTATTTCAGCTCCATCCAATGTCCCCGCTTGACCCATGTGGCTTGGGTTTGGCGCAGAAAAATTAAGAAGTAGGCTAGATGCAATTTTTAGCGTCGACGCCCTGATAGTTCTTTACTGGGTTTTAGGGATCCGAGTAGAGATGCTCTAAGAGCAAGCATATTGTTGTAAAAAGGGCTGAGTCTAAGAAAACTTATACACATGTCTAACCGGTGGAGAGGGTGGTACTAAGAAAAGGATTTCATGGATTGAGTCTCACACTAGAAGGAAGAGAGCAGTTCGGTGAAAAGGTGAAGCATCATCTATTTTGTGGGTCCCACTAATTGTGTTAGACAGTGTCTAGCCGGTGGAACAATTTTGTTTTGTTTTGTTTAACTCTTGTGAGGCATTTTCCTTAGACAAACTAGCAAGCTGTGCACGCTCTAAGAACTCATGATTGTCAAAACTCACGATAGGGTGGAATTACTTTTTTTTGGAAAGGAAGGGTGGAATTACTGCTTTAGCAAGATGATGGCGGCCACCAGTGTGAGATTGTCCCCACTCGTTGGGCGAACCCAGGCTAAAATCCGGACCTTTTTTGGCCGGACGAAACACGTTTTCGGCCTGGGTACGCCGAGCTTCCCACTCGCGTACCCAGACCGAGTTTCCAGGTTCGGCGAAATTTAGTTAAACTAGGGCAAGGATACACATATTACATCAAATGTAATAACTAGAAAAAGACCGCCGCCGCCGTGGTCGACCCCGGACGCCGCAACTACAGGCCGAGGCGAGGGTGTTAGCCGGCCTGGATGCGCTCCATGACACCGGCGAGAGTTCGCCCTGGAACGCTCCACCAGCGGCGGCGAAAAGCCACATTGTGACGCGGCAGCGACGAGCCCAGCGGTCCGTCGTGTCGGACGAGTTCTTCGAGGCGCCTGTCGGCGAAGAACTGCCTCCAGAAGACTAGGTTGCCAGGATCCTCGGCGAGATCCGGGTCTTGCATGGCGGTGATAGCCGCCTATATCTCTCCGGCGAGGTCCTCGTCGGCCGGCGCCGGCGGAATAGGGATCCCGCTGGCGCTGAGTTGCCAGGCGAAGGGGAGACGAGTGTGCGACGGCGCCGTATAGCCCGCCTCGTGGAGCAGCCGGGCTTCCCACGATTGCATCGTGCATCGGCCGGGAAATCTCTCGGCCATGGCTTTTCGGCGGAGTTGAGGAGGAAGAAAGGTGCGAGCGTTCGGAGTTCGCCGGAATTGGGGGTGGTGTGAGAGACTGTGAAGAGAGACGATGAGATGTACGCCTTTTATATAGGCCGAGTTCGGCGGCGAGGGCGGGATGGTTGTAGCGGCGAGGGCGGAAAAAGGAAAACGGCGAAAAAAATGACGACGACTCGGCTTCTATCGCTGACAGGCTGGTCCACTCGGCCAATTCGCTGCGTCCAGCATTTGCAGAACGTATCCGGGATCCTGGATTCGGCCTGAATAGTTCGCACCAAAATTGGTCTAAATCCAAACAAAAATAGGTTTCTAAATATACGATCGAATCAATTTTCGGTGTTCGGACGTAATTCTAACTTGTGAATCGGCCATATGTGTATGCGAGTTAAGATGCCCAAGACAGGCGCTCGTGGTCTTGTGAACGAGCCTGCCGTGGTACACATCCCCGGGCGGGTGCGGTCGTGCGGAGCGCGCTGCGCTCTGCTCGGCTCCGCGCCCCATTCCCGCCTCCCATCCCACTGCCCGCCATCGACACAGCACACCACGCCCCCAGCTGTTCCCGCCACCTCTACCCTCACCAAACCCGAGTCCGCCTCGCCGCCACCGACACCGTCGGTCCATCGTATCCCTACCCCCACATGTCACCCACACACCGTTCCGTCCCAGCAGTAAAACCCCCATACACCTCTGCACCGCCAGCATCCTCCTTCCGGCGACCACTTTACAGTGCCGAAACCGCCACGCGTCGCCTCACCATTCGCGGGCTCCAGCCCCCACCCACCCGCCCACTCTTTATCCCCACCTCTCTCTCTCTCTCGCTTTCCCCTCCGTCTCCCCCACAGTTTCGCACGCATTGGAGAATCGACGATTTTGAGCTAGGGTTCCACGGATCGGCAGCGGCCACTAAGGTTTCGAGGCGGCGGGCCCATGGCCTCGCCGGAGGCCCCAGCGGCGGCCAACGGGGACGGGGCGGCATCCCCGGTGAGCGGGGAGGCGGTGAGCGCGGGGTTCGCGGAGCTGGAGCGCCAGCAGCAGCTGCTCGCCAGCTGCACGCGCCTCTACCAGCAGCTGTCGGACCACTTCGACACGCTGGAGCGCGGGCTCGCGTCCCGCTCCGACGCCATCCGGCACAAGCGCCGCGCGGTCGAGGCCCGCACTGGGCGCGCGCTCGACTCCCTCCGCCGCCGCGAGCTCACCATCGACGGCTCCGTATCGCGCGCGCTCGAGCAGCTGGACTCCCTCGCCGGCTCAGGCGAGGGGTCGTCCGTCGCCGAGGACGCCGCGGGCCTCGCCGACAGCCTGAGGGCGCTCTGCGCGAAGATGGACTCCGCGGCCTTCTTCGGGTTCGTGGCCGCGCGGCGCAAGGAGGCCGACGCGCTGCGCGCGGAGATGCCGCCCGCGCTCAGGTGCTGCGTGGATCCGGCCAAGTTCGTCATGGACGCGGTCGCCGACGTCTTCCCGGTAGACCGCCGGGAGATGAAGAACCCCGCCGACCTGGCCTGGGCCTGCGTGCTCATCCTCGAGGCGGCAGTGCCAGCCCTGGCCGACCCGGACCCGGAGATCGGGGCAGCACGACCCTTGGTGCCGCGGGCCGCGCGTGAGCGCGCGCGGGGCATGGCGAGGGAGTGGAAGGAGGCCGTGGAGCTCAAGGGCGGGGTGGAAGGGGCCAAGCCCCCCGACGCGCACGCGTTCCTGCAGCATGTCGCCACGTTCGCGGTTGCAGAGAGGGAGGACCGCCCGCTATACCGGAGGATCGTTGTCAGCTTCTCATGGCGCCGACAGATGCCTCGCCTCGCTCTCGCCCTGGGACTCGACGAAGAGATGGCTGGTATGTGCTTGCTTAATTCCTCAGGCCTTGTGCATACCAAGTGTTGAAATGGTGAATCTCCGGGGGATACAGAATTACATGTGGTTGATTGGGATATGGCCTTAGATCTAGCATTGAATTATCACTAGCAATCACTGGTCCGCAGCAGTGTAGCTCTATGCTTAGATAATATATATTTTTTTTCTGATAATTAGAGCTAAAAGTACCAATTACTGTACAAGGCATGGCAGTACTATAATTAAGATGGAGTGCGTTTTTGGAGTGAGCTAGTATGTCCTTTGCTGGGATGGGTGGTCACTGTCACATCCATGTGCTAGAAAAGGTTGTCTAGTGTTTGTCAATTGGCTAAGGATAACTGTATCTCCGTCCTGATCTCAATCATCCTTAAGTGGCTATAGTCTGGGGCCATTGCTTTTTTAGCCTTTAGATATCATCAGCTTCCTGTGTCTACAGTTCTGTTTCCTTGGAGTGGAAGTCAAATTCCGTTCTGCAGTACCGTTAGTGGCACACATCCTACTGCTGCGCCAGAAAATGCCTAAACAGCCTTCTCTGCTCTCGTGCATCATACTGCCTTCTGCTACATTCGTTTGTCTTGCTGGTACATCACTCATAGTTTAGCACCTCTGCTCTGCTGTGTTTGTTCTTGAAATTGCTCTTACTGCGAATTCCATGTTGTCTATAGTCTGTGTTTGCCTTTCTGGGTACCTTCACTGCTGTACAGGTTTATCTATAGTCTGTTATCTATTGCCTTGGTCAATGTGGGAGTGTTCTCTCCATAACATGTAACGAGTCAATTCTTTTCTTCATAGTTATGCAGACTAGTGACTGCATTTTTCTTCTTTTGCAGATATTATCGAGGAGCTAATTGGTAAGGGCCAGCAGCTTGACGCTGTGAATTTCGCATACGAGGCTGGACTTGAGGAGAAGTTCCCTCCGGTTCCTCTTCTGAAATCCTACCTGGAGGACTCAAAGAAGGCGTCATCTAATGTTTCAGATAACTCAAGCACTAGCAGTGGACAATCCGGGGTACATTTTATATCGATTCTGAACTATCACTTTGAACCCAAATAGAATCTAACATAATTTCCTTGCAGAGCAACACGAACAAGAAAGAGCAGTCAGCTCTGCGTGCTGTCATAAAATGCATTGAGGACCGCAAACTGGAGTACGAGTTTCCACTGGAAGATCTTCAGAAGCAGCTTGAGGACTTGGAGAAGGCCAAGACTGAGAAGAAAAAGGCATCCTCAAGCGCCTCCAGCGGCGGTACCAGCGAACCTGCTAACAAACGCATCCGGGCGAGCAACGGAGGCCCAATGCCTCCTGCCAAGGCAGGTCGCCTCACTAACAACACGTCTGTGTCTTCCTTCCCACTTGCCACAGCATTTGTTCACTCCCCCTCTCAAACATCATATGCATCCCCCTCTCAAACATCATATGCGTCCCCTCCTCACACATCATATGCCACACCCTCCTCCTGCCCTTATGATAGGCCAGCCGCCCATGGCCTCTACTGTAACCGGAGCCCTCCGGCAATCAGGGAGCCATATGTCTACCCAGCCAACGAGGTACCCAGTGTCGGGTTTGGAATGTCATACTCATCCCCTCCCATGACCTACCCTGCCGCATATGGCGGATACAGCAATGGACTGCCAGCTTACAACAATGGAATGGCCCCTGCCTTCCACCAGGCTTACTACCGGTAGGATCAGTCAGGAAACGTCGCTGATGAATGACATGACAATAACCAAAATGATTATGCCGACGACTCATTTGATGCAATGCCCCCCTATTTTGTAGCGACTGACTACAACGGTAGGCTGCTATATTTGTCTCAGTTCTCATATGTTCTTACCACTACTACTACTACTACTAAATGCTCTGTCTTAGTCAAGTGTTAGACCACTACTTTGTACTACTAAGAAACCTGGATGTAAATTATCTACTCCATCCATCGGACTTAGCGTCTTATGTAATTTTGTTCAGCATCGAGAGGAGAACTTCAAAAAAAATCAGTACTTGATTGATCATGTGCTTAATTAAGTCAACCTCAAATTTAGCTATGCAGTATACTGTATGTGCTCTTGATGGTTTTGGTACTCTGAGGATCATGTTTGTATATTTATTGTTTGTGTTAGCTGGTGCAGCTGGAGTTGGTCTGAACGAGGAGGGTTAGGGTTTCTCGGTGACTCGATATGATGAGGCGATGAGGCACCTCGTGATAGACCATAATGGTGTGGGGGTATATGGTCACATGGCTCTCCTTGTGACTGCAGGCAGAGGCATATGAATGCATGAGTGCATCCAGTTTTAGCCTGGCTGTTTTTCTCGTTCCTGCTAAGCATCTGACGAGGTCGCTTTGCTGGTGTTGGTTTGTCTTTGGTCGACAGCATCTCATCAGAGAGTTTGTTGTTCTGAGAAAAGGTATCTCGTCTTGCTGCTTTCGTCTCAGTTGAAGTACTGAAAAGTTCTTCACCAAAGCTTTATTCATGAGCATAGCACACCTTTTTTCTCGTCTTGCTGCTTTCGTAAACTGTGACAATGACTCGGCATTCTCGTCAAATTTAGTTTCTTAAAAAACTAAAAGGCAACACTTTTATCCTAGGAAAGGAACAAGATATTTTCACCTGTCAGTTGTGCGACTGTGACCAACCAAGAAAATACCTAAGTTACCGAGAAAGAAAACCTTTGATAGAAAGGGTTAAAGGTAATCTCCTGTATGATGTTGCTTGCATTCCTGGAGAAGTGTTGGCGAAAGAAAATGGAGAAATCTCTGAGGCTTCCTCTCATTCCTAAGGACAATCTCCAGTTGAAGAGGAATTCAAGGAGAAGAAAAACAAGGTGGAATTCAGATGAAATCATTTGCACATGACAGTCAGTCACACAGCAGGCACAACACACAATATAATACATACTCCCTCCGTCCCAAAATAAGTGACTTAGGTATATCTAGATTCACATGTATCTATATACTAAAACGTGTCCAGATGTATGTGAATCTAGAGAAATCCAGGTCACTTATTTTGGGACAGGGAGTACAAAATGTCGAATATTTTCCAGAAAGTCCCGTGCTAATTACTCCAGCCACAAATACACTCCAGTTAACAATGGGGATATAATAAACCCATAGTTCACCCTCCAACATATGTACAGAAAAAACCCAGATGAAATGATTGCTTGGAGTAACATGAATCTTTGACATCAAATTCAGATAGTACATATACCCTCCAATAACTAAAAGGAAAAAGGACACTACTTATACACTGCAGTAATTATGGCAACAGAAAAATAAAAAATTCATCAGATACCATTTTCCCAATCTCAAGAAGCCTAGCACATCCTAAAGTCTTAGGAGAAAAGAATCCAGGTATCAGATTCTGCCTATATAACACCCCACTACCAGACACCTAGTTTGATTGGCAAATGAAGCATCTTCTGGGAGCAAAAGATGGGATGAAAAAGGACTGACACATTGGAGGCATACTAGAATAAAGTTGACAATGGGAAAAAAATCTAAATACTATATGGGCAATTGTCGCACTTCATATGAAAACAAGCAAAAATTCGTACCGTTATACATGCACACCAAACTGGTTAAGGCCTTTGAAGGGATTGGTGATTGATAGACCTTACAATCTAACAAACTGTAAGCACCACGTACATATATTAAGACACAGCTTACGATAGAGAGAAAGTGACAAGACAATGATAACTTGATTGAATCAAACCTTGACCTCTTGCCCTCTAAACAAAACACAATCATTTTCATTATCAAAGGTAATACAAATATCTAGTGCCGTGAGATTATGGTATTGTTCAGTAGCTCCAGCTAAATGATACTAAATCACAAGATACAGTCTTGGCAAAAATAAGTATACATCACCATGTTTCCACACAAACTAGAGAAATTTTCAGACTCTACCAATATCTAGAAGCATTGATTTCCTAGAGATATCAATAGCAGAGAAACTGATACTCAATACCTTATCAACACATCTCATTAGGTAGATTCTCGGCTTCTCATCGAACCAGATCGACTGACTCAGATATAGCCATCTCACACTTAAAACTTATATATAGCTAATCAGACTACGAGTACACCATATGATGGGATGCTAGTTCATGCATGATCTACTCAACTAATCAGCTCAGCCATGTACTACATGTGTCATCTAGACTAACAACAATTTGTTGCCGTGAACTCGGATTGGATCAACGAGAATTGCGTTTAGCTACGGACAGTTCACTGTAAACAGTGATCCACACACATTATTTCTTACTATTACTGCATGCTATTACCATATATATGATTATATCGGAACATAAATACTGTATTAAAAAAGAGTCTGGTGAGCAAAAGTGCAGTGCAGTTACGGCATAAAATAATTTACTATACAAACACGAGAACGTTCTCGGTACTGGCACCTCCCAGGAGGGCGGGTGCGTCACCGTCGTCATCCCCTTCGTCAGGGGCGGCCCCCTTGGGCACGGTGACGACGAGCTCGCCCTCGGCGTAGGTGGCGGTGGCCATGGCAGGGCGTGTGCAGGGCGGGAGGCGGAACCGCCACCGGTCGAGCTCGAAGGCGGCGGCCCCGTCATCGGAGCCGACCCCGGCGGACAGGTCCCGCACGACGACCTTGGTGACGCCGGGGTGGATCTCGACGGCGTGGGCGCATGTGCCGCCTGGGGAGAAGCCTTCCGCGGCGGCGACGAAGCGGAGCTCCGCAGCGTCTTCCTCGACGGCGACGTCGGCGTCGGCGGCGAAGGGGAGCTCGAGCACCTTGGCGAAGATGTGCGGGAGGCGTCGCAGCTTCTTCGGGCCGACGGCGGTCGCGGCGCAGCGCTGGACGGCGATGGTGCGCTTCCGCGGGGCCGGGTGGACCCTCATGGCGCGCGGCAGATGCGGGTGCGTCCGGAGGACGAAGAGAGGAGGGAGGCTCGACTCCCTAACCCTAGGAAAGAGCGAGGAGGAGATCGGGCGGTGGGAGGAGGCCGGAGGTGCTTTGGATTGCGCGCTGCCGATGCGGAGCTCCGTGGCTGTGCGTAGGTGGGGGTGGTGGGTGGGGGGGGGATTTGGGGAGGAAGCGGAGGCGAGGAGGAAACGGAGGTGTGGGAGTGCCCTTTTAGTTTCGGATTTGTAATTGGGAAAAGGGGAGGATGCCAATATTAGGATCAGGATTACTATGCTTTCAAACAACATGATTAGGATCGGTCTCGTGTCTTGGACAGAAAAATACAATGAACTCTACGAGTACAAGTGACCAAGTCACATACGGAAAAAATCGTGAATTATAGTGCTAATAGCGTGTAAACTTGTAAAAGTTCATAACAAGTATGACCATATATATCTTATTATGACCAAAAATATTACGCATTGAAGTCGTGCCTAACATGCACAACATGCATCACTAATTTCATAGTTTTACAACGAATTTCACTTGCCACAAAATATGTTTTGCTCCCAACTAAATATTGCTTTTAACACTATGACAACACTAGACACATTCAAAATAAAAAAAAGGCCGCACTACACATAGCCTACATCCCAACCCGAACAATCCTCACTTCGAATGGGGGAGAAGAGAAATGTTCTCTACATCATTAATAGCAATGACTAAGGTCTTGTTTGGTTGCCGGCCACATTTTGCCAAGCGTAAGTTTGGCAAATGTGACAAACATAAAAGTGTGGCTAAAAATTTGGCCACCACAAAATGTGGCAAAGTTGACAGAATATTGACTCTATGACATGGGCCATAGATATAGTAAAATGTGGCAAGAACTAAACACTTGCCAAACTGCAAAGTTTGGCGGGAAACCAAACACTCTCTAAGCACCAACTTCAATTATGGAAATCATGTTTGTGGTTGTTTACTACCTTTGGAGGATTACTCCGATATGTTCTATGTGAATTATTGTCGATAAAATCTGGCTATAAGTGTGATAATGTCATGGATTACAATTTGTTTTGGGCTTGTAGCCAAACCAGTTAACAAGTTTTTTTGCAAAAATTTCACCATTCTATTTAATATTCATTAACAACGGTAGAAAGAGGTGAAATGAAAAGTAGCAGGTATAGTATATTACGACACAATGACCGTATATCACTGCCCAGATAAGTTAGCACATCACTCTAACACTAATACTACTGCTCTCCCTGTCAATATAGACGTCGGAGATTTATTTAAATTTGAATGTATTATATACTAAATAGTGTCTAAATACATCTAAATTTAAATAAATCTGCAACCCCTATTTTGAAATCGGAGGGAGTACATTAAACATAACCCACTTGTGTATGGAATAAATCAATTAATAAGCATATCTTGTCAAGATGCTAGCCATTTGTCACCATCAGGGCATGCATGGGAGGCACTACACACAACAAGTACCACAATTCGTACCCAGCCTCATCATTCTGCTCCCTCGGTACGGGAGTTTATAGACTTGCAGAACACAATCATACGCAACTAGCATGCCAGCATGGCCCAAATATGCTGCCGGTGGGGTTGAACGGTGACGATGATATCCTGAAGACAGGAAGGCTGGATCGGATTCCAGCGGAATACAATCTCCATCCTTTTCCTTTACTATCAGATCGTTTGGATGGAAAAATAATGCAGTGACGAGGTGAGCCCACATGACGCACAGTCGAGCAACCAACCCCAACAAGTCTCACGGTAAATGTGTCATGTGCGAGGAGGATAAGGGCATCCACTATGTGCAAAAAACCACATCTTAAGTCATACGTGGCAATGCTTGTAGTCTATTTTATATATATAGTGGAAGAAATAAGAGTTGTCCATAAGCTTATAGGTGACCTTAAGCTTATGGGTTGTCCACCAGTAATAAAAAATAATTTACTCTCTCTTCCCTCTCATGCATGAGTATGTAGGATAAGACATGTGGGTCCCAGCTTATAGTTAAAGTTCATCCTAGTAGAATATTTTACAAGAGAGGTGGGTCCCACCTTATGGCTAAAGTTTACCTGATACTAGGTGATGCCTTAATAGTCGTCCAGCCATGCATGCTGATTACACGAGCACTTGAATATGCTACGGAGACCGACCGGACACTAGGAGGCTGACACGAATGCACGATGTAGATGTGATTGCTATTGTTTTGGAGAGGATGTAGATGTGATTTTGACAGAAACCTGAATGTGTGCTGTACTAGTAGGCTAAAGAGAGTAGCAAGTTAAGATAGCACTGCTCTCATTAGTCAGAGGAGTAATAAGAAGCTTATGAGATTACCAAAAACAGAAGCCCGTGATGGCGACAGAAGGAGATAAACATATTGGCTGGACCTCTTTGGACATGGTGTGCCACGCCTAACAACTGATTTTTATGTATGTTCTCGTGAGAGAATACATGGCAGCAAACAGAATTTGAACAGCAGCGTTTTCAGAGCAGCACCTCGACAAAAAAGGTCAGATAAAACATATAGTACTCCCTCCGTCTCAAAATAGATGTCTCGGTTTTTTTAAAATTTTGGATGAATCTAAATAGTGTCTAGATTCATTTAAATTTTAACAAATTTGAGACATCTATTATAGGACAGAGGGAGTACTACACCATATTATGCTCTCAAAGAAAGAAAGCAAGTTATGCTAATACACTGCACTAAAGCTTGTGAGGTCGGTCTTCCACTGTGTCCACCAATTGGAAATATAGCTTTCTGTGAAATAATGAGGAATCGTAGCTTTATTTGTGACTTGATGTGTGGAGAAAACTAGACTCATGTCCCAAAGACGACCTCAAAGCACAAGTCAAGGGCAATCATCTGCGGTTTTACAAACAGCTGCTATCGCAAACTACAATGAAACTACAACCATATGTGAATTTATGTACTGTATTTCTTTTTACTGCTCCATACGTGTCTCTGCGGTTCCTATCTGTTAGGTGACTAATGGGATATATACAGTTGCAAAGATGATGTTCAAAAATCCGGTACTGTAACACAAGCCACGTGCACAAAGGTGTTTGTTTCTTCACAATTCACACTTTCCTTAGTACAGCTTCCCACAGGGAAGAAATAATCATAAAGGGGGGCGCTGTTCAACTACAAAAAAGTTAACCCCTCGTATCTTTTTCATGGTGTTACATAAGTCACATAAAAGATCACTCAACATCGTATTGTTATACATGTTAGCTAGATAAAAGAAAAGAAGTACCTGTGCTCCGTAGCATCGGATTCCATTTCTGATGACCATATTGATCTTGGTGCTTACATGACAGCAATGAACTCATACTGGCGGGCCGCCATATCTATTACTGCACCTCAGTTGAAATGGAGCAGGCCATACTACAATTGATGACTAGAACACATTAAACCTCCGTAAGTCAGCTGTGTTTTGTTTCTTCATTATCTGAATCCTCTTCATCTGGAAGGAGACCTAGAAGAGGCAGGGGCAGCAAGGAACTGAGGTTGCATATGATAATCAGAAGAGGTAGATTTCCAAAACTTTCCCTAGTGACCCCCAAAAGCTTTGTTAGACCAGCACCAACCAGACCACCAGTAACACTTCCAGCATTAGAAACGGACATCAGTGTGGCAAACAAAGTTGCTTCCATTCCTGGAGGGCACAATTTTGCAGCTAACACTAACACCGGCATGAATGCAGCCTGCCATATAATTCAGGTTATATAAGATTACATACGACGAGGATGGCTGAAAGCAGGAGGAAGTCTTAAATAACAGTTGTAAGCCAGAAATGTTGACGTCAAATTTTCAGTAATACTATGGTGGGACACCATTGGGTCATTAGAATGCTTTCCTCGAGAGTGGTTGTTATGCTAAATTACCACTTGTTAATAAAATCCAAATAACCTAACATTGTACAAGAGTTTGCCATCAATCAGCAAAAGTACTCCGTATTGTTACATACCTGGCCAAGGACTGTGATGATTAACGAATCTCCAATGGAGAACCACTCATCACTGATCCCAAACTGCCTATTAAGCCCAGTGACAAGAAGAACCTGAAGACACACAACACACTAAGATTTTAAGGATGGAAAATAACTTCCCCTGCACTGAAATAAAAGCAAAAGGAGCACCTGTGTCATTCCAAGGGCTGAACCTATGATGGTTGTCACAAGAAATATTTTCCTCAGATGAACTGCCTTCAGAAAATAGTTATAAATTCCGACACCGAGCAAGGATGCAATGGAAGTAACAAGCTTTACACGTCCTAGAAACTCTGGAGTGAATCCAAGTTTATTTGTGCTGAGATTAATAATAACAGGGGCATGAAAGTTCAATCAATTCAAAGAACTATCACAAAGATAAACAGTAATCATGCATTTTCAAATACATAATGAAAAGCTGTGCCTATGCTACAGGTCATCTATAATGCACCACTTGCAACAATTACCGTATGGAGCTTAACTAGGATCGTCATTTGTTGCAATTAAGCTGATATTTTATTAAACCTATGGTAATCAAATCTATCCAATCAAAGATGAGCTGGAGGAGCATCTGGTAACCTGATGCTGTTTGTATTTTGTAAAACTGCTGTTTCTGCATTTACAACTAACTCCAGCACAACAGTAAACAATAATCATGTACACTATAAAAGAGACACTGTAATTACAAACTGATGTTAAATTGTAGTAACCTGATACATACATGAAGAAAAACATGGCGGACTCTGAGTGCGGTGTTGCTTGCCAGAGGAATATAAACAAGGTCGGCAAAAAAATTTGAGGTTGCTTTACAGAAGTCCATAGCTGCTTGATGTGCTGTGTTGAACTCTCAATGAATCCTGAACCAGAGACTGACATTGCATATTCTCCAGGAGTCAAACGATGTTCATTTACAAGTACTGCAACAGCAGATGTCATTAAGGGTAAAAATGCTGTAACACCAAAGACAAATCTGCGTTTACAGGAATGTTTTCATCAGTGTACCGCAATAGAAAATATGTAGGGCTGCAGTAGTTAACAGTGAAGTTATGGGACAAACCTTACTCCATAAGTATCCACAAGCGAACCGCTGAAATATGCACTCACAATTCCACCAAATGCGGAGGATCCCCAACATAGAGACTGGAGAGATCCAGATGTACTTTGTGATTCGCCACGAGCTCTCTCAACTACCATAGAATCTACCACCTGCATTGTTCACGGCTGAGGTTGAAACAAATCCAGGAGGCAACAATATATATGAAACTCAATAGTACTCTTGTCCTAATTCGTGCAGGAACGGCTCCAACATGTGATGAAAGATTAGGTGGTGTGTTTTCTGTTTAAAAGGTAATCTTCATTAAAACATATTTGATTACTTTCAATGCATACTGACAGCCTTGGCTAAATCTTTCCAATTACAGACTGATATGGACAATACTAATTTCACAACTTTAAATAACAAAGGAAATATGTATACAAACAGTAAGGCTAGTGCAATATTCAACTCGATATAGATAAATGTTAAGTAATCCAATATCCTCCTGAACAAATATGTATACAAACAGTAAGCCTAGTGCAATATTCAACTAGATATAGATAAATGTTGAGTAATCGCAATATCCTCCTGAACAAAGGAGGCATTACATGGTTGCATAATTAGTCTGCAAATAAGCTAGAACAAAAACATGTATACTCTGATGAGTGTGATCCAGCACAGTATGGCCATCACTTACAACAACTCAACTTAAAATGCCAATCTCCCACAATAGCAACCTAGGAAATTTTGGTAGTGACTAGTGAGGAAGTAGGACACGAGCTTGTTCCTTTGTACTAGTTTTGAGTATAGAAACGAATTGTTGGTTGTGCTGTACCACAATATAACTGGAACCTTGGGCAATATTTCGAATGGATTGTTGACGCCTATACTTTACATATTATGAAACCTAACAATTTTAATAGCATCAAGGATTCAGTCACAGCATGCCATAAGATAGCTAACAGTCTGCCAGAACCTACATACGAGAAACTAGATCGCGTATTGATGGACTCTGAGTGGGAAGAACATTTTCCACGAGTCTCGGTACGCGCTCTAGAACGTATTGAAGCTCTGTCTGACCATGCTCCCATTTTGTTGACTACTGGTTTACCTCGGCAACGATGTTCCCATCAGTTCAAGTTTGAACTAGGATGGTTATATCGAGAAGGTTTCCAGGATATGGTCAAAAAAATATGGGAAAGACCGGTTTCGGGTACTACCCCAATCCAGAGGTGGAACAATAAGATGTGTAGGACACGCAAACACCTTAGTGGATGGGCAAGACACACATCCGGTATCCTTAAAAAAGAAAAGCAACGACTCTCGTCCACCATAGATGATCTCGAAGCTTTAGCGGAAAATCGTTTGTTAACCACGCAAGAGATTGAGCTCAAAAGCCAATCGAATGCGGAGTTAGCACGACTTTTGCGTGAAGAGGAACTCAAATGGTATCAACGATCTAAAGCTCAATTTATTTTGCATGGGGATTCGAATACTAGGTACTTCCATAGTGTGGCAAATGGCCGACACAAGAAGAAACTTATTCGATCTCTAATGCATGATGATGAGACGATTGGGGGACATGACCAGTTGAAATCCTATATTAGAAATTACTACAAGTGTTTGTTTGGGGAACCAGAAGAAGGTACCTTCTCCTTGGACGAGTCCCACACAGACAATATACCTCAGGTTTCTGTTGAGGAAAACAATCTTTTGACCGCTCCCTATTCCGAGGAGGAAGTCAAGAATGCCGTTTTCCAAATGGAACATAATAAAGCCCCTGGTCCTGATGGCTTCCCAGCTGAGTTTTACCAAACTTTTTGGGATGTTATCAAAACAGATCTTCTTGACATGTTTTGTGCTTTGCACTCTGGTCAATTAGACTTGTTCAGACTAAACTTTGGAGAAATTATCTTACTACCTAAGATTAACGAAGCAGAACGGATTCAGCAATATAGACCAATCTGTCTTCTTAATGTTAGTTTTAAGATTTTCACTAAAGTAGCTACTATCAGGTTAAATTCAGTGGCAGATCATGTAGTTCGCCCATCTCAAACTGCCTTCATGCAAGGTCGCAACATACTTGACGGTGTGGTTACCTTACATGAAACAGTTCATGAACTACATAGGAAAAAGCTGAACGGGGTCATCCTAAAAATTGATTTCGAGAAGGCCTATGATAAAGTCAAGTGGCCTTTTCTTCAGCAGACTCTCAGAATGAAAGGTTTCTCTCATGAATGGCGTGCTTTAATTAATTGTTTTGTGTCTGGAGGTAGTGTGGCCATAAAAGTCAATGATGATGTTGGCAAATACTTTCAGACCAAAAAAGGGCTCAGACAGGGAGATCCATTATCACCAATGCTATTTAATATAGTGGCTGATATGTTATCTATCTTGATTGAGCGCGCAAAATCCGAGGGCCAAATTGAAGGGGTTATTCCCCATCTTGTGGATGGTGGTTTATCTATACTTCAGTATGCCGATGATACAATTCTTTTTATGGAACATGATCTCGAAAAGGCGAAGAACCTGAAACTCATTCTTTCAGCTTTTGAGCATCTTTCGGGTGTAAAAATTAACTTCCATAAAAGTGAATTGTTTTGTTTCGGCGAGGCTCGGGATGAGGTTCACCTTTACGCTGAACTTTTTGGCTGTAGTCAGGGTGCTTTTCCGATTCGCTATTTGGGCATTCCGGTTCACTACCGAAGACTCACAAATGCTGAATGGAAAATCGTTGAACAAAGATTACAGCTAAGACTGTCTAGTTGGAAAGGAAAATTATTATCCTTTGGGGGAAGATTGGTACTCATTAATTAATTCAGTACTCAGTAATATGGTACTATATATGATATCATTCTTTCAACTTCCAAAAAGAGTCTTAAAACGGTTGGACTATTTCCGATCAAGATTCTTTTGGCAGGGTGATAATGAGAAAAAGAAGTATAGACTGGCTAAATGGAGTATGCTTTGTCGCCCCAAAGAACAGGGAGGCCTGGGGATCAAAAATACCGCCTTACTTAGTAAATGGCTCTTCAAACTATTAACTGAAGAGGGGATATGGCAAACTTTACTTAAAAGAAAATACGTTGGATCAAAAGCGTTGTCCCAAATGGTTTGGAAACCTGGTGACTCACTTTTGGGCCGGCCTGATGGCGACGAAGAAACATTTCTTCCGCTTTGGTACATTTTCTATAAAGGACGGGTCTCAGATACGTTTTTGGGAGGATAAGTGGCTTGGCACCACTTCACTCCGCGAACAATATCCTGCTTTGTATTCCATAGTCCGGTATAAGGAGGAAATGATCGCCACCGTGCTAGAATCATTCCCTCCTAACATGACTTTTCGGAGGAATTTATTTGGTGCAAGGCTTGACTCTTGGATCATGTTGCTACATCGGTTAACAGATGTTCAACTGTCAGCTGCTGGGCATGATGAATTCCGGTGGAATTTAAGTGAGAATGGCTCCTTCTCAGTTAGTTCCTTATACAATGCCTTAATTCAGCCAGTCTTACCTTTTCTAGATAATAGGATGATTTGGAAGATGAGGATACCTCTCAAAAATAAAATCTTTGCTTGGTATCTCCGTCGAGGGGTCATCCTTACTAAAGATAATCTTCTTAAGCGGAATTGGCATGGGGATCCTAGGTGCACATTTTGTCAGCATAACGAGACAATAAAACACCTATTTTTCCAATGCAAGATCGCAAGATCTATATGGTCAGTTACCCAAGCAGCTTCTGGCTTGTATCCACCGAGTAGTACTGCCAATATATTTGGGAATTGGTTACACGGTATAGATCGCAAGTATAAGTTACTTCTTCGGGTAGGAGCGATTGCCATTATATGGTCGCTTTGGCTATGTAGAAATGATAAAGTGTTTAATGATACAAATTGTTCACTTCGAGTTATTCTGGATCTGCGGCACCCTTTGGTGTTGGGCGGCACTTCATCGTGCGGATCACCGCGAGCTTTTTACGGAGGTGTGTATGCGGCTCGAGGACACAGCGCGGGATTTGTTCACCTGATATGGCTGGCAACATAATCTGCGGATTGACCTACCTTCAGCTCCTTAGGCGCTTTACAATTTCTCATAATGATATGTAATTCGCCTATGTTTTTTATTCTTTTATGTTTGGATTGCTGGACTTTGGCGGCTGTGTACATCCTAGTTATGCAGAGGCCGGGTGTAATACTTAAAACTCTTTAAGTAATAAAACGCCCTTTATCGAAAAAAAATGCCATAAGATAAGGTTTACACTGACACATAGCCACATATATAAGTTTGTAACCGATATAAGAAAGCACTTGATGTTAGAGTGGAGATTTTGTGCTCCCGAGCACCAGTGCTCCTGCCATTTTAAAAATTCGAGAATCATATTTCTGAGTTTCAAAAAATATTGAAAAAAAATATTTGGATGTAGCCAATGATTTTTCCTACAAACGTGTAAATATCAATTTTAAATACTTTGTATTCTGAGCTACACAAAAATGACAAATATGTGGATCTGTGCATGTATTTTCAAATCCCTAGCCTTTATTACATTTTGTCATTTTTATGTAGCCCATAATACAAAGAATTTGGTGTCGTGATTTTGCATGTTTGTGGGATACAAAGTTAACTATGTCCAAAATTATTTTCAGATTTTTATAAAACTTATACATATGATTTTTTATTTTTTTAAAACAAAGGGAGCACTGGAGCTCGGGAGCCAAAGACACTTTCCGCTTGATGCTAATCAATCATTATTATTTTTGTTCGCAAAAAAAAAATCAATCATTATTTCTATCCAGTTGATGTTATCAGTATCTTTCTTACTGCATAAGGAAGGTGACCTCCATGACACAAAGAGAGAACACCAATGCTGATTGAAATTCAGTTATGGAGCACATGAGCACTTTAATGAATGCAATTGTATAAACAAAATATGTCTCTTAACTTAACACTTCATTTGAAAAGTTGAAAATGATAAATTCGCCTGCAGAATATTTAGCTCACTCACAACATCTGAGAAGGCGACAGAAAGTGATCCAAGAAGAATAGACAATGCTGCACCATATTTACTGTCCACTACTGTAGCCATCAAACTCCATGAAAGTGCTCCAAGAAATCCTGACAAAATAAGATATGACCTTCTTCGATACCCAAAGAGTGGAATGGAATCGCTGGAAGGCAAGGGCAGCACAGTCAGTTCCATCAAGTGTACAAATACAATATGACAGAAAGAATGTATAGAGAACTTTTGTGAGACCTGATAAAGCCGTAGATGGGTTTGATCAACCAGGGCAAAGATGAGAAGCCAGATATAACTGCAGTCTATAACATAAACCATCTTAGTCACTTATTAACATATAATGCTTATGAGGCAAAACTACATGCACAATATCAGAACCATTAAGACAATATATGAAGGGAAAATACTAAGCACCAGGTACCTCAGCCGGATCAAGGTGAAGGTCGTCTTTTAAGTAAAAGCTCACAGCAAGTCGGGCAAGGCCTAAAACCCCTTGCACAAAATATACAATGGCAACTGCCATATTATCAGGAGATAGGTCCACCCCGAATGCCGTGAAGTATCCCGACTTGCTCTTGCGTATATCATCTGTACTGGATTGCTTCTTATGCCACCCCTCCGAGTATTTCTTACTTGTATCAGCTTTATTTGAGCCCACCTGATGTCTAGGCATGATATTTCCTACAGTAGGTACCATGAAGGGAATGAATATGCAGGTAAACAGGTAAATTTTTCTTCTTGCATCGTCGTTGTCGACCTTTGAGAATTTTGTGTGGATCTAATGGAAATATCATGCCAAGAATGTGGGGGAAGAGAGAATGTGGAAAAAAGGTTGAAATGGTGGCACTGTTATTAGCATGTAGACGATCTCTTGGTAGCCTCGGCATAGGAGTTAAAAGGGACTCCACTAAGGCTTGTACTGTGTTTGGCAACCTGACATGACATGTCCTCTTTTCTACTTTTTGTCGTATTGGATTTGTAATAAGTTGGCAGTATGCATCCTTAGTTGGTGCAGAGGACGGGCATAATGAAGCTTCCATTTTCTAAAACAAAGTACAACGCAGAGAACTCTGGACTAGCCTATAAACTTATGTAGCATAGGCTAGGATTGACCATATGTGCATGTCTAACAAGATGAAAAGTTTTGGAATAAGCGGTCACATAGTCACCTAGTCTCCATTCTACTCCATCCTTTGATGTTTTCACTTCAAACAAAGAACAAAATTTAATCAATAACTCCTTATCCAACATGTTATACAACACCTAATGAAGATGAGAATTAGGTCTGTAGGATGTCAATACTATGTTCTCATGATTATTAGTCAGAATGCGATCCATGTGGGAACAGTTCCATGAATAGGTCTATGGCACTTCTCACAGAAACAATGTTTGCTATTGTGGTACTGGTACTGTACTTTTATGCTTCCGTGAATCATTTTCTTATCACAAAACCCAGGGAATCAACTCGCTATTAACTGCAGTATTGAAAATTGATGGTTGCTTTCCTAAAATGATCAATGAGTTTCTCAAACAGCTGACACCCGTAGCACCACGTCTATAGGAAAGCTCTAACATGATTCCGTACACCAGATTAACAGAAACAAAAGGTGAATTCCGTACTGTTCAATGGAGCAAATTGGTAAGCTTGAGCTACTAAAAGTGGCCTATGGCAAAAACATAGTTATTGACACACCATAAGAAGAACAGAATAGTGACGATACTGGCACACACACAAGGGCGGAAGGTGAGGAAATACCACAGACACTAACTTTGTCTTCTTATTATAACAGTACCCGTTTATAATACACATGATAGCTCTCCAATATGCAGCTTATTTTGGTTCGTCGCTATGTTTCTTCTCCACGTGCTAGTGTACAATAAATTGCCTTACTCCTTTTCTGACAAACAGCGACACATTAGGCATCATCCGCAAATAGCAACCATGGTTTCACAGCTATTTGTAAGGGGCTCACCTAGCTGCAATTTACCCATTGCAGCTGCACACATCAGCTGCTGCATTGCACATTTTCACCAACCAGTATACACAGGGGTGCAGGCACACACACAGCTAAGCTTGAAAATTAAAACTAGCTAATACATTCAATTACGTTGTCGGTTAATCGCAGCTTACTCTTCACAGTTCAACTCGATCGCCCCTTCTACCTCGCAACAAAAAACTACGCCCCGTTCGGATTTCCCCAAATTCAACAACCCACGATGCATTGCTGCACCGGATCCTTAAATTTAGGAAAACAATCCTGTATACAAGAGAACAGGGCGCTCACCAGACCGGTGGTCGGAGGCGGAAGCGGAGACGGAGTCGCGGGGGCCAAGCTCGAGCGGGCGGCGGGAGCCGGCCTCCTCGTCGTACGGCTCGCGTCCAGCCGAGCTTCCGGAGGCCATCCCGTAGGGTAGGAGGCGGCGCCGTCTCCAAAAAGATGGGGAGATCGACGGCGCGGCACGGCGGAACGGAGAGGCGGAGGTCGGGGGATTGCCGGGAGCGACGCGGAAGTGGTGGGACAAATTGGGTACAGTAAAACGGCAATTACGAGGCCACGTATGTCGTCACGCACGCGGGGAACGCGTAACATCTGCCCTCGGTTTCTCTACCAGTCTACCACCTCTCCGTGTAACAATTTCTTACCGAGTTCAACCTAGTACTCATTTGGAATTTCCTAGCCAAACTTACCTATTAGCTTGTCCCCTAAAAAAACTTATCTGTTAGCTTGTTGGGGTAATTTACTATCATAGCAATGACAAATACCCTTCAAAAAACAAAAAAAAAGGGAATGACACATATGATAATTCCCTTGTTGACCGGAGTAAAAAGGCAAAGATGTTTACCTTATTGTTTTTTCAATGAATAATATGGATTTCACTAGATAAGAGAAACATTGATATTAAGAAAGATATGATATGTTCTCAATTCTAAGGGATATCTTTTTTCAGTCAAGTAATTTTTGGTTTATTTTTAAGATTTATTATAACTATGTTCGAGTTCTCACATAAATTCGATTGCACCACTACGAATCGATCAATTGGAAAAATAGCACCAACAATCACGGATTCGTCACATCTATACCCTTGGTTTCGTTTGACTTCTGTTGTTATTTGCTTTGGCTAACTTGTTGTCTGGTTGACTTAGTTTCTTACATTGGGTTTCATTAGGCTCAGTCGGTGTTCTGACCATTATTCTGACAAACGGGTCTCGTCACCTAAGTTATCCTAGTCGGGATTAAGTAGCTTAATTATTTTTAATAAAAAAATTAATCTTTTTCTTCAAGCGACTCGGACAAGGCACCATGGCCGATGACTTCACTGCCCTTTTCTTCAAGCGAGCTTGGAATATGATATGGCGGATGTCATGCGTGCAATAAAAGCAGTCGAAAATTGTAGAGATGGCCAATTGGAACTCCTTAATGAGGCCACCTGATCCTGCTTCCAAAACATTCTGGGGCAGCCCATCCTAAAGAATTCAGACCAATAATCCTTGTGTTTCTTTTTGCAAAGCCGGTGACCAAGATTATGGTTATAAGATTGGAGAAGATGATGAATGAGCTGATCAACCCCTGTTAGAGTGTGTTCATCAAGTCTAGAGCTATCCACGACAATTTCATATATGTGCAGAGTCAAGTAAAATATTTCAAGGAAACAAAGACCCCTGCCCTGCTGTAGACGCCTGAGAGCGCTTCGTCGGAAAACCCCAAGTGCAAAGTGTGATGCAGTACAGCAGCAAGTTTTCTCTCAGTAAGAAACCGAGGTTATCAAACCAGTAGGAGGAAGGAAACGTCTCAAAGGTGTTGCAAGAAACGTCGAAACCTGCACAACACAAACTCAAGACTTTGCCTCAACTAACAGTGAGGTTGTCAATCTCACCGGTTGTTGTAACAAAGAATTAACTCTAAGTGTGCAAGGTGATGATGGTTTACAGCAAGTAAACAGTAACAGTGGAAGATGTATCGATGGTAAAGATTGGACCGGGGTCCATAGTTCACTAGAGGTGTTCTCCTTAGATAAACAAACATAGCATGGTGGGTAAACAAATAACAGCAGGACAATTGACAGGACTGAGGAAGGCATAACAATGCAATACTAGACAAAAGATCCTATGGGATTCGATTGGGCAATACAATAATATACTTAGACCGCCATCCAACTGCATCTATGACTAGAAGTCCACCTTTGGGTTATAATCTGAAACCCCTCCAGTATTAAGTTGCAAGCAACAGACAACTGCTTTAAGAAAAGTGTGTAAGGTAAACAATCCACTTGTTCCATGAACAAGAGACCGTTGTTTTCTCCCTAGTGGCAACAACATATCTACAACCGTAGAGATTTCTGTCACTTCCCTTGATTAAGTAGAGGCATGAACCCACTATCGAGCATAAATACCCTCTCTTGGAGTCACTAGCAACTACTTGGCCAAGATAGCTACTAACAACAAAGAGCATGCAAGATCACAAACAACACAGACATGATATAATCAATAAGACAAAACCATTAATAAATCCGACATAGTAATCTCAATATCCATCGGATTCCCGCAAACACAACATGCATGATTACAAATAGATTAGATCTTGATCATGAACGGAGCTCACAAGATCTAGACATGAAAGCACAAGGAGGAGATACAACCATCTAGCTACTACATGGACCCGTAGTCCAAGGTGGAACTACTCACGCTTCATACCGGAGGCTGGCATGATGAAGAAGAAGGCCTTCGGGATGATCTCCCTACTGGCAGGGTGCCAGGAAGAGCTTCAGATCCCCCCGATCTAGGGACGATGGTGGCGGCGGCTATAGACGGTTTCATGGAATATTGATCGGGTACTTAGGGTTTAGGCATCGGGGGCTTCTTATAGGCGAAGAGGCGAGGCAGGGGGCCACCAGGGCGGCTGCACCCTCCAGGCGCGGGGTTGGCCCACCCGTGCGGCCAGGGGGTGTGTCCCCCTGGTGGTCCCCTCCGTCTCGTACTCCGGCTTCGTGCTCCCCACGGTAAAATATTGACTTTGGCTTTTGTCCCGTCCAATTCCGAGGATATTGATTTTCCGCCTTTATAGAATCAAAAACAGAAGAAAACAGGCAACTGGCATTGTGGCAACTTGTTAATAGGTTAGTACCAGAAAACATATAAAAACACCTCAAAGTGTGGACAAAGCAAAGCAAAGTACATACGAAACAAGCATGGAACATCAAAAATTATAGATACGTTTCCGACATATCAAGCATCCCCAAGCTTAACTCCTTCTCGTTCTCGAATAGGTAAGTGATAAAAGAATAATTTTTGAGGTGACATGCACCATCAAAACCAAGATCAAACCATTTGCAAGCATTGAAAGCTAGGATCAAAGAACTCTAAACATGAGCATGAAAGATGGAGTTCTAACAATAAGACAAATTAACTATGCATGCAACATCTACAAACAAAGATCATGAATAACATGCATTGAAAAACGTTTGTTTGTTTCACATACAGAAAATATGGCATAGTGGCATTCAGCTTGTCCCTCATAGAGTAGCAAATAGATGCATAGGACACCTTCAAAGTTCATAAGAGTGACTAGATATAAATAGCACAAGAACAAGCAATATCAACAATATGCATCAATCAATAAGTTTTGGGACACTGTACATAGAACTAAGAATGGCAACTATGCTCTCTTAACTGGTGCCTAAAAGTAGAATGTGGAGACTCAATATAATAGTGGAAGAAAGGCCCTTCACAAGGGAAGCAGGGATTTCAAGTCTCAAAAAGAGCTTCCAAAAATTATGGTACTTGTTAGCTTTCAACCCTCATTGCCCCTATCATAAGCAACTTGAAGTGATTAAGGTTAAAGTGAACAAACTATGGAGTATATGCTTGACAAAGTATAAGTTGGCAATCTCATATCCCTTGAATACGAGGGCCGCACCTCATGCTACTCAACTTTAGTCACCTGTAAGTTCTTGTCATAGTAAGTACATGTGTATTATAGAGAACCGCCAACGGGGTACCCCTTGCACATGGTATAGGAGCTATCCCATAACCAAAATAACAAGGCAAGAAGACAATGAGCATCTCAGCAATCTTTTTATTTGCTATTCGCATAGGTTTTATTGAGGATGCTTCACAGATTGCTCATTATGGTGATGCTGCAAGTTTTCACCATGATTAGGCATGGCTTAGGCTAGCGGCCCAGGCATTTCTCTAACACAAAATACATAACTCCATGGACTTACACGTTCCCTTTTTATTTCACACCGGCGACATCCATAAACAAAAGAGCATGATATCAACTGTGTACAAAGTACAAGTGCAATGTTGAAAACGTTACCCATGACAGTATGGTTCTGCTAATTTCAACGTATAAGTGCAAGCATATACAACATAGATGACACAATGGTTCAAGTTTATTAGGGACAAGGAATATAAAGTGTGCCATCAAGTTCGTGAGAGCTTTAATCACTAAATTTTCACATAACAAAATACTTTTTAATTGGAAGATAAATAAAAACAAGAATATACTTGGAATGGTGTAACACACCATGCATAGAAGTTTATAGTGGACACTTTGGAATAACTTGGTTTCTTGGGAGTTGAAAGCATGAGTAGAGCTTACTCATACAAGTGGAGGCTAGCAAAAGACTGGGAGCAACCAACTAAGAGAGCAATAATGGCCATAATCATGTAGAGCGACAAAACATTACTAATCAAAGCATAGAGTGATACTACAAGTCAAGGACTAAATGATCATAGAGGCTATGGTGACTTGTTCATAGTCATAACATGGTGTGAGCATGTGCCAAGTCAACCCAAACAAAGCATCAAAGGAGAATACCACAATACTATGCTTTTGTATGCTAAAACAACGCATGATTCCTTCAAGGCACACTAAGCAATCACAATTGTTTGGAACAAGTCAAGCTACAACAATAATCACTAAGCATAAGGTCAAAACAACACCTAGCATGGCATGCTTAAGTCTAAGTCACAGTCAATACAAGCTCCTCTTGTACTTTTAAGCAAGAACTCTCTACTACTTTTCAACACCAATCGTCTTATTTGAAACAGCACAGCGAGAGCGGGGGTCCAAACTACTTTATTAAAGCAAAGAAAATGAAAACTAAGATGCTCCAAGAACAACACAACAGTGCATGAAACAATAAAAACGAAGTGTCTAGAAAGACCTGAGCTTTTTATTGATGAAGAAGGGGATGGCTTGGACATCCCCAAGCTTTGACGCTTGTACCTCTTGGATATTTCTTGGGGTGGCACCGGGGTGGCATCCCCAAGCTTGAGCTTTTGTCCATTCTTCATCTCATTACATCATTCTCTCTCTACACCTGAAATTTTTCCTTCATACAAAATTTCACACAATCTTCATTAGCAACATTAGTGTATTCAAAAGATAATAGACCTTTGGGTTTAGCTTTAGAACAGAAAAACTTTCACTAAAAACACAATCTACTATAGAAACTCCTTAAAAAAGCTCAATTTCCCAAAAAGAACCCAAAAAGGAATCAATAAGAAGCAAATGCAAATAATGGTAGAAATCTGTCAAAACAGACCAGCAGGTAGAAACCGATTTGTTTGCAGACCTTCTATTGCTAAAATAAAAAAGTGTTGAACTAACAAAAGTTAGCTAACATACTGGGGGATTTATTCGTAAATTTTCAGCTCAATCCGACCTACAGATACTCCTCACGAATTTTTATGGTGGATGACAAAATCTGTTTCGGGACAACAACTCCCCAAATCTTACTTCCCTCTCGTTAGAGGTCATTATTGGCACAAAAAGCAAACAAAAAGGATAAGGAGAGGTCATTACTGAAGTAATAACTTCTAAGACTCAAGGAAACTCTTGGGTTATCTCCCAACAAGAACTTTTCTTTAACGCCTTTAAGTTAGGCACAAGAAGCAAGAAATCAAGTATTTTCAAATGAGGAAGCATTAACATCAAACCTTGATTTCAAAGGAGGAGAAAAAAGCAACTTCTCTCTCCTCATAGGGAAGTGTTCAATACCTTTCTTGAATGGAAAATGATATGGTGCATTCTTTCATATCAATGATGACACCAACAGTTCTAAGAAAAGGTCTTCCCAAAGTGATAGGACAAGAAGCATTGTATTCGACATCCAAAACATAGAAATCACTAGGGACATAAGCATTATTAACCATAATGAGAACATCATTAACACTCCCCATGAGTTTCTTCTTAGCATTATCATTAAGTGGGACATCCAAATAACAATCTTCCAAAGGTGGCAAATCAAGCATTTTATAAATCTTCCCAGGCATAATAGAGACACTAGAACCAACATCACATGAAGCTTTGAGATCAAAGTCATTCACTTGCATAATAATGAGTTCCCAACTATCTTATACTTTCCTAGGAATAGAAGCTTTGTGTTTTAACTTCTCTTCCTTAATCTTAACAAGAGCATCTGTAATGTGTTTGGTGAAAGCAACATGCGTGTCACTAGCATCAGGACTTTTTGTGCTACTGAAGTCACACAACTTGGTGTTCTCAGCAGAGTTCATTTTGGCCAAAGTGGAGCAAGCCAAAAACAGCAGCAGCTAGAGCAAGAACTAATTTTTGTGTGTTTTTGATAAGAGAAAGCAAACCAAACTAAAATAATTTTTTTGAGTTTTTAATAAAAAGAGGCGAACAAAACCAAGCAAAAGAAACTAAGCAAACTAAAAACAAAGTAAAGAGAAAGGTTGAGGAGGACTCCCCTTGTGAAGACGTCCTTAGCCTCCCCGGCAACGGCGCCAGAAAACTTGTTGATGGTGCCTGAGAGCGCTTCGTCCGGAAACCCCAAGAGCAAGGTGTGATGCAGCACAACAGCAAGTCTTCCCTCAGTAAGAAACCGAGGTTATCGAACCAGTAGGAGGAAGGAAACATCTCAAAGGTGTTACAAGCAACGTGGAAACCTGCACAGCACAAACTCAAGACTTTGCCCCAACTAACAGTGAGGTTGTCAATCTCACGGGTTGTAGTAACAAAGGATTAACTATATGGTGTGGAAGGTGATGATGGTTTGCAGCAAGTAAATAGTAACAGTGGAAGATGTATCAATGGTAAAGATTGGACAGGGGTCCATAGTTCACTAGAGGTGTTCTCCTTAGATAAACAAACATGGCATGCTAGGTAAAAAAATTACAGCAGGGCAATTGACAGGACTGAGCAAGGCATAACAATGCAATACTAGACAAAAAGATCCTATGAGATTCGATTGGGCAATACAACAATATACTTAGACCGCCATCCAACTGCATCTATGACTAGAAGTCCACCTTTGGGTTATCATCTGAACCCCCTCCAGTATTAAGTTGCAAGCAACAGACAACTGCTTCAAGCAAAGTGTGCAAGGTAAACAATCCACTTGTTCCATGAACAAGAGACCGTTATTTTCTCCCTAGTGGCAACAACACATATACAACCGTAGAGATTTCTGTCACTTCCCTTGATTAAGTAGAGGCATGAACCCACTATCGAGCATAAATACCTCCTCTCGGAGTCACTAGAAACTACTTGGCCAAGATAGCTACTAACAACGAAGAGCATGCAAGATCACAAACAATACAGACATGATAGAATCAATAAGACAAAACCATTAATCAATCTGACATAGTAATCTTAATATCCATCGAATCCCCGCAAACACAACATGCATGATTACAAATAGATTAGATCTTGATCATGAACTGTAACATCCCAACATTAGAGCTTAGAAATAAGCTGAACATAGATGTGTGCATTGCATTCATGCATAGAAAATCCGAATAATTTTCGCGCTTTTGAACAAAACTTATCAAAGTGATTGAAGCTTCTCTTAACTTGATGGAATTGAAGGAGATCATCAAGTTGACTGCGATAAGTTTCAATATGACCTTTGCTAAAACCTTATTTTGGGTAAGGGAGTTTTAATCTAAGGGTAGATCAAATGTAATAAAAGTTAAACCCTAATTCATTACTTAATGGATTATGTTTGATCCTTAGGTGATCATATCATATTATTTATTACAACAACTCATGAATACCAAGTTATAAATATAACTTAAGTAATAGGAATGTAACAACTAAATCTTAAATCTCAACTATTTAGACCATGAACATCATGGTAATACTTAACCCTAACTCTTTAGTTGTATTAAGTAGGAAGGAAAGCAATTTAAGACCATTCACCACATATCCTTCTTTCCATATCAATCCTTGTGGAATCCTATCTCAATATCTGTTGTTCATCAATATTGAGTAATCAACTATTGATTCACCAATTCTTAGCTTATTAACTATTGATCTATTAACTCATGTTCTTATCATAACATTCACTTTAAATCCTTTAGAGAAGGAAGTAAGAAGAGGTAAATAGTAATGCTAGCCTTAGATATCATCTATAGGATAATTAATGGAGTTAACTCACTCCTGAATAGATAGAAGGGTTACTTGAAATAGAGATATATGTGGTAACAAAGAGAATTCCCGGGATGAATACTGAAGATAGTTACCAGGAGTAGTCCTATTGGATCAAGTAGGTATAGTCAATGAATTATATTCCTTAATTCAATAGAGCTAAACAGAAGATAATTATAATACAACTGCAATGTTGTATGGATGGAAGCCTTGATTAGCCAACTACAAACCTAAACCATAAAGGATCAAAGGATTATAATGATCATGCCTTACTCACCAAGATTGAATGCTTATATCATGTATAAGTGACATTGGTGGGCAGAACATGATTAAACCCTAGTCTAGACATATTATCCTAGGTTAGCCATGACAAGTCACATTAATATAATGTGAGGTTGGAGTATGAGATACTAGAGTTAAGTAGAGACAAGATAGTATGATCAAGATGATGCTAGAGTAACATTGAATTATTGAGTTAGTATTCTCCTCTTGGGAAATACTAAACACTAGAGGTGAAGTAGATTTATATAGACATCTACTGGATAAATATTAGTGGTGGGTGATTAAGGAAGTGTACGAATGGAGTAGAAGGAACTACTTGTTGGGTTGGAAGTTATCAGTAGTAAAGTAGTTGATATATCCAAGTATGGATATGAGAAAATTATAAAAAGCTTTAGTGTCTAGCTCATTGTGTTTATAAATAGAGTTACAAGAATAATAGGTGGATAAGAATATTTCTGTAAAGTAAAGCTCATCATGTTAGCACATGATGATGGATATAAAGAAGTAATATATCTAGCAAAGGAAGTCCTTAATTAGCAGTCCATGATTGTGAATTATGGAAGATAGGAATTCTTGGTAAACATTAAACCCTAAAATTTTAACTAAACATAATATCCAATTCATATGATTGATCTATTATCTTATTTCCACAATGCTTTATAGGAGTATTTTCCTATAGCAAATCACTTAAGCACATCTTGGACATTCTCAACCATCATTATCCTAGGTGCTTAAGAACTATCTTTATCAATTCTGTCTCATAAGTTAGCCTAGAAAACAATTCCACTATTTGAATTTAAATGGTGATATCATTCAAGATCACAAACATAAAAACAATCTGTCTTAGCCATTAATCTTTATTCACATCAACAAAAGAATATAAGTATATTAAGAACCCTAAACCCTAGGGTAAGCAATTACAATTCACACCCTAACTCTTATGCTAGTTATAACAAAATATAAACCTTGGTGTTTACTAGATTCATGAAAATGATATTAACCCTATTAATTCCCTAGAACTTTATATATCATATAATAAGAAAAGGATCACCATATTTATACATTTCCTTTCAAATTATAAATTAACTAGAACTAAGTTTTATAAATAAATAAGGTAAGATCATTTAATAAATTCATGGTTTATTATGGAAATAAAATTGATAACAAAGTCCCTTACCCAAATATTAGAAGGATCTATATCAACAGAATAAAGAAATAAAACTCTATATAATAAAAGTTCACAAATTGATTTATAATAATTTTATTGTTGCTACAAGTATTCAGCAAATAAATTCCTTAAATAAAAGTACAAATCAAATATTAAAATACAAAAATAGAAATAAAACCCTAAAACCCTAATTCTTATTTATTCCATTCAATATTTTTTTTGATATAATTGTGAGCATTGAAAAATATAAACATGATTAGAGTAATCAATCAGTATAGTTATTTTTGGAATATTTAAAATATTATACAACAATTATGGTATTTAAAACCTTGAAGAAATTTGAATTGAAAACAAATTATTAAAAACAAACAGAAAAGATAAGGAAAAGGAGTATCAGTCAATTCTGGCCCACAAATCGCTTCTCCTCCACCTATCTAACGCTCACGAGCAGCAGAGAAAACAACCCGCTCACTTTACCACGGCCCAATAGAAGCTCGACCCAGATACCGTTTTGTCACCCAATACGTCGTCTTCCTCCTCTCGTCAAGCACCTCGCTGGAGGGGCCGGCGACCGCCCGATGGTGCTCCGTCGTCGCGTCGCCGCCACCAAGGCTTCCAAGAGGATAAGGACGACACGACGATGCCCTCATCGTCATCCTGGTCATTCCACACGTGCTCTCTCTCTGTCCTCCTGATTTCTTCCCCTCTCACTAAAACCTTAACTCCGGGTCACCGTCGATTGCCGCCGCTGTGAGCTTCCCCATGCTCCATTGATCAAACACACAGCCTCGCCTAGTTCCTTTGAACCTCTTGGTCCAAATAATTGAAGAAGGGCGCCCGGAATCGACGCTAGTGACTCCATCTCCCCGGAGCCCGACGACCTCCGCCGTCACCATTACTATGCTAGAGCCTTCCTCCGGCCTCGCCAATCTTCCTATCGCAACAAGGGTAAGCTCCTGGTTCGAAAGAACCCTCTCCCCTCCTCTCGATCTATACCGTCGCCATCGGCGCTGCAGTTCATTGTCGTCGTTGCTGGGTGAGGTTTTGGTCTCCCCAAGATGTCGCCGCTTTTTTTTAGGTAGCCTAGGACTAGGAGTTTCCGATTCGTGCTGGATTGCATCGCCACATGCGCCGTAGCGCCGCCACCGTAGGGTCGCCGGTGTCTGTTGACCTCCGCCGTGTGACCAAGCTTGGTCAACCTAGGTGGGTCCCTCTCCCTGCTTAGATGTCTCACTCACGTGTCCTGGGCCCATCGTTAGTTGCAGTGGGTAGACCCTGCCTCGGTGAGAAATGTTTTTGTACCTGTGCTGGCGTCGTAGTGATGTCAACATGATGCAATAAAAGTTTTAATAATTACAGAAATTGATGTAAAACTTGTAAATTTAATATCTTTTGTTTTGTAATTCTGAAAAATGTGTATAATATATGAAAATTTGTAGAAAAATAAAATCTATAACTTAAAACTATTATCAAACAATATTATGTTAATTATTTAAATAAATATTATTTAATAAAGGTTTTATAAGTAATAAAACTTAGATAATTCATATATTAAATATTGATAAAAATTAAAAATATAAATAAAGTACCAAAAATCCTAGAAAAATGAAAACAATACTTTAAACTATAATCATACATTCTTACTTCACTTAATTAAATATTTATTGTTTATTAAGTATTTATAAAGTAGTAAATCTTATAAAAATCATATCTTATTATTTATAAATCACAAAAATAAATGTAATATACCAAAATAATCATAAAAATAATACCTACATGTTAAAAATATGATATTCCACTCTTAAGGTAAATAAAAAATTAAACAACTTAATAACTTGAATTTAAATTTATTTCCTTAGTTGATAATTCATATAAAGGTAAATAAAATTGTTAATATTCCTAAAATTACCAATTTAGATCTAATAAGTAATACTAGTCTTAAATATTTATAATATAAAGTCAAATTGGTCCAACGCATTTTAAATACAATCTTATTGAATTATCCTTCAACCATATGTGTAGTTTATATTCTAAAAGAACCATTAACAATTATAAAATCTTCAAGAGTGATATTTTCTAACCAAATAAAATCTTTTACCATGGTTTCACTCCCAACTTTATAATGGACTAAATCCAAAGATAATTCATTAGTGATAAATAAAATTGTTACTTATTCACAAGCCATAAACATACCCTTGTAAGGAGATAAATCCTTTTATACTCCCTCCGTCCAAGAATAGATGTCTTAAGTTTTTCAAATTTTGGATGAATCTATATACTAAATAGGGTCTACATTCATCCAAATTTTGACAAATTTGAGACATCTATTTTGGGACGGAGGGAGTACATTTATATGGTTAGGAAACCACTATCCAAATAGAAGTGTTAACATTCTTAAAGTATCCTTAGGGAAACCTTATAAAGTGAACAAAGTACAATACCATAAGCATTACACCTTAAATCCATCTACGCCTTTATAGTTAACTTTGGTCTATTATAGTTAAGTCATAAAACATCTCAAGTCCAAACTATTTAAGTAAGCACAAACAACATCGACCACCGCTGACTAAACCACAAAAGTTGTTTAGACCTTAGAAAAGGAATCTTTTCTTCAAAAGTTATTCGTTTTGCCACTTCAATCAACAAACATTATAATAATATTTCTCAACATAATCATCTGATGATAATTAATCGTAATCACATTACTTTATACTTTACTTGTATACTTAGGATCGATAACACTTAGTTCTTTATAAGTGACCTTACTTGTAAAGTAAAGTTTGAAAATAAACAATTAAAGTGTAACAATCTTGAATATTATTCCATATGTGTATATTTTATTGTTGTATAAGTATGTGTTGTTCACACACACTCACAAGCCCTAATAAGAAGGACAAGTGTGAAACTTATCTAAAAGGATAACACATTCTAAAGAAACCATTTCCAGTTTTCAAACCCTAGAACAACGTTATTCGCGGGATTCGCGTTTATAAAGTGCATTACATTACTTATGCATAAAAGCATCTTGCTTCTTTAAACATTAGTCCTTACCGGACCAATGATGCTGATTTCAGATATTGGATCTTTTATATTGTCTCGAAGACCGTGAGTGCATAATCTTGCAATCATAAAAGGCAAGTTCACACTTGCTCATGTCCTTTGATTATTTTCAGTAAAGTATTTTACAAATCCAGTGTTGTCATCACCTGCATTTGAAAAAGGTCAGAAAACAATATTTTCATAATAATATGATTATAGGTTATTTACCATGAGGTAATAACCTACTATGAAATTTCCGGTGGTAAAGGAATATATTATCTAGGACAATGTCATCAGTGATTCTAGCGCCGTATATTACGCGTTAACCATGAGATTTGGAATGGGACGGAGAAGTCAGCTGTATCCTTTTCCTCTCGTATGGAGGCAAGACGACCTTAACGTGACGTTGTGATTCCTTGTGTGGATCCAACATATGGGTGGGCACCCTTACGCCCCACACTTTTGGTGTCTAGATTATCTATGGATGGTGTTTAGTGGATGGACCATTTAATATGGCACTTGCCAGGGAAACACCAGGTCATATAGTCTTCGGGAACTCATCATGGTTTTAGCCTTCCCGAAAGGGGGCCTAACGGAGGTGAGCCAGCCCCGAAGGATCATGCATGCAAATGAGGTCGCGAAGAGGGCAGTGATTGGCTTGGATCTTAGAGTGGGCCCCATACCAAGGAAGTATGGACAAGGTCATGACTTGGTTGTGCAACAAGGCTAAGGTCTCTCATGGGTAAAGTAACGCACCTCTGCAGAGTGTAAGAACTGTAACTTGTTACTCCCTGTTCCGGGAAGGAGCTGCGAACGCGGCGGGAAAGGAACTCCATGAAAGTTTTGGTAAACCCGTGAAGGCTAACTGACATAGCTTTTTTAGAATAAAAGCAACCTTTGAAGAAATGTTTATGAAAACTTGCATTGCCTACGACCTACGGTCTGTGGCTGTAGATATAGTGCATCAAACACTCCTTTTCTAGTGAATTTGCTGAGTACGCTCGTACTCAACGTATCTTCTTAACCCTTGCCAGATTTGGAAGCCATTAAGACGACATCTACATCAAGTTATGCTCCAGGAATCATCACCAAAAGCTAAAGCTCTTCAATGAAGTCAGTAAAGTCAACATATACACCAACTCAAGTGAAGACGAAGTTACTGATTAGATAGGAATATAATCTCTAGCCATAGAACCTATTTCTGTAGCGTATTGCAATAGCAGCGATGCCAGACCATTAGTTAAAATACTAGTCTTAATAGTATGATAGTTTTTGAGTTGTTTATTTCAGATTCTTCTTTGTAAGAAGTTTCTTTCTCTCTCTTTAACCTAGAGTGTTCTCTGGATCTTGTGTAAAGAGTTGAGTTGTAACCTATAGTCATGTCTTGGACCTGCTGTGTTTCTGATGTACCACTCTGAGGGATGTAATACTAGTGAACGGTGTTTCATTGGTGTTATGTCAAGGACTATAGTGTACTACATCATGCAGTGATATGCTGGGTCACCGCATGAACAGAGCTCACAAGATCTAGACATGAAAGCACAAGGAGGATATATAACCATCTAGCTACTACATGGACCCATAGTCCAAGGTGGAACTACTCATGCTTCATACCGGAGGCTGGCATGATGAAGAAGAAGGCTTTCGAGATGATCTCCCCTCCGGCAGGGTGCCGTGAAGAGCTTCAGATCCCCCCGATCTAGGGACGATGGTGGCGGCGGCTATAGACGGTTTCGTGGAATGTTGATTGGGTACTTAGGGTTTAGGCATCGGGGGCTTCTTATAGGCGAAGAGACAAGGCAGGGGGCCACCAGGCACCGCGCCCTGTGCACGGGTAGGCCCACCAGCTGCCGGGGTGTGGCCCCCTGGTGGGTCCCCTCCGTCTCGTACTCCTGCTTCGTGTTCCCCACGGTAAAATATTGACTTTGGCTTTTGTCCCGTCCAATTCCGAGAATATTGATTTTCTGCCTTCGAACCAAAATGAAGAAAACAGGCAACTGGCACTGTGGCAACTTGTTAATAGGTTAGTACCAGAAAACATATTAAAACACCTCAAAGTATGGACAAAGCAAAGCAAAGTAGATACTAAACAAGCATAGAACATCAAAAATTATAGATACGTTTCCGACGTATCACCTACGAATTCCTCCTCGAGATCCTTGTTGCCAAGGGGTTTAGCTGAAAATGGTGCAACCGAATTGCCATCTTACTGTCCTCTGCTTCAACGAAGATCTTGGTCAACGGATGGCCGACCGACGCAATTCTTCGCTTTCGAGGGTTGCGTCAGGAAGACCCGCTTTCCCCTCTCCTCTTCGACATTGTCATGGACTCGCTTGTCACCATCTTCACAACAACTGATAACATGGGGCTGCTGCAGTAGATAGGGCGACAACCAATGCATCATAGGCTGTCCCTGTACGCTGATGACATGTCTCTCTTCCTCAAGGCGTCGCTTCATGGCATCAACACAACAAAAAGCCTATTGCATATATTTGGCATAGCCATTGGACTCTTTGCTTTGAGTAAGAGTAATGTTACACAAATATAGTTAACCACAATCGACGTGGAGGACCTGACATCTTGCTTGGATGCTCGGTTGCTGCTTTCCCCTCCCAATACCCTTGCATGACATTATCTGATAGCCGTCTTCGGAAGAATGACCTTCAACTGACACTCGACAAACTGGGAGGAAAATTAAAAGGATGGATCCCTAGGAACTTCTCGATTGATGCAAGACTGGTGCAAATCAAGTGTGTCCTTGCTGCAATGCCAATATTTTAGATGCTTGCAATTGCTCCTCCTCTTTGGTTGTCTAAAGCTATGGAAAAAAATTTCTAGGTATTTTCTATAGGCCAAGCAAGAAACTGCAACAGAGGTACATGCCTTGTCAAGTGGAAATCCATTTGTCGACCTGCTCTCTTCGGAGTGCTTGGGATTACAAATATTCAAGCCACCAAGATTGATATACGTGCGCTGGATGTGGCAGTCCTAGACACAACCAAATAAAACATGGCAAGCACTCCCACTACCTGTTGATGCAAAGGTCAAGGCATTGTTCGATGCCTCTATCATATTTTTTCTCCATGACGGGCAACGACTGTTGTTCTGTATTGATATGTGGGTTGGGGATAGAGCCCTCTGTTTCATGGCGCCAAACCTTTTACAGGATTGCACTGGGAAGAAGTTGACTGTGGTGCAGGCGCTGCAAGACCACCGCTGGACCAGGCATCTGCATGCTGATGACCCACAAGTATAGGGGGTGTATCGTAGTACTTTTGATAAATAGGAGTGTCGATCCCAACGAGGAGCAGAAGGTGCTGAACGGTGGTATGGAGCAGGAAATCCCTGTGAATACTTAGCAAACGAATTTTTAGTGGTTTTCTGACAAGGCAACAAAACAAAGAGAAAGTAACAAAAGTAACAAACAAACGGAGCAAGTGGACCAATCCTTTCTTAGCAAAGGACAAGCCGGTGGAAATACTTATAAGGACCAAACGTTCTCGAGGACACATGGGAATTCTGTCAAGTGATTTCGCTTCAAATAGCTGAGTACTCTTCGCTGGTGTTGTAAGTGTTGTGTGGGTGAACCTGTGCTAACATACCGCCCTTCCTAGGACTAATACATACTTGTGTTTAAACCCCCTGCAAACATCTGTAACTACAGGAAAGTAATTAAGATATAAATCTAACCACATCCTTAAACTCTGAGATCCTACGCTCCCTTGTGCAAAGGTGTCCTAACGGGGGTTCAGGTTTCTGTCACTCCGGCAATCCCACAATTAGTAGCCAAATACACAATGCATCCCCCTAGGCCCATAAATGGTGAAGTATCATGTAGTCGACATTCACATGACACCACTAGAATAATAGAACCATAACTTAAATACTAAACCATTGAATAATAACTCATCACAGATTCACTACTAATAACATGACTTCTCCCATGTCCTCAAGAACTAAACGAACTACTCACAGGACATCATATGGATCAAGATCAAAGATGATATGATAATGTATAACAATCTGAACATAAATAATAATCCAATGCTTCCACTCACAAGCATCAACTACAATAGTAATCAACACCGGGAAGGTTTCCCCTAATGAACTAAAGCAATATCCAACACAATTGTTACAGCGGCGCGGAGTGGTGATGATGGTGCTAGTGGAGATGATGGTGTGGATGATGATGATGATCCTGATGAAGCCTAGCTTGATGATGGTGTTGATGGCAACGGTCTCCCCTCTCCGGGAAGGAATTCGCCTGGCAGAAATCTATCTGCCGGAGAGATCTTTCTCTCTCGGTGTTTTCCGTCCCCAGAGGCGGCGGAAATCTATCTATGGTCGCTCCCTGGGTCTTAGGGTTTCGAAGGGAAGATATAGGCGAAGGGGCGGAGTCGGAGGCCATGCAGGTGGGCCACACCTGCCCTAGGCGTGGGGTCAGGTGGGCCCGTGCCTAGGGGGATGTGGGCCCCCTGAGGCCCCACTTCGTCCCTGCTTCTGGCTTCCTTCGTCTTCTGGTAAAACAATATGTTTCCATATTTTTCTGGTATTTTTCCGATCTTTGCGAAATTGCACCGAAACGCCTTATTTTCCATCAGAATCCAGACTTCGACAGTCCATCCTCCAAGAATCATCCAACAAGCATAAACAAATGAAAAGCCATAAGTAATACCTCATAATAAGACAAATATCAATGAATAGAGGTAAATTATGATATAGAATGGTGATGCAAATTGGGCGTATCAACTCCCCCAAGCTTAGACTTTGCTTATCCCCAAGCGAATACTGAGCTCACTAAACATGTTCACATGTTTATGGAGTGAAGTGTCGATAAAAGAATACGAACAAGAAGCATCACACCTACCATTGCACAACTCATAGAAGAAAGCAACTCACCCTTATATAACTTAGCTTGCAACCAAGTACAACAATCACAATAGAGATACATAAAGATAATTCATAATTGGAATTGGCAAATTTGTTCTTGGTCAGAGAACACTTGGCAAACAGTTTCACAAAAGCTTTTTGTAGAAGTTTCAAAACAGGAACACTCTTTTCTCAAAAAGGTTTTTCATAAGTGAAGGCTTTCAAAGTAATTCTCAATAGATAAGAGTTCTTGTGCAAACAAGTAAGATAAAGAACATGATTGAATAAATCACCATATGAATGCTTGAAACACAACAACTCAAAAACTTGCTGGATAAAGAGAGGAAGTAGGTTTACTGACTCAACTGGTAACTAGGAGAAAGGTTCCTTCTTAGAGGGTAGCATGGATTACAAGTCATAGAGAGCTTCCAACAGATTATGGTACTTACTAGCTTTGAGCCCTCATTGCCCCCTATCATAAGGATCTTGAGATGATTAAGGTTAAAGTGAACAAAGATGGAGTATATGCTTGACGAAATATAAGTTGGCAATCTCATGTCCCTTGAATACAAGGGCCACTCCTCATGCTACTCAACTTTGGTCACAGGTAAGTTCTTGTCATTGTAAGTATTTGCATATCATTGAGAACCGCCAACGGGGTACCCCTTGCACATGGTACAGGAGCTTTCCCATAACCAAAATGACAAGGCAAGCAGACAATGATCATCTCAGCGATCTTTTTATTTACTATGTGTATAACTTTTTATTGAGGATGCTTCATAGATGACTCACTATGGTGATGCTGCAAGTTTCCACCATGATTAAGCATGGCTTAGGCTAGCGGCCGAGGCGTTTCTCTAACACAGAATACAAACTCCATGGACTTACAAGTTCCCTCTTTATTTAACACTTTTGACATCCATAGACAAAAGAGCACGATATCAATTGTGTATAGAGTACAAGTGCAATGTTGAAAACGTTCCCCGTGACAACACGGTTCTGCTAATTCCAATGTATAGATGCAAGCATATACAACTTCAATGTTCACAATGGTTCAAGTCTATTAGAGGCAAGTAAATAAGGTGTTCCATCAAGTTCGTGAGAGATTTACTAACTAGTTTTGACATAACAAAATACTTTTAAATTTGAAAGGTAGATGAAGCTTGCGAATTTGCTTGGAATAGCAAAAGCTACTAGGTAGATATGGTGGACACAAGTGGCAAAAGTTTTGGGTTTAAAGGATTTTGGAAACACGAGAAGTATTGTCACATACCAAATTTAGATTTGGTACTGCATATCATACATGCCATTGCATCTTGAGTATCATTGCAAAATTTCATCTTTAAAAGCTTTTGGCAAAAACCATCATTTGCATATGCATATTGTCACCTACACTAGAGTGCTCGGATTTTACCTTGCACCTTTTAGAAACTTTCAGTTTAGTATTTTGGTTAGCACAGTTGCGTAGAGGGTTCCGACAAGAATCGGTAGCAATTTGAATCGCCTCATTTAGAGCTACGGTTCAAAAGTTATAGCTGACTGAAATTTTGGTTAAATTTTAGACAGTTCTGTCAGTTCAGTTTCAGATAAAAATTGTCCCAGGAAAAATAAAGGAAAAAAAGAACCACACGCCAGCCGCGGCCCACCCGGCCGGCCCAGCCGGGGCCTGCGAGCCTCGCAGCCAGCGGCAGCGGCTGCGCGCGACCGCGCGTGCGGTGGACAACTAAGCGCCGCCCACCTAGCCCAGCGCCACTGCCATGTGGGCCCCGCACGTCAGCTCCTTCCCCATCGCGTGTTCTTCTCAGACTCGACTGCCAACGCCGATTCTCGTGGGATTCGCATCATATCCGAATGACCCCAAGTATTTGTTGCCCCCTCTTAATCCCTAGGTTCCCCTCATCGAAAGCCCCGGAAAACCATCGCCTAAGACACCGCCATCTACGCGAGATTCCTCGCCGGAGTACGACGTCGCCGCTGCCGCCATTACCGTCGGTACAGACTCGTGCTCGTTGCATCGGCCGCCCCTCCTACCCAGATGACCCTCCCATCTTCCCCTCGCTCGGTCGCATCGCCTTGACCAGTTTCCTTCGCCGCAGGTCCCCTGGAGCAAGGACTCGAGCTCGCCGGAGCCCGAGCACCGTCGTCCGCCTCCAGCCGCTCACTGCCACTGCTAGCAGAAGCAAAACTTCGCGCCGCGTACGCCCCCAAGACCGCCGGACCCCGCTAAACCTCGTCGTACACCTCGCCACCGCCAGCCCTCACAGGAACCGCCGGTCCGTCGACCCCGACCGCCGCCGGTGAGCCCTCCCCTCGCGAGCTCTCTCAGCCACATGATCTGCAATGCACGGCCCAGATCAGGCATTGATCGAAGACCAGTCAACTTCCCCGTCAGCGCTAACTTAGCGTTTGACTGGTCAGCTCGTTTTTCGAATTAATTAAATAGGTTAAAAATTGGCAGATTTAGGTTTAATCTTGAAAAATTCATATCAATTAATCTACTGCGCCAAAAATTGCAAATAAGATACCGATGGATTCAGTTTTTCATGTAGAATATTGCTGTACAAATGTTTCAGGCTTTTGCAGCAAGGTTTTGCCATGAATAAATAAATAGTTTAATGTCCTATTTAGAGTAATAAATAAGTTCTACAACTCCAAAAATTGCAAATTAGGTGTCCCTGGAATCAGTAGAACAAGAGGAACCTGCTAGTGAATTAAAAGGGTACCCTTAAAGTACTGGAAGTTGCAGAATCTATTAAAAGGCTTTCTGGAGTATTTATTTATTCAGAAAGTTCTATAAATCCTTTTTGAGTGATTCAAGTTGGTACTGGTTCTATTTTAGGTTGCCTACACAGTAGCTATTTTTCCAAGATTTTAAAACTACTAAATGGCAGTGGCTTAATAATTGGGTTATAGCTCAATTGTTTGGCCATTTAAAAATTGCATGTTTTGTTTCCAATGTTTTAAAATGTTTTCCATGCATTTATACAGTAGGTATACTGAACAAAAGTGGTAGAATACTACTGAAGCTTTGTTCAACTTGTCATGCATGCATCTTGCATTGTTATATTTGTATATGATTGTGTTTGGTTTGTTTATGTGATTGGAATTGTATCGTGTAGATTGTGACGAGTGCAATGCTTGCTCGTGTGAGGATTGTTTGTTCGACCGCTACAACCAAGGAAAGAAGATGCTACTTTGTTCATAATGTTGTCCTACTATTTTTAATGCATCGTCGTGTATTTTGTAGATGCACGTGTAGGAAAGTACTATTGCTATGCTATGTCCTATTATGTGGTAGGGATTTCCTGTAGATGAGCCATCGTTGGTAGATGTGCTTAGCCATGCTATGATGAACGAGGGCTGGGTTACATCACTGAAAGTTGTTTCTAAAGTATTGTTTGTGAAAACTAAAACAACTTAATCAATGAACCTCCTGGGTGTGATGGGATTGATAATTTTTGGTGGTATCATTGCGGAAAGGCACCCAGGTATCAAGAGAAAATGATTGAATTTTTTATTTGGTATCTTACGTGTACAACCATGTGCCAATAATGGAATGGGCGGTTGGTTGGACTCAGTAGGTTGTGGTAACTCGAACCCACGTATCCAGAGATGTAGAATTTTGGTAGGTTGGTACGGTGCGTGTTGGGTTTGGGGAGCTACTTCCCGAACGGTCCCTTCTTGGACTTCTCCCTATCATCACCCAATATGAGAGTGGTGGTATGAGCTGGGCTGGACAAGTCACATGTATAAAGTGTACTAACCCCTATAGGGTGTATAAACTAATCGATTAGTTGTGTCCCCGGTTATGGACATCTGAATTGCTTGATATTGAGTTCATGACATGTTTCTCGCTCATTCTAATTTCATAATTGCTTTAATGTTGATGGGTTAACTTAATTGGGTTCTTTTCAAAGAAAGACAAAAACTTTTTATGAAAGTAGGACAAAGGTATTTGCAAATGCAAGCTAGCCATAGCTCCACTTGCCAAATATGCATGTAGATGCTAGTTCTATTGTCTCCTTTAATAGCTCCACTTGCCATACATTCCATGTATTGACCCTTCGGGGCTGCTACGTTTCATGTTGCAGGATATTCAGATTCTGAGTGATCGATTAGGCCACGGTACTCCACTCGGCACTTGTTCACTTGTGGGCAATTTGAAGAATGGAGGAGTTATTTTATTTATATTGCTACTTGAATAAGTTGAGCTAGCCTAGAGCTAAGCCCTTATTGTAATAATGTTACTCTAGATTTTTCTTTATTTATGATACACGGGTATTTGCTATGTTATTAATCTTTATTCTATCGTGGTCCAATGAACCGATCCAGAAGATTCAGGAGAAGAAGAGGTGGATCCAGAAGAGGTGGAATTTGAGGTCTCAAGTGAGGATTCAGGAGAAGTGTATACACCACCACCATGGATGGTTCGTGGAGCGAAGCGTCAACGCATGAATGCAAGGACCTACTGCAACCTCTTCATGAAGTAGTTAGATGGCCACCAATTAGTCTTCATTAGGATACATCGTTAGTTTAAGGCCTCGATTAATGTAAAACTTAGTTTATATTAGTTTAAAGCGTTTAGTTGCTCCTATGTGTACTCTAAAGTTTCAGGATTATTTGTGCGAATTTTATAAATGAGTTATGGCAAGGTTTTGGTGGATATTCGAGTTTTTCCTGCTATAGTTTTCTGCTGACTCTGCTGTACTGTAAGATTTTTCATATTTTTTTGGTAACTAGGAAAAAATCTGAAAATTAGGGTCTGTTTCGCAACTCTCTGTACTATATGCACAAAAATCAGCAAAAATTCCTGACGAGTTTAAGTCAGGTAGAAAAATTCGTGAACACTGCTGGACTGTTTTGGCATATTTCTGTTTTATTGCCTTGTTGGCCTGTTTATGCTTGTAACTGTTGCCAACGCTTCTAAAACTATTTCAGTAGCTATATACTGCTAGGATAACCCCTGGAACATTGCTTGATCGCTTGTTTGCTAATGTGTTGCTTTCTCATGATTGTCTGCGATTGCTTTGTTGTTGTTTGATCATAATGCATGGGTAGAATCCTACTTTCGTAATTGATTCTTTCTAAGCTTACCTGTGCTGAACCGCAGATGCCTCCCTGCCGTCAACATACTGAGATGGAACAGCTTATGGCAGCTCAGGCATAGCTACCCAAGTGATGACCTAGTTCATGGCAGCTCAGAACAACAATAACAACAACAATGGGAACAACCAGCCCCAGGGAGATGCACTTACGAGGTTCCTGAGGCTAAGGCCAGTGAAGTTCTCTACTGCAACTGAACCAATGGTTGCTATCGACTGGTTGTGTTCAGTGAACAAGGATCTGGTAACTGTTGGATGCACAGATGCTGAAAAGGTGAGGTTTGCTGCTCACCTAGTGGAAGGACCAGCCGCTTCGTGGTGGGACACTTTCCAGATCACCCACCCGCTGGACACTGTAACCTGGGCCATGTTTGAGGAAGGTTTCAGGACTAACCATGTCTCTTCAGGAGTTCTGAGCCTGAAGAGGAAGGAGTTCCGCAACTTGTGCCAAACTAACTGCACCGTGGCTGAATATATAGAGGAGTTCAACAACCTGTCGCGTTATGCCCCTGAGGATGTTGACACTGATGCGAAGAGGAGAGAGAGGTTCCTGGATGGCCTCAGTGATGAGATCTCGGTACAGCTGCTAGTGGTTTACTGTCCCACTTTCCAGGAACTTATGGACAAGGCCAGAATCTTGGAGGGAAAGCACAAACAGGTGGAGAACCAAAAGATAAAGAACAACAATCACCACTCTGGCTCTCACCACAAGTCTCGCACTTCTTATGATGGATACTCCAAGCATGGAGGAAGTGACTATGGGCGCCATGGAAGCCATGACCGCCACAGCCATGGAAGCGATGGACATCGCCATGAGAGCCACAAGAGCAAACGCCACAGCCACAAGGGAGGACACACTCACCATTCTGGAGGACAAAATGGACATGAGCGCAATCGTGATCGTAACTTTGTGAAGAAGAACCTGAGTGAGGTGACATGCTTCAAGTGCAACCAGAAAGGGAATTATGCAGACAACTGTCTGGAGAAGAAGGGACTGAAGCCAGACAACAACCAGAAGGCCACAGTGAAGCACATGAATGTGGAGGAGATCCCATATGAACCTGAGCTTGTGGTTGGTAAGTTTCCAATCAACACTCACCCTGCACTTATTCTTTTCGATACTTTTGCATTGCATTCATTCATATCAAGGGCATTTGTGGATAATTATAAGCTACCTATGGAGTCTCTAAAAGGATCTATTAGAGTAAGCTCACCTGGAGGGGAAATGATAGCTAGCACGGGATGCCGTGACTTAACTGTGAGAATTGGAGCACACAATTTTATTGCACATATGGTAATATTGGAGTCACAAGGTTTAGATGTAATACTAGGCATGGATTGGATGTCTATGCATGAGGGACACATAGATTGTGCACAACGAGCGGTTTCGCTCAATACCCCGGATGGTAAGAGAATTAGGTTCAAGTCGTCGGTGTGACTGGGAAGGTGTAAGCTGAATTCTCTTAAGGGGGTTAGCATGGATACAATGCCTATAATAAAGGAGTACCCCGACGTGTTTCCGGAAGAGTTGCCAGGGATGCCACCTGACAGGGATGTGGAGTTTCTCATCGATCTGATGCCGGGAACAAGACCTATATCAAAGAGGCCATACAATATGGATGTGGATGAGCTGAAGGAATTAAAGAGACAACTAAGGGAGCAGTTGGACAAAGGATTTATTCAGCCCAGTTCGTCGTCATGGGGTTCACCTGTTCTGTTTGTGGAGAAGAAGGACAGTAGCAAGAGGTTAGTGGTGGACTATCGCTCGCTGAATGAAGTGACCATCAAGAACAAATATCCCCTGCCGAACATAAATGATTTGTTTGATCAACTGGAAGGGGCAAAGGTGTTTAGCAAAGTTGATCTCAGATCGGGCTATTTCCAATTGAAGATTCGGGAGGAGGACATTCCCAAGACTGCTTTTACCACTAGGTATGGTTTATATGAGTATACAGTTATGTCTTTTGGACTAACAAATGCCCCAGCATATTTCATGACCATGATGAACAAGGTGTTTAGGGAGTACTTGGACAAGTTCGTGGTTGTGTTCATCGATGACATACTGATAGATTCCAAGGATGATGCTGAACATGAGAGACATCTACGACTGATTATGGAGAAGCTGAGGGAACAAAAGCTGTATGCCAAATTCAGCAAGTGTGAATTCTGGCTTAACACTATTGAATTTCTTGGACACGTGGTGTCAGGAGAAGGAGTCGCTGTTGGCCCAAGCAAAGTGACGGCAGTTACTGAATGGGAAGCGCCCAAGAATGTGGGCGATATTCGGAGCTTTTTGGGACTTGCTGGATATTACAGAAGGTTCATAGAGAATTTCTCCAAGATCGCTAAGCCAATGACGGGACTACTGAAGAAGGAGAAGAAGTTTGAGTGGACAGATGTGTGTGAAGCTAGCTTTCAGGAACTGAAGCGACGCCTAGTGACCACACCCGTTCTGTGTTTACTTGATGTTCAGAAGGATTTCCAAGTGTACTGTGATGCATCTCCACAGGGACTTGGAAGTGTGCTGATGCAAGATGGGAGAGTGGTGTCATATGCCTCGCGACAACTTAAACACCATGAGAGGAACTACCCCATGCACGATTTGGAATTAGCATCGGTTGTACATGCGCTCAAGGTATGGAGGCACTACCTGATGGGAAAACACTGCGATGTGTACACCGACCACAAGAGCCTGAAGTACATATTTACACAAAAGGAGCTAAACATGAGACAAAGAAGATGGTTGGAACTTATCAAGGATTATGATATGAATCTGCAATACCACCCAGGAAAAGACAATGTAGTAGCGGATGCTCTAAGCCGGAAGGTCTATGCCAATGGATTGACTGTTGGGGAATTGCCCGAGGATTTGTGCAAGCAATTCAAGGAGCTTAGACTGGAGGTAGTGTCAGAGGGATATTTGGCAGCAATGGAAGTCCAACCAACGCTACAGGACATGATCAGGAAGGATCAAGTAGGAGACGAGGAGATAGAGGCGATAAAGGAAAAGATGAAGGATGATCGAGAAAAAGAAATCCGTGAGGATGAGCAAGGAACCTTGTGGTATGGAGATCGTTTGTGTGTGCCCAACGACCCGGAGATAAGGAATCTAATTCTTCAGGAAGCTCATGACTTGCCATACTCCATACATCCGGGCAATACAAAGATGTATATGGATATAAGGGACATATTTTGGTGGAACAACATGAAGGGAGACATCGCCGAGCATATTGCCTTATGTGATGTATGTAGCCGAGTGAAGGTAGAACACCAGAAGCCAGCAGGATTACTATAGCCGTTGCCCGTGCCGGATTGGAAGTGGGATGGAGTGGGAATGGATTTTATCATAGGATTGCCCAGGACCAAGTCGGGATACAACTCTATTTGGGTAGTGGTCGACCATTTGACCAAGGTAGCCCACTTTATAACGGTGAAGACGACCTACACGAGTGCAAGGTTAGCCAAGATTTATATGGACAGGATTGTGTGCCTACATGGAGTCCCCAAGAGCATTGTATCAGGTAGAGGCACCCAATTTACATCACACTTTTGGCGCCAGCTGCACGAGTCATTGGAAACTAGGTTGGAGTTTAGCACAACATTCCATCCTTAGACAGATGGACAGACAGAGAGGGTGAATCGGATTTTGGAGGATATGTTGAGAGCTTGCGCTTTGGCTCATGGCTCTAGTTGGGATGAGAATTTGCCGTATGCCGAGTTTTCCTACAACAACAACTACCAAACCAGCATCAAGAGGTCGCCGTTCGATGTGCTATGTGGGAAAAGATGCCGGACACCATTGCTATGGGATGGAGTAGGAGAGCGTCACCTATTTGGACCCGATTTGATCAAGGATGCCGAGGAGAAGGTCGCTTTGATTAGGGACAGAATGAAGGTAGCACAATCAAGACAGAAGAGCTACACTGACGCCAAGCGCAAGTAAGTGGTGTATGAGATCGGTGATAGAGCGTAACTCAGAGTATCGCCACTGCGTGGGATTAAGAGATTTGGAATCAAGGGTAAGCTGGCACCTCGGTTTATAGGACCATACCGGGTCTTAGCATGCAAGGGGTAAGTTGCATATCAGTTGGAGATGCCAGAGATTCTGTTCGCTGTTCATGATGTGTTCCATGTGTCCCAGCTGAAGAAGTGACATCCGGAGATGGTGGATACACCGTTGAGAGACACCGTGCCACTGGAGGAGGTTCAGCTGGAGAGTGACTTGACCTATGAGGAGAAGCCGATCAAGATTTTGGATACAGCGGAGAGGTTTACCCGTAGCAAGACAGTCAGGTTTTGCAAAGTGCAATGGAGCCACCACACCGAAGAGGAAGCCACTTGGGAGCGTGAGGATGATCTCCGAGAGGACCACCCACACCTATTTGCTAGCAACGCCAAATCTCGGGGACGAGATTCATATTAAGGGGGTTAGTCTTGTCAGATCTCAAATTTAGATTTTGTACTGCATATCATACATGCCATTACATCTTGAGCATCATTGCAAAATTTCAGCTTTAAAAGCTTTTGGCAAAAACCATCATTTGCATATGCCTATTGTCACCTACACATGCTTGGATTTTACCATGCACCTTCTAGAAACTTTTAGTTTAGTATTTTGGTTAGCACAGTTGCGTAGAGGGTTTCGACACGAATCCGTAGCAATTTGAATCGCCTCATTTGGAGCTACGGTTCAAAAGTTATAGCTGACTGAAATTTTGGTTAAATTTCAGACAGTCCTATCAGTTCAGTTTCAGATAAAAATTGTCCCAGGAAAAAGAAAAGGAAACTAAAAAAAGAGAACCACACGCCAGCCGCAGGCCAGCTTCTGAGCCTCACAAGGCAGCGTCGCAGTGGACAACTAAGCTACCACCTAGCCCAAAGACCATCGCCATGTGGGCCCCCGCCTCCTTCCCCATCGCGTGTTCTTCTCAGACTCGAGTGCCAACGCTGATTTTCGCGGGATTCACATCGAATCCGAACGACCCCGAGTATTTGTTGCCCCCCTCTTAATCCCTAGGCTCCCCTCATCGAAAGCCCCCGAAAACCATCGCCTAAGACGCCGCCATCTACGCGAGATTCCTCGCCGGAGTATGACGTCGCTGCCACCGCCATTACCATCGGTATGGACTCGTGCTCGCTGCACCGGCCGCCCCCTCCTACCCCGATGATCCTCCCATGTTCCCTTCGCTCATCCGCGTCGCCCTGACCAGATTCCTTCACCGCAGGTCCCCTGGAGCAAGGACTCGAGCTCGCCGGAGCCCGAGCACCGCCGTCCGCCTCCAGCCGCTCGCTGCCACCGCTAGCGGAAGCGAAACTTCGCGCCGCGGACGCCCCCGAGACCGCCGGACCTCCCTGAACCTCGTCGTACACCTCGCCACCGCCATCCCTCGCTGGAACCGCTGCTCCCGTCGACCCCGACCGCCGCCGGTGAGCCCTCCCCTCGCGAGCTCTCTCAGCCACAGGATCTGCAATGCACGGCCCAGAGCAGGCGTTGACTGAAGACCAGTCAACTGCCCCGTCAGCTCTAACTCAGCGTTTGACTGGTCAGCTCGTTTTTCAAATTAATTAAATAGGTTAAAAATTGGCAGATTTAGGTTTAATCTTGAAAAAATCATATCAATTAATCTACTGGGCCAAAAACTGCAAATAAGATACGGATGGATTCAGTTTTTCACGTAGAATATTGCTATACAATTGTTCCAGGCTTTGGCAGCAAGGTTTTTCCATGAATAAATAAATAGTTTAATGTCCTATTTAGAGTAATAAATTCGTAGGAAAAGTTATACAACTCCCAAAATTGCAAATTAGGTGTCCCTGGAATCAGTAGAATAAGAGAAACCTGTTAGTGAATTAAAAGGGTAGCCTTACAGTACTGAAGTTGCAGAATCTATTAAAAGGCTTTCTGGAGTATTTTATCTATTCAGAAAGTTCTATAAATTCTTATTGAGTGATTCCAGTTGGTACTGGTTCTATTTTAGGTTGCCTACACAGTAGCTATTTTTCCAAGATTTTAAAAACTGTTAAATGGCAGTGGCTTAATAATTGGGTTATAGCTCAATTTTTTGGCCATTTAAAATTGCATGTTTTGTTTCCAATGTTTTAAAATGTTTTCCATGCATGCACACAATAGGTATACTGAACAAAAGTGGTAGAATACTACTGAAGCTTTGTTCAACTTGTCATGCATGCATCTTGCATTGTTATGTTTGTATATGATTGTGTTTGGTTTGTTTATGTGATTGCAATTTTATCGTGTAGATTGTGACGAGTGCAACACTTGCTCGTGTGAGGATTGTTAGTTCGACCGCTACAACCAAGGAGAGTAGATGCTACTTTGTTCATGATGTTGTCCTACTATTTTCAATGCATCGTCGTGTATTTTGTAGATGCATGTGTAGGAAAGTACTATCGCTATGCTATGTCCTATTATATGGTAGGGATTTCCTGTAGATGAGCCACGGTTGGTAGATGTGCTTAGCCATGCTATGATGAACGAGGGCTGGGTTACATCACTAAAAATTGTTTCTAAAGTATTGTTTGTGAAAACTAAAAACAACTTAATCAATGAACCTCCTGAGTGTGATGGGATTGATAATTTTTGGTGGTATCATTGCGGAGAGGCACCCAGGTATCAATAGAAAATGATTGACTTTTTTATTTGGTAGCTTACGTGTACAACCATGTGCCAATAATGGAATGGGTGGTTGGTTGGACTCAGTAGGTTGTGGTAACTCGAACCCACGTATCCAGAGATGTAGAATTTTGGTAGGTTGGTACGGTGCGTGTCGGTTTTGGGGAGTTACTTCCTGAACGGTCCTTTCTTGGACTTCTCCCTATCATCACCCAATATGAGAGTGGTGGTACGAGCTGGGCTGGCCAAGTCACATGGGTAAAGTGTACTAACCCCTGCAGGGTGTATAAACTAATCGATTAGCCGTGTCCCCGATTATGGACATCTGAGTTGCTTGATATTGAGTTCATGACATGTTTCTCGCTCATTCTAATTTCATAATTGCTTTACTATTGATGGATTAACTTAATTGGGTTCTTTTTAAAGAAACAGAAAAACTGTTTATGAAAGTAGGACAAAGGTATTTGCAAATACAAGCTAGCCGCAACTCCACTTGCCAAATATGCACGTAGATGCTAGTTCTATTGTGTCCTTTAATAGCTCTACTTGCCATACATTCTATGTATTGACCCTTCGGGGCTGCTACGTTTCATGTTCCAGGATATTCAGATTCTGAGTGATCGATTAGGCCACGGTACTCCACTCGGCACTTGTTCACTTGTGGGCAATTTGAAGAATGGAGGAGTTATTTTATTTATATTGCTACTTGAATAAGTTGAGCTAGCCTAGAGCTAAGCCCTTATTGGAATAATGTTACTCTGGATTTTTCGTTATTTATGATACACGGATATTTGCTATGTTATTCATCTTTATTCCATTGTGGGCCAATGAACTGATCCAGGGATTGACATGTCAAATAGAAGCTACGGTCTTTTCAGAACCGTAGTGTTACAAGTATGCCTTCTCAAAACAGGTTTTTGGCTAGCAAGGCTGGGTAGCAAGCAAGAGAGTTGAAAGAAACAAGCAAACATACAAGTAATAAAGCCAAACATGCAATTTTCCTTAAAGACACAAAAGAATCTTAAATAAAGAATACTAAGCTTATGAGCCAATAAGAAAGAAAACAAATGATACCAAATACCTGTAAGCTTTTTCTTTCAAACTAATGCCACTGACCAGAACTCGGTTTGACAAAACCAATTTAGATCCACTTGATGATCCCAAAGTGGTGCCAATACTGATCAACAAGATCCATCATATAATAGAGATTGCAAACTAAAATAAGAAGTGCAAAAAAGTAAAAGATGAGACTTCTCATTAATATTCCAATAAAGGCACTCACACCAAGGGATACATAGATAATCAACTAACAGAGAGATACTTCCACATGCAAACCAAACTATAAGATAACCTTTCTACCACAGATATGAATCCACTAAAATGGTAAAAGATAAAAGATAATGGTGGTGATACCGCGACACTCCCCCAAGCTTGGAACAAGCCAAGGGGATGCCAAACCTGATGATGAATTACTCCCTTGGTGGTGGTGTTCTCTTGATAAAATCCTCAATCAGCTTCCTTAGTTCCTCGAACTCAAAAGTAAGAGTACGGATTAGATCTGAGTTTTGCTCTATACGGTTCATGATCATGTCAGACCGAGAATCCCAGTCCTTGTTATTCTTTCCCCACTCTTCATCCTTAGCATGATCCTTCTCTGCATTGTTAGAACGGGGCATATTCCAAACCGAAGGCAAGTTCCCTTTGGGCACTTGTTGGTATTGATATTCATGTATAAGTGTATGGAAGGGTCTCTTGTTATGTGGAGGGGATGACCGTGGATTGTAGAAGAGACATGGAGGTTTCCCTCCTGTGGACATCCGTGTTGTCCTCCTAAGCTGGGTAGGTTGTGCCACCAAACCAATGCTTGCGATGGTAGCGCGGGTGTCTAGATGCTTGTCCTCCTCCATGTCTCCTTCATAACCTACCAAAATATCCTCCTCCTTGGGGCCTTGAGGTTCTTCTTCCCCGGGCTTCTTGCCTTTGTTGTTGGCGGAGGCCATGGTGCTCTAAATTTGAGAAGATTTCCTGACAGAAACAAATTGAAATGAAAACACGACGATAACATGATGCACGGACCTCGGGGAACCCGGGGGGTTATATATTACGAAGTTTCAATGCATAAGGAAGGTTTTGACATGGAAACGAGGCGGAGACGAAGTTCAAGGGTGGAACACCCCCTCAGGCGCAGCCAGGCTGGGCCCGCACCTGGGGTGGGTTTGTCCACCCCCGGGCTCCGTTTCCTCTTCAGTTTCGTCTTGTAAATTCCCTTATGTATTAAAAACATCAAAAATATAAAAAAATGGGGTTTCACGAACCTTCTGTTTTTACCACTTTTACCTATTCAAGGGCGAACTCTACAGATTCCTTTTCTCTTTCTCCTGAAAATTTCCCTCTTACAAAAACCCTTGCACAAACTCAATGACAAAATTAGTGTAAGCAAAAACAATAAACCTTTGGTAAACACTTCAACTGAAAACCCATCAAAACAAAAGCTTTTGTAAGAGGCAAATGCAAATGATGGAAGAAATCTATTAAAACAGACCGGCAGGTAAAGATTGATTTTTTCGAAGACCTTCTGTTGCTCAAATAAAAAAGTGCAGAACTGATGAAAGTTGGATAACAACCTGGAGAACAAGCACAGAAAAATGCAGCTCCATACGAAGTACTGAGCTTCCTCACGAATTTTTACAATGCAGCACAAAAATCTTTCCCAGGACAACCACTTTTCACAACTCCTCTGGTTTACAAAAGTAGTTAAACTTGACACAAAAACCAAAACAAAAGTATAAGGAGCGGTTATTATAGAGGTAATAACTTCCAAGACTCGACAAAACTCTTGGATTATATCCCAACAAGTACTTTTCTTTAATGCCTTTAAGTTAGGCTTGAAACTTCCAAAGATGCTCACATAGGATATATATATCTGAAATGAAAGAGAGCATCAAGGAGCAAATAACCAACACACTTGAGTCTAACCCACTTCCTATGCATGGGGGTATCATGAGAAAACGAATTGTTGAAGCAAAAAGCCACTAGCATAGGAAGACAAAACAGATGCAACTTCAAAGCTTTCAACATAAAACGGGGAACTTAACATCATTGAGATGCATAAAACCATGTTTCCCTCTCTCAAAATAACTTTCCATAGCACTTTGAATAAAGTTGACAATATAACTGTCACTGGCAACAAATTTATTATCTGAGTAAGCATACTTACATTCACCAAAAAGAGGTCCAAGGTCATAGACTGGATCAATAAAAGCAAGTTGTTCCATCCTGAATCTTTATTAGGCAAGCTATTTTCACAAGGAGCTTTAGAAAAATTTGAAAAGTTAAACTCATAAGAATCTCCATCAAACTTAGTTTAAACTTTTTCCTTCTTACAATCAATATTAGCTCCACAAGTGTTCAAGAAAGGTCTACCAAAAATTATGGGACAAGTTTTGTTAGCTGCTGAATTAAGCACTAGAAAATCAGCAGGATACTTAATCTTACCATAGAGAACCTCCACATCTCTTACAATGCCAATGGGGCAAATGGTTTCCTTATTAGCAAGGTGAATAACACATCAATGTCCTCAAGCTCACAAGGACCAATATCATGCATAATTTCCCTGTAAAGATCATAAGGAATAGCACTAGAACTAGCACCAATATCACATAAACCATAGTAGCAATGATCACCAATTTTAACAGAAAGCACAGGAACACTAGCTTTTCTAGCCTTACTAGGATGAGAGATAATATTAGAAGCATCTTCAAAGAAGACAATGTGCTCATCCCCTATATTTCTAGTGACAATGTCTTTCACAATAGCTACCACAGGTTCAATATTCAATTGCTTACCAGGCTCCAAAGTTTTCATTGTACCATTGTTATTTGCACTAATAATCATAGAATACTCCTTTACCTTAGCTGGGAAAGGCATTTTCTCAATATGAGGTTCAGGGACAATATGATTAGTGGTACAAACTTGAGTACTTCTAACAGGAACATGACTAACAACATCTTTATACAAAGCATGGTACTTATTCCACTTCTTTTGGGGAATTTTAATGTAAGAGGCAAAGGCCTTAAAACAGTTGGCAATACTTTGAAAATCAAGACCAAACTCATTACAAATATCACGGAAGTTGTCCGTTCCCATAAAAGATTTAATGCATTCATAATCATAATTTATACCTGACTTTCTTCCTTTGTCATTCTCCCAAGCTTCAATGTTATCTTGAATACGGTCTAGAAGACCCCATTTAGCTTCTTCCTTCATACGTGTGAATGATCCAGCACAAAAAGCATCTAGTAAATCTTTATCATGAAGTGAAATCCTAGCATAAAAGTTATTGAGAATAATATTGTTAGGGAGTTCATGAATAGGACATTTAAGCATTAGTAACTTCAATCTCCCCCAATATTGAGTCGTACTCTCTCCATCAAGAGGCCAAAAGTTATATATAAGATTTCTATCCTTATGAATCTCACTGGGAGAATAAAATTTAGAGTAAAAGAGAGATGCCATCTCCTCCCATTCCATGGATTGTCCATTCTTCAGCAGCTTATACCATTTTTCGGCTCTCCCTTTCAAGGATATGGAGAGTAAATTCTTCTTCACCTTTTTAGTTGTGATACCTGCACACTTAAACAACCCACATAATTCATGGATAAAAAGCAAGTGATCACCTGGATGGACAGTTCCATCCCCTAAATAATAATTATCCATAACACGATCAACAATACTTGTAGATATCTTAAAAGGATCTATCTCAACAGGTGGTGGTTCATCTACTACCCTAGCAGTGGTAGTAGTTTCCCCAAACAGAAAACCAAGTGGGTTATCCATATTGGAAACAAAGTAACAAGCAGTAACAAAAGAAATACTCATAGTAGAAGTCTCCTTTACCAGTTCCACTCTTCAATAGCGCTTCACTCACCGGCAATGGCGCCAGAAAATAGTCTTGATGACCCACAAGTATAGGGGGTGTATCATAGTACTTTCGATAAATAGGAGTGTCGATCCCAACGAGGAGCAGAAGGTGCTGAACAGTGGTATGGAGCAGGAAATCCCTGTAAATACTTAGCAAACGGATTTTTAGTGGTTTTCTGACAAGGCAACAAAACAAAGAGAAAGTAACAAAAGTAACAAACAAACGGAGCAAGTGGCCCAATCCTTTCTTAGCAAAGGACAAGCCGGTGGAAATACTTATAAGGACCAAACGTTCTCGAGGACACATGGGAATTCTGTCAAGTGCTTTCGCTTCAAATAGCTGAGTACTCTTCGCTAGTGTTGTAAGTGTTGTGTGGGTGAACCTGTGCTAACATACCGCCCTTCCTAGGACTAATACATACATGTGATTAAACCCCCTCCAAACATTCGTAACTACAGGAAAGTAGTTAAGATATAAATCTAACCACAACCTTAAACTCTGAGATCCTACGCTCCCTTGTGCAAAGGTGTCCTAACGGGGGTTCAAGTTTCTGTCACTCCGGCAATCCCACAATTAGTAGACAAATACACAATGCATCCCCCTAGGGCCATAAATGGTGAAGTATCATGTAGTCGATGTTCACACGACACCACTAGAAGAATAGCACCACAACTTAAATACTAAACCATTGAATAATAACTCATCACAAATTCACTACTAACAACATGACTTCTCTCATGTCCTCAAGAACTAAACAAAATACTCACAAGACATCATATGGATCAAGATCAAAGATGATATGACAATGGATAACAATCTGAACATAAACAATAATCCAATGGTTCCACTTACAAGCATCAACTACAATAGTAATCAACACCGGGAAGGTTTCCCCTAATAAACTAAAGCAATATCCAACATAATTGTTATAGCGGGACGAAGTGGTGATGATGGTGCTGGTGGAGATGATGGTGTGGATGATGATGATGATCCTGATGAAGTCTAGCTTGATGACGATGTTGATGGCGACGGTCTCCTCTCTCCGGGAAGGAATTCCCCCGGCAGAAATCTGTCTGCCGGAGAGATCTTTCTCTCTCGGTGTTTTCCGCCCCCAGAGGCGGCGAAATCTATCTGTGGTCGCTCCCTGAGCCTTAGGGTTTCGAAGGGAAGATATAGGCGAAGGGGCGGAGTCGGAGGCCGGGCAGGTGGGCCACACCTGCCCTAGGCACGGGGTCAGGTGGGCCCGCGCCTAGGAGGGGGTGGGCCCCCTGAGGCCCCACTTCGTCCCTCCTTCTGGGTTCCTTCGTCTTCTGGTAAAATAATATGTTTCCATATTTTTCTGGTATTTTTCTGATCTTTGCGAAATTGCACCGAAACACCTTCTTTTCCATCAGAATCTAGACTCCGGCAGTCCATCCTTCAAGAATCATCCAACATGCATAAACAGATGAAAAGTCATAAGTAATACCCAATAATAAGACAAATATCAATGAATAGAGGTAAATTATGATATAGAATGGTGATGCAAATTGGACGTATCACATGCCGACCTCTCTACTCATGTGTTGGTGGAGGCAATGCTACTTTGGGAGCAACTACAGGTTGTTGTGCTGAGCCCCGACACGCTGGACTCCGTAAGCTGGTGACTCACACCTCATGACAACTATTCAATGGTAAGTGCATATGCAACACAATTCAAGGGGGCAACGCGCACAAGTTATTGCATGGACATTTGGTACGGCGACACACCAAGGTGTTGTAGGATCTTTTCCTAGCTGGCCGTTCAGGGACGGTGCCTTACAACTGTTGTTCTTGACGGATGCACTTTATGCTCTGAAACGCAATGATACCTCGTGGATTGCCCTCTGACGATCCAGCTATGGTGCGAGCTCCTGCCCATGGCACGCTTGCCTCCGAGCTTCCTGCCATCTCGCGGGGGGGAGGGGGGTAATTGATTGGCTGATGAACACCAGGGTAATGCTACATAAGTGCAAGATAAGAAGATGGAGTTCTCTAGTCTAGCCCGTGTGGTGGACATTATTGAAAGAAGGAAGTACACGTATTTTTCACGGATGTGTTGCTCAGTTGGGCAGATATCAAGGCTACCATGTTTCAAAATACCTCGGATTGGATGACGGCTGGACTCGATTTAGTTCAAAAGTATGTCCGTGGTCAAATTTGAGCTGACGCGAACGACATGTGGACGAGGGTCCCACTTGCAGAAGAGCGGTTTGCGTGAAAACTTGCATACCCCCTCCCATATCTAGAACGTGCATTCCCGCAACTGTCGGTGTCACTTCGACATCATCTCCCCTCTATGAAAAAAGTTAGACGTTTCGGTCTAGTGATCGTCGACACTGTCGCCTCCCTCTCCATCGACTCCCTCCCTTTCCCTTCCTGTTAAATAAAACAACCTTGACTTAAAGGATACTGTAACGGCGTGGAGTGTTGGCTTATTGATTAGATGGAGAGTACATACATGCAAATATTTGGGAGTGAATATACGTCGTACATGCATAAGGGAGTCTTTGCAAATTTTCAGGCCAACTAGTTTTCTATAAGTGGGACCTGCGTACACATGTCGTCCGCATCAGCTCAAATTCGATAACAAACACGTGTTTGGGCTAAATCGAGTCCAGTTGACAAGTAGCGGGACTAAATCGAGCCATCTATACAATTACAAAAACTAATCATGTATTTTACAACATTTGTGGTTGCTTTTGCAATTTTTTCAGATGCGGGAGGACGTTCTTACAAGATTTTAGGCCTCGTGTCAGCTCAAATTCGACAACAACAACGAATTGGATTAAATTAAACCCAATTTACAAGTACACAGACAAAATTCAATATATTTTAAGTACGAGGACTAAATCGAGCTAGTCCTCAACAAGTATAGGGACTCTATTTAACTCTTTGATACTATAGGTTTGTAAATGGAAACCTTGAGAGAGTCGGCCGTTTACTGGTTGTGGGCAATTGCTTCCTCGCGGATATACGCGTAGAATACACACAGTGACGTTTGTGCCGCGAGTCAAAGGAAGGACTGCTACCTGCAAAAAAAAAGAAAAAAAAAGGAAGGACTGCTCGTGTATATATGAACAGAGTCTAGCAATTCCCGGAATTTTAGTAGTAAATTGGTGCCAAAGTTACCACATACTAATTGGTACAGTAGATGCATTGCAAAGGCTGTAGCATACATACACATAGACATAGCAAAGTTTGTGCTATATAGAAAAAAAAATATGCCTAGGTCAGATGAGGGAATAAGAAAACAAATCTAGTGTTTGGCCGTGTGGCACGGCCAGGACAGATAAGCGCAGAGACAACCGACGGCGACGAGCCCTGCGGCCGCGCAACAAGCCTTGCGCGTGCCGTACCCCGGCCTTGCACGGGCTCCGCCGTAGCGGCACTGCCCGTCCGACCCCGGGACGAGCACGTCGTCGACGAAGGCCACCGCGCCACACCTGTCGTAGCTTGTGTAGTCCGGCGGCGTGGCCGTTCCTCCGACGTCGTCCTCCGTGTCGGAGTCGCTCCACGCGAGCAGCCTCCTGTCCAGGGTCGGCATCGCGAGGGCCAATCTGTGATTCCTGAATGACGATTTCCCTCGTGCCCGGAGCAGATGATGGGCACGTCGCATATATGCACGCTGGAGCTCGTGCTGTAAATACTATCATTAGGATGGTTGTTATCATAACAACCGAGCCAGTTAATTAAAGGAGAGCCTGATCAAAATAAGGTTTTGGACAGGCTAGGAACAGAGCATACATCGATCGATTTTGAACACGCCCAAAACACACATTCAGTTTTTTTTTCTTTCCGCAGAAATTTACATTCATATTAATCGGTTCATGATTGTGACAAACGTACTATCATCATGCGATCATCAGCCTTTGAGGCCCTGCTCTTCCTCCTCCCTCTCCCTGTCCTCGTCTTCGGAGACGCGCACCGTGGCCATGAAGAGCGACACGATGGTGAGCACCACCGGCACCACCAGCAGCAGCGCCTGGAGGCAGCTGTTGCTGCGCGTGAACGCCGTCGTCACCAGCGCGGGCGCCGCGGACGCCGTGTACGCAACGAACACGGCCCTGACGAGCGCCCTGCGCACGGGGCTTATGTGCTCCTTCGTTGTCTCCAGCTCTTCGGCGTCCGAATCGTAGCCGCCGACGTCGTCTTCATCGGGGATGTCCACTGCGACGTGGTGGGAAACGGCCGGCGGCGTGGTAGGAGGAGCGCCACCAACGACGGCCACCGTCTGGCTTGCGGGGCGCGGCTGCTCGGAGTCGGAGAGGAGCAGCGCGCGGCGGAGCGGGTCGGGAGACACCAGCAGGCAGAACATGCTGGCTGGAGTTCGACTTCGACGACCGGAGAATATGGCGTCCCACCTGAGATCTCGATTGATCGATCGATGAGTCTAGGTTGTATTGCGGGAATTGTCTTATATGACGCGTACGGTCTCGTGGGTTTTCCCGAGTTCGAAACGGAGTGGTGCTGTTGTCCCGACGCGCGAATGCAGACGCCCAACTTTACCGTTCCGGACTCGGTATCGCGTTCCTTGATTTTACCGTCTCCTTCAAGGTTTTAACGGCTTTCTCTCTAGGAGGCGCATCTTTTTAAACCCAGATGCTAAAAAACATCTGGATGCTGGCTGGTGGACCGAGCACTCGGTTTTGAACCGTCCATCGCGCACGAATCTGAAATCGTCGCCGACCGAAAACCACCCCGGGGGAGACGTTGCGCGCTTCGCATTCCCGTCGTTCCCCATTTTCAGCGAGGGATTCAACATCGACAACGGCATCTGCAGCTGGCGGAGGGAGGGGGCGGCGACGTGTTCCGGCGAGAGTAGCGGCTCGACGAGATCTGTGGAGGGGCGACCATCTCGTCAGTGGAGGCGTCGACGAAGGGAGGTCTAGTGGAGCTCGTCGACGCTCCGAGCACCTGCGCATCGGAGCACCCGCGCATCGAAGCACTGCGCATCTAGCACGGTGAGATAGAAGATCTCGTCGGGGGGGAGGGGGAGCTCGTCGGTGGGGGGAGGAATCGTGGTGGTCATCGGCGGATCGGAAGGGTCTCGCATCGAGCACGGTGAGAGAGACGAGCTCGTCGGTAGAGGCGTCGGGGGAGGAGGAGTCGGTGCAGCTCGTCGGCGAATCTGGGGCAGGGCTTCGCCTCGAGTACATCATATCAAGCATCTACATCGAGCCTAGGAGGTCCCGCCTCGAGGTAATCCATGCAATTTTTCCCCCATTTTTGTTTTGCACGAACCCATGTCATGTTATCCTATCGATTCATGTCTCATAGGTAAACCAGCACTCGATTCGTATGATGATGACGGATTCAAACTCGTGTAGGGAAATTTAGAAAGCTCACTGCATGGATTTCAAACTTGTGTAGGGGAATTAGCAAGTCCGGTGAAAACTATATCACTCACTGCATGAATGACGAGTGTCGGGGGGGGGGGGGTTGCAGTAGGAGGAATTTAGCAAGGGTATGGTTAATTTTCCCGGAATTTTTTCCTGTGTTTTTCTTGCTCTCGCGAGTTATCTAGCAGCAGTAGCACACAGTATAGTATAGCCGAAGAAGCGATCACTGTCTACCCGCACCTGTGGTCAAAACAGGTGTCGACAGACGACAGTAGAGTAGCAGCAGGTTGTTTTTTAGAGACTGAAAAACTAGTGTTCATCACAAGATTCCTGTTTTTTTTTTGTTTTTTCTGAATATTTACTTAACTAAGTTGGTTCATACAAATAAGTAAGTTGGGTCCTAGGAATAACTAAGTTGTTTTCTGCAGAGAACTAAGTTGTTTTTCTTTTTAAAAAGAGAACTAAGTGTGGGGGTTTTTTCCTGTGTTTTTGCAGTAGGGGGAATTAGCAAGCGCATGGTAATTTTTTCCTGGGATTTTTTCCTGTGTTTTCCTCGCTCTCGCGAGTTATCTAGCAGCAGTAGCACACAGTATAGTATAGGCGAAAAAGTGATCACTGTCTACCTACACATGTAGTCAAAACAGGTGTCGACAGACGACAGTAGAGTAGCAGCAGGTTTGTTTTTTAGAGACTGAAAAACTAGTGTTCATCACAAGATTCCTGGCTTTTTTGTTTTTTTTTAAATTTTTTACTTAACTAAGTTGGTTCATACGAATAAGTAAGTTGGGTCCTAGGAATAACTAAGTTGGTTTCTGCAGAGAACTAAGTTGTTTTTCTTTTTTAAAAAGAGAACTAAGTGGCGGGGGGGGGGGGGGGGGAGGGTTTCCGGTGTTTTTGCAGTAGGGGGAATTAGCAAGAGTATGGTAATTTTTTTCTGTGTTTTCCTCGCTCTCGCGAGTTATCTAGCAGCAGTAGCACACACAGTATAGTATAGGCGAAGAAGTGATCACTGTCTACCTGCACCTGTAGTCAAAACAGGTGTCGACAGACGACAGTAGAGTAGCAACAGGTTTTGTTTTCTAGAGACTGAAAAACTAGTGTTCATCACAAGATTCCTAGCTTTTTTTTGTTTTTTCTGAAAATTTTACTTAACTAAGTTGGTTCATATAAATAAGTAAGTTGGGTCCTAGGAATAACTAAGTTGGTTTCTGCAGAGAACTAAGTTGTTTTTCTTTTTTGAGAAGAGAACTAAATTGTTTTTCTGGAGAGAACTAAATTGGTCTTTTTAGAGAGAACTAAGTTGATTTTTGAAGAGAACTAAGTTGTTTTCTAGAGAGAACTAAGTTATTTCTTTTTGGAATCTAATTAACCAAGTCGAAATCCAACTAAGTTGGGTCCTAGAAAATAACTAAGTTATTTCTGGGTCCTATAAATAAGTAACCTGGGTCCTAGAAATAACTAAGTTGGTTTTCTGGAATCTAACTAAGTTAACTTAGTTTGCAACACTAAGTTGGTTGTTTTTCTTTCTCGAATCTAACTAAGTTAACTTAGTTGCTTTGCTGCAGAATACTTAGTTGTTTCTAGGAAATAACTAAGTTGATTTTTTGATGGATATACCATATTTTTTGCTTTTCCCCTACAGAAAAAGCCGAAGTCATAAAATGACGAAAGATGTTGTCAAGCGCGTCCGCCTGCGTTTACCAGCTACACAAACTGGACAGCAGGTAAACGTCCTTTTTTTCGAAGATACAACTGAATTTTTTTGTTCGAGTGCTAACTTTTTTTGGTGGGGGTAACTTTATGCAGTCATCTTCAGGAACAAATCCTACAATTACGGATACAACTGCTGCGCAACATGCGCTGCCAGCAGCAAGACCTGGCCGTGTACGACGAACCACGGTGCGCCTTCTCCTTTTTTCCTTTTTTATGTTCTATTTTTTTCATGCAATAAAACAGGAACCAACTTAGTTATCTTATGCACACGACCTCTTTTTTTTGTTACAGATAGGAAGAAATCGCGCTTCTCCGGCCAGGTTGTTCAAACTGAACCAACTGCTAGTTCAAGATCAGAAAGATCTGATAGAAGATTGGGGATGAGGAGGTATACTTAAGGTGCAGGCAAAAGAGATGCCTGTAGACCTCAGTATGTGGGTCTTATCATATTTTGACCCCATACGGAGCGAGATTGTTATACCAGGAAGGGGGAGTATCCCGGTCAAAGTAGACAGCTACACCAAAGTGTTCGGGATAAAGAACGAGGAAAGCCCTGTTAGATATGAAATGGAAACAAAGGCAATTGAGTTCTTTAATAAAGAGTACAACATAGAGAGTGACACAGCACCCGAGTGGGCCGATTGGTGCGCGATGATAAAAGGAATGGAAGGGGCTGTGGACATGAAGTTTCTGCGCGCATATTTTGCTGGCGTAATCAGCTGCTTTGTGAGCCCTACAACAACATCAAGCATCAGCCCCAGGTGTTACCAAGCATTAGTGGACCTTAACCAGTTCCGGCGGACAAAATTTTCCCAATTTGCCATTGATCAAATAATCACAGAAGTAAAGAAAATAGGAGTAAAGAAGAAATCCGCATGTTGCTATCTTCACCATCTCGTGGTAATTTTGCGTGGAAACACCGTCTTTTTTCGAACACAAAAATAACACTATTCGGCAGCATGTAATATTATTTTTCTAACTTACTTTTTTTGTCCCTTTTTTCCAATGCAGATCCTTTATCTTGATTCCCTGGATGTTGACGAGATTGTGGAGTCCGAAGAAGTCTATCCAATACGGGCTGCAACATGAAACGACAAACTCATACAGGTTGTCATGCGGAAGGATGCAAAAGGGGATGGGGAGTTTGGAAAGTTGAAAGTAAGCACTTTTCTGCCCATACAAAACCCCCCTAAAAAGCCCAATGTGTTTTTGATTTTACTCCATCTGTATACATTTTTTTAACATGACTTTTTATGTTTTTAACAACATACAGCTCAAAGAATCTGTCGGGGCTTATATAAGATACAGTCTTTTTGTGGGCATGACAAGAACCAAAGAATTCGTGTCTACGAAGCTGCCACGAAGCTTTTCAAACGAGGTATATGAAATAATTTAGAGTTCATAACTTGATTTCATACTATAGCTAAGTTGAGGTCATATTGGAGCTAAGTTGATTTTCATAATACATCTAAGTTGGCACCTAATATGAACTAATATGAAACTAATTAGTGAGCTAAGTTGATTTTGCATATCACATGCTAAGTTGATTTTCCTACTTTGTAAAAGTGAGTAGAAAAGGAACAAAACCAGTAGGGAAAGCAACTTAGCTTATTCTTTTGGAACCAACTTGGTTCATGTCTCATAGCTAAGTTGATTTTCATAATACATCTAAGTTGGCACCTAATATGAACTAATATGAAACTATTAGCTAAGTTGATTTTGCATATCACATGCTAAGTTGATTTTGCTACTTTGTAAAAGTGAGTAGAAAAGGAACAAAACCAGTAGGAAAAGTAACTTAGCTTATTCTTTTGGAACCAACTTGGTTCATGTCTCATAGCTAAGTTGACTTTATATTGTAGATAAGTTGGCTCATTATACTATGAAAACAACTTAGCTTATTCTTTTTTTTGGAACCAACTTGATTCATGTCTCATAGATAAGTTGACTTTATATTGCAGCTAAGTTAATTTCATATTTAAAGCTAAGTTGACTTTATATTTGCAGCTAAGTTGGCTCATTATACTATGAAATCAACTTAGCTTTGTGGGACCAACTTAGTTAACTAAGTTGGCTGCTGGAGTTGTACTAATTTCTCTCTATACCTTTCGTTGATTTTATGCAGAGAAAAAGGAAATTTGCCATCTGCGTGGGCGAGCTATGCACAGACATATCCAATAGGATTGGGACATTTGTCGAGGCTATTGGGAATATATACAATGAAGAAAGGTCTAGCTATATTGAGGGGAGAAGAAAGAAGCAGAGGACTGATGGAGAATTCAACAACGAAGAAGATGACAACGACCCTGATGATGGTTCTGATGGTGATGACGATAGTGAAGATGAGGATGAGGAAGATGGCGACAACAAGGAAGATGAAGAAGATGGAGCTAACAGAGATGCAAACAATGGGAATGGAGGAGGGGGAGAAGATGAACAAGAGGAAGATCCTGGGTGCAATTTGACCAAGATGCCAAGAAGATCAGCTAGACTGACACCAAAGGAAAACCGAGATTGCCCAGCCAGCAACCTCAGGGAGAGGGGCACCGACTTAGGAAATCAGGATGGTGATTGTGGGAGCAAGCTCTATGACTTTTCAGTGCAGGGCTTGATTCAAAGAACAAGAAGGAAAGAGGAGAAAGAACGGGCAGAAAGGTTACATGCAGGATAAGGCCATCAGACACAAGACCAAAACTCATTTTCAGAGTTAATAGGAATGGTTGCAGCAGAAACAAGGAAAAATGTTGGCCGCCTGCACATTGAAGCTCCTGTGTTTGATGATGATGATGGCAAGAGTGACGCCAATGCTGTCTTCCATTTGGTGGTAGACAGGGAGCTGAGGGCACGCACTACAAATGTCCCTGTGGTAGATATGATTGGAAGCGAAGACGCAATACACAAGCTAACAGTAGAGTGATTCAACCTTTAGAAATTGGATATAAGAGATGACCGACAAGCACAGGGGACTAGGATACAGAAGATGGCAGCACAACATGGCCGCCCAGAAGGGTATCCAACAAACGCAACAACAATAACTAAAACACCAAAGGCAAAGCCCAAAACAGTAGTTACTGCTGCTGCCACGGTGCAAGTCACCCAGCCGAGTATGCCTAGCCCACAGATACTACAGCAACCAGTGAAGGGATTGCCACTCCAGCAGGGAGCACCTACGGTCATACCAAAATGCCCTCGCTCCCTCCAAAAACTGGCAGCACACAACTGAAAGTGACCGCAACTACATCGCTGCGTCGCGCAAGTACTGAAACTACAGGAATATGCAGCACACACAACACAAAAACGAGTGATGCATGTCCACTACCACCAGTGCCAAAGTTCGCACCACCAGATAAAAAAACATCTTGGCAACATATAGTGGATCAAGCCTGCGATCCACCATCTTTTGACCTGGGTTTTGACAGCCTAGAGGAGGAAGAAAACAAGTGCATAATTCCAGGCCATTCAACTTCAGCAAGCATAACACCGGTCAACCTGAACGATGAAAGGCTAAACGATGATTGGGCGTGGGATGAGGAAACAATGAGAGAAGCATGTGCCGCAGCTGACAAGGTGGAAAAAGAAAGGGCTTCTACGAATGATTCCCCTAAGGCTGCAGTTGTTGAGCAAATACAGAGCGGTTTCCAGACGCCATCAAGGGTGGGGAGTGTCATTGTATTGGACCCTGATTCTTCTGGAAGCACAACTGTAGGAGATCGCCCACAGGTACAAGAAAGAAGAATCATTAGGCAGGCTCCTGCAGTGAAGTCACCCTACTTTGCATATGTCGATCAAAGGGTGTACACATGTTCAGCTGATGTGAAAGAGCTGTACACCATAGTTACTGCACATGTAAAAAGAACCAAAAGGGGCCAAGACATCGACAATACACCAATAGTTGTATCATATGAAAAGTATTTTGTTACACTCAGAGATCTTGCAAACTCCATGATGCCCTGCGGACAATTGTCGAATACTGTAATAGAACTCGGAATGGAGTACATAATGTTGCGGAAACTTAAGAAGATTAAGAAGGTTGTCATGCCTCTGAGGGTTACGGTAATGACCCACTTTACAAACAGCACATTTTCCTAGCATGGTATCATTCACCATTTTTTTGGTTTCTGTTTTTTTGCATGTTGCATCTAATGCCTCTCTCCTGTGTTTTTCAGAGTCTACTTAAAAATCTGGAATGCAACAAGAGAGAGCTAAAAAAGCACTTCGGCAAAGTCACTGCCCATCTCGATAGAAAAGATACTGTAAGTTATTTCTTCAAACTTCCAAGTTGGCCACACCATATAACTAAGTTGATTCAAACTAAGACTAAGTTGGTCCCACAAATATAACTAAGTTGACCCCAAACTTAGTCTAAGTTGGTCCCACAAATATAATTAAGTTGGTCCCACCCCTTGTAACCAAGTTGGTTCCAAATTAGACTAAGTTGGTCCCACCAATATAGCTAAGTTGATTCAACCTAAGACTAAGTTGCTTTTTTCCTACTGGTTTTGTTCCTTTTTTCTACTCACTTTTTTGGTTTGTTTTTTGAAAACACGGGTTATGATGCCCGTGCTCGAGAACTTGGCACCAGGCGAGCGCGCCCACGTCAATCATTACTGGTTGTTTGTCATCAACATAAGGGATAAAAGGTTCGAAGTTCTTGATTCGACCAGGTCATTATCGGACAAGAAGTTCAATGATATTGTCGACAAATTAGTTGCTCCCATCAAGATCTTATGGGAAGAAAACTATGCAAATTCAGCAGTGCAGATCAGAGATTACAAATTTGAAGACATCAACCCTCCAAAGCAGTCGACAACGTGAGTATATCCAGAACACATGATGTGTTTTCCAGGATGGCAAGTTGCTCTTTTTTCACGTACTATCTAATGACTGTAATTTTTTTACTACTAAAATCATGCAGATATGATTGCGGTGTATGCACTTTGTTCAATGCTGAACATTGGAATGGAAGGAGCTTACCGGTGTATGGACCAGGGAATTTGCCAAACATAAGAAAAGTGCAGACCCACACATGGGTTACCTCGCCGAAAAACAACAGCAACTGGAAAACCATACTCAAGAAATAAAGGTAAAGCACTATGCAAAACTGGGGGGTATATAGATGCACTTTTTTGTATCGGATGCTTGGGCAACGGGTTCAGCTTATTGAAAACAGTAGCCCAAATCTGGTTATATGTTTTTTAGGAAAAAACTTGGTCACCTCCAGGGGACCAACTTGGTTATGTTCAGGAACCAAGTTAGTTATTATGAAAATCAACTTAACTTTGTATTTATGCAAAAACTGGGTGAAAAACTAAACTGGGTGCAAAACTAGGAACCAACTTGGTTATGTTCAGGAACCAACTTGGTTATTTTACAGAAACCAAGTTGGCTATAGTATGAGCCAACTTAGGTATATATGTCTTCTAATATATACTGATGAACACAACTTAGCTAACTAATTTGTTTCATATTAGTTCATATTAGGTGCCAACTTAGATGTATTATGAAAATCAACTTAACTTTGTATTTATGCAAAAACTGGGTGCAAAACTAGGAACCAACTTGGTTATGTTCAGGAACCAACTTGGTTATTTTAGAGAAACCAAGTTGGCTACCTCCAGGAACCAACTTGGGTATATATACCTTCTAATATATTTTTATGCAAAACTGGGTTACATACAAATGGGAACAAACTTTTTTGTTATATAAAATGCGAACTCAACTTTGTTCTGAACAAGGAACCCAACTTACATATAACAAAACTTACACCCTTTTGGTCAGGACACAAACCACATAAAAATCCGCTACTTATGGCCCAACCCAGAAGTACACGTAGCAGCGTTATGTCCAGGCTCAGAACACAAACCACATAGGTTGATTTTTTTAGCTTGCAACTCAATGCCACATGGTATCCTTCCTTTCTTCCGCCCTTTGTGTTAGACCTGGGAGGGTTTAGTGTTACAAAATGTTCTCTATTCGGCTCAACCACAACACCTGAGTGCTGAATAGGAGACACACCCCCCGATGTTGTTTGTCTGACACGGTCTAGTTGTCGAGCAGCAGTGGGGCCAGGTTGTGTTGCAGGTGGTGGAGGAGGTGTTTCATGCATCACCCCTCGCACACTTGATGATGTTTCCTGTGCTGTAAATGGAGGTGGCAGCGGGGCTGGCATAGGGCCTGAATTACCACGGTGACTGCTGGGAGGATTCGGCCGCGGCCCTGTTGGCAAGGGCCCTGCTGCCGTTGATTGGTGCATGTTAGGAGCTAAATAAACAGGGCGATGCACATTAGGGTTTGATGTTTGTTGCGGTGCATTAGGAGTTCTTGTTTGTTGCGATGTGCTGGGAGTTGTAGTGTCATGTGGCGCATTGGGGGCACTGTTTGTGCGGGCTGGTTTCTTCTTTTTGCGAACTTTGTTCAATTGCGCAAACTCAGATTTCATCTCCCTGATGTGCCTACGAGTAATAGCTTCTGCCTGATCTGATTCACTAAGAATTTTAGCCATTTGCACAAACAATCTAGACAAGTTTGCAAACCTTAGCTTCTGCCGAGACTGTTCATGCATCACATCATCTTGTACCTGCTCGGCAGCCAGCACCACATCCTCAACTGCTTGCTGAGTCCACCGTTTAAGAATGAACCTTTCCGGTAGTGCATCAATACCTACATGTGTGAAAACTTTCAACACATGGAAGCAAAGGATACCATCACGCTGGTACTTGCAACAATCGCAGTTGAATTGCCCAACATTTGCATTAACCATGTAGGTCCTAGAGCCATAAGGGTAGCACTTGACATTGTTAGGAACCAACAAGTACATGTTCTGGCCTTGTGCTTGCACATTGTAGCGCCCAATAAGCTCAAATTTCACCCTGAATCTCAAGTAGATATCCCTTGTGTAAACAGCTAGTGCATGCTTCTCTATTGGGAATGGGGACCATGGCCTCACCTCAAGCTCATCCGTCCGGTAATCATTGCAGCCCTCTCTACCCAAAATCTTGGCCTGAATCTTCTCATACTGCCTTACAAAGTGCTTAATAGAGTTCTGGGGATTGATGTACCTTTTTAGGACAGTATTGAATCCTTCACTCCTTTGAGTTGACTGCAAGAAAGGGAAGAAGTATTCACTGAAATAACATGGAACCCATGTATGAGCATATTTTTTTAACCAAACAAAAGTTTCATTCCCGGACAATCCCCACTTCACAACCATTGCTTCCCAAGTTGCTTCGAACTCTTCAACAATCATGCTCTCATCAATGCACTCATTAAACTCCTCAGCTAGACCAGGATGATGCCCAAGGAAGGACCCTAGCTTCTCGTTAGCTTTTTTAATCACGTGCCAACGACAATTTCTGTGCACACTATTGGGGAAAATAGTCTGTGATTATGTTGGTGGGCTGCTTCCCATGCATTGCTTCGAGGAACTGTCTAAAAAGCCACTTAAAGCTATCCTCTTTCTCATCTATGCTTCCCATGCATTGCTTCGAGGAACTGTCTAAAAGATTGCCCATGCCTATTTATGCCAATAAACGGCGCAAAAGGCATGTTGAAACGATTTGTACATAAAGTTGTGTCAAACGACACACAATCATGATATGCTTCCACATAAGCTTTTCTTGCCAAACCATCAACCCAGAATATGTTTTCAACTATGTTCTCTGAATCAAAGGAAAATTTGTAGTAGAATTCGGGGTCTTTTGCCTGCAGCTCTTTGAAGTGCTCAAGTGTTTCACCAATGTCGAACTCTTTGTTTTCACTCCTAAATTCTGACAGCAAGTTTGTGACGAGGTTTCGACTCGTCAATGCCCATAGTTATGAACTTGGGTATTGGAGAAGAGGGGATGCTGGAGATCGCGGAACGGTTAGCAAACAAGCAACACGGGGACACAAGGTTTACCCAGGTTCAAGTCCTCGGAGGGAAAACCCTACTCCTGCTTGTCTGCTCTTGATTATGGCAGAACCGAAGGTTACAAGGGTGCGCAGATGCAATCTGGCGTGGAGGTGTCTATGCGAAAGTATGAAGTCAGAGATCTAGGTCGTGCCCTCCTGGCCTTTATATAGAGTTAGGCAGGTCCCAGGCACAGATCGAGTCGGTTACAGGTTTTAGGGTTTACCCCTTTGAATTTTCTATCTACTCTAGTCTTGCTCTCCAAGGATCCGAAGGCGTCATGGGCCTTGGCCACCCGAAAGTCTTCATGGGCCGGCGTATATTTGCCATGGGCCTTTCTTGGGCTAGACCAGGTATGGTAATATTGTGTACCCGCGGGGTATAACCATGTTAGTAGCCCCCGAGTGTTCAGTCGAATCGTAGATTCGGCTGAGGACTCTTAAATCCTTCGGGTGCAACTCTGTCTTTCAAGAGAATGTGTAGGGATTGTTGATGCGTGTGCCTGACTCTCCTGACGGATCAGGGTCAGTTAACTGTCTTAGGACAAAACAACACGATCTTCTTCAGGTTCGAGTCCCTCGACTCGAACCCGGAACATATGCTGGCGTAATTCGACTCAGGCCGCGGAGGACTTACATGAGTGGAATTCCAGTGAATTTAAATGATGTACCCAATGCGTCCATCGGGATTTTTCATCGCGCCTGTTGGCACGGATTCTTACTAGCAGAGCGCACAAAAGGCGTTACGTGCCATTGGATGATATCTGTAGGTCTTATCTTTGTGTCGCAGACACAGCATCCGAATGTTTATCACCGTGGAGGTGTTTCGGGTGGCCAAGGAGGACGCTGCTCACTTACCGTTATATGGGGCAGAGTTGCCGAAATTTTTTGCATGCTGATCCGAAGGATCTCCGTCGAAGAACTCATAGGGTGCGCGACCAGTGCTCCCTATGGGAGTAGCCCCTGAGTGTCTGTTCGAGTCGTAGACTCGAGCAGAGACTTTAATTCAGCCGTTGTTCAGCTTCAGGCCCGTAGGACACAAATTTTTAGGATGCTTGAATCCATGCTCCCTATGGGAGTAGCCCCCGAGTCCGTAGTGGAGTCGCAGACTCGACGTAGGACTCGAAGAAATAGTTCAGTGCTGTAGTTTTGTTCATTTTTGGGTGCGCGTCCAGCGCTCCTAATAGGAGTAGCCTCCGAGTAGTTGGTTGAATCGTAGATTCGAGTGAGTACTCTTAGCTCTGGAGCCAAAGAATTGTGGCTTTTGCTAGTATAGCTTTTGATGACGGCAGTGCTGACGATTGGTGACCTCAAGCATCTGCTGCACCAGAGATGACTTGACTGGACGAACATGGGTCCCACCTTCTGACCTTGAATTGACCGGTCATGCGTGGCATGAAGATAATTACGGCGTCGCCTCGATTTCTACGCGTAGTGGACGGCGTGTTAGCGACGATTCGTTGCGATGCTGACACGTGTATGGTCAGATATTGTCGTTGGCGTTAGGTCTTATTGATGGACGGTTATCGTGCGTCGTCTTTGTCCTTATAATCATTGGGGAAAAACTTAGTCTGTTTTCACCGCAGCCATTCTCGTTTCACTGCTCCGTTGTTCTCTGAGATTTCTAGCTGCGCGCTGGAATATCCTCGGACATTTACTTCTTCCCTCCTACGTTCTTGCCGCCGGCGTCTCCGCACCACAATGGGGAAGCCGAAGAAGTCTTCTTCTGCGGTTGGTACCAGGGCTGCTAGAGGCAAGAAGAGTGTTGCTGCTACTCGTGTCACCGACGGTGGCTGGCGGCGATCGGAGACGCGGGAGAGTGATCTCCGCAAGCTTCATGAGCGGGGCTTGATCCCGCAAGATAGGGAGGCCGTCAAGCTTCCAGGCAACGAGGTAATCCCCCGTCCCCTCGCTGGGTTTCGGGTTATGTTCCTCTCTTTCGTTCTTCTGGGCTTTTCCTTCCTAGTCCACGACTTCCTTCGTGGACTGCTTTTTCTTTACGGCGTCCAACTGCATCATCTTTCCCCCAATTCTCTTCTTCACATTGCTTGTTTTAACACTTTCTGCGAGTGCTGGCTTGGTATCGAGCCGCACTTTGTCCTCTTCCGGAAACTCTATTCCGTGAAGAGGCAATCTGGTTCGGATGGTGTTTATCCTATTGGGGGTTGCATCATCTCCCTCAAACCCAATCTACTTTTCTTATCTTTTTCCATGTCCGAATCTGTCCAGTACTGGCGGAGGCGATGGTTTTACATTCACGACTCCACGGTGGCTGGGCATGATTTTGGTCTTGTTCCTTTCGACCCCTCCCAAAAGATCGAGCCAAAGAGGTCCTGGAAGAAACAGATCTTGGATGGCGAGGTAGCGGAGATAGAGTCTCTCTATCGTCGGGTGGAGGATCTCCAGCTGATTCCTGATAAGGAGGTGAACGGTGTGGATATCATCCGCACCTTCCTCAAACGTCGGGTGTAGCCGCTCCAAGCTAGGGCGCACCCGATGTTCCTTTATGCTGGTCGTCATAACCCGACGAGGGTTTCGTCTGAAGAATTCTCCAGGGGAGATCTCGACGGTGTCCTTCGCCCGCTGCTGAAGTTCAAGGCTGGAGAGGATATCTCGGGGAAGTCGCTGACTTCTCCGTTTCGCTTTCGCCCTGCTCCACAGTGTAGATTCGGACGTCTGGCGTAGCGCTATTTTCGACTGCATTGTACTTGAATTTGTTTGCTAACAATTTTTCTTCTTTTGTGCAGGAGTTCAAGGTTCCGGGCATGTCGCCACCGCTTCCCGAATTGTTTTCGGCTGCACTGGACAATGAAGTGGTGGATTCCATGTCCGAACTGCCATCGGCATGGTCTCCGACTGAAGAGGCCAACGAGTCGAGCGAGGACCATACTCGCAAGCGCACACAGAGCTCCAGTGAATCTTCGGATGCCTCGACCCCGCCGACTCCTAGGAATCCGCTGTGGCTTGAACGCCACAGTGATGGGCATGGAGGCTCTTCCTCTTCGATTCCTGCCGTTCCCATGTGGGCTGTGGCACCGCACCCGCCGGCAAAGTGGAAGAAGGAAGAAAAGAAGGAAGAGAAGAAGGAAGAGAAGAAGGAAGATAATAAAGAGGAGAAGAAAATCCTCAGGACCCCTCCCGTCTTCGACTTGAGCGACCTTGACTCGTAAGTTTTTCTTAGTCCTGTATTGCCTTTTCTTGCCTGTTTACTTTGTTCTTGTGCTAACTTGTCCTGGTGCAGCCATTCTTCCAACGACTCCTCTAGTGATGGTGCTCGGGAGATGATGGGGGAGTCGAAGGTCGTGCTTCCTCATCCTCAAACGGTGGCCACCTCTGAAGGTGCTGCTCCAGATCCTTCTCCGCAGGAAGTTCGGGTGGTTGCGCCTGAGAAGGATGCAAGCGGACCTTCGGAGTCGCCGTCGAATCATGTAAGTATTCTGCTTTCTGCCCAGGGGGGAGCCCTCGAGCCTTTTTCGAATGATCTGTTTTTCTTTCCCACCTCGGGGGGAGCCCCCGGGCATCTGTAGGGTAATTTGTCTGCTTTTTCATATCTTGGGGGGAGCCCCCGAGTATTTTCCTATGTGTGACTTTCTTCTGCTCATTCTTCTTGGGCGTAGCCCCCGAGCCCTTCTTTGACTTGTGGTTCTTGTTTGCAGCCTTTCGTGCAGGGTGCCAACCAACTGGTGCAGCAGCACCTGGCGTTGGAGGCCATCCTCAAACAACTTCAAGGTATTGTCATGCCTCGGTCTTTTGTTTCTTCTTGCATTTTGTCCTTCGGTCCGACGTTTGTATTGCTTGTTGCAGAGGATCACAATGCCTCTCTTCGTGAGATTGATGCTCTCAAAAAGAGCCTTAGTCAAGTGGAGAAAAAGGCTGAGGTCGCCGATGGTGCAAGGGAGCGCCTCGAGCTGGAGTTGGCCAACACGGCCGCGGCTAAGGAGCGCCTGCAGCAGGAGGCTACGAACCGCGAGGAGAAGATCGCCACCGCCACTGCCTCGCGCGCGAGAGAGGTGGCTGACAAGCTTATGGCGGCTGCCAAGGCTGTTTCGGGTGAGTATCGCCACCTTTATCTTTTTGATTTCCTTGTCCTGCTTTTGCAATGTGTTTCTTCATTCTGCTTTCTTTGTTGTCATAGATGCTTCGGGCATCGAGTTTGATCACGGTGCCCTAGAGCATGGGAGCGCCCTGGATCATGCTACTGCAGCGGTCGAAGATCGCTGCAGCACCGTCATCAATTCGCTTGCCAAGGCCAAGGAGGTCCTTGGGTGCTTCTACAAGGAGCTTGTTCCCAAGGGCGTGGCCCTCCAAGATGTTGATACCCTGGCAGAGGCGCTGTTAGCCAAAGCACCTGCGGCATACAAGTGCAAGCAGAAGGGAATCGACGCATCCGTCAGGCTTGCAATGGCCTTGGCAGCTAGAGTGGAGCTGGACCTTCCCCAGGTCACTTCCCGGATGCCGACGACTGCTGATGGATCCGAGGTAGCCTTCGGTACCTATGCTGCTCGCTGTAAGCGTTATAGGCTGAAGCTGATTGATCTGCTGGCCGAGTACGCGCTAAGGCAGCAGGGGGAAGCCAAGGCGAGGCAATCCGGCTCCGAGGCTACTCAGGGTGCAGCCTTGTAGGCGCTGTAGTTATAGGATAGTTGTAGCCTCTTTTGTTGTAAATATTTTGATGAACACTCCTTGTGCCACGTAGTGGCTTTTGCTGCACCTTAATGAATGCGCTGAATTTCGTGCTCCTTCAACTGCTTGTTAATGTCCTTGTCTTTCTGTCAATCTAGGGTCCTTTGAGTGCTGATCCCGTTGACACTTCGCCTGCAGCGCAGCTGCGGCCGTCCTTGGATGGTGCGTCGCAGCTTGCGTTTCTTCGAGACCGTGTTCGTAGCCTCGAGAAAGAGTTGCTTGGGGTGCGTGGCCATGCAGACGTTTGGAAATCCAAGGCGGATCGGTGTGCTGCCAGAGAGGAGTACTTGATGGCGGAGTTGCTTCGCCTTTTCGAGCAGCTCCAGTGTGAGTTTTTCGAGTTGTTGCTCGTTACTTCGGATGCGCCTGCTGGCTTTGCATGTTACTTTTTTGCAAGTATTGCAGGTGCCAACCTTGCTCCAAGGGAGGAGAAGGAGCGTGTTGCTGTTCGGGTCAACTGCTTGACTCAGCAGGATATGGAAGCCGGCGGGTTCTTCTGGATGGACCGTGACCGTGCTATGGTCCTTGCGATGGTGCAAGATCGCGTTCACCAAGTATCGCGGGTGCTTCACCAAGTGAAGACTTCACTCGCGTCGGTTCTGCATGTGATGTTTCTGTTGGATGATGCACTGTCGACTCTCTCTGGTCTACTGTCGAAGTTTCAGAACGTGCATCATGTCAAGGAATTGGTGCGGCATCAGCTCGTCGCAAGGGTAAAGGCTACGCTCTCCCTTGTGCGGTTGCATCGTCCTGACGTAGATCTGTCTGCTGTGGTAGCTGGGCCACCCCGTCGGCCAGATGGAGGTGAGTGGGATATGCGTCCGCATTACGCGGCTGTAAGGCAGTATGCCGAAGAGATCGTGGATCTGTTTGAGCAGCGTGCTCAAGTTATTCTTCAGAGTAGGTAGTACCTGTATAAAATATAGATGTAAAATTTGTATATATTTGACTAGGCGTGTTTTGCCCTTTGTTATAAAGGTTTGGTTGTTGTGCTAGCACGTAATGCTTTGTTTGTATGCGTGCCCTCTTCGTTAGCCTGACGTGGTCAGCTACTCAGGTGTACACGTGTTATCCTCAGTCGACGAAGTCGTGGGGTAGGGGGAGCCCCCGAGTGCGTTTGTAGCATGGAGTAAAAATGTGAGTAGTAAACAAGATACTTGGGGCGAGACACTTAACTTTATTCATATCGTAATGGAGGAGGTACATTGTTCGGCTGAGTAGCCTTGGCTGAATAGCCTTATTGAAAGTAAAGAGGTAGGTAGATAGGGGTAGAATCATTGCAGTTGTGCAACGTTCCATGGGTTGGAGTATGCGACTCCAGACTCCACGTGCTTGAGGCGATAGGCGCCACCTGGGATGACCTCGGTAACGATGTAGGGTCCTTCCTATGGCGACTCGAATTTCTTCGGTCGCTCTTGCTTGAGTCGCAAGACTAGGTCTCCTTCGACGAAGGACTTTGGGCGCAGCCGTCGGCTGTGGTAGTTGCGGAGATTTTGCTGATACACCGCTGATCGAGCTGCTTCGTCGAGTGTGTCGACGACGCCTTCGAGTGCAGCCGTGGATTCGGCTTCGCTATAAGCGACGATTCGAGGGGCCTGGTGGCGTACTTCGGCTGGTAGCACGGCTTCGGCTCCGTGCACCATGAAGAACGGCGTGTAGCCGGTGGAGCTGTTTGGCGTGGTGCGCAGGCTCCATAGGACGGAGGGTAACTCGTTGGTCCAGGCTCCGGCGAGTCGCTCGAGTGGACTCATGAGGCGCTTCTTGATGCCGGCGCCAATTAGGCCGTTGGCCCTCTCCACCTGCCCGTTTGTTTGCGGGTGCGCCACTGAGGCGTATGTGATGTTGATTCCGAGGCCTTCGCAGAAGTCCTGGAATTCTTTGGAGATGAAGTTCGATCCATTATCGGTGATGATGCTATGCGGCACGCCGAACCTGTAGACAATGGATTCGAAGAACTTGACGGCAGTTTTGCCTTTTTGGTTAGTGACCGGCATGGCCTCAATCCACTTGGTGAATTTGTCAACTGCGACCAGGAGGTAGACGTGTCCTCCTTTCGAGGACCTAGGCAACTTGCCGATCATGTCGAGGCCCCATTGGGCGAAAGGCCAGGCTAAAGGTATGGGCCTGAGCTCTGAACCAGGTGCGTGCGGTTTGTCGGCGAACCTTTGGCACCCGTCGCATCTTCGGACGATGTCCTTGGCGTCGGTCATGGCCGTTGGCCAGTAGAATCCAGCTCGGAGAACTTTGGCGACAAGGGAGCGGTTGCCTGCATGATGGCCGCAGATGCCCTCGTGGATGTCTTGGAGGATGGTTTTTCCGTCGACGATGGTGACGCACCTTTGTAGTACACCCGAGATGCTGCGCTTGTACAGCTCACCATTGATGATGGTGAAGGCTTTGGACCGGCGAGATATGTGCCGGGCATCCGTCGGGCTATCAGGCAGTTCTCCGTCTATCAAGTACTGGAGGTATGGCCGTGTCCAAGTTTCTTCGATTACCATGACCTGCATCAGGTTGACCACGGCGACTTCTGTGTCGAGCTTTTCGGGTCCTTCCTGTCCTTCGGGTAGCGCAGCCCCCGAGTGCTCTGCTTCTTCGGGTGATCCCTTGGGGAATTTTTGCTTGATGGATGGCACGCAGATTTGTTCGAGGAACACACCTGGCGGCACCTGTGCGCAGGTGGAGCCGATGTTGGCGAGTCTGTCGGCCTCCTTGTTGCTTTCCCTTCCAATGTGCCGAAGCTCGCAGCCATTGAATTCTCCCTCGAGTGAGTTGTAGAGTGCGCGGTACGCGATCATGTTATCGGCATGTGCGTCGCACTCATTCATCGTATGTTGGACGACGAGGCTGGAGTCACCGTAGATGACCAGGCGCGTTGCGCCGCAAATCTTTGCCATCCTCATACCATGGATGAGGGCTTCGTATTCGGCCTCGTTGTTGGAAGGTCGGAATTTCATCCGAAGGACGTACTTCATCTTATCGCCCTGCGGGGAGGTCAGTATGACCCCAGCTCCCGCTCCGGCTTCACGCTTGGAGCCGTCGAAATGCATCGTCCATGACTGTGACATGTCTAGGGTGTCTGGCAGCTGCAGCTCCATCCAGTGTACAAGGAAGTCCGGGAGGACTTGAGACTTGATCGCGAGTCGCTTCTCATAGACGATGTCTAGGGGTGACAGCTCGATGCCCCACAGGGCTACGCATCCGGTGGCCTCCGAATTGTTCAGGATGCTGTTCAGGGGTGCCTCGTTGACGACCATCACCTCGTGCTCCTGGAAGTAATGGCTCAACCGACGAGCCGTCATGAACACGTCGTAGGCGAGTTTCTGGTAGTGAGGGTACCTCTGCTTTGTTGGCGTCAATACCTCGCTGAGGTAGTATATTGGGCGTTGGACCCCGTGGGTCTTGCCCTCTTCGGGTCGCTCGACCACCAGTACGGTGCTCACCACCTGGTGTGTAGCTTCTATGTACAGCAGTAGGGGCTCGTGCTCCTTTGGCGTGACCAAGACGGGCGAGGTAGAAAGCAGCTGCTTTAGATCTTTGAATGCGTCATCCGCCTCGGGCGTCCACTCGAATTTGGCAGCTTTGTGCAGTAGCTGGTAGAATGGTAGTGTTTTCTCGCCCATGCGGCTGATGAACCTGCTTAATGCCGCTATTCGCCCTGCGAGTTGCTGGACGCCTTTGAGGTTTTTTGGCTTCTCCATGGCCATGATGGCCCGTATTTTCTTCGGGTTCGCCTCGATTCCTCGCTGGGAGATGAAGTAACCAAGCAACTGACCCGATGGGACGCCGAAGGCGCACTTTTCGGGGTTAAGCTTGATCCTGTAGTGGTCGAGATTATCGAACGTCTCGCGGAGATCGTCGATGAGCGTTCTCGCCTCCCTGGTTTTTATGACTATGTCGTCGACATAGACTTGGACGTTGCGACCAGTCTGGTCCTTGAGGCATGCCTGCATGCACCGCTGGTACGTAGCACCTGCGTTCTTTAGCCCGAAAGGCATTGTGTTGTAGCAGAACACTCCGAACGGCGTGATGAACGCTGTTTTCTCTTGATCTTTGACCTTTAGTTGAATCTGGTTGTAGCCTGAGTAGACGTCGAGGAAGGAGAGCTTCTCGCATCCTGCAGTTGAACCGATGATCTGGTCGATCCGAGGGAGAGGGAAGTGGTCCTTTGGGCAGTGCTTGTTTAGCGACGTGAAGTCCACGCACATCCGCAGGATGTCCGTGTCCTTTTTGGGGACCATCACAGTATTGGCGAGCCACTCGCTCTCCTTAATCTCCCTGATGAAGTTTGCAGCGAGTAGTCTGTTTATCTCAATCCCTATGGCTTCAGCCCGCGGCTCGGACAGTCTCCGGATGGACTGTTTGACAGGCTTGGTGTCTGGAAAGTCGTTGAGTGCGTGCTCGGCGAATTCCCTGGGAACTCCTGGCATGTCCGCAGGACACCAGGCGAAGATTTCCCAGCGCTCACGGAGGAATTCGACGAGCGCGCTTTCCTATGCGGGTCTGAGATCGTTGGCGATCAGCGCCGTCTTGGAGGCGTCCGTCGGGTGGACCTGCACCTACTTTGTGTTAATGGTGGAGTCGAAAGACATCTCAGGTGCGTTTTGCCGTGCGACTGGGGGTGCCCCATTATCTGTCACCTCGCGGAGCCTTACGAGCTCCTCCTGCATGCCGAATGACTAGGAAATTCTGTTGAAGTCCCTGTCGCAGTGGTCCGATCGGGTGAAGCTCCCGTTGACCGTGATGACGCCCCTGGGTCCTGGCATCTTGAGTAGCAGGTACGCGTAGTGTGGTACTTCTAGGAACCTTGCGAATGCTACACGCCCGAGGATGGCGTGGTATTGTGATGGCCAGTCCACCACCTCGAACTCGAGCCGCTCGCATTGGAAGTTATCCGGCTTGCCGAAGATGACGTCAAGCCATATCTTTCCCAGGGGTAATATGCCCTTTTCTGGAACGATGCCATGGAACGTTGTGTCTGGTTGTTCCAGGCTGCACAACGGGATACACATTGCTGCTAGAGTGCTTGCGAACATCAGGTTGATGTCGTTGCCGCCGTCCATGAAGACGCGGCTCATCTCGAAACCTCCGATCTGCGCCTCAAGCACCAGGGCAGCATGACCTGGGCGAGGGACCTGGCAAGGGTGATCCGAATGGCTGAACGTGATGCAGGACTATGATCCGCCGAGGTACTCAGGGATGGCGGGTGGAGATGTCACAGCCAGGTTGATCTGTCGGGTGATTTTCTTCTGCACCCTATTCGTTGGGCGCCCCTTCTGGATCATCAGTGCCCCTTTTGGCGGGGGTACCCGTGCCCACCGTTATTTTGTGTGGGTGCGGTTGGGTGATTCGGGCCTCCTGCGGGTGGCGGTGGAGGAGCTTCATGCGCGACCTCGCCTGGTGCGGGCGCGTTCCCGAATCCGGGGTTTGGGGCATGCTGCCTCATCTGAGCCATGCTTTCGCTGAGTTTCTGGAACTCGCAGCAATCCTTAAGCATGTGGCTTGCCTTCTTCTTGCCATCCTGCTTGTCGATGTAGAAGTGGATGGTGCATGGACCCGACAGTTTTTGTCGTCGAGGGTCCATCGTCGCTGATGGCCGCACGACCGTATGCCGGGGCGTCCCCCGTCACGGAAATTGTTTCTGAGGTAACGCCGCTGTTGCGGTTACCGTCGTTGCGGCGGTCGGCGTAGCCAGCCGCGACCATGTTGGGTCTGTCGCGATCGTCGTAGACGCGCGGTCTTCTCTTGCTACGGCGTTCACGTCGCTGACTGTAGTCATCCTCCTCTTCCGAGTGCGCTCGGTGAACGGAGTCCTCGCCGTCGGCCCATCTGTTGGCGATGTCCATGAGGTGGTCGAGTGTCTTGGGCTTGACGCGTCCAAGTTCTTCCTTGAAGTCCTGGCGCTTGACACCGACCTTGAAGGCGTCGATGGCCCTTTCTTCGGAGATGTGCGCCGTGGAGTTCTTGGTGTTGGACCAGCGCAGTATGTACGAGCGAATGGATTCGCCCGTTTGTTGGGTGAAGGCTCGCAATTCTTCGACCGAGGCAGGCCTCTTGCTGGTGCCTTTGAAGTTTTGGACGAAACTGTACGCCAGCTCCTCCCAACTTCGGATGGACCCTGAGGATAAGCTGCTTAGCCAGATTCGAAAGTTGCCGGTACCGTTGAAGGCATTGCATGGCGGTTTCCCTGCTTCCGCCATGCAGCTTGACGGACGACAAGTGGTCACTGAGCCACGCCTTGGGGTCCTGTGTGCCGTCGAATTTCGGAGTGTCCGAAGGGAGATTGAAGTTGCACGGCATCCGTGTCTGATGAACGGATCTGCTGAAGCATCGAGCTCCGCAGAGTTCTCCTTCGTCTTTGTCCATCTCGGATTCAGACGAGCATACGTGCTTGGCGCGTGCCTTGTCAATCTTGCGCTGTGTTAACTCGTTTCGAGCATCGTAGTCGCGGCTGCGATGGCGTGAGCTCTTATGCCTTCGAGGAAGGTCATGCTCTTCGTCCTCGGATGAGGGCGTGGGGCTGCGGTTGAATCTGACCGCGGCCTTCTTTTTCGGCTCCGCAAGAGCTTCTCCGTGGAGCGCGGCTCCGACGAGTCCGAGCCCGGTAAGCGCGGATTTGTGCATGGCCCTCTTCGGGTCCCCCTCCGGAGGTGGGTGGGACACGAGGTATGCGGTGGCTGCCATGATCGCAGATTGCGGTGTTTTTGGGATGACGTTGCCGTCGGCGTCCATCTCCATGAAGGACGCATTGAGGGCTCGAGTCACCTCGCGGCGCTCTTTGGGGTCCATGTTCTCCATCCGAGAATGGTGCTTGTTCCCGTTGTTGCCATGTGAGCTGGAGCCGATGCCCATGGCGGAGAGCGCAGCCCGCCGCGCACTGGACTCCGAAGCTGCCTTCTTGCGGTTGTCCAGCTCTTCCTGCATCTTGATCTGCTTCTTGTGCTCCTCGATGAGGAGCATGTGGTATGCCATCAACAGATCTCGTGAGGCATCAGCGGGCAGGATCTTGTTGCCTGCCACGGCCTCGCGTGCTTGAGTCCATCCCTCCTCGTCGAGGTGGATGACCCGATTGTTGTTTTCCCCGTTGGGTAGGGGGATTGGCTTCTTCTGTTTCCACCGTTTCTACCCTGCGGGTTGGGTGGAGGATTGTGCTCTTGATCCTGGATGACCGCGGCGCACTGGTAGCGCTTGTAGATCGGATCGCTGCTGCCGCAGCTTTCGGATCCGGAACCGTAGGTTCCTTCGTCCGATGGCGGGTCGCACAGATCGGAGTTGCAGCTGCTGCTGTCATAGGACTCATCTGTTGACGATGTGGTGCGTAGCATAGGGTTTGGAACCCATGAAGCGGGCCTGATCGATGGCAGGGGCACCCGCTCTAGGAGGTGGAGAGTGCCGATCTGCCCCACTTGGAAGCGGAAGCTCCCGAACAGGATCTCGAGCCCGTCGCCAATGGGCTCGAAGTCCTTCATGGTAGCCGGTGAGTGGGCGATGAAGTCGAAGGAGCCGAAGAGGATATGATTCTCCGTCGCCGCGGAGTTGTAGATCGCTCGGGTTGGGACCGTCACGATCGCACAATCAGCGTCCCCAGTTCCCACAGACGGCGCCAATTGACGAGGTTTCGACTTGTCAATGCCCATTGTTATGGACTTGGGTTTTGGAGAAGATGGGGATGTTGGAGATGGCGGAACGGTTAGCAAACAAGCAACACGGGGACACAAGGTTTACCCAGGTTCAGGCCCCCGGAGGGAAAACCCTACTCCTGCTTGTCTGCTCTTGATTATGGCGGAACCGAAGGTTACAGGGGTGCGCAGATGCAATCTGGCGTGGAGGTGTCTATGCGAAAGTATGAAGTCAGAGATCTAGGTCATGCCCTCCTAGCCTTTATATAGAGTTAGGCAGGTCCCAGGCATAGATCGAGTCGGTTACAGGTTTTCGGGTTTACCCCTTTGAATTTTATATCTACTCTAGTCTTGCTCTCCAAGGATCCTAAGGCGTCATGGTCCTTGGCCACCCGAAAGTCTTCATGGGCCGGCGTATATTTTCCATGGGCCTTCCTTGGGCTAGACCAGGTATGCTAATATCGTGTACCCATGGGGTATAACCATGTCAGTTTGATATTGTCTTGGGGCCATACGGTACAAAAGCATCCTCGCCATAAAATTTAGACATGACCTCCATCATGCGACATGCACATTAGAAAAACAACTTAGGAGGATGCCCTGAAACAACTTAACATAATAGCAGCAGCAAGTTAGTAACAGTCAGACATCACAAACCTGTTTCCAAGTTGCAATTATGCGTAACTTCAGAACTCTTTCTAAATCACGGGATACCCTATGCGATCTCAAGTACTTCACAAGCGATGGCCTTTCTATCAAAGGATAGTTGTGTTCTGCGATGAAGTAGGTCACCTGCCACTTGTTATCAATGAGTTTGACGAACATTTTAGCTTGGCAATTTGTTTGTTTGATACTTTCCCTCTTGCGCTTAACCCCAAATTTGCTGCTACTTTTTTTTGATGAACCACTCTTCCGAGCTTCAACATTGCCATCATCAAGCTGAACAGGGCTAATATCTTCTACAATAGTCATTCTCTCTTGTTGCTCCTCCTCCTCTGTTTTAGTCCTACGAAACTTGTTGCACACAAACTATTGTTTAACGATCTGATCTATGTTTCTCCCTTTCTGAGATGTGTGAGCTTTGATAGAAAAACCCAGATTGAGAGCATAAGCATTATAATGTGCTTTTGCACTCGAAATTGTGTCAAACCTCATCCTAGGAAAGTCTCCTGCGGATTGGATGCAACTTCCTCGTTCATGTCAGCTCCATTAACATCACCTTCCCCCAAGTTAGGATAGGTGGTCGAATCCGTAGGAATAGTAGACGCGGGAATACCATGGTCACCAGCAGGGGACAACTCTCTGTTATGTTGCGGGCCCCTACCACTTTGTTCATCAGACTGACCGCCAAGAGTGGCTACCCTCTCATCAACCGCTGGATCCGGAGATTCTCCAACAAACTCTGCCGGACCTGCCTGAGTGCAGTATAACAGCTCCATGTCAGGAACACCACCATCTTCTGTAGGGGGACATTAAGATCGAAAGTTGACATCTGATACAAAATAAAACGCGACGGTTAGGATTTTCTTTTGTTGCCTCTGTAATCTGTTCTTTTTTTTGTACATGCACATCCATGCTATTTCTTTTTTCTGGATACTTTACTGATTTTTGGTTCCTGTTTCATAACTAACTTGGTTCTTTTTTATAACTAAGTTGGTGCCTTCTACATAACTAACCTGGTTCCTTTTTTTCTTACCAGATTACTTCACAGGAGAGAGGATAGTGTGTGGAGGCAAAGCAAAATCAAAAGATGTAAAAAATCCAGAAGGAGCTACCAAAAGGATGACAAAGTCAAAAACGACAAAACCTAATCAGCAAGTTGAAAAATTCACATGAACCCAAGAAAAAAACTTTTTTTTGTTGCACACTGTTAGAAAGCTTTCTTTTCTGTTGTTCACCTTTTCTGCCCAGGCAGGATCTGTTGGATCTGGGGGATGGCTGTGCTTTTGTGTTTTGTGGATGATGTTTCTTGAATTTGTGTTTGATTTGTGTGCAGGATTTTTTGTGTTGGATACTTTCTGAGAGAATGGGATGGGGAGATGGAGAGGGGGAGATTTTTACCTTTTTTTACAGCTAGATGAGTTGCACCTGGAGGATCTTCTGTCTATGTCCTCTTTTTTTTCAAAGCTAGAGGAGTTGCATCTGGGGGGATGGATAGCTGGAGGAGATCTGGAAGCCATGGAGAACTGGAGGAGGAAGAAAGAATAGGGGGAGGGTGGGGGAGGAGATCTAGGTTCTTTTACTTGCAGGAAAAAAAGATGGAGACGATGGGGTAACCTGGGGTGTGACGGGGTTGTGGTGTTTTTGTCGGGGTGTGATGGGGATGGCTGGGACGGGGATGGGGGCGCGCGGTGGGACGGGGGGGCGCGCGGGGAGTGTGGGATTTTTCAGGCCGAGTGCTGCCTAGTACGGACGGGCATCCAGATGCCGGCTAGCGTTGTCCCTTTTTAAATAAGAAAATTTACAACTGGCTAACTCCATTCGCCTCTTTTCCCCGCGTCATCCCTTACTTCTAAGGAGATGCGCACAAGTCAAAGTGAAACTGAGCGATGATGAGTTGCACTTAACACTACTGTCGTTCGATGATGGATGAACGGTTTCATATATATGGATGAAAGTTTCTTGACGTCAAACAATTTTTATGGGCATTGTTAACATTAAAAGGGTTACTTTGTTATTATTGATGGACCAAGTGTTCAAGTAGGTCACACCTACTTCTTTTAGTTGGTTTTTAAAAAACTTCCGTACCATGCATATTGATGTACCACCAAGCGGGGGTGAGCCCCGTGCGGGCGTCATAGCTTATTTTTTTAATATAAACTAACTATAATTTATTAGCTGGTAGTGCCCAAATGGCGACTGGCGAATTGCCGAATTTTGGCGACATGCCGATCCCCTCCTCCTCCTAATGATTTCCTTCTGATTCTTCCTTAGATTTGTTTTCCGATTCTACTCTGTCCCTAATATTTCTTCCATCCTTCCGTTGATCCGTTTCTTTCCTTTGTTTATTTCCCATCTTTCTCTAGTCTTCCCTCGATCCTCTATATTCCCCATAAGAGGAAAAGGCTCATATGTAACCTTATTGATACTAAGTTGTTCTTCCTCATCCTCGGCTAACTAAGCTCGAAGTAGACGGATCTTTGATTCTGTTGGTTCTTGGTTTGTCCCCTTTAACATCTCCCTATATCTGTGGAGTAGCAGCAACCCCTAGTTCAACACCTTCAAACCCCAACCTTGGAAGATCCGAATCTTTTCAGTCTGATTGGGCAATAAGAGGCGTGGCTACTCTAGGTCGTATCCATTCATCCAGATCCCACCAGCGCTCACCCTAGATAGACAAAAAAACTCGCGGTCCTCGGTCAAACTCCCCCAAGACGCCATGAAACTGATTGGATGGAACTGCCAAGGTCCACGCAGAAACTTAGACACGTCTAAGAAAATGGGTTACCTAGCAAAATTGATGTCTTCAACAGGGGCACATGTAACCTTCATTTTTGAAATTAGGACCTCTAAATACAATTCCGCGCAGCTGAATAGTCGATTTAATATAGCTGATAGCTTTGTTGTTCCTTCCGTTGGGCTCTTGGGAGGACTCTGGCTCTTGTGGAATGATGAAGTCAGAGTCACTGTCAAGTTCTCTAGCTTCCATTTGATCTTAGCTTCGGTTATTCATATTGGTTGTGGTATGGAGTTTATGCTAGCTTGTGTTTATGGGGACCCTCACCATCGACTTACTAGGGTGATTTGGGAACAAATTTCCACTTTTGTGCATGATAATCTTGGCAAACCAGTAGTTTGTTTAGGAGATTTTAATAATATCATGTGTGATGCAGACACAACTTCCACCAATGTAAATAAATCTCATATGCGTGCTTTCAACTCGTATGCCAAGCAACGTGGTCTCTTTGATCTTGGCTTCAGTGGTCCAGCGTATACCTAGACAAACAAGCGGTTTTCCTCGATGCCTGTGTTTGAAAGATTAGATCGTGGTTTGGCAAATGCTGAATGGTGCAGTCTGTTCCCTAATACAAATGTTTTCAATCTTCCTCTTATGTTCGGTGACCATCCACCTATTCTTGTAACTACGGAATCTCAATTTCGAAAGCCAAAACTAAGTTTCAAATTTGAAAATTGGTGGACTATGGAAGAGGATTTTCAGTCAATTGCAAAATCTTCTTGGTTATCTTCAGCCAATAGGCCTTTCCATGCGCGAACCACTAATCTTGCAGGAACTCTCAAACAATGGTGCAAGAAGAAGAAACCTCTCAGTCAACAATTGGATGCCATTCAAGACCAGATAAATAATATCCAAATACAGCCGATCGAGGTACGAAACTGTAGGGGTTCGTAGCATGGAAAACAAAAAAAATTATATCACATGAACACACACAAGCCAAGATCTACTAGATTGTAGCAACGAGTCGATAGAGTACTAACCCTTGAAGATCCAAAGCAGTTAACGAGATCTTCTCGTGGATGATGTAGTCATTCACTTGCCGATCTCAAGATCACGTAGACGATCCTTCCGGCGCCGCGTTCCGGCAAATTTCCCGCAGTCGGTCACACGTACGGTACTCGATGAAGACCTTCCTCTCCCTTGTTCCAGCAGACGTGGAGGTTGTAGCTCTCTCCTCGCGATTCCAGCAACATGACGGCGTGGTGTCGGAAGTAGAGGGGAGATCCCGCAAGGCTTCGCCTAAGTCGGAGCGGGTATGGTGGAGTAGAGAGAGGACCTCGGCGATCTAGGGTTAAGAGGTCCGAGAGGTTTATAGGTAGCCAGCGGCTAGGGATTATCTAGACTGTGGTTTTGAGGAGATCTAGGGCAACCGCATCTAGAGGGGGGCGACTGGCCTAGGGTTTCTTGTGTAGGTCAAGGGGGAAGCCCCCTCCCCTCTATTTATGAGAGGGATGGGCTGTTGGGGAAGGGGATTCCTTCCCCAACTCCACCTCATGGGTCAGCGGCAAGGGAGAGGGAGGAATCCTCCCTTAGGTAGGATTCCTTCCCTCCCTCCACTTGGAAACCATTGTTCCAGTTTGACTTTTTCAAACTGCCTTTTTGACTTTCAAATTAAGTTTGATTTATCTCTTCCAAGTGTCCAGCCAAGTGACCTAGAACATGATGCAACCATTCCACTTTGTCATGACACATCCATGTATCCTTCCCCTTTCGGATCGGTGAACCTTCTAGACCCTTCTAGAACATTTTGGTGAAAACACCGGAACCATTCCCGAACTCCGGAATTGAACTTTCCTTATATGAATCTTATTCTGCGGACCATTCCGGATCTCCTCATGATATCCCGGATCCCATCCAAGACTCCTAACTACATTTGGTCTCTTTACTCACATTCCATATCTACTAAACAACATTGAATCCTTAAGTGTGTCTCCCTACGCTTCGTGAATTATGCAGACATGATCGATACTCTTCTCCGATAAATAACCAATAGAGGAATCTAGAAATTCATATGGATCCCACATATTTATATGATTACTTAATGATCGAGTGAACCATTTACATACGATACCAATTTCCCTTTGTCTCGCGATACTTTACTTATCCGAGGTTTGATCGTCAGTATCTCCGCATACCTAGTTCAACCTCGTTATTGATAAGTACTCTTTACTCATTCTTGTGATATGTGATCCCTTGTGATCCAGTCACATGCTTGCAAGATAATTGGATGATATTCCACCGAGAGGGCCCAGAGTATATCTATATGTCATATGGATGGACAAATCCCACTCTTGATCCATGTGCCTCAACACATACTTTATGAACACTCAATGCCACCTTTATAACCACCCAGTTACAAAGTGGTGTTTGATGTCATCAAAGAATCCATCCAGTGATGGTTATTAACATGATCTCATGGTCGAAGGATTTAGGTTACTATGTATCTGAAAGCTTATAGAAAGTGAACTATTTTAAATGACTTGATCTTATGCTACACTTAACTTAGGAGTATGTCCATCACATCATTCTCCTAATGATATGACCTTGTTGTTAATAACATCTCAATGTTCATGATCAGGAAACCATGATCATATATTAACCAACAAGCTAGTTTAACAAGAGGCTTTACTAGGGACTCTTTTATGTTTACAAACCACACAAGTATTAATGTTTTCGGTTAATACAATTATAGCATGGTATGTAAACATTTATCATAAACATGAAGATATGATAATAATAACTTTATTATTGCCTCTTGGGCATATCTCCAATAGTCTCCCACTTGCAATAGAGACAATAATATAGTTTCAAACCTTTGTGCATTCAACACCTATAGCTTTGGTTAACTGATCTTCGGATCCAACACTTTCAGGTCCGTGTGTAATTGCATGTCTTTGCCTCTCTACGCATCACTTATTCTCTAATAAGATGGCATTTTATAAATTTGGTCCTTTGGTAAGACCTTTAGTTACTTGGGGTTAAAACATGTTGATAATATTATCGTACAATATATCTTCATAGTACTATCCCGCTGTGAACCACACCTAGTTTGCCAACAAACTACTTGACACAAATGCCCTCTTTTGCTGCTACAATAGTAGTCATATACCTAGCCTTTTGTTGTAGTATCTGTCATAATGTCTTAACTTTGGAACTCATCCAAATCCATTATGGAACTTACTTTCCATTATATTGTGCCACCCTTAGTTTAGATTGAGATAAACTTAATTTCTACTTTGTGACAAAACTAGTATCAATGTAGCACATTACAATGAACTAACCATCTATTTGTCACCTTTACAAAAATAATATATTCTTAGTTCTTCCAAAAGATCATAAGAATATCCTTAGTATCATCCAATGATCATCTTATGAATCATTCTGTTATATGCTCATAGATCATAGGACATATCTGGATATGTACATATCACGGATTGATTGATAAACACTCATTGTGATTTCAATCATCAAATATCATTTAATCCTTTCCGTGTGGCAAGAACCTTTCTTGTCATTTCCATATTGAACTCATTCAATATCTCATCTATGTACATTTGGCACAACCATAATAGCGTCTCAATCTATCCATATAGATATTGATGCCAAACATTCGGTTTTTTGCCTAAGTCTTTCATCGAGATGAAATCCTTAACTTCTGTAAATAAAATATACATAATTTCCAATCAACAATATGTCTTTCACATAATGCATTAGAAATATGACTTAGCACTTCCACTTAATTTCTTGCAAATGCAAGCATCTTCATCGTCTCCGATGAAATTGAACCTTTTAACAGTTTCATTACGGTGAAGATTCCAACTCCACGATGCTTACTTCAACCATTGAGGTTTGCATACGCTTTTAGCATCTTTTGAATTAACAAAACCCTTTGGACCGTGTTATGTAGACGTCCTAGTAACCATTCTATTAGAAGAACTTGTTTTGTTTATTCAACTATCACATAACAAAATTATTTGTAGTGTTTGCTACATTAATCCGTCTAGACTAAATATCGCTATGAAAGATCAAATCTTGTCATAGTCAACCTTTGAACATTTTCGTGAACTCTTTCCCAACATGTCGACTATTTCATAGATGTGAAACATCCATGTTTATTTCTTTATAGATTCAAATACGACCGTAAGGTTTTTACACCTTTCAGTGGGTCTTCCAAGTTTAAAGCTTGATTTCTCGTGTATGGAACTATCACGAATTTTATGGCTTCAAGCCATTTTGATGGAGTCAGGGCCCATCATCGCTTCTTTGTATGTAGTCGTTTCATTATTGTCAAATAATGATTTAACTCTCAAATCTTAGTATTTGATTGTTTACCCGACCAACTTGGTTCAATAGGAACTTAGACCTCCGTGACCACAACCTTTGAGGCACGTGAGCCATGAGCATTGTTGCTGCCTCCGGGATGCTTTCCGGTGCTGCGCAACTTAGCACATATAGCTAATGTTCTTTTAACCTTATTAAAGTTCTATTGTCCTCCCACTTAACTTTTTACAAAAAAAATTCTTCTAAAATAAAATTGACGTTCTAAGTGACAAACACTTTTGTCTTTGGTGTTATGGAGGAATACTCAATGGTTATTCGAAATAACATACAAAGACATGTTCATCCGACTTTGGTTGCAAACATCTTGCTTATGCATAGCATACCAATGTTTAAGACAACTTGGGTTTTATCCCAACCCATAACTCATATGGTGTCATTTCAACAGGTCATGATAGAGCTCTTTTCAGTGTAAAAGAGGTAGTCTCTAAAGCTTTAATCTTTAAAATATAATGGCAACTTTATAAATTACACGTTTGATCTTACCATGTTAAACAAGGTTTCATTACATATCTCGAACGCTCCATACTACTATGATGTTTTTCGAGAAACATAAATTTATGAAATGATTCCTTAAATCTTTAGGTGTTTTTGATAAAACTTGTAACTCAAATATCTTTCTCTATGATCCTATCATAAATTCTTTATATTATTGTTACAATGATTTTCTACTTCATCTTGAAAGTCTTTGAACTTTTTCAAATGTTTCATACTTAATCCTCATTAAGTAAATATACATATATTCACTCAAATTTTTGGAGAAAGCATATGAAGTAGAAATTCATCGCTCTTGAGTACACATAATGAGCTTTATACAACAATATGTACAAGTTCCAATAATCTAGTCATTCGTTCCCTTTTGGCCTATGAACAGAGTTTTAATTATCTCTAGGAAAGTTTCACAAGCGTCATTTGATCGAAATCAAAAGACTCCAAAATTCCATCAACATGGAGTTTCTTCATGTTTTCTGTCCATTATAATTTAAATGGCTGATACGTCCATTTTGCATCACTATTTTATATCATAATTTACTGTTATTCATTGATATATTTCATATTAAGAGATGATACTTATGTTATTCCATCTATTTTGCATGTTTGATGACTTTTGGAGGATGAACCGCCGGAGTCAAGATTCTGATGGAAAAAACGTTGTCCAGATGCAATATTTCCGAAGATCAGAAAATCCCAGAAAATATACGAAATTTCCTATTTTTCCATATAACGAAGATAGCCAGAAGGAGAAGTGGAGATGGGCCACAGGGGGCCCACACCACCCCCTGACGCGGGTCCCCCCTGAGCCACGCCACCAGGTGGGGTGGCCACCCTGGCCCACCTCTGGCATCACCTTTTGGCATATACAATCCTCCCGAGACCCTAATACTCAGGGGGCGACCACAGAAAGATTCCGCCGCCTCTGTGGGGGCGGAAACTATAGAGAGAGAAAGAGCTCTCCGGCAGGCAGAATTCTGCCAGGGAAAGAGGGGAGATCGTCACCATCAACACCGTCATCAAGCTAGACTTCATCGAGATCATCATCATCTTCACCATCATCTCCACCAGCACCATCACCACCACTCCATCCCGTTGTAACAATTGGGTTGAATCTTGCATAGTTCTTAGGGGAAACTTTCCCGATGTTGATTACTTGTTGTAGTTGATGCTATTGAGTGGAGACCATTGGATTATCGTTTATGTTCAGATTGTTACTTATCATTATTTCATCTCTGATCTTGATCCATATGATGTCTCGTGAGTAGTTTGTTTAGTTCTTGAGGACATGGGAGAAGTCATGTTGTTAGTAGTGGAATCATGTTGAGTAATATTTAATGGTTTGATATTTAAGTTGTGGTGCTATTCTTCTAGTGGTGTCATGTGAACGTCGACTACATGATACTTCACCTTTATGGGCCTAGGGGAATGCATTGTGTATTTGGCTACTAATTTTGGGGTTGCCAGAGTGACAGAAACCTAAACCCCCATTAGGAAACCATTGCACAAGGGAGTGTAGGATCTCAGACTTTAATGTTGTGGTTAGATTTTTATCTTAATGACTTTCTTATAGTTGTGGATGCTTGCAAGGGGTATAATCACAAGTATGTATTAGTCCAAGTAAGGTCAGTACATTAGCATAGATTTACCCACACAACACTTTTCCAACCAAAGAAGATTAATCAACTATATGAAGCGAAAGCACTTGACAATATTCCCGGTGTCCTCGAGAAAGGATTGGGCCACTTGCTGTAATTATTATTATTGTCTCTTATTTACTAGCACTTTATTTATCTACATTATCAAAAAATCCTAAAAATCTGTTTGCTAAGTATTTACAAAGAATCCTTGATCCAAACCACTTGTCAACACCTTCTGCTTCTCGTTGGGTTTGACACTCTTATTTATCGAAAGTACTACGATACACCCTGAAAGGATACATATGCCGCCTAGAGGGAGGGTGAATAGGAAGTTTAAAACTTTTTCGAGAGTGGCTCGACAAAGGCGGAATTAAACTTGTGTTTACTTTTTCAAGCACAAAACCTCGAACAACTAGGGTACACCTATGTTCACCAACAACTTATGCTAAGCAAGACAAGTAACTATGTGATAGAAAGATATAGACTTCAAGCATGGAGTTTATCACAAAGTAAGGTGCATAAGTAAAAGCTCGGGTATAGAGATAACCGAGGCACACAGGGACGACAATATTTTATCGAGTTCCTCCCAACATGGAGTACGTCTCGTTTGGAGAGGGGTGGTATAAAACCACCTACGCCACAAAAGTCCTCCACTATTCTCCTATGAATCTAACCCCAACGGGATCAATCCGCACTTCCACTATTGGTGCACTTGTCGGTGGCAGTCCGGAACCTCTCACAAGGTTGGAGCACTTCTCCACAACTTAATTGGAGGCTCCCAACAAACAAGCTTGGGAAAGCTCCACAACTTAATTGGAGGCCCCAAGTAATCCACAACCTGCAACACAACCAAACCGTCTAGGGTTTGAAGAACCCAAGAGTAAAAAGCTTCTCAATTTTCACTCACCAAATCCTCCGAGGAGAACTCAAACCGATGCACCGAATGCAAATGGAAATAACACCACAAAGGTGCTCCAATCCTTCACTCTCAAGTTCCAACAAAGCTACTAAAGCTATTGGGTGAACAAGAGAGGAGGAATCAAAGAGGAACACAAAATCCCCAAAATCTAGATCCCAAAGATACACTCACAAAGAGATGTTTTGGTTTGGTCAAAACATGGATCTAAATCTCCTCTCTCTTTCACTCAAATATGGGCAAGAATCATTGGAGGGGAATAGATTAATCAAGCTTTAAGATCTAGAGCAAATGGGGGCAAAGCTTGAACAAATAGAGAAGGAAGAAGCACTCAAAAAGACAAAAGGAGAAAAGCTTATAAAGGGGTCAAACCAAATCTGTCCATTGGGGCAATTTTTCTGAACGGACCAGTAGTACCGGATGACCCAACCAGTAAAACCAGGGAAAAACGAAGCAGTAGTCAGCGAGCAGGTGCGCGAAAGTGGCGGCGGCAACAGGGACCAACATGCGGGGTCAGCAAAGCGAGGGTGTGGGGCCAGCGCGAGGAGGAGTGGGCGAGCGTGTGCGCCAGTGCTGAAAATCGGGGCAAGCGCGGGGCCAGCAGTCAATGGGGGAAGTGGGCATGCACGGGATCCAGGTAGCGCGCGGGCGAGCGAGCGATGCAAGCAGCGCTGGAGAGAGGGGATCGAGGCTGCACGAGCCCGCGCGAGAAGCGAGGCGGTAGCACGCAACATGTCAACACGCACGCTGCTGGAGCAAGCGTCCGCATGACGGTGGAAAAACAAGCGGCAATCTGGGCCAGGCGTTCGAGCTGGCCAAGATTACCGGACCATCCGGGCGGTAGTACCGGGCTGAACCGGTAGTGCTGGCTGGATCTATCGGGCCAGGCAGAAGCTGCGCGCGTGGGTACTGGCATGTCTAGTACTGGGCCATGTAGTACCGGACGACCTACAAAAATCTTTTTCTTTATCCTTTTTCCAATAAAAACGATAGATATTAAAACGACTATAAATTTTGATTGGTAAGAAGATGACATGAGCTACCCTATAAAAAGAAGACGACATGAAAATATTGAATATCACCAAGCGAGAATACTTCATATATTTTATAGTGTGATACCTCACTTGGTGAGAATCCAGAAAACATCCAAGAACAAACTCGCAACAAGATATAAAGGGGAGATCCGATATTGATGAACAAGATCTTGTTTTGGAGATTAACACAAGCTCTATATCCTCACATGGATAAGACCAAATAACAACCAAATACGATGATGCAAGTATACAAAGGTTTGAACTCTCTCCGAACGATATGATCAAGTTACTCATTCGAGATCCCCTCTTGATAGTATGGCTATCTATCCTAAACCCGGTCTCCCACTAACAACATGAGACCGGCAAAAGGGAAAACCTATCAAGATTATACCTTTGACTTGAGCAATCCACTTGAGCTCGATGTAGACGATCTTGCCCTTCTCAACATGGAACGCCTTTCTTGATTTTTCATCATCGATCCATGATCACCGAGGATGGCAAGCATCAAACATCAGATCTTCTATAGATGGCACATTTTGAGCTTGCACAACACATCTTCTTCTTATTTCATCGACCTTGAAGACAACACATGCTCCAAGCGATGCCAATGGACAATTCCTACAAGTGCAACTTAATACACACATTAGTCCATAAAGATTGTCATTAATTACCAAAACCACACATGGGGCCCACATGCTCTTTCACACTCCCTATACTTGTGGGTCATCAAGACTATTTTCTGGTGCCGTTGTCGGAGAGTGAAGCGCTATTGAAGAGTGGAACTGGTAAAGGAAATTTCTACTATGAGTATTGTTTTTATTTCTATCTGTTACTTTATTTCAATATGGATAACACACCTAGTTTCCTATTTTGGAAAGCTACTACCACTGCTAAGATAGTAGATGAACCACCACCTGATGAATTAGATCCTTTTAAAATACCTACGAAAATTGTTGATCGTGTTATGGATAACTACTATTTTGGAGATGGAACTGTCCATCCTGGTGATCATTTTCTTTTTATACATGAATTATGCGGGTTTTTCAAGTGTGTATTACATGTGAAATTGTTTAAAGTTATTATCTATCATTGAAAGATTCTAGGAATGGTATAATGAGCTAAAGAAAGAATGGCTAAAGAATCTTCAATGGGAGGAAATCTCTTCTCTCTTTTATTCTTTTTTTCCTCCTCTAGTAGAGATTCAAAAAATATAATAAATATATAATTTTTATGGAATTTTGGGAAGAGAGAGAGACCCTAGCAGGGGGGGGAGATATTTACTATTGCTCAAAGGTCGATTCATGAGCAATAATATTATTATTATTTTTTTATTTTTTTTATGGCTTATTTTCTGATTATTGGAGGATTCTTGTCTCTTGCTGGATCATTTACACGTATAAAACAAGAAGCTAAATGAGATATTCTAGACCGTATTCAAGAAAATGTTGAAGCATGGGAGAATGACAAAGGAAGAAAGTCAGGTATAAATTATGATTATGAATGCATTAAATCTTTTATGGGAACCGATGACTTTCATAATATTAGTATTGCTTATGGTCCTGATTCCCAAAGTATTGCAAATTATTTTAAGTCCTTTGCCTCTTATATTGAAATTCCCAAAAAGGAATGAACAAGTATCATGCGCCATATAAAGATATTGTTAATTGTGTTCCTGCTAGGAATATTGAAGTTTGTACTGTTGATTGTATTTTGCCTGAACCTTATATTGAGAAAATACCTTTCCATGCTAAGGTAAAGGAACATTCTATGATAATTAGTGTGGTTAACAAAAGTACAAAGAAAGCTGTAAAACCTGATGAACAAATACATGTTGAACCTGCAGTAGCAATTGTTTAAGACCTTGTCACTAAAAATGTAGAAGATGGACACATTATCTTTTGCGAAGATGCTTCTAATATTGTTTCAAATCCTAGTAGAACTAGGAAAGCTAGTGTCCCTGTGCTTTCTGTCAGAATAGGTGATCACTGCTATTATGGTTTATGTGATATTGGTGCAAGTTCAAGTGTTATTCCTTATGAGCTTTACAAAGAAATTATGCATGAAATTGGTCCTTGTGAACTTGAAGACATTGATGTGGTTATTCACCTTGCTAATAGAGAGACTATCTCTTCAATTGGTATTGTAAGAGATGTGGAAGTTCTTTGTGGTAAGACTAAATATCCTCCTGATTTTCTAGTACTTGGTTCAGCTGCTAGTAAAACTTGTCCTATCATTTTTGGTAGACCTTTCTTGAACATTTGTGGAGCTATTATAGATTGTAAGAGGGAGAAAATTTTAACTAAATTTGATGGATAATCCTATGAGTTTAATTTTTCAAAATTTGCTAAAGCTCCTTATGAAAATAAATTGCCTAATGAGGATTTAGAGTTGAACAACTTGCTTATATTGATCCAGTTTTCGACCTTAAACCTCTATTTGATGAGTATAAATATGCTTATTTTGATGATAAGAATGTTTTATGTGATAGTTATATCGTTAATTTTATCCATGACGCTGAAAGTTATTATGAGAGAGGGAAACATGGTTTTATGCATCTCAATAATATTAAGTTTCCCCGCTTTATGTTGAAAGTTTTGATGTTGCACTTGTTTTGCCTTCCTATGCTAGTAGCCCCTTGTTTCAATAAAAATTTTCCTTACAAAATTCCTTTGCATAGGAAGTGGGTTAGACTTAAATGTGTTGGATATTTTCTCCTTGATGCTCTATTTTACTTCAATTCATATTTCCTCTATGAGCATCAACAAAATTATCATGTTTATCTTAAAGGCTATAAAGAAAGAGTTTTTGGGAGGCAACCCATTATATTTTTGCTTTCAGTTTATTTTTGTTATTTGAGTCTTGGAAGTTATTGACTCTATAATAACCTCTCCTTATCCTTTTTGTTTGGTTTTTGTTCCAAGAATAGCCTCTAATGAGAGGGAGGTAAGATTTGGGGAAGTTGCTGCCCTGAAACAGATTTCCGTGCTTCGCTGTAAAAAATCATGAAAAATCCTAAAGCGTCGTACTGATCTGTAATTTTTTGTGTACATGACCCAGGATTTTGTATAACTTTTGTTTGTTTTGCATTTTTTGATTTGAGCAACGGAAGATTTTTGAAAAAAAATCGATATTTACCTATAGGTCTGTTTTGACAGATTTCTGCCATTATTTGCATTTGTCTCTTAAATCGATTTCCTTTTGTGATATTTTGATCACTTGAGTTTTTAGAAGGAGTTACTATAGTAGCTTATGTTATGATGGATGTTTTACTTCAGTTGAAACTGAACCCAAAGGTTTACTATATTGCATACAGTAATGTTGCTAATGAAGATCGTGTGAAGTTTTGAAATAAATTTTCAAGTGTTGGGAGAGAATGATGTAATGAGATGAAGAATAGTTAAAGACTCAAACATTATATTTCTGCAGATTCTTATAATGAAGATATTGATATTATTCAAGTGGTGACTCCGAAAGAATTCATTAAAGACCAAATTCAGGAACCTGCAGAGTCCGTTTTCGAATACGTAAAAGTTCTGGTAAGAAAAGGTTCACAAGAAACTTTCCAATTTATATTTTTGCAGTTTTTATTTAATATATAAGATAATGAGTCAAAAGAGGGATGGAAACAGAGTCCGGGGGGCTCACACCACCCCTTGGCGTGGGCCCACCTAGCCGCGCCACCAGGTGGTGTGGCCACCTCGGAGCTCATCTCCGACCCGTTTTCTCCCAGTACCTTCCTTCTGTCGTTAAACTTTGTGATATATAATCCCTCGAGGTCCGTATATCATGTTCTTGTTGTGTTTTTGTTTCGATCTATTTCTGTCAGGAACTATTCTCAAGTTTAGAAGCACGATGGTCTCCGCCAACGACAAGGGCAAGAAGCTTGAGGAAGATTATCTCCAAGACCCCAAGCAGGAGGAGGAGAAAGAAGTTGAAGTTGATGAAGGAGTGGCGGAAGACAAGCGTCCGCACACCCGCGCCACCATTGCAAGCATTGGAGTGGTGGAAAATCTTGTCAAGCTCAAGAGGACGACACAGATGTCCACTAGAGGGAAAGCTCCGCGTCATTGCCTAGCTCCACGGTCACTTCCTCCACGCATCAAGAATCCCTTCCATACCCTTATACATGAGAAACAATTCTAAAAGATGCCTAAGGAAAAGTTACCCTCCAATTGGGATATGTCTCGTTCTAACCATGCAGGGAAATAATAGTTTGAGAAGGAAGAGTGGGAAAGAATCACAAGGGCTGGGATTCATAGTCCGACATGATCATGAACCGCATTGAGCACAATTTGAAGTTGATTCGTACTCTCACCTTCGAGATTGAGGATTTGAAAAATTGATTGAAAATCTTATCAAGAGAACACCACCACCATCAAAGGAGTAATTCATCATCAGGTTTTGGCATCCCCTTGGTTTGTTCCAAGCTTGGGGGAGTGCCGTGGTATCACATCATTATCTTTCATCTTTTTACCTTTTTAGTAGAGTCATATCATGAGTAGAGAAGTTATCATATAGGATGGTTTGCATTGTGGAAGTATCTCTCCTCTAGTTGGTTATCTATGTATCCCTTGGTGTGAGTGCCGTTATGGAATATTAATGAGAAGTTTCATCATTTACCTTTTGCACATCTTATTTTAGTTTGCAATTTTTGTTATATAATTGATCTTGTTGTTAGTATTGGTATCACTTTGGGAGCATCAAGTAAATTTAGTTGGTTTTGGCAAATCTATCTTTGGTCAGTAGCAACACTACTTTGAGGATTGAATAGGAAAAGATAAAAGTACTTGTAGATATATTATTTAATTTTCTTTCTTTCTTGATTGGCTCATAAGCTTAGTATTCCCAAGCTAATATCTTTTGTGTTTCCAAGGAAGATTGCATGATTGTTTCTATCACTTGTATGTTTGATTTAACTCTTATGCTTGCTACCCAGCCTTGCTAGCCAAAAACCTGTACTGAGAGGGAACGCTTCTCGTGCATCCAAGCCTTGAACTAAAATCTATGCCATTTGTGTCCACCATATCTACCTATTAGAATAATTGCTATTCCAAGTAAATTATCGAGTTTTATCTATCTTCCAAATAAAAACTTTTGTTATGTGAAAATTAGTGATTAAAGCTCTCACGAACTTGATGGCACACTTTATTTTCTTGCACTTAATAAACTTGAACCATTGTGACCATCTATGTTGCTTATATGATTGCAAGTTATATAACTTGGGAGTTAGCAGAACCATGCTGTCATGGGGAACGCTTTCAACACTTGTACATATTTATCCAGTTGATATCATGATCTTTTGTTTATGGGTGTCGGTGGTGTAAAATAAAAGGGGACCTTGTAAGTCCATGGAGTACTGTATATGTGTTAGATAAATTCCTAGGCGGCTAGCCTAAGACATGACTAATCATGGTGGAAACTTGCAGCATAACCATAGTGAGCAATCAATGAAGCATCTTCAGAAAAAAATATAAAAAGGAGAAAAAAGCACCATACTCATGGTAAATAAAAAGATTGCTAAGATGCTCATTGTCTGTTGCCTTGTCATTTTGATATGGGATAGGTCCTGTGTCATGGGGCAAGGGGTACCCCGTTGGCGGTTCTCTATGATATACATATACTTACAATGACAAGAACTTGCTTGTGACTAAAGTTGAATAGCATGAGGAACGACCCTCGTACTCAAGGGACATGAGATTTTCAACCTATGATTTGTCAAGCATATACCTCATATTTGTATCACTTTAACCTTAATAACTTCAAGATGCTTATTATAGGGGCAATGAGATCTCAAAGCTAGTAAGTACCATATTTTTTGGAAGCTATTTATAAAACTTGAAATCCCTGCTTCCCTCTGCGAAGGGCCTACCTTTTACTTTTATGTTGAGTCAGTAAACCTATTCATTTCTATCTAAAGCAAGCATTTGAGTTGTTATGATTCAATCATACATATGTTGATTTATTCAATCTTGTTTATTATGTTCCTTGTTTTGCACAATGCTCTTATCTAAATGAATATGATTTTGAAATCTATCTTTGTTGGTAAATACTGTTATGTTTGAGCAAGAGACTCCTGCAATATAAACTCATTTATAAAAGCTTTGCCTAAAACTAAGTATGATTTGTTAATTGTTCTCTGACCAAGAACAAAGTTTGCCATCACCAATTATAATTTTCTTTGTGCATCTTTATTGTGACCCCCATACTCGTTGCAAGTTAAGTTATATAAGAGTGAGTTGTTTTTTATTATGACTTGTGTATTGATAAATGTTATGCTTCTTGTCTGTATTCTCTTTATCGACACTTCACTCCATAAACCTGTGGTCATGTTTACTGAGTTCAGTTTTCGCTTGGGGACAAGCGAGGTCTAAGCTTGGGGGGAGTTGATACGTCCATTTTGCATCACTATTTTATATCATAATTTACTATTATTTATTGATATATTTCATATTAAGAGATGATACTTATGTTATTCCATCTATTTTACATGTTTGATGATTTTTTTGAGGATGAACCGCCGGATTTAGGATTCTGACGGAAAAAGTGATGTCCAGATGTAATATTTCCGAAGATCAGAAAATCCCAGAAAATATATGGAAATTCCTATTTTTCCAGAAGACGAAGATAGCTAGAAGGAGAAGTGGAGATGGGCCACAGGGGCCCACACCACCCCTGGCACAGGTCCCCCTAGGCCGTGCCACCAGGTGGTGTGGCCACCCTGGCCCACCTCTGGCATCGCCCTTTGGCGTATATAATACTCCCAAAACCCTAAGACTCGGGAGGCGACCATAGAAAGATTCCGCTGCCTCTGCAGGGTGGAAACTACGGAGAGAGAAAGAGATCTCCGGCAGGCAGAATTCTGCCGGGGAAAGAGGGGAGATCGTCTCCATCAACACCGTCATCAAGCTAGACTTCATCGGGATCATCATCATCTTCACCATCATCTCCACCAACACCAGCACCACCACTCCATTCCGCTGTAACAATTGTGTTGAATCTTGCATAGTTCTTAGGGGGAAACTTTCCCGGTGTTGATTACTTGTTGTAGTTGATGCTATTGAGTGGAACCATTGGATTATCGTTCATGGTCAGATTGTTACTTATCATTATTTCATCTCTGATCTTGATCCATATGATGTCTCGTGAGTAGTTTTTTTAGTTCTTGAGGACATGGGAGAAGTGATGTTGTTAGCAGTGGAATCATGTTGAGTAATATTTAATGGTTTGATATTTAAATTGTGGTGCCATTCTTCTAGTGGTTTCATGTGAACATCGACTACATGATACTTCACCTTTATGGGCCTAGGGGAATGCATTGTGTATTTGGCTACTAATTGTGGGGTTGCCAGAGTGACAGAAACCTAAACCCCCGTTAGGAAACCATTGCACAAGGGAGTGTAGGATCTCAAAGTTTAATGCTGTGGTTAGGTTTTATCTTAATTACTTTCTTGTAGTTGCGGATGCTTAAAAGGGGTATAATCACAAGTATGTATTAGTCCAAGTAAGATCGGAACATTTGCATACGTTCACCCACACAACACTTGTCCAACCAAACAAGATTTATCAACTATATGAAGCGAAAGCACTTGACAATATTCCCATGTGTCCTCGAGAACGTTTGGTCATCTTAAGTAATACAACCGGCTTGTTCTTTGCTAAAGAAAGGATTGGGCCACTTGCTGCAATTATTATTATTGTCTCTATTTACTCGCACTTTATTTATCTGCATTATCAAAAACCCCTAAAAATCTGTTTGCTAAGTATTTACAGTGAATCATTGATCCAAACCACTTGTCAACACCTTCTGCTCCTCGTTGGGTTTGACACTCTTATTTATCGAAAGTACTACGATACACCCCCTATACTTGTGGGTCATCAACAACGATGTCACTTCCTAAGTGATCTTTCAATCATTTGTCTTTTGACATTTTTATCATTAGTTTTATAGATGTGATTTCTCCAACTAGACTTGTATATCATCCATCTTTTATGGAATACAGAAATTATTTGAACAACCTTTTGTTCTCATAATACCTGATAAAAAAAATCTTGAAGGTAAGCTTTGATATCAACGAGAAACACAATAACTCTATATTTGTTATCGATGAACATCATCACATATTCTCTTGCTAGTAACTTAGGCCATTACAGTTCATGAATTGTGTTGTTTCGTATGATGATTCACACCAACAAATTCAGTATCCAATACTTAACAACCATATTATTTAACAAGCAAATAATACAGCCATAAAAGATATATCCTCTATATACCTAAGCTGAACAATTCTAGTCTTTTCTTTTCTGCCAAATATATCTTAGATTTCTCTTTCATCATTTCCTTTTCTTTTCAGAAGAATCTATCAACATCAATAGTGGCGTCATACAAATGACACATAGTCCAAAGCGTGTATAGCTAAATACTAATATGTTTGGACTTGCACTTTGAAGTAAATCACAATCATCAAATGTTTGGCGTTCTTTTGAATTCCATTCTTTAGTAATCTTTTAGTGTAGTAAACATTTTACCTACATCTTATTTTCATCCTTATCATGGCAATTTCCATGATCAAGCTACTATAGCTTATAACGGCGAATCGAGAGTATAATGTTGCTCTCCAAAACCTTTTGGAGGATTAGGATGACTAGCGTCTCCAACCTTTTCCAAATTCTCATGAAATATGAGAACATAAATTTTGCCATATTATACTCTATCATGTTGCAACCAAAACATCGTTTCAGATATCGCAATATCTTCCACAAATGATGATTTCTGAAAAAATTCTTTCAGCTCCTAAATGACCTTGATATTAAAACAATCTTTTGAATATCAAGAATCATGGAGACAAACATGATACTTATATACTAACACTGGAATTGTTACTCTTGATTTAATACTGATTATCAGACATCACGGAGTAAAGGGAACTTGCTGAAAGTTTGCAATAGGACTTTTTAAACTCTATATTAACACTTCAAAATAATCCGATACTAGTTTGTAAAGTAACTAACCAGAATTCTATAGTTCTATTATCTCAATTAAAACTAAGCATAAGGTGGTAAATGGATGCCAATGACTACAACAACTATGCAAATTCACTTTGATTTAATTTATGATAAATAGTGTTCAACTTTTAATCATATTACTGTTGAAGTCCTACTCAAAACAACATCCCTCACATTGTTTTAGTGATCACATGAACCAAATCCACTACATCAAGTCCGATCATCACAAGAGATGATGTAGTTTCAAAGGCGAACAATCAACATGTTCATCATATCTACTATATGACTCATGCTTTACCTTTCGGTGATCCGTGTTCCGAGACCATGTCTGTACATGCTACGCTCGCCAAGATTAACCTTAGTTTCTGCATGAGCAAATCTAGCTTGCTCCCGTTGTATGCACACGTTGAATCTAGCAGACCCGATCATCACGTGGTGCTTCGAAACAACGAGTCTTGGTAACGGTGCTAACTAAGGATGAACACTTTATTACTTGATATTTTGTGAGAGAGATCATCTTATAATGCTACCATCGCGATCTAAGCAATACAAGATGCATAAAAGGATTACCATCACATGCAATTCATAATATGTGATATGATATGGCCTTTCTTCTTGTGCTTCCGATCTCCATATTCAAGCACGAACATGATCTCCATCATCGCCGGCGTAGCGTCAAGGTCAATGGCACAGCTCCATGGTTGTCGTCCACCAGCATCAACTATTACAACTACTTTGAATAATAGACACGCAGGTCTTAATGAAATTAAAATACAACCATAAGGCTCCTGCTAATTGCCGACTTACAATAAGGATCATTGCATAAACCATATATAATCACAATCATGGCCATATCACATCATAGCACACCCCTGCAAAACAAAGTTAGACGCCTCTAATTTTCTTTGCATGTTTTACGTGGTTTGGGGCTGTCGAATAAGAACCATTCTAACTTATGAATAAGAACCACAACGTTGATACTAGTATTGTCAATCACCCATTGTAAATTGAATCTTTACTATGTTGGGAGAGACATACACCTACAAAGCCACTTATGCAATACAAGTTGCATGTTGAGCATGGAGAAAGTCTTATGAATAATGTCATGTAAGGTTAGCCCGGGCCGCTTCATCCCACCATCCCGCAAGATGCAAAGTACACAAGAAGCAATAGACAACAAAAGCACCAACACCCACAATGACCATTGTGTTCTACTCGTGCAACAGATCTACTCATAGACACGGCTCTGATACCACTATAGGGGTTCATAGCATGGAAAACAAAAAAATTCTATCGCATGAACACACACACACAAGCCAAGATCAATCTACTAGATTGTAGCAACGATTTGATAGAGTACTAACCCTCGAAGATCCAAAGTGGTTAACAAGATCGGATTCTCGTGGGTGATGTATTCGTTCACTTGCCTATCTCAAGATCGTGTAGACGATCCTTCCGGCGCCACGTTCCGGCAGCTCTCTCGCAGTCGGTCACACGTACGATACTCGATGAAGACCTTCCTCTCCCTTGTTCCAGCAGACAGCAGAGGTTGTAGCTCTCTCCTCGCGATTTCGGCAACACGACGGTGTGGTGTCGGAAGTAGAGGGGAGATACCGCAGATCTTCACCTAAGTCGGAGCGGGTATGGTAGAGTAGAGAGAGGACCTCGGTGATCTAGGGTTTAGAGGGCCGAGGGGTTTAGAGGTATCCGGCGGCTAGGGATTAGCTAGACGGGCGGTTTAGATGAGATCTAGGGTAGCCGCATATAGAGGGGGCAGCTGGCCTAGGGTTTCTTATGTAGGTCAAGGGGGCACTCCCTTCCCTCTATTTATGAGAGGGTGGGGCGGTTGGGGAACACCTCATGGGCCGGAGACAGGGGAGAGGGAGGAATCCTCCCTTAGGTAGGATTCCTTCCGTCCCTCCACTTGGAAACCATTGTTCCAGTTTGACTTTTTCAAACTGCCTTTTTGACTTTCAAATTAGAGTTTGATTTCTCTCTTCCAAGTGTCCAGCCAAGTGACCTAGGACATGATGCAACCATTCCACTTTGTCATGACACATCCATGTACCCTTCCCTTTCCGGATCGGTGAACCTTCTAGACCCTTATATAACATTCTGGTGAAAACACCAGAACCATTCCCAAACTCCGGAATTGGACTTTCCTTATATGAATCTTATTCTCCGGACCATTCCGGATCTCCTCGTGATATCCCGGATCCCATCCGAGACTCCAAACTACATTCACTCTCTTTACTCAGATTCCATATCTACTAAACAACATCGAATCCTTAAGTGTGTCTCCCTACGGTTCGTGAATTATGCAAACATGATCGAGACTCTTCTCCGATCAATAATCAATAGAGTAATCTAGAAATTCATATGGCTCCCACATATTTCTATGATTACTTCATGATCGAATGAAACATTTACATACGATACCAATTTCCCTTTGTCTCGTCATAATTTACTTATACGAAGTTTGATCGTCGGTATATCTGCATACCTAGTTCAACCTCGTTACTGATAAGTACTCTTTACTGTTGGAGATATGCCCAAGAGGCAATAATAAAGTAGGTTATTATCATATCTTCATACTTATGATAAATGTTTACATTCATGCTATAATAGTATTAACAAGGAAACCATTAATACTTGTGTGATTTGTAAACTTAATTTGAAGTCCCTAGTATAGCCTCTATACTTCACTAGCTTGTTGGTTGATTGATGATTGTGGTTTCCATATCATGAACATTGAGATGTTATCAACAACAAGATCATATCGTTAGGAGAATGATATGGTGGACATACTCCTATAGACAAGCGTAGCATAAAGATCAAGTCATTTCAATAGTTCAATTGCTATATGCTTTCTGATACATAGTAACCTAATTCCTTCGACCATGAGATCATGCATATCACCTTTACCGGATGGATTCTTTGATGTCATCAAACACCACACCGTAACAGGGTGGCTATAAAGGTGGTATTGAGTGTTCGGAAAGTATTGGTTGAAACACATGGATCAAGAGTGGGATTTGTCCATCCATATGACGGATAGATATTCTCTGGGCCCTCTCGGTGAAATGTCATCCAATTAGCTTGCAAGCATGTGACTGGCTCACAAGGGATCACATATCACGAACGAGAAAGAGTACTTATCGATGTGAGGTTGAACTAGGTATGCGGAGATACCGACGATCATAACCTCGGATAAGTAACATATCGTGAGACAAAGGGAAATGGTATCGTATGTAAGTGGTTCATTCGATCGCAAAGTAATCGTGAGAAATATGTAGCCATATGAATTTCAGATTCCTCTATTGGTTATTGTTCGAGAAGTGTCTCGATCATGTCCGCATAATTCACGAACCGTAGGAGACACACTTAAGGATTGACGTTGTTTGAGTAGTTATGGTATTATGAGAAAGAGACCGAATGTTGTTCGGAGTCTCGGATGGGATCCGGGATATCACGAGGAGATCCGGAATGGTCCGGAGAATAAGATTCATATAAGGAAAGTCCCATTTCGGAGTTGGGGAATGGTTCCGGTGTTTTCATCGGGAACATTCTAGAAGGTTCCGGAATGTCCGGCACTCGGAGGAAGGGTACATGAATGTGTCATTACATATTGGAATGATTGCATCATGTACTAGGTGTTCTTGCTGTCCAAAATAAAGGGTTTATTTAAATCCTAAATTGAAAAGTCAAACGGCTAGTTTGAAAGTCAAACGGCAATTTTGGGAAGTGGGAAGAGGAGGATTGGTGGAGGCCGATTGGAGGGTTCCTCCCTTGGCCGGCACCCCACCAAGCCGACTTGGGGAGGGACTCTCCTCCCCTTGGCCGGCCCTCCCACCTATATAAGGAGGGGCAGGGCTCCCTCCTAGAACACACAAGTTTCCACCTCTAGATCTCCGGTTTAGAGCCGTTTTGGTTTAGAGCTTCTAATTTCTTTATCCAGCGGTTTTGAGCCTTCTAATTTGTTTAGAGCCTTCTAATTTGTGTGTCTAATTAATATACCACAAATATCCACTCTCAAAATCTACACCAAAAAAGCACCGGCTAAAGTCCAAGCCCTGCGGGATCTCCCTCTACTTGGTACCATCATTGTCTTGCGGAATCGCGAGGAGAGTGCTACAACCTCCGCCTGCTGGAACAAGGAGAGGAAGGTCTTCGAAAAGTACCGAACGTGTGACCGATTGCGGGGCGCTGCTGGAAGGATCGTCTGCCGATCTTGAGATCGGAAGAGTGACTACATCACCCACGAATCGCTCTCGTTAACCGCTTTGGAATCTTCGAGGGTGAGTTCCTCTATCGACTCGTTGCTACAATCTAGTAGATAGATCTTGGCTTGTTTGTTTGTATGCGATAGAAAATTTTGTTTTCCATGCTACGAACCCCTACAGTGGTATCAGAGCCGTGTCTATATGTAGATCTGTTGCACGAGTAGAACACAATGGTCATTGTGGGCGTTGATGCTTTATTGTAGATTGCTTTTGTGTACTTTGCATCTTGCGGTATGTTGGGATGAAGCGGCCCGGGCTAACCTTACATGACATCGTTCATGAGACTTGCTCCACGCTTGACATGCAACTTGTATTGCATAAGTGGCTTTGCGGGTGCCTGTTTCTCCTAGCATAGTTAAGATCCAATTTACAACGGGTGATCAACAATGCTAGTATCAATGTTGTGGTTCTTGTTCGTAAGTTAGAACGACACTTATTGAAAGCCCCAAACCACGTAAAATATGCAAAGAAAGTAGAGGCGTCTAACTTTGTTTTGCGGGTGTCTTGATGATGTGATATGGCCATGATTGTGATTATATTTGATGTATGCAATGTTCCTTATTGTAAGTTGGCAACCGCAGAGCCATATGGTTGTCTTTAATTTCTGTTAAGACCTGCGTGTCTATTCAAAATAGTTGTAATAGTTGAAGCTGGTGGACAACCATGAAGAAGCGTCATTGACCTTGATGCTATGCGGTGATTATGGAGATCATGTTCGTGCTTGAAGATGGAGATCGAAAGCACAAAGAAGAAAGGCCATATCATATCACATATTATGAATTGCATGTGATGTTAATCCTTTATGCATCTTGTATTGCTTAGTAGACGACGGTAGCATTATAAGATGATCCCTCATGCACATAAATTTCAAGTTCTAAAGTGTTCACCCTTAGTATGCACCGTTGCCAAAGCTTCGCTTGAAGCACCACGTGATGATCGGGTGTCTTTGATTCCGCGGGTGAATACAACGTAAGCAAGCCAGATTTGCTTATGCGGTAGCTAAGGTTTGATCTTGACGAGCCTAGCATGTACAGACATGGCCTCAGGAACACGGATTGCCAAAAGGTAGAGCATGAGTCATATAGTAGATATGATGAACATGTTGATTGTTCGCCATTAAAGCTATATCAACTCTCGTGATGATCGGTTTTGATGTGGTGGATTTGGTTCGTGTGATCACTAACACAATGTGAGTTATATTGTTTTGAGTGGGAGTTCACCTAGATTAATTTAATTATTAATTAGAACTCAATTTATCATAAACTAAATCAAAGTGAATTTGCATAGTTGTTGTAGTCATTGGCATCCGTTTACCACCTTGGGTTTAGTTATAATTGAGATGATAGAACTATAGAATTCTGGTTAGTTACTTTACGAACTGGTATCGTATTGTTTTGAAGTGTTAATCTAAAGTTTAAAGTTCTATTGCAAACTTTCAGTAAGTTCCGGTTACTCCATGAAGTTTAATAATTGGTATTAAAACAAGAGTGACAATTCCAAAGTGTTAGTATATGAGTATCATGTTTGTCTCCATGATTCTTGATATTCAAAAGATTATCTTAATATCAAGGTTATCTAGGATCTGAAAGAGTTGTTTCAGAAACCATGATGTGTGGAAGATATTATGATATCTGAAACGAAGTTTTGGTTACAACATGATAGAGTATAATATGGCAAAAGTCATGTTCTCATATTTGATGAGAATTTGCAAAAGGTTGGAGACACTAGTTGTCCTAATCTTCCAAAAGGTTTTGGAGAGCAACATTATACTCACGATTCACCGTTATAAGCTAAAGTAGCTTGATCATGGATAAATCCATGATGAAGGTGAATATTTGATGTAGGTAAAATGTTTACTACACCAAGAGTTAACTAAAGAAAGGAATTTGAAAGAACACCAAACATTTGATAATGGTGATCTACTTCAAAGTGCAAGTCCAAAGACATTGGTATTTGACTATACACGCTTTGGACTATGTGTCATATGTATGACTCCACTATTGATGTTGATAGATTCTTTCAAATGTAAAAGGAAATCGAAAGAGAATCTCATAAGTATATGGCAGAAAAGAAAAGACTAGAATTGTTCAGTTTAAGTATATAGATGATATACGTGTTATGGCTATATTCTTTGCTTATTAAACAATGTGGTTCTTAAGTATTTGATACTGAATTTGTTGGTGTGAATCGTCATACGAAACAACACAATTCATGAACTACAATGGCCTAAGTAACTAGCAAAAGAATATGTGATGATGTTCATCGAAAACAAATAAAGGGTTATTGTGTTGCTCGTTAAACATCAAAGCTTGCCTTCAGATTTGTTTTATCGGTATTATGAGAACAAAAGGGTTGTTCAAATAATTGCCGTAATCCATAAAAGATGGATGATTCACAAATCTCGTTGGATAAATCACATCCATAAAACTAGTGCTAAAATTGTCGAAAGACAAATTGATTGAAAGATCACTTAGGAAGTGACATCGCCGTTTAAATTATATTGGAAAGAAAACATGAAGAAACTCCATGTGGATGGAATTTTGGAGTCTTTTGATTTTTGATCAAATGACGATTGTGAAACTTTCCTAGAGATAATTAAAACTTCATTCATAGGCCAAAAGGGAATGAATGACTAGCTTATTGGAACTTGTGCATATTGTTGTACGAACTCCATTATGTGTAGTCAAGAGCGATGGATTTCAACTTCATATTCTTTCTCCGAAAATTTGAGTGAATATATGAATATTTACTTAATAAGGATGAAGTATGAAATATTTGAAAAGTTCAAAAGACTTTCAAGATGAAGTGCAAAATCATTGTAACAAGAATATGAATAGTTTATGATAAGATCATAAAGGAAGATATTTGAATTACAAGTTTAGCATAATACCTAAGATTTAAGGAATCGTTCTGTGAATTTGCATTTCCCGGAACACCATAAGAGTATGGAGCGTTCGAGATATGTAATTAAAACCTTGTTTGACATGGTAAGATCAAAGGTATAATTCATTAAAACTGCCATTATATTTTAAAGATTAAAAGCTTTAGAGATTACCGTTTTTCCACTGAAAAGAGCTTCATCATAATCCGCTGAAATGACACCATATAAAGTTATGGTTTGGGATAAAACCCAAGTAGTCCTTTCTTAAACATTGGTATGCTATGCATAAGAAAGATGTGTGCAACCAAAGTCGGATAAACCTGTCTTTGTATTACTGTTAAGTATTCCTCCATAAACACCGGAGACAAAAGTGTTTGTCGCTTAGAACGTCAAGTTTCTTTGAGAAGGAATTTTTCGTGAAAAGTTAAGTGGGAGGACAATAGAACTTTGATAAGGTTAAAAGAACCTTGGCTATATGTGCAAAGTTGCGCAGCACCGAAAAGTGTTCCGGAGGCAGCAACAATGCTCATGGCTCACGTGCCTCAAAGGTTGTGGTCACGGAGGTCTAAGTTTCTATTGAAACAAGTAGGTCGGATGAACAATCAAATACCAAGATTTGAGGGTTGAATCATTATTTGAGAATAATGAACCTACTACATGCAAAGAAGCGATGATGGGCCTCGACTGTCAAATGGCTTGAAGCCATATAATCCGTGATAGTTCCATACACGAGAAATCAAGTTTTGAACTTGAAGGACCCTCGAAAAAGGTGTAAGACCTTGCAGTTGTGTTTGGATCTATAAAGAAGTAGACATGGATGTTTCACATCTATGAAATAGTCGACATGTTGGGAAAGAGTTCACAACAATGTTCAAAGGTTGTATATGACAAGATTTGATCTTTCATAGCGATTTTTAGTCTAGACGGATTAATGTAGCAACCACTACATATAATTTGTTATGTGGTAGTAGAATAAACAAAACAAGTTCTTCTAATAGAATGGTTACCTAGGACGTGTGCATGACACGGTCCAAAGGGTTTTGTTAATTCAAAGGATGCTAAAAGCATATGCAAACTTCAATGGTTGAAGTAAGCATAGCGGAATTGGAATCTTCACTATGATGAAACTGTTTAAAGAGTTTAATTTCATCAGAGACAATGAAGATGCCTGCATTTGCAAGAAATTAAGTGGGAGCGCTAAAACATATTTCTAATACATTATGTGGAGGACATATTGTTGATTGGAAATGATGTATCTTTTATTAACACATATTAAAGAATTTCATCCCGATGAAAGACTTAGGCAAAACCCAAATATTTGGCATCAATAGATGCTAATATGGTTGTGCCAAAAGTACATAGACGAGATATTGAATGAGTTCAATATAGAAACTACAAGAAAGGTTCTTGTCGCACAGAAAGGATTGAATAAATTCAATATTGTTGATATATTCAAGTGTATTGACATTTGGTAAGTGAAACAAAGATTCAAGTATAGATTGATACTTGATGTATGAAATCACAAAGAGTATTTATATCAATCATACTGTGATATGTACAAATCCAGATATGTCCTATGCTATAAATATTATGAGCATATACCAGAATGATTCATAAGATGATCATTGGACGATAGTAAGGATATTCTTATGATCTTTTGGAAGAACTAAGAGTATATTATTTGTAGAAGTGACAAATAGATGGTTAGTTCATTGTAGAAGTACTACATTGATACTAGTTTTGTCACAAAGTACAAATTTAGTTTATCTCAATCTAAATTAAGGGTGGCACAATATAATGGAAAGTGAGTTCCATAATGGATTTGGATGAGTTCCAAAGTTAAGACATTGTGACAGATACTTCAACAAAAGGCTAAGTATATGACTGCTATTATAGCAGCAAAAGAGGGCATTTGTGTCAAGTAGTTTGTTATCAAACTAAGGTGTAGTTCACAGCGGGATAATACTATGAAGATATATTGTGCGACAATATTATCAACATGTTTTAAACCCAAAGAACTAAAGGTCACACCGAAAGACCAAATCATACAAAGCCATCTCATTAGAGAATGAGTGATGCGTAGAGACGCAAAGACATGCAATTACACACGGACCTGGAAGTGTCAGATCCGGAGATCAGTTAACCACTAGCAATCGTGTACATACAACACCGGAGAGCCATAGGTGTTGAATACACAAAGGTTTGAAACTAGATTATTGACTCTAGTGCAAGTGGGAGACTGTTGGAGATATGCCCAAGAGGCAATAATAAAGTAGGTTATTATCATATCTTCATACTTATGATAAATGTTTACATTCATGCTATAATAGTATTAACAAGGAAACCATTAATACTTGTGTGATTTGTAAACTTAATTTGAAGTCCCTAGTATAGCCTCTATACTTCACTAGCTTGTTGGTTGATTGATGATTGTGGTTTCCATATCATGAACATTGAGATGTTATCAACAACAAGATCATATCGTTAGGAGAATGATATGGTGGACATACTCCTATAGACAAGCGTAGCATAAAGATCAAGTCATTTCAATAGTTCAATTGCTATATGCTTTCTGATACATAGTAACCTAATTCCTTCGACCATGAGATCATGCATATCACCTTTACCGGATGGATGCTTTGATGTCATCAAACACCACACCGTAATGTGGTGGCTATAAAGGTGGTATTGAGTGTTCGGAAAGTATTGGTTGAAACACATGGATCAAGAGGGATTTGTCCATCCATATGACGATAGATATTCTCTCGGCCTCTCGGTGAAATGTCATCCAATTAGCTTGCAAGCATGTGACTGGCTCACAAGGGATCACATATCACGGAACGAGAAAAGAGTACTTATCGAACGAGGTTGAACTAGGTATGCGGAGATACCGACGATCATAACCTCGGATAAGTAACATATCGTGAGACAAAGGGAAATTGGTATCGTATGTAAGTGGTTCATTCGATCGCAAAGTAATCGTAGAAATATGTGGGAGCCATATGAATTTCCAGATTCCTCTATTGGTTATTGTTCGGAGAAGTGTCTCGATCATGTCCGCATAATTCACGAACCGTAGGGAGACACACTTAAGGATTCGACGTTGTTTGAGTAGTTATGGTATTATGAGAAAGAGACCGAATGTTGTTCGGAGTCTCGGATGGGATCCGGGATATCACGAGGAGATCCGGAATGGTCCGGAGAATAAGATTCATATAAGGAAAGTCCCGTTTCGGAGTTGGGGAATGGTTCCGGTGTTTTCATCGGGAACATTCTAGATGGTTCCGTAAAGTCCGCACTGAGGGGAAGGGTACATGAATGTGTCATTACATATTGGAATGATTGCATCATGTACTAGGTGTTCTTGCTGTCCAAAATAAAGGGTTTATTTAAATCCTAAATTGAAAAGTCAAACGGCTAGTTTGAAAGTCAAACGGCAATTTTGGGAAGTGGGAAGAGAGGAGGATTGGTGGAGGCCGAATTGGAGGAGGGTTCCTCCCTTGGCCGGCACCCCACCAAGCCGACTTGGGGAGGGACTCTCCTCCCCTTGGCCGGCCCTCCCACCTATATAAGGAGGGGCAGGGCTCCCTCCTAGAACACACAAGTTTCCACCTCTAGATCTCCGGTTTAGAGCCGTTTTGGTTTAGAGCTTCTAATTGCTTTAGCCAGTGGTTTAGAGCCTTCTAATTGGTTTAGAGCCTTCTAATTGGTGTGTCTAATTACTAGACCACTAATAGCCTCTCTCATAAGCTCCACCATACTCGCACCGGCTTAAGGCGAAGCCTCATGATCTCCTCTACTTCCTGCATACCACTGTCTAGGAATCGCGAGGAGAGTGCTACAACCTCCTGCCGCTGGAACAAGGGAGAGGAAGGTCTTCCGAAAATCGAACGGTGACCGATCAAGGAGCGCTGCTGAACGTGGCTGGAAGGATCGTCTACGCGATCTTGAGATCGGAAAGAGTACGACTACATCACCCACGAGAATCTGCTCTCGTTAACCGCTTTGGAATCTTCGAGGGTGAGTTCCTCTATCGACTCGTTGCTACAATCTAGTAGATAGATCTTGGCTTGTTTGTTTGTATGCGATAGAAAATTTTGTTTTCCATGCTACGAACCCCTACATTTACTCGTTCCTATGATAAGTGATCCCTTGTGAGACAGTCACATTCTTGCAAGCTAATTGGATGACATTCCACCGAGAGGGCCCAGAGTATATCTATACGTCATATGGATGGACAAATCCCACTCTTGATCCATGTGCCTCAACACATACTTTCCAAACACTCAATGCCACCTTTATACCCACCCAGTTACAAAGTGGTGTTTGATATCATAAAAGCATTCATCCGGTGATGGTGATTAACATGATCTCATGGTCAAAGGATTTAGGTTACTATGTATCTGAAAGCTTATAGCAAGTGAACTATTTTAAAATGACTTGATCTTATGCTACACTTAACTATAGGAGTATGTCCATCACATCATTCTCCTAATGATATGACCTTGCTGTTAATAACATATCAATGTTCATGATCAGGAAACCATGATAATATATTAACCAACAAGCTAGTTTAACAAGAGGCTTTACTAGGGACTCTTTTATGTTTACAAACCACACAAGTATTAATGTTTCCGGTCAATACAATTATAGTATGGTATGTAATCATTTATCATAAACATGAAGATATGATAATAACCACTTTATTATTGCCTCTTGGGCATATCTCCAAAATAAACTACTCCCTTGAGGCAATCCTCATAGCACAGTATGAAGAAAACATGACCAAGTTAACCAAATTTTATAGACAAAGAGCAAAAAAAACACTAGGCTACCCATGGAGATAGAAACACGTCTTTCTTTCATAATGCTGTTCTTAAACACAGGAGGAGAAATCACATCACTTCAATTAAATATAGGCAGGGGAATACTTATCATGACCTGGATGACATTGCAAACCAATTTGTGTCCTATTTTTAGAATATTTTCAGATCTACTACTAACAATGACAATTTTCCCCTATCCATAAGTCCACCCCTGGATTCAGAAGACTTCACATATTCAGTCTCGGAAAAACAGGAAATTTGGCAAATCCTTAGGTCAATGAAAAAGAATGCGTCTCCAGGACCATATGGGTTTAACGTTTCTTTCTATCTCTTGTCCTGGAGTTGGATAGGAGATGATGTAACAAAACTGGTCCAGAACTTCTACCGAATAGGTATACTTCATCCTCGCCTTAATGATACTCATATTGCTCTCATTCTAAAGTAGGTAGTTTGTCACCTGCCTACTGATTTTAGACCAATTAGCTTATGCAATGTAATCTATAGGGTCATCTCCAAGTCTCTTGCTAATCGCCTGAAAAATCACCTTCCTGATTATATCCACCCTATGCAACAAGCTTTTATCGAAGGTAGATGTATTAGCAATAACATCATCATTGCTCAGGAAATTACTCACTCATTCTATCTCAACTCGTGGAACAGTCAGGGTTTTATGATAAAGATAGACTTGGATAAAGCTTTTGATAGAGTGGAACAAAACTTCATTGCTGCTACTCTAGCTCGTAAAGGGATTCATCCCCATTTCATAAATTTGGTCCAAGCTTGCATTGCTACGCCGTCTTTTTCTGTAATAATTAATGGCCAGTCTTATGCTCGATTTACTAGCAGCAGAGGCATTCGATAGGGTTGTCCTTTGTCCTCCTCTCTTTTTGTTTTTGCAATTAACGAACTTTCATTGGCACTTCAAGAAGCATTGCAGGCCAACCACTTGACTGGTATATCTTTTGGAGCAAACTGGCCTCCGATTCACTCTTTGATGTTTGCAGATGATCTTATTGTTTGTGGAAAGGCCAATGTCCAGGGAATTATGACTATTTCAAATATAATTCATCAATTTTTCTAGGCCCCTGGTCAGACTCCAAACTGGAGCAAATCTGCCATTATGTTCAGTAAAAAAGTTAACATGCAGGTCAAAAGGGACATAAAGCAAATTTTCCCAGTTCAGGACATCGATAGCAACACCATCCATTTAGGTCATCCGCTAATCCTCCCATCAAAAGACAGTTCAGGAGCTTACAACTTTATTTATGAAAATTTCAAACACAAATTAAATGCTTGCAAGGCTAATAGAAGGTCCCACGCAGCCAGGTTAACCTTGATAAAATCAGTCTTTTATTCTATACCTGTCTATTATATGTCAAACACTTTTCTCCGGGAAGTTTCTATCCAAACTTATAGTGATCATAAGGAACTTCTGGTGAACAGGGGTTAGGGAAGAATCTACCACAAGAAGCTTGTGTCTCAGGGCATGGGCTGACATTTGTACTCAAAAGAAAGAAGGTGGTCTGGGCATTAGAAATTTGCAGGAAATTAATCAAGGCCACATTCTAACCGCGGCTTGGAGGCTTGCAAATGATCCACAACATCATTTGGCGCTGATTCTCAAATCCAAGTATCACCCTGATACCTCTATTTGGCGAGCAAAACCAAACATTCCAAAATCTGCATTCTGGACCACTATACTCAAGGTGAGACCTCTTCTGTACTCCACCGCTTTTTATCAACTCATTGATGGTAATATTTCCATTTGGAGTACCCCTTGGTTTTCTGGATGGGAAACCATTTATAACAATCTTATTATCCAAGAACCCCCATATAATTACCCAGCTACTGTCAAAGATCTATGGATACCCAATCAAAAAGCTTGGAATATTCCTCTTATCCAAAAACTCTTTAATCCACAAACTGCAAATGAAATTATCCAAAATCCTATCATCTTAGGAGAGGGGCAAGATACACTTTATTGGAAACTAATCGCGACAGGTGTGTGCTCGACAAAAAAGTGCATACTACCATTGCAGGACACACTTGCGCTCCCAGCCAACCAAAGACCAAAGGAAGTGCCAGTTCAGATCAAAAACTTACTTTTACAGGTTTGGAAATGCAAGAACATGGTGCCAAGAGTTTAGACTTTTGCATGGAGGCTATTGCGAAGATCACTTCCCATCGGGAAAAGGGCAGGTAAGTTCTCTATTCACATCAGGGAGGAATGCTCCAGGTGCGGATCGAGTGAGGACGATATGCATCTTTTTTTCATATGCCCCTTCTCGGAGGCAGCCTGGTTCAGCCACCCATGGTACATTAGGTCTGAAATGCTTGCTTCGAATCATCGATCCATTCCAGACTTGATTCAGGCCATGCTCAACTCTGTTCACCCTTTGGCTTCTCTTGAATATGTCTATACATTTTTATGGTGCCTCTGGAAAGCAAGGAATGACCAACTTTTTTGCATGAAAGCTCATAAACTGTAGCACCCCGTGTAAAACCACTACGAGAAAATCGCCCTTGTTTGTGCATCTTCATGACCGTATGCTCATGTCTACATGCCTTTGTTCGCCTAAAAACTATTTTGTAAAAAGCCTATTTTGTTTTCTGGATATTCCCTATTTGTTCAAACCGAAACCCTAGATCCGTACAGATCATTTATTTGTCTAAAACCTTTTTGCAAATGTTTTGTTTTAAAAGAAAGAAAATAATAAATAATAATAAAACTATTTTTGTTAGTGGGGGAGGCAGCCCAGTCGGCCAGGCCCAAAGGCCCAGCCAACTGGCCACCTACTACCCCACTAGATCAAATCCTAATCTAATCCTCACCCTAATTCCTAGACCTATCCTACCCGTCTACCTGCCACCAACAACCCCACCCCATCGCCAGATGCGCACCCTACCCCAACCCGCATTGCACGCATGCGATGCCCGCTCCCGCAACACGCGGTACACCCCTAGCCCGGTCCCGCATCTGGCCCCACCCCGGTAGCCCCGTTCTCTCGCCCGATTCTCCACCCCGACGCACACCTACACAACGTGCACGCATGCAACCATCCCAGCACCAATGACCACCCCCGCTCGCTCACCCCACGTTCCCTACCTGTCGCTACACACCCTCTCATGTATGCTCCGCCGCACGGAATCCCTCGATCCCATCGCTGACCCTACCACAATCGCGTCCACCTGCGTGGTGCGCCCTCCCGTCCCCAACCTCTCGCTCGCGCGTCGCCGCCTTTCTCTCCGGTCGTGCGCTGCTCTGCCTCTGCTCCTTCCTCGCCAGCTTCGCCTCCTCTGCAAACCGTTGCCTCTGTTGAGCCGACCACCCTCATCGCCACGCAGAGTCACCGCCGATGCAGAGCCGCCACCATTCCCGCCAAGTCCCCTCGTCGCCGTGCCTCCCCGCCTCTGCATCTTCACGCAGACTGCTGCCAAGCCCATCAGCGGCGCCTCCCAGGACCGCGCCACCGTGGCCCTGTCTCCTCCTCCCGAGCCCCTCCCCGGTCGCCGCCTGCTGGTGTCGCCTGCGTTGCCGACTGCCGCCTCTCCGGCTGCTGCAGACTGTGCAAGCGCCTCGAGCATGGGCCCGCATTCGTCTTCGACCAAGCCGCCGCCTTCCGCCGCCGCGTGAGCTCGAGCACCGGCGCCGCCTCCGCTCGCGTCGCTCCTCGTCGCCCTCGCGCGTACTTTCGCTCTAGACACCCTCTGAACCGTCTATTTCCGTGTGGCCATACTGTTTGTTCCATTCCTTCCTCGTTCAGGTGACACGTGAGCCCCAGCTACATGTGTTTCCGATGTTTATTTGCACTCACTCTATCGCATCTCTGCCCAGGAACTGTGTGGTCAATTTTGCCTTGCGACATCGTTTTCCTCGTCATGTATCATGTCACTCCTAATCTCAAGATCTTCATATATGGACGCCCGCCGACAGGACGCATCAAGATCCCCTCGCCGACAAGACCGGCTTGATGCCGATGATTTTGAAGGATGTACATGGCGCTACCTGAGAACCACCGGAGCTGACCCAAGTCCATCATCGTCACCGAAGCCGGGATCCGAGACCCCTGATCTGAACCCTCCAAATGTGTGACCTTGACCCAAACCCTATTTTATAATATGACATATATACGTGTTGCATATAATTATACATGTTTTGTATACACATTTGTGTGGTTTAGAGGCATACTGCTGATTCATCTCATAATTAAATATGAAGACCATATGTACGAGAATCTAGTCTAATCTTGACTCCATTTAAATTTGTGTAGCGAACCAATACCATGTTTTGCCTTGTTAAACCAACATTTAAATTGCAGGGTATCTAAACAACTAGAACCATATATTTAATTGTTGGGACCCCGGTTCTGTTTAATATTGCCCAATTGCATCGCATCATTGCCATGTCATGCATCATTCATGCATCATGCCGATCTTCTGCCGTAGTATTAAAGTGGTTTTAGTGCATTGTTTTTTCACGGATTAGGCCGGTGAGTTGATGCGAGAGTCGACCCGATCTCCGGTGAACCTTCGATATTGTTTCTCAGGCGAGCATTCTTCCTCTTTCTACCTATTTTTGCATTTATAATCTTTACTTCCTCCTGTTGATCTATTGCTATTTGATTTGTGATGCTTTAGTTTCCGTGCACCATATATATTCCTTGCAGCCTCTATATTGCCTTAGACACCTCCTATTGCCTGTTGATTGATAGACAGTCGGTCTTGCGAGTCGTAGTTGCTTGCTCAGGTGCTTCTTCGTGTCGTCGATGTTCCATCGTTGTTAGATGGTTGGAACATGCTTAATGGTGGAGATGATCATGGATTTAATTACCGTTTACTAACTAATATTGAAAGTAGGTAAATAATGCAGAGACACCGGTGGGTAATAGACAATATTTGGTTTTTAACCGCCCACTTGTATCCACCTAGGACCCGAGTTCTTGACAGATGTTCCGAGATAGAGCGCGCTAACCATAGGTGGGGTGTGTGGGCACCCCTATCGAGTTAGTACCCGATTTCAAAGTACTGTACCAGGGGCACAAACTAGTTTGCGGTGTTATTACTATCCTGTACTTATACCATGCTTTACTTCCTTATTTACTATTGCGCGTGAAGCGATCGCGGCATGATTTCACGGTATTGACAAGCCTAGTCACACTTTCGGGTTCCCAGTCGTTTACAACCATTCTCGCAAACTCTGGGTCCGTCTCGGAGATCGGCTGACTTCGTTACGGGTATTTAGTGGGATGGCCCCCATGTGCTTTTTTTGGGTCTGGGAAACGCCGTGTCTGAAACCCCGTCGATATACCGTTGGGTGTATGTTTTGTGATCTTGTACCTACCTAATCTGACAATAAGGGTGTAGGTGCGTGTGGAAACTTTCGTGTACCCCTGCAGGGTTAAATCTTTTTGAAAAGCTGTGTCCGCTGTTATGAACGACTTGGAGCACAGTTCTCGATCATAGAAAACTATAACTAAAGTTTACTGTTATAATATAACTTGTATCCGATATGACTAGTAAGTTGGATAACCATCATGGAAAGGATGAATAAAACTGCCAACCGTGTGCTGGCCTAGTTCGCAATACCTATGTAGGCAAGAGCCGCCGAATTCTAGTCTCGCCATGTACTGGCCTCAGTATTGATCGCTCTCTTTTTCTTTGCCCTTTGCCGGCACCCCTTTTGTTTATGCAGGTTTAAGATCGATGTCGTTAGCGAGGTTACCCTTCTGGCTTGGGCTGAGCAGGGTTATGGACGCCATTGGTTATTCTTCAGGGCTCTTAGCCCAATGTGCATCTTGTCCGTACTCGGGTGTTGTATTGTTTTCAAGGTGATTTGGATCTTTATACTGTATATATCTGTATTTATTACTCATAGAGATTGTATATATCTGTTCCATGGGTTTCATCGTGGACTATCGTGTAATGATATTATTTCGTTTTCCACCCGCACGCAAGTGACTGGTGGACACCTTTAAATTATTTTTATACGGGTTTGGCGGGAATCGCTAAAACTTATTTAGGACCGATCTGAGGGTGTTACATAAACCTTGGCAGGTTTTTGCTTAAACGTAAGCTATACTTTAGGGAGAAAAACTAGATGGCCATGCTCAGAACAGTCCGTCCCAAGCTCTGGTTCAACAACATGGAGCACTCAAACAAGCTTCCTTAGAACAAGACCCAAGAAATGTTACAGACTTGGCTATCTCTCGGGATTTACATATAAATATTCAGGCGTCGTCTATTCGGAACGACCATCCATGGAGTATCCCGGGCACTAAGAGCATCTTCACTAGGCTATCCAGGACGTCGATTCGGACACCGAAAATATATCCAGACGCCGCCCAGTCGCGTACCCAGGAACCTGTTTTCGTCCGGACCAACTTTGGTCCGGACTACCCAGGCCATACCCAGGATCCTGGAACGCCGGCGAACATGACGAAGCGAGTAGTAGACCCGCCCACAAGATATATATTCGTCCATATTCATTCAAAGTTCGTCCATATTCTCCCAAAGTTTGCCCATATCGCCCATATTCGCCTAAAGTTCGTCCATATAGACCATATTTGTCTAAAGTTCGTCTATATAGACCATATTCGCCCAAAGTTCGCTTAAAATTCGAGCATATTCGCCCAAAGTACGTCCGTATTGCCCATATTCATCCAAAATTCGCCCAAAGTTCGTCCATATAGACCATATTCGTCCAAAGTTCGTCCAAAATTCGGGCATATTCGCCCAAAGTTCGTCCGTATCGCCCATATTCATCCGAATTTCGCTCAAAGTTTGTCCATATAGACCATATTTGCCCAAAGTTCGTCTGTATCGTCCATATTCGCCCAAAATTCGCCCATAATTCGTCCATATGCCCATATTCGCTCAATGTTCGTCCATATTCGCCCAAAGTTCACCCATATTCGCCCAAAACCGTTGATATTCGCCAAAGTTCGCCCAAAGTTTGTTGAAATTTGATATATTTTAGCCAAACATGGAAACTCGCTTGGGTACGCGAGTGGAAAACTCGGCGTATCTAGACCGAAAACTTGTTTCGTCTGACAAAAAAAAGTCCGGATTTCAGCCTGAGTTTGTCCACGAGTGAAGATGCTCTAAGATTTTTACTGATGCTGGCTGGGCACAACAATATAATCAGGACAGTCCTCCGTCACGGGCGGGGCTTGGAATTTGCATTCAGGTTGAAGGCACGCACCGTTGTGCTCGTCTCCTTGTCTCGGCTATTTCACCCCCAGCCACTTCTGCACTACAGGCAGAGACTTCCGGTCTGCTGCTTGCAGTGAATCTGGCGCATCACCTTCGGGTCCAACATGTCACTTTCTTCACAGACTATGCGATTCTTGCAAAGACAGCAGTTGCTTGTAATATAATTGACGATCCAGGTCATTGGCAAATAAGGCCACAACTTGGTGCTCTCTTCGGCAGCCCTTCCTTCGATCAGAAGAAAATCTTTCACGTTCCCAGGTGCAGGAACTTCAAGGCTTACTTCCAAGAAAAACTGGCTACTAGAAGGACAAGTCTTTCTCTATCAGATGCATTTCTAGCACATATGAAAATTTAACCTGTTCTTTCGGTAATGTAATATCATATTTCGGCGATGGTTTGTGCACGCTTACCTCTATACAATGTTGCTGAGCTTAATGGAAAAAAGTTCTGTTAATTTTTTTTATTAGCTGGTATTGACACGGTTATACCCTATGGGTACACGACCTTAGCATACCTAGTCCAACCCAAAGAAGGCTCCCGAGAACATGCGCCAGCCCATGAAGACTTTCGGGTGGCCAGGGCCCATGACACCTTCGGATCCTTGGAGAACAAGACTAGAGTAGATATAATATTCAAAGGGGCAAACCCTAAAACCTGTAACCGACTCGATCTGTGCCTGAGACCTGCCTATCTCTATATAAAGTCTAGGAGGGCACTTCGCATAACACCGCATACACACCTCCACGCCAGATTGCATCTGGGCACCCCTGTAACTTTCGGTCCGCCGTAATCAAGAGCAGACAAGCATGAGTAGGGTTTTCCCTCCGGAGGCCTGAACCTGGGTAAACCTCGTGTCCCGGTGTTGCTTGTTTGCTAACCGTTCCGCGATCTCCAGCATCCCCATCTTCTCCAAAACCCAAGCTCATAACAACGGGCATTGACGAGATTAAACCTCGTCAATTGGCGCCGTCTGTGGGAACTGGGGATGCTGATTGTGCGATCGTGACGGTCCCAACCAAAGCGATATACAACTCCGCGGCGACGGAGAGTCATCTCCTCTTCAGCGCTTTTGACTTCATCGCCCACTCGCCAGCCACCCTGAAGGACTTCGAGCCCGTTGGCGACGGTGAAAGGATACAGATGTCGCCTAGAAGGGGGGGGTGAATAGGCGATTAAAACTTTTCCTAGAGTGGCTCAACAAAGGCGGAATAAAACTAGTGTTTACTTTGTAAAGCACAACCTAGAACAACTAAGGTTCACCTATGTGCACCAACAACTTATGCTAAGCAATACAAGCAACAAAGTGATAGCAAGATATATATTACTTCAAGCACGAAGGCTATCACAATGTAAAGTGCATAAGTAAAGAGCTCGGGTATAGAGATAACCGAGGCACGCGGGGACACCGATATTTTACCGAGTTCCTCCCAACATGGAGTACGTCTCGTTTGGAGAGGGGGGTGGTATCAAACCACCAACGCCACAAAAGGCCTCCCTTATTCTCCGGTGAATCTCACCCCAATGGGATCGATCCACGCTTCCACTATCGGTGCACTTGTCGGTGGCAACCAGAACCTCTCACAAGGTTGGGAAACTTCTCCACAACTTAATTGGAGGCTCCCAACAAACGCCACTAAGGCTTCAATGCCACCAAGGCCACAACCTGCAACACCAACAAACCGTCTAGGGTTCCAAGAACCCAAGAGTAAAAAGCTTCTCAACTTTCACTCACCAAATCCTCCGGGGAGAACTCAAACCTATGCACCAAATGCAAATGGCAAGAACACGAGTGGTGCTCAAATCCTTCTCTCCAAAATTCCAACAAAGCTACAAAAGCTTGTGGGAGAATAAGAGAGGAAGAACAATGGAGCAAATCCACAAAAGACTCCAAGATCTAGATCCCAAGATGTTCCCCTCACTTAGAGGAGAGATGGATTGGTGGGATTGTAGATCTAGATCTCCTCTTTCAAATCCCTAAAGTATATGCAAGAATCAAGGGAGGGATTGAAGGGGGATCAAGCTCAAGAGGGTCAAGAATGGAGGAGAAAGCCTGTAACACTCGAGCTATTGCATTGGGGAAGAAGGGCCCCTTTTTATAGGCCCACGGATTTCTGACCGTTTTCTGCCCGTTGGAGAAAAGTCAGACCGGAGACTCCGGTCTACACCGGAGACTCCGGCCAATCTCCGGACCAGCCTCCGGACTGCCCTTCTAACTGACCCAGACCAATTCTCCCCTAGCAACACTGGAGACTCCGGTCTTCCAACACCAGAGACTCCGGACTGAACAAAGTCCGGAGACTCCGGAGTAACCTCCGGTGCAGCCTCCGGACCCCTATACAAAATGTCCCAGCCCTGATTTTGAAGTCACCACCGGAAACACATCCGGAAACTCCAGACTACACCGGAGAATCTGGTCTGGACCAAATAAGAGGCAAACTTCAAATGACGATATCTAGAGTTTGGAAACTCCGATTGACCCGAAACCAATTTTGTTGGAAAGAGGACAACAGGGGCTATCCAACAAAAAGTGGAAATATTGGATACCACCAAGAGAGAACATTTCATGTATTATAATGTGATATACCTCTCTTGGTGAGAAACCGTAAAACCTCAAAGATCAAAAACGCAATATGATATAAAAGGGAAATCCGTTTTTGATGAACTAGAGCTTGTTATGAATATTACCACAAGCTCTAGAACCTCACATGGATAAGATCCAACCAAGAAATGATGATGCTAAGTATGCAAAGGTTTGAGCTCTCTTTGAAAGATATGATCGAGTTACTCACTTGAGAGCCCCTCTTGATAGTACGGTTGTCTATCCTATAAACCGGTCTCCCCAATTAACACCACGAGACAGGTAAGAAAGAAACCCTATCAATATCATACCTTTGCCTTGCGCATATTCCACTTGATCTTGATGTATACGATCTTGTCCTTCTAAAGTTGAAACACCTTTCTTGATTGCTCTTTTACGCACTTGCTTGATGAAGACTTGCAAGTTACTCCCCCATACAACATGGGGAAACCTTTACATTGACATTGTCTTCATCGATCCATGATCACCGAGGATGGAAAGCTTTAAGCATGAGATCTTCTAGATATTGCACATCTTTAGCTTGCACATCATTTCTTCTTTTCTTCATTATGTTGATGCCTTGAAGATACACCAGAGATATTACTCCATCTTATTCTTCAAGACATACTTGCCATAGGTTTAACTCTCACATGACCAATCTGTGGATCATTCTTTGAACACCTTGGTCACCACATGATCCTCTTCACTTATTCTCCAAACCTTGAAGCCAACAAATGGTTCAAGCATTGCCTATGGACAATTCCTACACGTACAACTTGATACAAGCATTAGTCCATAGAGATTGTCATTAATTACCAAAACCACACATGGGGGCCCAACATGTTCTTTCAGACGGGCTCGAGGTCCTGTTCGGGAGCTTCTGCTTCCAGGTGGGGCAGATCGGCACTCTCCGCCTCCCAGAGCGGGTGCCCCTGCCATCGATCAGGCCCGCTTCATGGGCTCCACACCCCGTGCTACACACATCGCCATCGACAGATGAGTCCTATGACAGCAGCAGCCGCAACTCAGATCTGTGCGATCCACCATCGGAGAAAGGGACCTACGGTTCCGGATCCGAAAGTTGCGGCAGCAGCGATCCAATCTATGAGCGCTACCAATGCGCCGCAGTCATCCAGAGTGACATGGATCAGGAGCACAACCCGCCACCCAACCCACAGGGTAGAAACGGCGAGAACAGGTGATAGGGCAAAGGTGTCCGATCTTTCGATGAGATGATGATAGTCGATTTGGTGGAGTTCGGGCTTGACGATCCGACTACACGTGCGAGCAGCGATCCTGCGGGAACACGATCCTGCGGGAACACGATCAGCCTGACCAACGAGGGTCTTAATTCCTACCTGAAATCGAGAACAAATAAGAACCAATATTGCAATCAAGATATTGCGGATTAAGAGGAAAGCTTTATTGAAGAGGTGGGATCCTGAATAGGTGCGAAGTACAAGAGGCCTCTGCGACGCTCGAGCCTTGGCGGAGTTGCGACTATGGCTAACTTAATGTCTAAACAAAATCCGAGTCTATGGGGTCGGCTATGGGGAGTATTTAAGGGCGAAAAGGTGGGGTTTCGGCCAGCCATGGAAGTGGTGGCCGAATCCAACCCTAAAAGTCCTTTTCCCCTCAAATACGGACTCTAAAAAGTGGCTAATTAAAATCCTGCGAAAATTACATGGGCCTGGCCCAAAATAAAGGTGTCGCAGCACCATATTAAGCTATGGACGAATTCGTAAAGTATTGATCTTGAATATTTCGTCCAAGCCTTCTTTCTTCATTATGGAGGCCTCAAAGTTCTGAAATCTTCATCCGTGGCCTTCTCTTGGATCATCACATGCTTGCTGCCATCTCCATGCATGGCCATGCTCCAATGCTTGTCCCTCTCATCCATGCTTGGTCCATCATTCCTAAGAGTAAGAAATACATCTGATTTAGGCAGCATCATATTCTCATGTATGTGAGGAATAGTTCTAAGAAACGAAAGTACCTGATAGTTAAGTTGTTTGGCACGAGATCTTGTGATGGGTCCTTGTATATGTGTTGTTGTAGGTACAACGGTTGTATCAATAGTAGGGATGTCCACATCATGCTCCCCTTCTTGAATTGAAGTCGTCCTCGACGCAATCTCATCTTCCTCACCAAAGTAAGGCTTCAAATCTGCAATGTTAAACGTAGGACTAACCGTACCAAAGTCTGCAGGCAACTCAAGTTTATATGCATTATCATTTATTTTCTCTAACACCTTAAAGGGACCAGCAGCACGTGGCATTAACTTAGACTTGCATAAATCAGGAAAACGATCTTTACGCAAATGTAACCAAACAAGATCGCCAACATCAAACACAACATGCTTTCTCCCTTTATCCCTAGCAACTTTATACTTAGCATTCATGTGTTCAATGTTATCTTTAATAGTCTTATGCAAGTTTAATATCAATTCAGCGCGTTGTGTAGCATCCAAATTATGTTGCACCGAAGAAGGTAAAGGCAATAAATCAATAGGTGCACGAGGAACAAAACCATACACAATCTCAAATGGGCACATCTTTGTGGTAGAATGCAACGAACGATTATAAGCAAATTCTATATGAGGTAAACACTCTTCCCACAATTTTAAGTTCTTCTTTAAAACAACCCGCAACATAGTAGACAAAGTTCTATTTACTACTTCAGTTTGACCATCAGTTTGGGGATGACATGTAGTACTAAAGAGCAATTTAGTCCCCAACTTAGCCCATAAACATCTCCAAAAGTGGCTAAGAAATTTAGTATCACGATCAGAGACAATAGTATTTGGCACACCATGCAAACGAACAATTTCACGAAAGAACAAATCAGCAATATGCGCAGCATCATCCGTTTTATGATAAGGAATAAAGTGTGCCATCTTAGAAAACCGATCCACAACAACAAAAATACTATCCCTCCCCTTCTGTGTTCGTGGCAATCCCAAAACAAAGTCCATAGAAATATCCTCCCAAGAAACACTAGGAACAGGAAGAGGCATATATAAACCATGTGGATTAAAGCGAGAGTTAGCTTTTTGACAAGTAGTGCAGCGTGCCACAAATCTCTCAACATCTCGACGCATACGGGGCCAAAAGAAGTGTGCAGCAAGAACATCCTCCGTCTTATTGACACAAAAGTGTCCCATCAATCCTCCTCCATGCGCCTCCTGTAACAACAAAACACGAATAGAACTATCTAGAATGCATAGTTTGTTAGCATGGAACACAAATCCATCATTGAAGACGAACTTGTTCCAAGTTCTACCATCTCTACAATTCTGCAACACATCTTTAAATTCAGCATCATGCACATATTGTTCCTTAATAGTTTCCAATCCAAATATTTTGAAGTCAAGTTGAGATAACAAGGTATAACGGCGTGACAAAGCATCAGCAATAATATTATCTTTACCCTTTTTGTGTTTGATAACATAAGGAAAAGACTCAATAAATTCAACCCACTTTGCATGACGACGATTCAACTTAGCTTGACTACGAATATGCTTCAAAGATTCATGATCAGAATGAATAACAAATTCCTTAGGCCATAGATAATGTTGCCAAGTTTCTAATGTCCGAACCCACGCATATAATTCTTTATCATAAGTAGAATAGTTCAGAGTAGCCCCACTCAATTTCTTGCTAAAATATGCAACATGTTTTCCCTCTTGTAATAACACCCCTCCCAAACCAATTCCACTAGCATCACATTCAAGCTCAAAAGTCTTAGTAAAATCAGGAAGTTGGAGTAAGGGAGCATGTGTTAGCTTATCTTTCAATATGACGAAGGCCTGTTGTTGTGCATCGCCCCAAACAAAGGGCACATCCTTCTTGGTAAGCTCATTCAGCGGCGCGGCAATTGATCCAAAGTCTTTGACAAAGCGCCTATAAAAACCAGCGAGGCCAAGAAAACTCCTCACTTGTGTGACCGTCTTGGGCTGCGGCCAATTCTCAATAGCTTCAATCTTGGCTGGATCCACTTCAATACCCTGTGATGTAACAACATAGCCAAGAAACGCAACTCGATTGGTGCAAAAGGTGCACTTCTCAAGGTTACCAAACAAACGTGCATCACGTAAAGCATTGAAAACAGCACGTAAATGGTCCAAATGATCCCCTAAAGATTTGCTATAAATCAGAATATCATCAAAGTAGACTACCACAAAACGTCCAATGAAAGCACGTAAAACTTCGTTCATTAATCTCATGAAAGTGCTAGGTGTATTAGTTAAACCAAACGGCATTACTAACCACTCATATAAACCGAACTTAGTTTTAAATAATGTTTTCCATTCATCTCCTAATTTCATACGAATCTGGTGGTAACCACTACGCAAATCAACTTTAGAAAACATGGTAGAGCCACTCAATTCATCAAGCATGTCATCTAAACATGGAATAGGATGACGATATCGAATAGTAATATTATTGATAGCTCTACAATCAGTACACATGCGCGAAGAACCATCTTTCTTAGGTACCAAAATAATAGGAACAAAGACAGGGCTAAGGGACTCACGAATATGATCTCTGTCGAGTAGTTCCTGAATTTGACGTTGTATCTCCTTTGTCTCCTCTGGATTGGTTCTATATGGCGCGCGGTTGGGCAACATGGCACCAGGAATTAGATCAATTTGGTGCTCAATTCCTCTAATAGGAGGTAGTCCTGGTGGCAACTCAGCGGGAAAGACGTCCTCATATTCCTGCAAAAGGTTAGCAACAGCGGGTGGCAAAGAAGGAGGCATATCCTCAAATGAAAACAAAACCTCTTGCGCACAATTGCATAACATTGAGTATTGTTTACATCTAGTTCAGAAATATCAATTTTATTTGCAAGCATACATGGACTCTTCAAACGAATTTCAGTAGCATGTGTAGAATCAGATTTAGTGTTCTTTGGTGGTATAAAATCTGCAGCAACAATCTGATTCTCACAATTATATTTCTCATCAGTTTACATCTACTAGCTCTAGAAAGATCATCTATTAAAATCTGTTAAGAGTCATAGGTTTTAGACCAATTTTCTTTCCATCATGCATAAGAGAATAGTGATTAGTTTTGCCATTATGAATAGATTCTCTATCAAATTGCCATGGTATACCAAGTAACAAAGAACAAGCTTGCATAGGTACAACATCACAATCAACAAAATCAGAATATGTACCAATAGTAAAATGCACGCGTACCGTTCTTGTTACCTTGATCTTGCGAGAACTCTCAAACCATTGGATGTAATATGAATGTGGGCGTTGTCTTGTTGGAAGCGCAAGCTTCTCTACCATGTCAACACTGGCCAGATTATTACAACTCCCTCCATCAATGATGATCCGTATAGCTCTTTCCTTGACAACACCACGTGTTTGGAACAGGTTGTGGCGTTGATCTTGCTCAGATTTGCTCAATTGCACACTCAACACACGTTGTGTAATTAAGCTCTTGTATTGATCAGCAGCTTCAGCTCCCATTACCTCTGGCTCTTCATCAACATCAGAATTGTCTCCATCTCGAGCAGAAATAAGGGCTAGTGTATCTTCATCGAAGTCACTCGCTGAATCGTATTGACCATCTTCTCGCACCATCATCACACGTTGTGTTGTGCACTGTCTCTCAATATGACCAAAATTCCAGCACTTGCGGCATTGTATATCCTTTGTCTTACCCGTGGAAGCCATAGAAGATGCACTACGAGTAGGAGCATTGGATGATGGTGGAGGAGCAGCGGGAAATCTTGTGGTGGCCTTGGATGTGGTAGTAGCTGGTGGCGAATCACGAGGAGGCGCTGATTGTCGGGATGTCCAAGAGGATGTGCGACCTGCAGAATTATTAGTCCTCCTCCATGGTGTTTGGCGATCCTGCACTTCACGTTCAGCTTTGCAAGCAAGATGAAACAAACGAGTGATAGAATTATATTCCTTATAATCTAATATGTGCTGAATGTCCTTGTTTAATCCACCAAAGAAACGTGCAAGCATTTGTTCATTAGATTCAACAAGACCACGCCGAACCATCCCCGTTTGTAATTCCTGATAACACTCTTCTATAGAATTTTTCCCTTGCTCTAAACGTGTCAGATTCTTTAGTAAATCACGTTGATAAGTGGGAGGTACAAAACGAACACGCATAGCAGTTTTTAAAGTAGTCCAAGTACTAGGAATAGTAGTAGGATTTAAACGACAATACTCAGACCACCAAAGGGAAGCAAATTTAGTAAATTGACATGTAGCAGCACTAACACGCATATTCTCAGGATATTTTAAGCATGCAAAACGTTGTTCTACTTCCATCTCCCATGTAAGATATGCATCAGGATTATATTTACCCTCAAAAGATGGAATATTTAATTTAAGCTTTGCAACATGATCATCATCACGTACCGGTGGGCGAGCGTTGCGGTAGTAATGTCGGGGACGGCTAGCAGGTACCTGTGGAGGTTGTTCAACCTCCTCGTCAAACAGATCGTCGTCGTCGGGGTCGTAGTAGTACCCGTCGTCTGTCTCCAATGTCGCAGCAGCAGCATGGCCGGAAGTCCGAGGAGCGCCACCGCAGCGGTAGCCGCCATGGGTGCGGTGCGAGTCGAATGCGCTGCAATTGGTTCAAAAGCTCCTTGAACCAAACGTCAAGCTTGGCGTTGAAGGATTTCTCGAGTCCATCGATCTTGTCCATGGAGTTGGTGAGCTTGGTGTCAAACTCCCCGAGGCGCGTATCCACGTCTTCAGCGCGACTGACCAAGAGCGCGGAGAAGTGGGCATGTAGTTCTTCGTTCGTCATTGTGGCAGGGTTCCGCGAAGTATCTGTCATGGTTAGTCCTTAAAAAACACAGGTATATAGTACGGAAATATGGTGGAAGTCACGCGTAATCCGTCAAGCAATATACGAAGCTCTTACAAGTTCTTACCAAACAGCAGGAAAAGGCGATGTGCAACCGCGAGGATCAGTGGGTCCAGAGATTGAACCAAGCGATTACCAGGAGTCGAGACACCGCACGTGGAAAATATCTGTGGAGCTCTAGGAAGGCTTAGCAAGGAGGGTTAGCAATTATCAAAACAACAATGCAAAAGTTGAAAGAATGCTCAACGACGGTACTGTGCTGGTCCTAGGCTAGACCGTACTAGAGACGCGAGCCTAGATCACCAACGATGTCACGACGCGACACAACAAGCACTGTATGATGATATGGCACCCTGAAAAGCGAACCGAGATGCAGAAAATCACTATGAGGGCGAGTGTCTAGAACTGATCTACGGGGTCTAAAAATAGGTTAGCCCCAAAAAAGAATTTCGAATTTTTTTTATTTTGCTCCGGAAAGCGCGCCGGCGCCAAAAAAATATCGCTATAACGGCCGATGGAGAAAAGTGATCCCCGGGGTCGAAAACTAGTAGAGCCAGAAAAAAATTTCGGAGGCGGTTCCAGATTGTTTTTTGTGCTCTCCTTCTGGACTTACGACCGGACTCCGAGCTCGACACGGACTTTAGCTTAACACGGAAACAACAAAGAAGGAGAGTAAAAAGAAATAACTAGGAAACAATAACTCTACTCGGACTCGTACCACAGCAGGAAACTGATCGGATCTGTGTCGCGGTAGGAAAGCGGTGGCGGAGTATTAGGGTTTATGGTGGCAGGGTATATGGTGGCGGAATATGGTGGCGGAATATGGTGGCGGTGATCGGCGAGTGTGGCGGTGACTATTATGATCAGAACTCGAAACTCTAAGGGACGAGACACTAAGATCAGCAACTCGACGCGACGATGTAAACACAAATTCAACAATGCAAAAACTGAAAAGATAATGCGACGCGTAGATTGGTTATGAGATGGATCTAAACTCTAACTGTGTTTTTGGCTTTTTCGTGGGTTATAGGTAAAACAGATCTAATCTACGAAAACAGTAAAATCTCACCGAGCAACCTGAACTCTGATACCACTTGATAGGGCAAAGGTGTCCGATCTTTCGATGAGATGATGATAGTCGATTTGGTGGAGTTCGGGCTTGACGATCCGACTACACGTGCGAGCACGAGCGCCAATGCAATCGCTAGGCCAATCTCCTAGAGTTAACCAATCCTGCGGAAACACGATCAGCCTGACCAACGAGGGTCTTAATTCCTACCTGAAATCGAGAACAAGTAAGAACCAATATTGCAATCAAGATATTGCGGATTAAGAGGAAAGCTTTATTGAAGAGGTGGGATCCTGAATAGGTGCGAAGTACAAGAGGCCTCTGCGACGCTCGAGCCTTGGCGAAGTTGCGACTATGGCTAACTTAATGTCTAAACAAAATCCGAGTCTATGGGGTCGGCTATGGGAGTATTTAAGGGCAAAAAGGTGGGGTTTCGGCCAGCCATGGAAGTGGTGGCCGAATCCAACCCTAAAAGTCCTTTTCCCCTCAAATACGGACTCTAAAAAGTGGCTAATTAAAATCCTGCAAAAATTACATGGGCCTGGCCCAAAATAAAGGTGTCGCAGCACCATATTAAGCTATGGACGAATTCGTAAAGTATTGATCTTGAATATTTCGTCCAAGCCTTCTTTCTTCATTATGGAGGCCTCAAAGTTCTGAAATCTTCATCCGTGGCCTTCTCTTGGATCATCACATGCTTGCTGCCATCTCCATGCATGGCCATGCTCCAATGCTTGTCCCTCTCATCCATGCTTGGTCCATCATTCCTAAGATTAAGAAATACATCTGATTTAGGCAGCATCATATTCTCATGTATGTGAGGAATAGTTCCAAGAAACGAAAGTACCTGATAGTTAAGTTGTTTGGCACGAGATCTTGTGATGGGTCCTTGTATGTGTGTTGCTGTAGGTACAACAGTTATATCAATAGTAGGGATGTCCACATCAACAGGAGAAACCAGTCCCCCCGCCCAACGAGGACGACACCGATCCCAATCAGATCATCCACCTCAGTGATGAAGGATGGGCTCAAGCACGCGAAGCCGTGGCAGGCAACAAGATCCTGCCCGTGGGTGCCTCACGGGGCCTGCTGATGGCGTACCACCTACTCCTAGTCGAAGAGCACAAGAAGCAGGTGAAGATGCAAGAGGTGCTTGAAAAACGCAAGCAAGCAGCCTCGGAGTCCAGTGCGCGGCGAGATGCGCTCTCCGTCATGGGCGGCTCCAGCTCGCACGGCAACCATGGCAAAAGCACCGTTCTCGCAAGGAGAACATGGACCCCAAGGCACGTCGCGAGGTGACTCAGACCCTCAACACGTCCTTCATGGAGATGGATGCCGACGGCAACGTCATCCCGAAGACACCGCAAGCTGCGATCATGGCAGCCACCACATACCTCGCGTCCCGTCCACCTCCGGTGGGGGACCCGAAAAGGGCCATGCACAAGTCCGCACTTACCGAACTCAGACTCATTGGAGCTGCGCTCCATGGAGAAGCTCCTGCGGAGCCAAAGAAGAAGGCCGCGGTCAGATTCAACCGTAGCCCCACGCCTTCATCCGAGGATGAAGAGCACGACCTACCTGGAAGGAACAAGAGCTCCCGCCATCGCAGCCACGATTACGACGCTCGAAGCGAGCTCACCCAGCGCAAGATCGACAAAGCGCGCGCTAAGCGCGTATGCTCGTCCGAATCCAAGGAGGACGACGACGAAGGAGAACTTTGTGGAGCCCAATGCTTCAATAGATCCGTTCGGCGGACACGGATGTCGTGGAACGTCAAGCTTCCTTCGGACACTCCGAAGTTCGATGGCACACAGGACCCCAAGGCGTGGCTCAGCGACCACCTGTCGTCCGTCAAACTACACGGCAGAAAGAAGGACACCGCCCTGCAATGCCTTCGCCAGCAGCCGACAAAGGATCCTCGGCAGCCTATCCTCGGGATCCATCCGAAGCTGGGAGGAACTGGCATACAGTTTCATCCGAAACTTCAAAGGCGCCAGCAAGAGGCCAGCCTCGATCGAGGAGCTGTGGGCCTGCACCCAACGAACTAGCGAATCCATTCGCTCGTACATATTATGCTGGTCCAACACCAAGAACTCCGCGGTGCACATCTCTGAGGAGAGAGTGATCGACACATTCAAGGATGGCGTCAAGCGCGAGGACTTCAAGGAAGAAATTGGGCGCGTCAAGCCCAAGACACTCGACTACCTCATGGACATCGCCAACAGGTGGGCAGATGGCAAGGACTCCGTCCACCGAGCTCACTCGGAAGAGGAAGACGACTACGGCCAGCGACGTGAACGCTGTAGCAAGAGAAGATCGCACATCTACGACGGACCCAACATGGTCGCGGCTGGCTACGCCGACCGCCACAGTGACGGCAACCGCAGCAGCGATGGATACCGCGGAAACAACTTCCACGACGGAGGACGCCCATCGCAGTCATGGCAACGTCGCGGCCGCGACGATGGACCCTCAGCATACAACAAACTGTCGGGTCCATGCACCATCCACTTCTACATTGACAAGCAGGATGGTAAAAAGAAGGCAAGTCACATGCTCAAGGACTTCCGCGAGTTCTAGAAACTCAGTGAGAGCATGTCTTAGATGAGGCAGCAAGCCCCAAACCCTGGGTATGGGAACGCACCCGCACCAGGTGAGATTGCACACGGAGATCCTCCACCACCACCTGCTGGACCTTCGAACCACCCAATCACACCCGCGCAGAATAACGGTGGGCACGGGTACCCCGCACTGAAAGGATCACTGATGATCCAAAAAGGGCGCCCAATGAACAGGGTGCAGAAGAAAATCACCCGTCAGATCAATCTAGCTGTGACCACTCCATCGCCATCCCTGAGTATCTCAGTGGATCGGAGTCCTGCATCATGTTCAGCCGTTCGGATCACCCTTGCCAGGTCCCTCGCCCAGGTCATGCTGCCCTGGTGCTTGAGGCACAGATCGGAGGGTTCGACATGAGCCACGTCTTCATGGACAGCGGCAGCGGCATCAATCTGATGTTCACCAGCACATTAGCAGCAATGCGGATCCCGCTGTGCAGCCTGGAACAATCCGATACAACGTTTCACGGCATCGTCCCAGGGAAGGGCATATTCCCCCTGGGAAAGATATGGCTCGATGTCATCTTCGGCAAGCCTGATAACTTCCGGTGCGAGCGACTCAAGTTCGAAGTGGTGGACTGGCCATCACAATACCATGCCATTCTCGGGCGTGTGGCATTTGCACGATTCCTGGCGACCGCTTCACGGCGTACGCTACTCAAGATGCCAGGACCCAAGGGCGTCATCACGGTCCACGAGAGCTTCACCCGATCGGACCACTGCGACAGGGACTTCAACAGAATCTCCCAGTCATTTGGCATGCAGGAGGAGCTCATAAGGCTCCGAGAGGTGACAGACAACGGGCCACCCCCAGTTGCAAGACAAAACGCACCCGACATGTCGTTCGACTCCACCGTCAACACAAATAAGGTGCAGGTCCACCCGACGGACACCTCCAAGACGGCGCTGATCGCCAACGACCTCAGCCCCGCATAGGAAAGCACGCTCGTCGAATTCCTCCATGAGCGCTAGGAAATCTTCGCCTGGTGTCCTGCGGACATGCCAGAAGTTCCTAGGGAATTCGTCGAGCACGCACTCAACGTATTTCTAGACGCCAAGCCCGTCAAACAGTCCATCCGACGACTGTCCGAACCACGGGCCGAAGCAATCGGAGTCGAAGTCAACAGACTACTCGACGCAAACTTCACCAGGGAGATCAAGGAGAGCGAGTGGCTCGCCAACACCGTGATGGTCCCCAAAAAGGACACGGACATCCTGCGGATGTGCGTGGACTTCACATTGCTGAAGCACTGCCCGAAGGATCACTTCCCTCTCCCTCGGATCGATCAAATCATTGATTCGACTGCAGGATGCGAGAAGCTCTCCTTCATCGACGCCTACTCAGGCTACAATCAGATTCGACTGAAGATCGAAGATCGGGAGAAAACGGCGTTCATCACGCCGTTCGGAGTGTTCTACGACAACACAATGCCCTTCGGGATGAAGAACGCAGGCGCCATGTACCAACGGTGCATGCAGGCATGCCTGAAAGACCAGATCGGCCCGCAACATCCAAGTCTATGTCGACGACATAGTAATCAAAACAAGGAAGGCCAAGACACTCATCGACGATCTCCGCGAGACGTTCGATAACCTTGATCGATACAAGATCAAGCTAAACCCAGAAAAGTGCGCCTTCGGCGTCCCATATGGTCAGCTGCTAGGCTACTTCATCTCCCAGCGAGGAATTGAAGCGAACCCAAAGAAAATCCGGGCCATAATGGCCATGGAGAAGCCGAAGAACCTCAAGGGCGTCCAATAGCTTGCCGGGCGAGTCGCGGCATTGAGCAGGTTCATCAGCCACATGGGCGAAAAGGCCCCGCCCTTCTATCAGCTGCTACTCAAAGAAGACAAATTGGAATGGACGCCTGAAGCGGCTGCTCTCTACCTCGCCCGTCTTGGTCACGCCAAAATAGCGTGAGCCCCTACTGCTATACATAGCAGCTACACACCAAGTGGTAAGCACCGTGCTTATGGTCGAAAGACCCGAAGACGGCAAGACCCATGGGGTCCAACGCCCAATCTACTACCTCAGCGAGGTATTGACGCCGACCAAGCAGAGGTACCATCATTACCAGAAACTCGCCTATGGCGTGTTCATGACGGCTCGTCGGTTGAGCCACTATTTCTAGGAGCATCAGGTGATGGTCGTCAATGAGGCACCTATGAACGACATCCTGAACAACCCGGAGGCCACAGGACATGTGGCTCTGTGGGGCATCGAGCTGTCACCTCTAGACATCGTCTACGAGAAGCGCCACATGATCAAGTCTCAGATCCTTTCGGACTTTGTCGTTCACTGGATGGAACTGCAGCTGCCAGACACACCGGACATGACACAGTCATGGACGATGCACTTTGACGGCTCCAAGCGCGAGGCCAGAGCAGGAGCCGGGGTCATACTGACCTCCCCGCAGGGCGACACGATGAAGTACGTCCTCCAGATGAAATTTCGAGCTTCCAACAATGAGGCCGAGTACGAGGCCCTCATCCATGGCATGAGGATGGCCAAGATCTGCGGCGCGACGCGCCTGGTCATCTACGGAGACTCGAACCTCATCGTCCAGCAGACGATGAACGAGTGCGACGCACACGCTGCCAACATGATTACGTACCGCGCACTCTACAACGCACTCGAAGGTGACTTCGACGGCTGCTTTGGCATGTTGGGAGAGAAAGCAACGAAGAGTCTGACAGACTCGCCAACATCGGCTCCACCTGCGCACGGGTGCCACCAGGTGTGTTCCTCGAACAGATCTGCGTGCCATCCATCAAAAGGAAATTCCCAAAGGGATCACCCGAAGAAGCAGAGCACTCGGGGGCTGCGCTACCCGAAGGACAAGAAGGACCAGAAAAACTCGACACAGAGGTCATAGTGGTCAACCTGATGCAGGTCATGGCAGTGGAAGAAACATGGATACAACCATACCTCCGATATCTGATAGACGGGGAGCTGCCTGACAGCCCGACAGATGCCCGACGCATATATCGCCAGTCCAAGGCCTTCACCATCATCAATGGCGAGCTGTACAAGCGCAGCTTTTCGGATATACTCCAAAGGTGCGTCACCACCGGTGACAGCAAAACCATCCTCCAAGACATCCACGAGGGCATATGCGTCCATCACGCGGACAGCCGCGCCCTTGTCGCCAAAGCTCTACGAGCTGGGTTCTGGCCAACGGCCATGAACGACGCCAAGGACATCATCCGAAGGTGCAACGGGTGCTAGAGGTTCGCAGATAAACCACACGCACCAGGATCGGAGCTCAGGCCCATACCCCTGTCCTAGACCTTCGCCCAATGGGGCCTCAACATGATAGGCAAACTGCCCAAATCCTCGAAAGGAGGCCACGTCTACCTCCTGGTCGCAGTCGACAAATTCACCAAGTGGATCGAGGCCATGCCTGTTACTAACCAAAAGGGCAAAACAGCCGTCAAGTTCTTCGAATCCATTGTTTACAGGTTCGGCGTGCCGCACAACATCATTACCGACAATGGATCGAACTTCATATCCAAGGAATTCCAAGCGTTCTGCGAAGACCTCGGAATCAACATCACATACGCCTCCGTGGCGCACCCGCAAACAAACAGACAGGTCAACAAGGCCAACGGCCTTGTCGGTGGCGGCATCAAGAAGCGCCTAATGAGCCCACTCCAGCGACTCGCAGGAGCCTGGACACAAGAGCTACCCTCCGTCCTCTGGAGTTTGCGCACAACGCCAAATAGCTCAACCGGCTACACACCCTTCTTCATGGTGCATAGAGCCGAAGCCGTGCTGCCTATAGAGGTACGCCACAAGGCCCCACGGGTCGTCGCCTACAGCGAAGCCGAATCGACGGCCGCACTCAAAGACGCCGTCGACACCCTTGACGAGGCACGCGACATCGCTGCAGCCCGATCAGCGGTCTATCAACAGAGCCTCCGCAACTACCACAGCCGTCGGTTGCGCCCAAGGTCCTTCGTTGAAGGAGACCTAGTCTTACGACTCAAGTAAGAGCGACCAAAGAAGCTCGAGTCGCCCTGGGAAGGACCCTACATCATCACTGAATCCTAGGTGGCGCCTATCGCCTCAAGCACGTGGAGTCTGGAGTCGCATACTCCAACCCATGGAACGTCGCACAACTGCGACGCTTCTACCCCTAGCTACCCCCCTCCTTTTACTTTTAATAAGGCTATTCAGCCAAGGCTACTCAGCCGAACAATGTACCTCCTCCTTACGATATGAGTAAAGCTAAGTGTCTCGCCCCAAAAATTTATCTATTATTCGAATTTTCTTCATGTTCCAACACACTCGGGGGCTCCCCCCACCTCACGACTTCGTCGACTGAGGATAACGCGTGTACACCTGAGTAGCTGACCACGTCAGGATAACGAAAAGGGCACGCATACAAACAAAGCACCACGTGCTAACAATGATCAACCTTTACAGCAAAGGGCATAACACGCCCAGTCGAATACATACACATTTTACATCTATCTTTTTTAGGTCCTACCTATTCTGAAGAATCACCTGCGCACGCTGCTCAAAGAGATCTAAAATTTGTTCGGCATACTGCCTTACAGCCGCATAATATGGATGCATATCCCACACACCACCATCCAGCCGAAGAGGCGGCCCAGCTGCCATAGCAGCAAGATCTACATCAGGACGATGTAGCCGCACAAGGGAAAGCGCAGCCTTCACCCCCGCAACCAGCTGATGCCGCACCAGCTCCCTAACATGATGCACATCTCAAAATTTTGCCAGCAGGCCCCAGAGTGTCGATGGTGCCTCATCCAAGGGAAACATCACGTGCAGAACCGACGCCAACGAAGTCTTCACTTGACGCAGCACCCGCGTCACCTGGTGAACACGATCCTGCATAGTCGCAAGGACCATGGCACGATCACGGTCCATCCAGAAAAAACCGCCGGCCTCCATGTCCTACTGGGTCAGGCAGTTGATCCGAACAACAACACACTCCTTTTCCTCCTTAGGAACAAGGTTAGCACCTGCAACACCTGCAAAGTAAGATGACAGGCCAGCAGGCGCATCCGAAAAACGGGCAGCAGCTCGAAAAACTCACATTGAAGCTATTCGGCCAGACGACGCAACTCCCCATCAAATACTCCTCTCTGGCAGCGCCTCGCTCTGTCTTCGATTTCCAAACATTGGCGTGGACGCGCACTCCAAGCAATTCTTTCTCAAGACTACGAATGCGGTCATGAAGAAACACAAGCTGCAACACATCATCCAAGGATGGCCGCAGCTGCGGCACAGACGAAGTATCAACGGGATCATCACCCGAAGGTCCCTAGAGGAAAAGAAGGCAGGGATATGAACAAACACGCGAATGAACAAATAGCTCGAAGATTCGTTATATGCATCAAAAATCCACTACATGGCACAAGGAGTGTTCATATATTACAACAAAAAGAAACAAAAGCTATCCTACAACTACAAGGCCTAAGAGGCTGCATCCTGAGTAGCCTCGGAGCCGGATTGCCTGCTCTTGGCCTCCCCCTGCTGCCTCATCGCGTACTCAGCCAGCAAGTCAATCAACTTCGGCCCATAACATTTACAACGGGCAGCGTAGAGGGCTAAGGCTACCTCGGATCCGTCAGCGGCCGTTGGCATCTGGGAGGTGACCTGATGAAGATCCATCTCCGCTCCAGACGCCAGGGCCATCGCCAGCCCCACGGAAGCACCGATGCCTTTCTGCTTGCGTTTGTACGCTGCAGGCGTATCGGCTGAAAGCGCATCCGCCAACAAGTCGACATCCTCGAGGGCGACGCCCTTGGGGACGAGCTCCTTGTAGAAGCGCCCAAGAACCTCCTTTGACCTTGGCAAGTGAGCCGACCACGGTACTGCACCGGTCTTCGACCGCCGCAGTGGCATCATCCAAAGCACTTCCGTGCTCCAGGGCACCGCAGTCAAACTCGATGCCTGTGGCATCTAAACAAACGGAAGGAGCAACGTGAAAACCAAGCAAAACAAGAAAGACAAGAAAGCCAAAAAGGAACGGACGAAACCACTCACCCGAAATAGCCTTGGCAGCAGCCATCAGCTTGTCGGCTACCTCCTTCTCGCGCGAGGCCGCAGCAGTGGCGAGTTGCTCCTCGCGGTCCGTAGCCTCCTGCTGTAGGCGCTCCTTGGCCCCAGATGCGTCGGCTAGCTCCCGCTCGAGGCGCTCCTTCGCATCAACGACGTCCTCGGCTTTCTTCTCCGCTCGCCCAAGGCTATTTTTGAGAGCATCAAGCTTGCGGAGTGCGGTATTGTTTCCATCTGCAAACAACAGAACACTCATCAGATCAAAGGAAAAGGAAGCAGAGGAAGACGAAAAAGATCAACTCATGAATGTACCCTGAAGCCGCTTGATGCTGGCCTCCAACACCAAGTGCTGCTGCACCAGCTGGTTGGCGCCTTGCACAAAAGGCTGCAACAAGACACAACTTGTCAAAAGAAAGGCTTGGGGGCTGCGCCCAAGGGACGAGCAAGGCAAATTACACATCCGAAAAAACGCTCAAGCGCTCCCCCCGAGGCACGTACAAAACAGAAAGGCACGATCAGCAGATCATCCAAAAAACGCTCGGGGGCTCCCCCGAGACACAAAATCAAAATGATCAGCATATCATCCAAAAAACGCTCGGGGGCTCCCCCCGCGGCAAGAACAAAAAAACTTACATGGTCAGACGGCGACTCCGAAGGTTCGCCCGTAGTCTTCTGGGGGACAACCACCCGAGTCTCCTGCGGAGAAGGGTTCGGAGCAGCGCCCTCAGAGGTAGCCACCGTCTGAGGAGGAGGAGCAACCTTCAACTCCCCCACCATCTCTCGAGCGCCATCACTGAAGGAGCCATCGTAAGAGTGGCTACAAAAGAAAACATCAGACAAGTACAAGCAAGCAAAATCAAAAGAGAGAAAAAAGCAACTGGATAAACTTACGAGTCGAGATCGCTCAAATCAAAGACAAGCGGGGTCCTCCTGCCCTTCTTATCTTCCTTCTTCCGCTTTGCCGGCGGCTGCGGTGCTACATGCCGAACGGGCACGACCGAAATAGGAGAAGAAGAGCCACCATGACCCCCACTGTGACGCTCAAGGCATGACGAGTTCCTAGGGGTCGGCGGAGTCGAAGCATCCAACGTTTCGCTCGAGCTCCGCGTCCGCTTTCGAGTCTGCTCCTCGCTAGACTCAAAAGTTTCTTCCGCTGGTGATCGCGCCGAGGGAAGCTCAGACATGGAATCCACTACCTCATTGTCCGGTGCATCCGGAAATAGTTCGGGTAGTGGAGGCGACATGCCCGGTACCTTGAATTCTTGCGCAAAAGAAACAAACTTTCAGAACACAAGCAAGTGCAGGAAAAACGTAGTCGAAACAAAAAGCGCTACGCGCACGCCCTAGATCCTGTCGAAACAAAAAGCGCTACGCGCACACCCTACGAGAGGCGGTGAACGGAGGAGTCAGCGACTTCCCCGGGAGATCCTCTCCAGCCTTGAACTTCAGCAGCGGCCGAAGAATCCTGTCAAGATCCTCCCTGGAGAACTCCTCAGCCGAAACCCTAGTCGGATCATGGCGACCAGAATAAAGGAACATCGGGTGCGCCCTAGCCTGGAGTGGCTGCACCTGGCGTTTGAGGAAGGTGCGGATGATATCCACACTGTTCACCTCTTTATCCGGAATCAACTGAAGATCCTCCACCCGACGGTAGAGCCCCTCTATCTCCGCCACCTCACCATCCAAGATGTGGTTCTTCCAGGACCTCTTCGGCTGGATTTTCTGTGAGGGGTCGAAAGGAGCAAGGCCAAAGTCCTTCCCAGCCACTATGGAGTCACGGATGTAAAACCATCACCTCCGCCAGTACTGGACAGATTCAGACATAGAAAAGGAGAATAAGAGAACGTTGGATTTAAGGGAAATGATACAGCCGCCGATGGGGTAAACGCCATCGGAGCCAGATTGCCTCTTCACGGAATAGAGCTTCCGGAAGAGTCCAAAGTGCGGCTCGACACCGAGCCAACACTCGCAGAATGTGATAAAGCAGACGATATGAAGAAGAGAGTTTGGTGAAAGATGATGGAGCTGGATGCCATAAAGGAAAAGCAATCCACGGAGGAAATCGTGAATTGGGAAGGAAAGGCCCCGAAGGACAAAAGCGATGAACATGACCCGAAACCCAGCGGGAGGACGGGGAATTACCTCGTCGCCGGGAACTCTGACGGCCTCCCTATCCCGCGGGATCAGACCCCGCTCACGGAGCTTGCGGAGATTGCCCTCGCGTGTCTTCGATCGCCGCCAGCCACCATCGGTGACGCGAGTGGCGGTGGAACCCTTATTGCCGCCAGCGGCAACACTAGTACCAACTGCGGTGGAGGCCTTCTTGGACTTCCCCATCGCAGTACGGCGGTGGCGACGACGAGCACGCAGAAACAAAGATGGAAAGGTTCGAAGAAATTCCAGCACGCAGCAAGGAAAACTCAAGAAGATGAAAGAAGTGAAACAGGAATGGCTGTGGTGAAAACAAACAAAGCTTTTACCCAATGATTACAAGGACGAAGAAGACACACAGTGGTCGTTCATCGGGAAGCCCTAGAGCCAACATCAAGATCTGGCCGTCCACGTGTCAGCACGGTAGCGAACCGTTGCTCACACACCATCCACTATGCACGGAAATCGAGACAACACCGTAATTATCTCCACACCGCGCGTGACCAGTCAACTCAAAGTCAGAAGGTGGGACCCATGTTCATCCAGTCATGTCATCTCTAGCGCCGCAGACGCTTGAGGTCACCAATCGTCAGCAATGACGTCATCAAAAGCTATACTAGCAACGGTTACAATTCTTCGGCTACACAACTAAAAGTACTCAGTCGAATCTACGATTCGACTAACTAGTCGGGGGCTACTCCTATCAGGAGCGCTGGCCGCACACCCGAAAAACGATCAAAAACTACACCATTGAACTATTCTTCGAGTCCTACGTCGAGTGTACGACTCCACTACGGACTCGGGGGCTACTCTCATAGGGAGGATGGATTCAAGCATCCGAAAAATTTGTGTCCTATGGACCTAAAAGTCAACAAAGACTGAGTTAAAGTCTCTGCTCGAGTCTACGACTCGAACAGACACTCGGGGGCTACTTCCATAGGGAGCGCTGGTCGCGCACCCTATGAATTCTTCGACTGCGATCCTTCGGATCAGCATGCAAAAAACTTTTCGGCAGCTCTGTCCCAATTAACGCTCAGTGAGCAACGTCCTCCTTGGCCACCCGAAACACCTCCGCGGTGATAAACATTCGGATGCTGCGTCTGTGACGCAAAGATAAGACCTACAGATACCATCTGATGGCCTGGTAACACACACGACTGCGCTCTTCTAGTAAACATCCGTGCCAACATGCGCGATGAAAAATCCCGATGGATGCGTTGAGTACATCATTTAAAATTCACTGGAATTCCACTCCTGTAAGTCCTTCGCGGCCTGAGTCAAAATTACGCCAGCATATGTTCCGGTTTCGAGTCGAGGGACTTGAATCTGAAGAAGATCGTATTGTTTTGTCCTAAGACAGTTAACTAACCCTGATCCGTTGGGAGAGTCAGGCACACGCATCAACAATCCCTACACACTCAAATCGTTTCTCTAAACAAACAGAGATAGCTGCACCCGAAAGATTGAAGAGTCCTCAGCCGAATCTACGATTCGACTAAACACTCGGGGGCTACTGACATGGTTATACCCTACGGGTACACGACCTTAGCATACCTAGTCCAGCCCAAAGAAGGCCCACGAGAACATGCGCCAGCCCATGAAGACTTTCGGGTGGCCAGGGCCCATGACACATTCGGATCCTTGGAGAAGAAGACTAGAGTAGATAGAATATTCAAAGGGGCAAACCCTAAAACCTATAACCGACTCGATCTGTGCCTGAGACCTGCCTATCTCTATATAAAGGCTAGGAGGACATGACGAGGAGGGCACTTCGCATACCACCGCATACACACCTCCACGCCAGATTGCATCTGCGCACCCTGTAACTTTCGGTTCCGCCGTAATCAAGAGCAGACAAGCAGGAGTAGGGTTTCCCCTCCGAGGACCTAAACCTGGGTAAACCTCGTGTCCCCGTGTTGCTTGTTTGCTAACCGTCCCGCGATCTCCAGCATCCCCATTTTCTCCAAAACCCGAACTCATAACAATGGACATTGATAAGATTAAACCTCGCCAGGTATAAATGGACATGTATCGTTCATATAGACGAATAAAATATAATTCCTCCTTTCCAAATTACCCGTATCACAAGTGTGGTTGGGGAATGTCCTCAATTTTTAGTTCACAGCCTAGTGGCTGGTTGTAATTCCATGTCTTTGATTTAAAAAAGCTCATGATTTTCTTTTAAAAAAAATACCCCGTTTTAAACTCTGGTCAAAGTTAAATTTTGTAAAATTGGACAAAGTATATAGAAATACATATCAATATCTACAATACAAAAGTTAATATTATTAAAATCATTATAAAATGTATTTTTATATGCACTTGATATTGTACATGTAATTGATTGCTACATACTATCATATATAATTGGTCATACTTTATAATATTTGACTTTTAACTAAACTTAGTAGTGAAACATTAAAACAATAAAATAGAAAAGAAGTACATCATGTGCATTTTTGTTAGCACCCACGCAGGCATTGCTGGGCCCATGAGTTTGTGGGGCATGGTATTGCGAAATCCATGACTCCGTTTCTTGCGTTACATCTCTAGCAGATCCTTAAAAAGGACCGAATCAGAAAAATAACGCTAGTTTCTGGTTTCTGCCAAAAAACCCGGCCCGACCAGACACCAGAAACCACCCCGACCCAAAAAAGTTTTTACGAGGGCCGAGAAACACCCCCAAACCGTAGATAGCTAGGTTTCGGCTCTGAACCGACCCGTAGCTTATCCATATCCTCCTTTTCGTTGGCGGGAGGAAACTTTCCACCGTGCCATTCCTGTCGTCGCCGCCATCGATCTCCGCCACCCCCCGCCTCTGTCCCCGCCGTCCTCGAGCCGCAGGAGTGCCACCATGGATGCCCAACAGCCGTCGCTGGTCCCTAGCGAGGTCATGCTATCGTTGGAGACCCATTCGCCGCCGCCGCCAGACCTAGCAACTGCCCCTCCCGCTCCCGCGCCGGTGAAAGGACGTGTTGCACCAAAGCGGAAGCGACATGGCTTCATTCTCATCCAGGCTAGTGCGGGTCCCGTTGCTCATGATGTTCCCGCCGCTCCCACCTCCAACCCGACATCTGCCATGGCCAGGGCCGCCTCGAGAAAGAAGACGCCGGCCAACAAGACGAGGAACACGGTGGCGAAGCGCAAGGTCTTCGCCAAATCCGCCACGACCACCAATGCTAGGTATTAACAACTCACCCCGTTACGATTTTGTCAATTCGTCGTAGATAAGTAGTGCGAAATTGATTGTAATTCGCACTTTGTACCAACGGTTTGCACGAGTTGGAACCGTCGTTGATTTGTTGAATGAGAATGAGGTGGACATCGATAAAACTCCCCCAAATTCGCACTTTTGAATGAGAATGAGAATGAGTTGGTACCTAGCAACACCCCCAAATTCGCACTTTTGTTCCTACCCCGTTCGTTGATTTGTTGAATGAGAATGAGGTGGACATCGATAAAACTCCTATCGATCGCTTCGGAGACGAGTTGGAACCGTCGTAGATTTACAACGAGGTGGACCGTGGTGTGGACAATGCTGTGGTGGACATGGTCATGCTACGGCTACTGTGGTGGACTTGGTGGTGTCGATGTTGATGGTGGCGCTGACGCCTCGCATGACGCCGATGCTTGATGATCATCGTTGGATGTGGTGAACTTGGTTGCGAGAAACTGTGGTGAACTTGGTTATTGGCGCGTTCTAATGGTCGAAATTCGTTTAATTTGTGTTATTTTTGGTTTAATTTTGTGGTTTTGCATCATTTGTGTCCGGGCAGACATTGTATGTGTGAACTGTAAAAAAGAAATATTCGCTTTTCTAGTTTGCGTTTAAGGGGTCTATCCCCGGCCCGTGTGACTAAAAAAAATCAGTTTTTCTTAACTCGTATATGTATTTTCTGGTTCGGGGTGTGTGCTAGAGATGCTCTTATGCGGCTAAACAATCCTCCTATACAACCTAGTGGAGTCCATGCCCAATTCAGGAGGATACTCCCCGTCGTAGAAGTAACACAATGGACTGTGAAATAGCCAGGCCAATTAAATTTCTGAATCTGTATAACTTTGACCCGCAGCGCACATATAACAGTGAAATTAACCCGAGCCACTACAAGAAACTGCCATGAACTGTTCCGTCGTAGCATGTATAATGAGGATTGATCAGCATCTCAAAGTATCACCACCAATAATTGCGAACTTTGGCCTCCACCCTCCCGGGCGCAAGGGTGCAGTGGAGCACAAGTGCGCGCACTTCAAGCAGACCTTCGTGATGGCCTTGCCGATCCTGTTCACCGCCGGCTGCCGCTCCAGCTCGTCCGTGTCGGCGTCCACACAGCCTGCGTTCCGGGCGCTGCAGCCCTCGGGGGTGACCTCGGTGATAGTGTAGAGCGGCGGCGCGTCGGGGTTCCTGAGATCCATGTCGACCCTGAGAACCCAGCAGCTCGTTGATCCTGCTCGCGCGGACGCCTCCTCCCTGAACGACGGCGCCCGTGCGCGGCTTGGGGCGCCGGCTCGGCGTCGCAACGGCGTAAGTTCCATCGCTTGCTGCCGGTGATTTGTACGTGTGATCTGCACCGGAAGAATTGGGGGGCTTCCAACGGGTGGCCGCGGACTGATGAGGGGCTTCCAACGGGGACGGTGGCCCACGGACTGATGATCATATATGTACGTGGCGCTCCGGTTCCGCTTCCGAGTCGGTACACTGGATTTTATATAGTACGAGTTCTACTCGGGTGAGATCAAACCCAAAGTACATCTGTTGTGTGTAGAATTTGTCAGGTAAGGTTGGCAGAATGACACGCTCTCGTGCTCTTAACTTTGTGCAGAATTTGTGATATATATCAGCTGTTTGCAGTACGCTTACTGTTCTTTAAACATGAATATAGGATGATCTTTGGAACAAAGTGAAATATAACATAAGATTTTGGAGTAATACAAAATCTTGACGCACAAATGTGCACGTCACCCATCTAGTTCTCCAATATACTCCTTCCCTGTAGAAATAACTGACTTGGGTTTATCTAAATTCGAGTATATATCTAGACGTATTTTAGTGTATAGATATGTTCGAAACTAGACAAACATAGGTCAGTTATTTCTGAACGGAGGGAGTATAACATAAGATAAAAAAAACATAAGTTTGTAGCAAACAATATTGTTAAAAAATAATAATTACCCGATCTCAACCTAACCGATACAATGTGCATGTGGGCATGAGAGAGGCGGTGGCGATCTAAAACCCATATAGGGTTTCATCCCTCTCGTCGGCGACATAGCCAGTCTCCTCCGCCTCCGGTGTCCTTTGTGTTGTCCTTTGTGCCTTAAAGGTGTGTGTGGCAGATAACGGTTTCTCATCGGCGGGAAGGTTAACACTTTTTGTTTAGACTTTTTTCAGTGCCTTACGCCTTGAAATCATAATAAGGTCCTATCCGCTCAATACTCACTCCGATGGCACGCCTAGCACTAGCGGAGAGCACGTGAAGTTGTATGTTCGACGGATCTCTTGAGATCCGGTCGTCTTTTATTCGTTGGTGTTTTAAGGTCATTCTCTTTTAATCTACGGTTGTCATTTTCGGTGATAGTTGTTGCTCTGGTACGCTGGTCCTTTGGGACCTTCGCACGATGACTTTCCATCCTTGTACTATAATACGAGAAGCTTTGCCCTATTCCGGGGATGGAAAGACGAGGACGACAGCGCGCCTTCGTCCCGTGCTAGTGTTTGTAGTTGTCGTTGGATAGCGGAATGATCTATTTGTATTTTATATTACTTTTAGGCTCCTTTGTACTGATGTTAATTATTATTAATAATAAATTGATAAAATTTTGCAAAATATATTATTAAAAATTCCAAAAATTATATTATAATGCAGCAAAGAAACATACAAAACATTACATCCAATACTGAGCACTTTAATCAACAATGCAGTGGCTAGTCTTGGAAATTGCAATACTTATTAGCAAAGATAAAACTTGGTATGGTTCGATGCGCCTTGTGATTGTGTAGGGCTCTTAATGCTATCATTAGAAGGGAGGCATCTCCAGATCAATTGCCATATGAACACCCAGATCCTTAGAGCGATGAAAATCTTCAAAATTTCATTGAAGTGTTTGAGCCTTGTTCCTTGACATTTTTTGGTAGAGCGATCTAGATATGAAACATTGGAACCTTGATGAGTGCAGCAGTACTTCGTTGGGAGACTCCAAGAGGAAGGTATGATGAACACAGCAGGAAGTTTTCCCTCAATAAGAAACCGAGGTTATCGAACCAGTAGGAGGAAGGAAACGACTCAAAGGTGTTGCTAGCAACTTGGAGACATGCACAACACAAACTCAAGACTTTGCCCCAACGAATAGTGAGGTTGTCAATCTCACCGGTTTGTTGTAACAAAGGATTAACTGTACAGTGTGGAAGGTAACAGTGGTTTGCAACAAGTAAACAGTAACAGTGGAAGATGTATCAATGGTAAATATTGGACCGGGGTCCATAATTCACAAGAGGTGTTCTTCTTAGATAAACAAAAATGTCATGCTGGGTAAACAAATTATAGCAGTGCAATTGACAGGACTGAGCAAGGCATAACAATGTAATACTAGACATCAAGATCCTATGAGATTTGATTGGGCAATACAACAAGATACATAGACCGCCATCAAATTGCATCTATGACTAAAAGTCCACCTTTGGGTTATCATCCGAACCCCCTCCAGTATTAAGTTGCAAGCAACAGACAACTGCTTTAAGCAAAGTGTGTAAGGTAAACAATCCACTTGTTCTATGAACAAGAGACCGTTGTTTTATCCCTAGTAGCAACAACACATCTACAACCTTAGAGATTTCTATCACTTACCTTAGATTAAATAGAGGCATGAACCCACTATCGAGCATAAATACCCCCTCTTGGAGTCACTGGCAACTACTTGTCCAAGATAGCTACTAACAACGGAGAGCATGCAAGATCACAAACAACACAGACATGAGAGAATCAATAAGAGAAAACCATTAATGAATCTGACATAGTAATCTCAATATCCACCGGATCCCCACAAACACAATATGCATGGTTACAAATAGATGAGATCTTGATCATGAACGGAGCTCACAAGATCTAGACATGAAAGCACAAAGAAGGAGATACAACCATCTAGCTACTACATGGACCCATAGTCCAAGGTGGAACTACTCACGCTTCATACCGGAGGCTGGCATGATGAAGAAGAAGGCCTCCAGAATGATCTCCCCTCCGGCAGGGTGCCGGGAAGAGCTTCAGATCCCCCGATCTGGGGACGATGGTGGCGGCGGCTATAGACGGTTTCGTGGAATATTGATCGGGTGCTTAGGGTTTAGGCATCGGGGGCTTCTTATAGGCGAAGAGGCGAGGCTGGGAGGCGGACAGGGGGCCCACACCCTTCCTAGGTGTGGCCTAGGGTGGGCCCGCGCCTGGGGGGGTGCGGCCGCCCTGTGGATCCCCTCCGTCTCTCCTTTGGACTCCGTGTTCTCCTCGGTGAAATACTGACTATGGCTTTTGTCCTGTCCAATTCCGAGAATAATTCCTTACTACCTTTTCTGGAACCAAAAACAGAAGAAAACATGCAACTGGCACTGTGGCATCTTGTTAATAGGTTAGTACCAGAAAACATATAAAAACACCTCAAAGTGTAGACAAAGCAAATCAAAGTAGATACTAAACAAGCATGGAACATCAAAAATTATAGATACGTTTCCAACGTATCAAGCATCCCCAAGCTTAACTCCTGCTCGTCCTCGAGTAAGTAAGTGATAAAAGAATAATTTTTAAGGTGACATGCACCATCGAAACCAAGATCAAACCATTTGCAAGCATTGAACGATGGGATCAAAGAAATCTAAACATGAACATGAAAGATGGAGTTCTGACAGTAAGACAAAGTAACTATGCATGCAACATGAAAGGCTACAAACAAAAATCATGAGTAACATGCATTGAAAAACGTTTGTTTGTTTCACATACAGAAAACATGGCATTGTGGCCTTTAGCTTGTCCCTCATGGAGTAGCAAATAGATGCAAAGGACACCTTCAAAGTTCATAAGAGTGACTAGATACAAATAGCACAAAAACAAGTAATATCAATAATATGCATCAATCAATAAGTTTTGGGACAATGCACATAGAACTAAGAATGGAAACTTATGCTCTCTTAACTGGTGCCTAAAGGTAGAAGGTGGAGACTCAATATAATAGTGGAAGAAAGGCCCTTCATAAAGGGATGCAGGGATTTCAAGTTTCAAAAAGAGCTTCCAAAAATTATGGTACTTGTTAGATTTCATCCCTCATCGCCCCTATCATAAGCATCTTGAAGTGATTAAGTTTAAAGTGAACAAACTATGGAGTATATGCTTGACAAAATATAAGTTGGCAATCTCATGTCCCTTGAATATGAGGGCCGCTCCTCATGCTACTCAAGTTTAGTCACCTGTAAGTTTTTGTCATAGTAAGTACATGTGTATCATAAAGAACCGCCAACGGGGTACCCCTTGCACATGGTACAGGAGCTATCCCATAACCAAAATGACAAGTCAAGCAGACAATGAGCATCTCAGCGATATTTTTATTTGCTATTTGCATAGGTTTTTATTGAGGATGCTTCATAGATTGCTCATTATGGTGATGCTGCAAGTTTCCACCATGATTAGGCATGGCTTAGGCTAGCGGCCCAGGCGTTTCTTTAACACAAAATACATAACTCAATGGACTTACAAGCTCCCCTTTTATTTCACACCAACGACATCCATAGACAAAAGAGCATGATATCAACTGTGTACAAAGTACAAGTGCAATGTTGAAAGCGTTTCGCATGACAGCATGGTTCTGCTAATTCCAACATATAAGTGCAAGCATATACAACATAGATGACACAATGGTTCAAGTTTATTAGGGGCAAGCAAAATAAAGTGTTCCATCAAGTTTGCGAGAGCTTTAATCACATAGTTTTCACATAACAAAATAATTTTTAATTGGAAGATAGCTGAAAACAAGAATATTCTTGGAATGGTGTAACACACCATGCATAGGAATTTATAGTAGACACTTTGGAATAACTTGGTTTATTGGGAGTTGGAAGCATGAGTAGTGCTTACTCATATAAGTGGAGGCTAGCAAAACACTGGGAGCGACCAACTAAGAGAGCAATAATGGCCATAATCATGCAAAGCGACAAAACATTACTAATCAAAGCATAGAGTGGTACTAAAATTTGATGGTGACTGCTTGATGGTGCCAGAGAACCTGGTGCTTGACGTGGAGTCTGTTGGGAACCCCAAGAGCAAGGTGTGAAGGAGCACAACAGCAAGTTTTCCCTCAGTAAGAAACCGAGGTTATCGAACCAGTAGGAGAAAGGAAACGTCACACATGTGTTGCAATCAACGCGGGAACTGCACAACTGATGACCCACAAGTGTAGGGGATCGCAACAGAATTCGCGGGAAGTATTACCCAATTTATTGATTCGACACAAGGGGAGCCAAAGAATATTTGCAAGCCTTAACAGCTGATTTGTCAGTTCAGCTGCACCTGGAAATAGTTCTTGCTCACAGAAGTTTATCAGTAGCAAAAGTTTGTAGTAGCAACAGCAAAGCAACAACAATAGTAACAACAACAGTGAAACAGGAGAATAGTAACAGGTACGGTAACAGTAGGATTCAAGTGCGGTAGGCATAGGGATGGATGGACGGGCGTTGCATGGACGAGTCTAAACATGTAACTTCAAGATCTAGGGCATTGCAGATAAATAATAACAAGCATCCAAGTACTAAACAATCCTAGGCATGTTCTCCATATATAGTCATACATGCTCGCAATGAGAACTTGCACAACATCTTCTGTCCAGCCAGCCCGTGGCAGCGGGGCCTCTAGGGAACTACTGGCAATTAAGGTGATCCTTTTAATAGAGCACCGGAGCAAAGCATTAACACTCCATGAACACATGTGATCCTCACACCACATCCATCCCCTCCGGTTGTCCCAATTATTGTCACTTTGAGGCCTTTGGATCCGGACAATGATATGTGTACACAACTTGCAGATAAAATCACAAACAACACTATCATAAAGATTCAATAATAAGTTCAGATCTGAGATCATGGCACTCGGGCCCTAGTGACAAGCATTAAGCACAACAAGTTGCAACAAAGTCAAATAGCACTAATAGAGATACTAGGTGCTATGCCCCTAATAGATCTTATTCGATTACATGATAGAACTCATCCAATCCCTACCATCCCCAAGCCTACAGCGGGGGATTACTCACTCATGGATGAGGGAAACATCGGTGGTTGATGGAGATGCGTTGGTGATGACGATGGCGATGATCCTCTCCAAATTCTCCGTCCCGGCAGGGTGCTAGAACGGAGTTTCTGGATCCAAATCTTGGTTTCTCGTGGCGGCGGCAGAGCGGAACTCTTTCTGGAAAACTATCGAAGCCCCCCTGAGTTTCTAGGTCAGAAGGCAACTTATAGGCACGGAGGGAGGCCGAGGAGCTGCCTGGGGTGGCCAAACCCCCCTCCAGGCGCGGGGTCAGGTGGTCCCGCGCTTGGGGTGGGTCTGGCCCCCCCAGGCCTCCCCTTTGTCTCCCCTTCTAGCTCCGTGGATCTTCTGGTGAGAAATAGTTTTTGGCATATTTTCCAGGATTTTTCTTGATAGTTCATTTTCTACACATAAACAAGACACCAAGGTAATTCTGTTGAAAACAACGTCAGTCTGTGTTAGTTGTATCCAAATCACACAAGTTTAGAGGAGAAACAGTAGCAAAGTGTTCGAGAAAGTAGATACATTTTGGACGTATCAACTCCCCCAAGCTTAGCTTATTGCTTGTCCTCAAGCAATTCAGTTGAAAACTGAGTGCGATAAAAGAATTTTCACGAACACTTTGCTTCATATGATGTAAATATTCTCAGCACAGGAGTATATGCTTAGACAATTCATAATAAGGAGTATGCAACTAAGTCTACTCAATAGTCATTGCAAGCTATGAAGAGAAACCAACTCAATAATAATAAGTAGCATGAAACATAATCATAAGCAACATTGCAATGCTCATAATAAGGTATGATAGAGTGGTATCTCGCTTGCCTTTGTTTGAAGAGCACAATATAAATGCTGAGGCACCTCTGAAGTTCAAGTGAAGACTAGAGATAAAGATATCAGAGATACAAGCATCAAAGTCATAACATAATTAACCAAGTTTTGGAACAAACACAAGAATGACAACTATGCTCTCAAGAAGGTGCTCATAGAATAAGTGGTGACTCAACAAAGTTGTGAAAACGGTTTTGTGAAGGTTTGAAAGGCTTCCTAATGCTGAAAGGAAGGTACTCATTAGCTTTGAGCTCTCATTGCCCCTATCATAGGCATCTTCATGTGGTTAAGGTGAAAGTGAGGTCCACTCTAAATCATATGCTTTACAGATCATAGAGTGGAAATCCCTAGTCCCTTGAGTACGAGGGCCACTCCGCATGCTACTCAACTTTGGTCACCTGAAAGTTCTTGTCATTGTAAATACATGCATATCATCGAGAACCGCCAACGGGGAACCCCTTGCACATGGTACATGAGCTTTCCCATAACCAAAATGACAAGGCAAGTAGTCAATGAGCATCTCAGCAATCTTTTTATTTACCATATGCTTAGCTTTTTATTGAGGATGCTTCATAGATGCTCATTATAGTGATGCTGCAAGTTTCCACCATGATTAAGCATGGCTTAGGCTAGCGGCCCAGGCGTTTCTCTAACACAATGTATAAACTCCATGAACTAACAACTTCCCCTTTTATTTCACATCGTCGACATCCGTAAACAAAAGAGCAAAGTATCAACTGGATGAGACATCCAACAGGTGTTGAAAGCGTTTCCCGTGACAGCACGATTCTACTGACTCCCAGCATATAATAAGCAAGCATATAACTTTCATGGACTACACAATGGTTCAGAATTATTAAGCGCAAGGAATAAAGTGTGCCATCAAGTTCGTGAGAGCTTTACTAACTAACTTTCTCAAAACAGACATCCATTTTATTTTGGAAGAAAACACGTCATATGAAATATGCACTGAAATATCAAATGATGCTAATAGGTAGGTATGGTGGACACAGCTGGCAATATTGGTTTTGGTAAGTTGGAAGCACAGGTAGAGCACGTACTCAGTGCAAGTGAAGGCTAGCAATAGAGAGGGAGCGACAAACGAGAGAGCAATAACTGTCATAATCATGCTTGCAACAAAACATGACTAATTATGGCATGAAAGTGACACAAGAACTCTGAGGCAAAATAAATCATCGAGGCTTACTGACTATTGATTAGTCATATGCATGCGTGAGCATGTGCCAAGTCGATTCACATGAACAGTCAGAGGAGGATACCACAATGTCATATCAAAGTATGAATAAAACAATGCAAGCAAACATTCATATGACATGCTACAAACTATTATCAAGTGGGAGCTAATCATAGACAAGCAATAACTACTAAGCATCCATAATGACATACACCTTACACAAACAGGCTAAGCATGCTCACAATGATGAGTATATGTACAAAAATGAAACAAATAGAGTTCGTTACCAGCCTCTTACCACACCTCGAGTTGTCTTAATATTCATTATTGCCATTCACTTGTGTGACTTGAATATTAACATGAAACCAAAATCCACTGAGGACGGCTGAACCCTGCAAAGAACTCACAAAAAACAAAGAAGAACAACAAATATTTTTGGTGTTTTCAATTTTTTAGAAACAAGCAAACAAAAAAAACCAAACAAAAACAAAGCAAACCAAACAAAGCAAAATCTTTTTGGATTTTTCTTTTAAGGAAAACCAAAGCAAAGAAACAAAGAAACAAACCAAGAGAAACAACGAAAATATTTTTGGTATTTTTGTGTTTTTGAGAAATAAACAATAAGAACCAAAAAAGAAAGTGAAAACAAATGGATATACAAAGAACCGACCGAACATGATATATATATGAGTGTGGTGTCGGTATACCTCCCACCAAGCTTAGGCTTTTGGCCTAAGTGGGGCTCAATAGCGCGGATAGTACCCCCATGCTGGTGGGTCATCATAGGAATGATCATAGTCAGGCACCTGCGATGAAGAAGAAGACGCACCCCAATCAAATGAGGGCTGCTGGTATGAAGACTCTCCCAAGTTGGAGGGCTGAACCGAATAGTTTTCGGCATCCTCTTCAACATTATCCTCTTGCTGGGAGATTTCCCCCACATAAGTGTCAACCTCCTCCTGCGTAAGTGACCATCCTTGCTTGTTATCGAAGTTAAACAAAGCAAGTGCAGGCAAATAAACTGTTTTCTCAGTCCTACCCTTTCTCCGACCTTGATGGGCAAAACATAATTCATATGGAAAACTTCTCACATTAGCCGCCAAGGAAACAAAACCATGCTGTTCAATATCAAGCCTCTCTATAGGGAACAGAAAATCTGAATAATGAGGCTCTAAACCATGGAAAGCTAGCAACCTAGAAGCAATGAGACCTCCACAAATTCCACCCTTCTCACAGTTGGTGGTGAGACGGTGAGCTATCAAAGCACCCAAACTATAAGAACTATTCCTATTCAGAGTAGCTGCAATAAAAGCTAGATCAAAAGAAGACAACTTTCTAGCAGTCTTTCTAGCAAGAACACACTTGGTAATGAAATAGGAAAAGTATCTAATAGCTGGGAGCTAGATGTTCCGAATTTTACCACTTTACTTTGAGAAGTCGAAACCTTGGCAAATCTCAGCATACAAATCAACAAGTGACTTGGGCCTCTCCTTGATCTTCTCACAAGATCCCCACTGAGGTACTCTAATTGCTGCACAGAAATCAGCAAAAGGCAGGTCGAAAGGTATATTATATATTTTGTAATGGACCATGGGATTAGAAGTAGACCAAGTGAACCGGAAGTCCTGCACAAAAGCCATGGTTATCTTAACATATTGGATTGGTTCACCTTCAACAAAGTGCTCCAACCCTGCATTTGTAACCAAAGTTTGGAAATCTTGGAGGATCCCCACAGCTCTCATAAATTCATGGCATGGATATATAGAAGGAAAAACTGCCTCCTCACGATGAACCTTCATTGGCTCAAGAACCATCAAGTCATATTGATTCAGTGGATAAGCACTCATCTTCTTTGCTGAAATTTTTAAACAACCATCAAACCAAGTGATTTCTAAGTTGATAAATGATGAGCAACTACTATAGGCACTTGCTAGAGGACTACACATGCATCAAAACAAAGTTTCTAAGCAAAGAACAAGCATGCAAGCTCAAACAACCTGTCACCTATAGCAGTAAAATACTCAAGATACAATCTACCAATCACAAATCTAATTGGACAAGTGGAGGAGTCACATACCAAGGAGCAAACCCTCAAAAAATCAGCACTTGAGATGGGCTGAACAAGGAGATCGAAAATCGCGAGCAAGAACAACAAGAACTCGAGCTTGAGCAAGTTTTCCGGTGTTTTGGGGAGAGAGAAAGAAGGTGGCTTTGAGGAGGCAGCCTGGAGGGGCCTAGGTGGGCCAGACCTACCATAGGTGTGGTGGCCTGGGGTGGCCCCTGGGTCATCTATGGTGCCTCTCTGCCCCTTTTTTTCGAGGAAAATTTATTTTGAAATTTTTGGGATTTTTTGGGAAACTTTATTTTTGGCCAATTTTCAGGGTATGAAAATTGATTTTCTCGCAGAAACATTTTTTTCAGAAGAAGCAAAAGCAAACCAAAAGCCAAACTACAGGAGCTCTAAGAAACTCAAACAAGCAAACAACTAGCAAAACTAAGGCTAAAGCGAAGACTAGAAAGGAGAAAGGAAAAAGAAAGCAAGTATAACCAGAGTGGAAACATTATTTTGTTCATTAAAATCCTTTTGTTAACAAGGTTGATCAAGTCTTGTTACCAAAACAATCTTATATGAAACAAAACTTTGCATTCCACAAGGTTATTATGTTACCTCATACATGATTGCAATGGTACCAATCATAATAGTTTCAAAATTTTCTTGTGGAATGGGACAATATATTTCTCCAATCTTGATGCTCTCAATATTTTCAATGGAATTCAGGCAATAGCTTCTAACAACCTTCTTGGGGAAATAGACAGTGTGCTCTTTGTCATTAATATTGAATGTTACTTTTCCTTGATTACAATTAATAACAGCACCTGCAATATTAAGAAAAGGTCTCCCAAGAATAATAGACATATTACCATCTTCGGGCATTTCAAGCACAACAAAATCAGTTAAGACCATGCAATTATGAGCAACTTGAACAGGAACATCCTCACATATACCAACAGGGACAGTAGTTGACTTATCAGCCATTTGCAAAGATATATCAGTTGGTATCAACTTTTCTAGCTGGAGTCTCTTGTAGAGAGAAAAATGCATAACACTGACTCCAGCTCCCAAATCATATAAAGCAGTTCTAACATAATTATTCTTAATGGAGCAAGGAATAGTTGGTATACCTGGATCACCAAGTTTCCTTCGAACCTTACCATTGAAGGAGTAATTAGCAAGCAAAGTAGAAATTTCCTCATTAGGAATCTTCCTTTTATTAGAGACAATATACTTCATATACTTTGAATAAGGAGGCAACTTAATAGCATCGGTCAAAGTAATTTGCAAAAATAAAGGCTTCATCCACTCACAAAACTTGTTGTAGTGTTCTTCCTCCTTTGACTTGTGTTTCTTACCTGGAAAAGGCATAGGTTTCTGCACCCAAGGTTCTCTCTCTTTACCATGTTTTTTAGCAATAAAATCTTCCTTTGTGTACCTAGTGTTCTTAGTGTGCTTCTTAGGTTCTTCCTCACCTTCCTCCTTATCAGGAGACTCATTATTATTACCACTCTCAGTTTCAGCATCAGAGACAGATATACTATTAGGATCTACAGCAGGTTCAAGTGGTTCCTCAACTATTTTATGTTTCTTTTTCTTCCTTTTATGAGGACTACCACTATCTTCACCTTGTTGGGAATCCTGCTCTATTCGTTTAGGGTGTCCTTCAGGATATAAAGGATCTTGAGTAGCTGCACCACTCCTAGTTCTAATTCCATAAGCATGTTTATTTCCTGAAGCATTAACTAGCATATCCTTTTGTACCTTAGCAAGTTGATCAAGTTGGGTTTGAACCATTTTGAAAGTGTTTACAAAGCATTTTAATATCATTAGAAGTTCTTTCCACAATATCTTTCAACTCATGGATAGCTCTAGAGTTTTCCAATAAATGATTCTAAACTTGTTTATTAAAATTACCTTGTTTAACAATAAATGTGTCAAGTTCCTCTAAGCACTGATCAGGAGGCTTACCATAAGGAATATCACCTTCATTAAATTGGAGTGAGTGTACCTCAATAGTAGATGAGTGGGGATTTGGCTTACATAATTCTTCTATAGGAGGTAGATTCTTCACATCTTCATATCTAATACCTTTCTCCTTTAGACACTTTTTAGCTTCCTTCATCACTTCATCATTTAATGCAATAACTCCCCTCTTCTTTGTTGTTGGTGTTGGAACTGGTTGAGGAACAACTGGTTCAGGAGTAATAGGCTCAGGTGTATTTAGATCAGTTGAAGTCCAATCATCATAATTCTTGCTTATCTTGGTCATTAATTCTTCGGCATCTGTAGAAGCCCTTTTCCTGAAAACACGATCAGCAAAGCTATCTAGGTAGGTCCTAGAATCATCAGTTAGTCCATTATAATAAATATCAAGAAGCTCATTTTTAGGTAATGGACATCCAGGATGTGCATGAATCAAGGAACATAATCTTTCCATGACTCAGGCAATTTCTCCTTTTCTCCATATTTAAAATAAAAAAAGTCTCTACAAAGCAGCATGTCTAGCACTGGGAGGAAAATATTTATGAAAGAAAGAAGCAATCAAGGCTATCAATGGAACCAGGAGGTAATCTATTAAACCAAGCCCTAGCTTCTCCTTTTAGTGAAAGAGGGAAGATCTTAGCAACAAAGTACTTGCGCATCTTAAAATCATCAGAGAACAAAGCACTCATAGTAGAAAGCTCATTCATATGAGCCACAACACTCTCATTTTCAGTCCCACAAAAAGGTTCTTTCTCAACAATATCTAAATAAGACAAATCAAGAGAGAAATCATAATCTTCATCTTTAATATCTATGGGAGAGGTGGCAAACTTAGGATCAGAGGATAAGTTAGGCATAATAGTACGTCTAGCAAGGAGACTCTTCATAGCACTAGTACCATGTGTGTTTCGGCATTCTTCAACAAATTCATCAATGAATTCAATGTAACCATCATTAATATCATAACTCTCACTAGCCTCAGGTGAGCTAACAGGTGTAACATTGTCTTCACTAGGAGTTTCGGTATTTCCTAGACTAGCCATAGTAGCATCTAGAAAAGGACCTAGTGAACCACTCGCATCAAGCAGAGCAGAAGTAACATCAGCAGTGTGTGTAGCATGAGTATGTGGTGGTGGTGTGACAAGCTTACTTATAATAGACAAGAGCAACAGAGGTGTTTAGGACTGTACCTCTTCTTGTAGTGGATGGTAAAATAGGGAACTTTCCATCACGACACTTCCCCATGATAAAAGGAGTAGCAGTGAACAATATTAGATCCAAGTGAACTTACAAATAAAGCTATGCTCCCCGGCAACAACGCTAGAAAATAGTCTTGATGACCCACAAGTGCAGGGGACCGCAACAGTCTTCGCGGGTAGTATTACCCAATTTATTGATTCAACACAAGGGGAGCCAAAGAATACTTGCAAGCCTTAACAAATGAGTTGTCAGTTCAGCTGCACCTGTAAATTGTTCTTGCCCATAAAAGTTTTTCAATAGCAACAGTTTGTAGTAGCAACAACAAAGCAACAACAATAGTAACAGCAACAGTGAAACTGGAGCAATAGTAACAGTAACAGTAATAGTAGGATTCGAGTGCGGTAGGCATAGGGATGGATGGACGGGCGTTGCATGGACGAGTCTAAACATGTAACTTCAAGATCTAGGGAATTGCAGATAAATAATAACAAGCATCCAAGTACTAAACAATCCTAGGCATGTGCTCCATATATAGTCATACGTGCTCACAATGAGAACTTGCACAACATCTTCTGTCCAGCCAGCCCGTGGCAGCGGGGACTCTAGGGAACTACTGGCAATTAAGGTGCTCCTTTTCATAGAGCACCAGAGCAAAGCATTAACTCTCTGTGAACACATATGATCCTCACACCACAGCCATCCCCTCCGGTTGTCCCAATTATTGTCACTTTGGGGCCTTTGGATCCGAACAATGATATGTGTACACAACTTGTAGATAAGATCACAAACAATACTATCATAATGATTCAATAATAAGTTCAGATATGAGATCATGGCACTCGGGCCCTAGTGACAAGCATTAAGCACAACAAATTGCAACAAAGTCAAATAGCACTAATAGAGATACTAGGCACTATGCCCCTAACAGATCTTATTCGATTACATGATAGAACTCATCCAATCCCTACCATCCCCAAGCCTACAACGGGGGATTACTCACTCATGGATGAGGGAAACAACGGTGGTTGATGGAGATGCATTGGTGATGATGATGGCGATGATCCTCTCCAAATTCCCCGTCCTGGCAGGGTGCTAGAACGGAGTTTCTAGATCCGAATCTTGGTTTCTCGTGGCGGCGGCGGGGCAGAACTCTTTTTGGAAAACTATCGCCCCCCTGAGTTTTTAGGTCAGAAGGCAACTTATAGGCGCGGAGGGAGGCCGAGGAGCTGCCTGGGGTGGCCAAACCCCCTCCAGGCCCTGGGTCAGGTGGGCCCGCGCCTGGGGTGGGTCTGGACCCCCTAGGCCTCCCCTCTGTCTCCCCTTCTGGCTTCGTGGATCTTATGGTGAGAAATAGTTTTTGGCATATTTTCCGGGATTTTTCCTGATAGTTCATTTTCTGCATAAAAACAAGACACCAAGGTAATTCTGCTGAAAACAGTGTCCGTCCATGTTAGTTGTATCCAAATCACACAAGTTTAGAGGAGAAACAATAGCAAAGTGTTCGAGAAAGTAGATACGTTTTGGACGTATCAACAACACAAACTCAAGTCTTTGCCCCAACAAACTGAGAGGTTGTCAAGCTCACCGGTTTGCTGTAACAAAGGATTAAACGTATGGTGTGGAAGGTAATGGTTTGCAGCAAGTAAACAGGTAACAGTGGAAGATGTATCAATGGTAAAGATCGAACCGGGTCCATAGTTCACTAGAGGTGCTCTCCTTAGATAAACAACATGGCATGAAGGGTAAACAAATTACAACAAGGCAATTGACAGGAATTGAGCAAGGCATAACAATGCAATACTAGTCCAAAAGATCCTATGAGATTCATTTGGGAAATACAACAATATACATAGACTGCCATCCAACTACATCTATGACTAGAAGTCCACCTTCAGGTTATCATCCGAACCCCCTCCAGTATTAAGTTGCAAGCAACAGACAACTGCTTTAAGCAAAGTGTGTAAGGTAAACAATCCACTTGTTCCATGAACAAGAAACCGTTGTTTTCTTCCTAGTAGGAAAAGCACATCTACAACCAAAGAGATTCCTGTCACTTCCCTTGGAAACTAGAGGCATGAACCCACTATCGAGCATAAATACCCCCTCTTGGAGTTACTAGAAACTACTCGGACAAGATAGCTACTAACAATGGAGTGCATGCAAGATCACAAACATCACAGACATGATAGAATCATAAAGACAAAACCATTAATCAATCTGACATAATAATCTCAATATCCATCGGATACCCGCAAACACAACATGCATGATTACAAATAGATTAGATCTTGATCATGAACGGAGCTCGCAAGATCTATACATGAAAGCACAAGTAGGAGATACAACCATCTAGCTACTACATGGACCCATAGTCCAAGGTGGAACTACTCATGCATCATACCGGAGAGAAGGCCTTCGGGATGATCTCCTCTCTGGCAGGGTGCCATGAAGAACTTCAGATCCCCCCGATCTAGGGACAACGATGGCGGCGGCTACAGAAGGTTTTGTGGAATATTGATCGGGTACTTAGGGTTTCTGCATCAGGGGCTTCTTATAGGCGAAGAGGCGAGGCCGGGAGGCGACCATGGGGGCCACACGCTGCCCAGGCGCGGGCCCACCCCTGGCCGCACCTAGGGGGGTTTGGCCGCCCTGGTTCACGTCTCCGTCTCGTCTTCTGGATTCGTGTCCCTCACGGTAAAATATTGACTTTGGCTTTTGTACCGTCCAATTCCGAGAATATTGATTTTCTGCCTTTCTGGAACCAAAAACAGAAGAAAATAGGCAACTAGCACTGTGGCAACATGTTAATAGGTTAGTTCCAGAAAAGATATGAAAACACCTCAAAGTGTAGACAAAGCAAAGCAAAGTAGATACTAAAGAAGCATGGAGCATCAAAAATTATAGATACGTTTCCGACGTATCACAAGTCAAGGACTAAATGATCATAGAGGCTATGGTGACTTGTTCATAGTCATAACATGGTGTGAGCATGTGCCAAGTCAATCCAAACAAAGCATCAAATGAGAATACCACATTACTATGCTTTTGTATGCTAAAACAATGCTTGATTCTTTCAAGGCACACTAAGCAATCCCAATTGTTTTGAATAAGTCATGCTATAGAAATAATCACTAAGCATAAGGTCAAAAGAACACCTATCATGACATGCTAAAGTCTAAGTCACAGTCAAAGCAAGCTCCTCTTGCACTATTTCAAGCAAGAACTTTCTACTCCTTTTCAACACCAATCAACTTATCTGAAACAACACATCGAGAGCGGGGGTCCAAACTACTTTATTCAAGCAAACTAAGAAAACTAAGCAAAGCAAACTAAAACTAAGACACTCCAAGAACAACACAACAGTGCATGAAACAATAAAAACGAAGTGTCTAGAAAGACCCGAGCATTTTATTGATGAAGAAGGGGATGCCTTGGGCATCCCCAAGCTTTAACGCTTGTACCTCTTGGATATTTCTTGGGGTGACACTGTGGTGGCATCCCCAAGCTTGAGATTTTTTCCATTCTTCATCTCATTACATCATTCTCTCTCTACACCTGAATTTTTTCCTTCATACAAAACTTCACACAATCTTCATTAGCAACATTAGTGTATTCAAAAGATAATAGACCTTTGGGTTTAGCTTTATAACAGCAAAAAAATTCACTAAAAATACAAGCTACTGTAGCAATTCCTTCAAAAAGCTTAATTTCCCAAAAAGAACGCAAAAAGGAATCGATAAGAAGCAAATGCAAATAATGGCAGAAATCTGTCAAAACAGACCAGCAGGTAGAAACAGATTTTTTGAAGACCTTATGTTGCTCAAATAAAAAAGTGTTGAACTAAATAAAGTTCACTAACATACTGGGGGATTTATTCGTAAATTTTCAGCTCAATCCGACTTACAGAGACTCCTCAAGAATTTTTATGGTGGAGCACAAAAATCTGTTTCAGGACATGAACTCCCCAAATCTTACTTCCCTCTCATTAGAGTTCATTCTTGGCACAAAAAGAAAAAAAAGGATAATGGAGGTCATTACTGAATTAATAACTTTCAAGACTCAAGAAAACTCTTGGGTTATCTCCCAACAAGTAATTTTCTTTAACGCCTTTAAGTTAGGCACAAGAAGCAAGAAATCAAGTATTTTCAAATGAAGAAGCATGAACATCAAACCTTGCTTTCAAAGGAGGAGCAAAAAGCAACTTGTCTTTCATCATAGGGAAGTGTTCAATACTTTTTTTGAATGGAAATTGATATTTAATGGTGCCTTATTTCATATCAATGATGGCACCAACAGTTCTAAGAAAAGGTCTTCCCAAAGTAATATGACAAGAAGCATTATATTCAACATCCAAAACATAGAAATCAACAGGGACATAAGCATTGTTAACCATAATGAGAACATCATTAACACTTCCCATGAGTTCCTTCTTAGAAATATCATTAAGTGGGACATCCAAACAACAATCTTCCAAAGGTGGCAAATCAAGCATTTCATAAATCTTCCTAGGCATAATAGAGACACTAGAACCAAGATCACATGAAGCTTTGAGATCAAAGTCATTCACTTGCATATTAATAATGGGTTCCCAACTATCTTCTACTTTCCTAGGAATAGAAGCTTTGTGTTTTAACTTCTCTTCCTTAGATTTAACAAGAGCATCTGTAATGTGTTTGGTGAAAGCAACATGCATATCACTAGCATGAGGACTTCTGGCAAGCTTTTGTGGGAACATAATCACTTCAGAAAAATTGCAACCATCAAGATCAAAATCAAACTTCGCATCACTAGTAGTAGACTCATTAGGCTTAGGCATTGTAGGAGGAGGAATATGAACTTCTTGTGGTTTAATGGCATCCATATTGGTGGTGGTGATAGTGCACACACTATTGTTTCTAGCAATTTCAGCTTCCCTTTCCCACTTAGCATGAAGTTGGGCTAACAGTCTAACATTTTCATCAATAGTAACTTGTATGGCATGAGTAGCAGGAAATGTACTTTCCATGGTTTTAGGTTTAGCAGATATTTTAGTAATCAAAGAGGACTATGCTTAAGACAAAGAGGAAATATTTTTCTCATCACTCAAAATTTTTGAATGTAAACTAGGAATTTCTCTATTCAGATTCTCAAGCTGATGACTTATATTTTCCAAGATAACAAATTGTTCTTCCATAGTTTTAGTGAATATCTTGTTTTGATCATATTGCATCTGCATAAAGTTTTTAGTGGATCTTTCAACTTCTAGAATCCTATCTTCACTAGGCATTCTAGATCTACCATGATAAGTATTTCCATTATTAGGAGGATAAGGCTTATAATTGTTGTTACTACCAAAATTATTCCTATAGGAATTGTTGTTGAAATTGTTGTTTCTAATGAAGTTCACATCAACTTGCTCTTCTTGAGCAACTAAAGAGGCTAAGGGAACATTATTTGGATCTAAAGGATCTTCCCATTAACAAGCATAGCCATGATAACATCAATCTTATCACTCAAAGAGGAGATTTCTTCAACAAAATTTACCTTCTTACCATGTGGAGCTCTCTCAGTGTGCCATTCAGAATAATTAACCATCATATTATCAAGGAGTTTTGTTGCAGCACCCAAGGTGATGGTCATAAAGGTACCTCCAGCAGCTGAATCCAACAAATTTCTTTAAGAGAAGTTCAAACATGCATAAAAAGTCTGGATAATCATCCAAGCAGTAAGTCCATGAGTGGGACAATTCTTAACTAAATATTTCATTCTCTCCCAAGCTTGAGCAACATGTTCATTATCAAGTTGTTTAAATTTCATAATATCACTTCTTATAGATATAATCTTAGCAGGAGGGTAGTACTTTCCAATAAAAGCATCTTTGCACTTAATCCAAGAATCAATACTATTTCTAGGCAAAGATAGCAACCATTCTTTAGCTTTTCCTCTCAAGGAGAAAGGAAACAACTTGAGCTTAATAATATCTCCATCTACATCCTTATACTTCTGCATCTCACAAAGTTCAACAAAGTTATTGAGATGGGCAGCATCATCATTAGAACTAGCACCAGAAAACTGCTCTCTCATCACAAGATTCAACAAAGCAGGCTTAATTTCATAAAAGGTAGCATCAGGAGCAGGTGGAGCAATAGGAGTGCTTAGGAAATTATTGTTGGTTTGGCTAGTGAAGTCACACAACTTGGTGTTCTCAGCAGAGTTCATTTTGGCAAAAGTGGAGCAAGCCAACAACAGCAACAACTAGAGCAGGGACTAATTTTTTTGTGTTTTTGATAAGGGAAAGCAAACCAAACTAAACTATTTTTTTAAGTTTTTGATAAAAAGAGGCAAACAAAACCAAGAAAAATAAACTAAGCAAAACAAAAAAAAAGTAAAGAGAAAGGTTGAGAAGGACTCCCGTTGTGAAGATGTCCTTAGCCTCCCAGGCAACAGCGCCTGAAAAAAGGCTTGATGAGTGCAGCAACACTTCGTTGGGAGACCCCAAGAGGAAGGTATGATGAGCACAGCAGCAAGTTTTCCCTCAGTAAGAAACCGAGGTTATCGAACCAGTAGGAGGAAGGAGACGACTCAAAGGTGTTGCAAGCAACTTGGAGACATGCACAACACAAACTCAAGACTTTGCCCCAACGAATAGTGAGGTTGTCAATCTCAACTGTATGGTGTGGAAGGTAATAGTGGTTTGCAACAAGTAAACAGTAACAGTGGAAGATGTATCAATGGTAAAGATTGGACCGGGGTCCATAGTTCACTAGAGGTGTTCTCCTTAGATAAACATGTAGGGTTCGCAGCATAGAAAACAAAAAAATTCCTGCGATGAGAACAACTATGTACCAAGATCTATCTACTAGATACAATCAACGTGCGGATGTACATCCGTAGAGAACATACCCTTGAAGACCGAAAAAGCTTAATGAGTTAAACTCATGGTTGATGTAGACGATCTCTTGCTGATCTCAAGATCGAGAGGAAGTCCTAGCACCACAAATCAGCGGAGCATCCGTGCTCGCACACACGTCCGAGGCACCGAGCAACATCCACCTCCTCGCTCCAGCGATGCAGCGGAATCACAACTCTTTCTTGCCGAATAGCCACCGAGACCATGGGGGATAAATACTAGAGGGGGAGAGAGATCCTTCACGAAAAGGTGTGAGTGAGAAGTGAGGAGGGGGATCCTTTTATAGGAGAAGGGGGGACCCCAAGGGGGTGGACGGCGCATGGGGCTGCCCCCTTGCCCTCCCCTTATTCATGTGGGTGGACACTCCACTCACAAAAATCCCTTTCAAGTCCCTCCACTCAAAAACCCACTCAAATTCCCATTAAATTTCCACCAAATTTAATGCAAACTCTCATTAAATAAAACTCCTTTTATTTATTCAGAATTTTTTCAATTACTTTAATGACAAACATTCACATATAACCCCTTGCTAGTATTTCATTTCACATGCAAAAACACTTTCTGCAATTTCACCCGAAAACCTGTTTCGGTATCTAGTGAAATAAATTCCTGCGCTTGTTATTCTTTCCGGCATGAAAATTTTGCTCCAAATGTATGTCGGTGTCTCGTAAGTGTTTCACCCTACGGTTCGCGAATAATGCGGACATGATCAATACCCCTCTCAGATCAATAATCAGAAGCAGGACCAGGAGGTCCATACTGACTCCCACACATTCAGCGATAACTTTCTTGTGATCGCGAGAACCTTTTACGCTAGTGTCTTAATTCTTTTGTTTCGTGATATATTACATGTCCGAGATTCGATCATCGGTATCTCCATACCTACTTTGATCTCGTTACTAACGTGTGCCGTACCAAGCAGGCACTTCTGCCGCCGACTCAATTAAGGTTGGCTACCTCCCGTGATATAACATTCTAGTGATCAAATCACTTGCTTGCAAGCTAACCAATGTGATATCACCGAGAGGGCCAGAGCATATATATCCATCATCGGGTTGAACAAATTCCACTCTTGATCCATGGGCCTCAACATAACACTTTATTAGTACTGAACCCATCTTTATAATCACCCTATTACGATGTGACGTTTGATGTTATCAAGATACTCTTTCGGTGTTAGTGATTGACATGATCTCATGGTCTAAGGATTAGGATCACTTAGTATATTGTTATAGCAATATAAACTCAATGACTTTGATCGTAATGCTATACTTCGGATGAATGTTCATCACACCATTACACTAATGTTGTGACCTTGTTATTAACAACATCCAATGTCCATGATCAGGAAACCTTGATCATCTTGTTAATCAACGAGCTAGTTTATGAGAGAGGCATAACTAGGAACTTTTTGTTTGTTTATTAAACACACATGTATTAATGTTTCCCTATTAATACAATTATAGCATGCAAAATAAACATCTATCATATACTTGGAATATACATAATAACCACTTCATTATTGCCTCTCAGGACATATTCCCTTCAGCCTCCCACTTGCACTAGAGACAATAATCTAGTTACATAGTGATAAATCTAACAGCCATGGAGTTCTGGTGTTGATCATGTTTTGCTCTAGGGAGAGTTTTAGTCAACAGATCTGCTACATTGAGATCAGTGTGTTACTTTACAAATATTTATATCCCCATCCTTGACATGCTCGTGGATGGAGTGAAACCGACGCTTAATATTCTTGGAATTCTTTGGCATTGGCTATGGCACCATTGTTGTCACAATAGATCAACATTGGTTCCAACGCACTCGCAACCACACCTAGTTCGGATATGAACTCCTTCATCCAAATGGCTTCCTGAGCTGCTTCCGAAGCATCAACATATTCGGCCTCCGTTTTTTATCCCGCCACCACGGGTTGTTTGGAACTCCTCCAACTAACCGCTCCACCATTCATGAGAAATACGTATCCGGATTGAGACTTAGAGTCATCTGGATCGGTGTCAAAGCTTGCATCAACATAACACTTAGCGACGAGCTTTTCTTCACCTCCGTACACAAGAAACATATCCTTAGTTCTTCGCAAGTACTTAAGGATATTCTTGACCGCTATCCAGTGTTCTGAACCTGGATCTGATTGGTACCTACTAGTTAAACTAATAGCATGTGCCACATCTGGTCTTGTACATAACATGGCGTACATTATAGAGCATATGGCTGAAGCATAAGGGACTTTGTCCATTATCTCTCTTTCTTCTACCATAGCCGGACTTTGAGTCATACTCAATTTCTTGCCTTGCAACATAGGTAAGAACCCCTCTTACTTCCGTCCATTTTAAACTTCTTTAAAATGTTATCAGGGTATGTACTTTGCGATAGACCTATTAGGCGCCTAGATCTATCTCTATAGATCTTTATGCCTAATATGTATGACGCTTCACCTAGGTCCTTCATTGAAAATTTGCTGTTTAGATAACTTTTAACACTATTTAAAAGATCTATATCATTTCCAATCAATAATATGTCATCCACATATAATATCAGAAATGCCACATTGCTCCCACTCACTTTCTTGTAAATACAAGCCTCTCCATAAGTTTGGACAAATCCGAACTCTTTGATCACCTTATCAAAGCGGAGATTCCAACTCCGGGATGCTTGCTTCAGTCCATAGATGGTTCGCTGAAGCTTGCATACGTTGTCAGCATCCTTAGGATCGACAAAACCCTTTGGTTGTATCATATACAACTGTTCCTCAATATTGCCATTGAGGAACGCAGTTTTGACATCCTTCTGCCATATCTCATAATCGAAATATGCAGCAATTGCTAACATAATCCTAACTGACTTTAGCATCGCTACGGGAGAAAATGTCTCATCGTAGTCAACTCCTTGAATTTGTCGAAACCCCTTTGCGACAAGTCGAGCTTTATAGAAGGTTACATTACCATCAGCATCAGTTTTCCTTTTGAAAATCCATTTATTCTCCATGGCCTTTTGGTCGTGAGGTAAGTCCACCAAGTTCCAAACTTGGTTTTCGTACATGGATTCCATATCGAATTTCATGGCTTCTAACCATTTGTTGGAATCCGGGCTCATCATCGCTTCTTCATACGTCGCAGGGTCATCAATTTCATCAACCATGAAATTCATAACAGGGCTTCCGTATAGCTCGGGAGCTGCACGCGACCTGCTAGACCTGCGAGGTTCGGTAGTACTCTCTTTCAAAGTTTCATGATCATTATCATTAGTTCCCTCTTCAATTGGTGAAGCCAACTCTGGAACGACTTTCGGCGCTGCGCTACATGCCATACTATGAAGAGAAGGTTCTATAACCTCTTCGAGTTCTACCTTCCGACTACTTACACCTTTCGCGAGAAACTCTTTCTCTAGAAAGGATCCATTCTTGGAAACAAAAACCTTGCCCTCGGATCTGTGATATAAGGAATACCCAATAGTTTCCTTAGCGTATCCTATGAAGACGCATTTTTCCGCTTTGGGTTCGAGTTTATCCGGTTGAAGTTTCTTCACATAAACATCGCATCCCCAAACTTTAATAAATGACAGCTTAGGTTTGTTTCCAAACCACAATTCATATGGTGTATTTTAAATAGATTTAGATGGTGCCCGATTTAAAGTGAATGCAGAAGTTTCTAGTGCATAACCCCAAAATGACAGTGGAAAGTCTGTCAGAGACATCATAGATCGAACCATATCCAATAAAGTACGATTACGACGTTCCGACATACCATTTCGTTGTGGTGTTCTGGAAGGTGTGAGTTGTGAAACAATTCCACACTCTTTCATATGAGTGCTAAACTCGTAACTTAGATACTCACCTCCACGGTCGGACCGTAGAAATTTGATCTTTCTATTACGATGATTTTCTACTTCACTCTGAAATTCCTTGAACTTTTCAAAGGTTTCAGACTTGTGTTTCATCAAGTAGATATAACCGTATCTACTCAAATCATCCGTGAAAGTTACAAAATAATGATATCCACCTCGCGCCGAGACACTCATTGGACCACATACATCAGAATGTATGATCTCCAATAAATCTATCGCTCGTTCCATTGAACCGAAAAACGGCATTCTAGTCATCTTGCCCATTAGGCATGGCTCACATGTATCAAATGATTCAAAATCAAGTGATTCCAAAAGTCCATCCGAATGGAGCTTCTTCATGCGTTTAATGCCAATATGACCTAGACGGCAATGCCACATATATGCGGATATATCATCATTAAGTTTAATCCTTTTAGCATCAACATTATGAATATGTGTAACACTATTATCGAGATCCAACAGAAATAAACCATTCATCATCGATGCATGACCATAAAAGATTTCATTCATATAAAAAGAACAACCATTGTTCTTGGATTTAAATGAATAACCACTTCGCATCAAACACGATCCAGATACAATGTTCATGCTCAGTGCTGGCACCGGATAACAATTATTCAAGTTTATTACTAATCCCGACGGTAAGTGGAGAGGTAGCGTTCCGACGGCGATCACATCAACACTTGATCCATTGCCGACACGCATCTTGACCTCACCCCTTGATAGAAGTCGCTTGTTCCGCAGCCCCTGATTCGAGTTACAAATATTAGCAACTAAACCGGTATGAAATACCCAGGTGCTACTGCGAGTACTAGTCAAGTACACATCAATAAGATGTATATCATATATACCTTTTATTTGCCTTGCCGGCCTTCTTGTCTACCAAATACTTGGGGCAGTTGTGCTTCTAGTGGCCAGTCCCCTTACAATAATAGCACTTGGTATCAGAGTTAGGGCCAACTCGGGGTTTCTTTTTAGGCACGGCAACTGGCTTTCCGCCCTTACTTCCCTTCTGTTTTCCCTTCTTGTCTTTCTTAAAACCAGTGGTCTTATTGATCATCAACACTTGATGTGCTTTCTTGATCTCCACTTCTGCAGTTTTAAGCATTGACAGAAGCTCGCGGAGAGACTTCTTCATGCCTTGCATATTATAGTTTATCACGAAGCACTTATAGCTAGGTGGTAGAGACTACAGAACACGATGGATGCCTAAGTCAATGGGAATCGTTATTCCCAAGGACACAAGCTTATCGGCGTAACCCGACATCTTGAGTACATGCTCACTTACGGAGTTGTTCTGTTCCATCATGCAGCTAAAGAACTTTTCTGAAGCATTGTAGCTCTCTACAACAGCATGTGTGTCGAAAATCATTTTCAACTCACCCATTGTATCAAATGCATTGCGTTTTCGAAACGCTTTCGAAGTTCTGTCTCTAGACCATACAATATGCCGCAATGAACTAACTTGTGGTCCTCCTGACGAGTCCGATAGACATTCTTCTCCTCGTTAGGGGCATCATCGAACGGTGGGGGGCCTATCGGTGCTTCTACCACATATTGCTTTTGTGCTGCAGAGACGAGAATCCTCAAATTCATGGCCCATTCGGTAAAGTTTCTACCGTTCGTTGCAAGTTTCTCTTTCTCCATGAACACATTGAAATTAAAAGCAGGTGGTGCCATCTACAACAGAATTTGTAAAGTTTAGACTAAGTTTATGATAGAGTGAGTTCAACTAATCCAAATTAAGAATGAACTCCCACTCAAAAACGACATCCCTCGTGCCTTTTTGGTGATTACATGAACCAAATCCACTACACCAAGTCCAATCATCACGTGAGTCGGTGTAGCTTCAAAGGCGAGCATCAAATGGGCATCATATCTATCATATGACTCATGCTTAACCTTTTGGTCCGTGTTCCGAGGCCATGTCTGTACATGCTAGGCTCACCAAGTAAGAACCTTAGTATTCGCATGTGTATCTGTCTTACACCCAAAGTATGATCGTGGATCCAAGAACACCTGATCATCACATGATGTCTTGGAGCGACGAAACATAATCGGTGCATACTTAAGGAAGAGCACATTCTTATCTTGATATCTAAAAGAGGGATCATCTTATTATGCTAATAAAAAGCCAAACAAGCAATATAAGATGCAACAAACATCACATGTTTATAAGTGGAATGATATGGTTCTTGCACTCGATCTCCATCATGTGCATCATGGTATGATCACTATCATACCTATATGTGTAAGGCCAAGGTCTATGGAACTTACACGTTATGTGTGTTGTAAGAGTATGAACCCATACTTCTACTTACAACATCACCATATCATGACACTAGCCCAGCAACAATCTAAACTAGATGCCTCTAATTTATCCATTGCAAGTTTTACGTGGCTTAGGGCTTTCGAGGATAGAACCGTTCTTACCTATGAACATGAACCACAACGAGGATAATCAAATTGTTGACAACTCATTGCAAATTAGATATTAACTATAGTAGGAGAGACAGACACCCGCTAGCCACTTATGCAAAACTAGTTGCATGTCAAGCGTGGAACAGGTCTCATGTGCGAGGACCTGTAAAGTTTGTCCGGGCCGCTTTATTCCACTATGCCACCAATATCCAAAGTACAACTAAGAAGCAGTAATATGATCATCATCGCCCACATACTCATATGTGTACTACCCATGCAAAGCATCTACGCATAGACCCGGCTCTGATACCACTGTAGGGTTCGCAGCATAGAAAACAAAAAAATTCCTACGATGGGAACAACTATGTACCGAGATCTATCTACTAGATACAATCAACGGGCGGATGTACATCCGTAGAGAACATACCCTTGAAGACCGACAAAGCTTAACGAGTTAAACTCGTGGTTGATGTAGACGATCTCAAGATTGAGAGGAAGTCCTAGCACTGCAAATCAGCGGCGCATCCGTGCTTGCACACACGTCCAAGGAACCGAGCAAACTCCGCCTCCTCGCTCCAGCGATGCAGCAGAAGCACAACTCTTTCTTGCCGAATAGCCACCGGGAACATGTATCTCGCTAGTCCGAGACCATGGGGGATAAATACTAGAGAGGGAGAGAGATCCTTCACGAGGAGGTGTGAGTGAGAAGTGAGGAGGGAGGGCTCCTTTTATAGGAGAGGGGGGAACCCCAAGGGGGTGGCCGGAGCATGGGGCTGCCCCCTTGCCCTCCCCTCATTCATGTGGGTGGACACTCCACTCACAAAAATCCCTTTCAATTCCCTCCACTAAAAAACCCACTCAAATTCCCATTAAATTTCCACCAAATTTAATGCAAACTCTCATCAAATAAAACTCCTTTTATTTATTCAGAATTTTGTCAATTACTTTAATTACAAACATTCACATATAACCCCTTGCTAGTATTTCATTTCACATGCAAAAACACTTTCTGCAATTTCACCCGAAAACCTGTTTCGGTATCTAGTGAAATAAATTCCTGTGCTTGTTATTCTTTCCGGCATGAAGCTTTTGCTCCAAATGGATGTCCTGTCTCTTCAGTGTGTCACCCTACGGTTCGCGAATAATCTGGACATGATCGAGACCCCTCTCAGATCAATAATCAGAAGCGGAACCTAGAGGTCCATACTGACTCCCACACATTCAGCGATGACTTTCTTGTGATCGCGAGAACCTTTTACGCTATTGTCTTAATACTTTTGTTTCGTGATATATTACATGTCTGAGATTCGATCATCGGTATCTCTATACCTAGTTTGATCTCGTTACTGACATGTACTCTTTTCTCGTTCGCGTGATATAAAATTGTAGTGATCAAATCACTTGCTTGCAAGCTAACCAATGTGATATCACCGAGAGGGCCCAGAGCATATCTATCCATCATCGGGATGAACAAATTCCACTCTCGATCCATGGGCCTCAACATAATACTTTAGTAGTATTGAACCCATGTTTATAATCACCCTGTTATGGTGTGAGGTTTGATGTTATCAAGATACTCTTCCGGTGTTAGTGATTGACATGATCTCATGGTCTAAGGATTAGGATCAATTCGTATGTTGTTATAGCAATATAAACTCAATGACTTTGATCGTAATGCTATACTTCCGATGAATTTTCATCACACCATTACACTAATGTTGTGACCTCGTTATTAACAACATCCAGTGTCCATGATCAGGAAACCTTGATCATCTTGTTAATCAACAAGCTAGTTTATGAGAGAGGCATAACTAGGAACTTTCTGTTTGTTTATTAAACATACATGTATTAAAGTTTCCGTATTAATACAATTATAGCATGCAAAATAAACATCTATCATATACTTGGAATATACATAATAACCACTTTATTATTGCCTCTCAGGGCATATTTCCTTCAAAACAAACATGGCATGCTGGGTAAACAAATTACAGCAGTGCAATTGACAGGACTAAGCAAGGCATAACAACGCAATACTAGACATCAAGATCCTATGAGATTCGATTGGGCAATACAACAAGATACATAGACCGCCATTCAACTGCATCTATGACTAGAAGTCCACCTTTGGTTATCATCCGAACCCTCTCCAGTATTAAGTTGCAAGCAACACACAACTGCTTTAAGCAAAGTGTGTAAGGTAAACAATCCACTTGTTCCATGAACAAGAGACCGTTGTTTTCTTCCTAGTAGCAACAACACATCTACAACCTTAGAGATTTCTGTCACTTCTCTTAGATTAAATAGAGGCATGAACCCACTATCGAGCATAAATACCCCCTCTTGGAGTCACTAGCAACTACTTGTCCAAGATAGCTACTAACAACGGAGAGCATGCAAGATCACAAACAACACAGACATGAGAGAATCAATAAGAGAAAACCATTAATGAATCTGACATAGTAATCTCAATATCCACCGGATCCCCGCAAACAGAATATGCATGGTTACAAATAGATGAGATCTTGATCATGAACGGAGCTCACAAGATCTAGACATGAAAGCACAAAGGAGGAGATACAACCATCTAGCTACTACATGGACCCATAGTCCAAGGTGGAACTACTAACGCTTCATACCGGAGGCTGGCATGATGAAGAAGAAGGCCTCCAGAATGATCTCCCCTCCGGCAGGGTGCCGGGAAGAGCTTCAGATCCCCCCGATCTGGGGACGATGGTGACGGCGGCTATAGACGGTTTTGTGGAATATTGATCGGGTGCTTAGGGTTTAGGCATCGGGGGCTTCTTATAGGCTAAGAGGCGAGGCTGGGAGGCGGCCAGGGGGCCCACACCCTTCCTAGGTGCGGCCTAGGGTGGGCCCGTGCCTGGGGGGTGCGGCCGCCCTGTGGATCCCCTCCGTCTCTACTCTGGACTCCGTGTTCTTCTCGATGAAATATTGACTTTCGCGTTTGTCTCGTCCAATTCCGAGAATATTTTTTTACTAGCTTTTCTGAAACCAAAAACAGAAGAAAACAGGCAACTGGCACTGCGGCATCTTGTTATTAGGTTAGTACCAGAAAACATATAAAAACACTTCAAAGTGTAGACAAAGCAAAGAAAAGTAGATACTAAACAAGCATGGAACATCAAAAATTATAGATACGTTTTCGACGTATCAAACATTTAAGTACCCTCTAGTTTAGCCTAGTTTAAATAAATGAACTAGTTTTCTCAAAAAATGATGTTTTATCAAATTTTAGTTTATTTTTTACTAAGTAAGATACCCACTGCCCTCCTTAGAGCTATCTAAGGGAGAACCTGCCCAAGGTCTCAATAGCACACGAGTGCTTGTCTTCTTTTTTGAACTGAGATAGGTCCTGAAGGACCTAGATACTGTTATTAAAAAACGGTGGGTACACTTTACAACAAGGACCAGAAGAAAGCAGAAAATTACAACCAAGTCCCTCGATTTAACAGCAAACACCCTGCAGGTTGTTACCAAAACGTGATCTGATCCCTGCATCCCGCTGCACACTCGCCTCCTGACGCGGACGTCAACGCCAACACTCGGGACAAAACCACTAGGGAAAGCAGTAACGTGGGTCGCCGCGCGGAGGGAGAAGACAAGCTGTCCATGGCGGTTGCAGAATCTCGGGCTCCATAGGCTCTCGAGCACGGCGTGGCCATCGCCTTGGCCAAAAATAGCCGTTAGCGCGCAGTCTCCGCTTGGGAAACACCAGAGAGGTCACAATATCGCCGCTTGGAACGACCAAGCATCCCCTTCTTCACCAACGGCAGCAAGCGCATACCCCCTTGCATGCTCTCCCTCGCCACCACGGACGGACGAGAGGAGGGGAGAGGACACCACTTCGTTGATTTTTCAAAGAAGAAGCCAAGCTTTATTCCCGAGCCGCCGAAGCCGCACCTCCCATCAATGGCTCCAACCAAAGGAGCACCATGAGAGAGGGCACCCATCAACCGCCTGGCGCCAGTCACCTGCGCCACGGAGTAGCTCGGAGGTGACGTGTCTTGCTGCCGCACGCCAGGCCCCGTCCAACTCCCCCCGCCACCACGGCCGGACAGAGAAAGGGTTGTATCTTTCCGCCACAACTCGACAACATCACCGGGAACAACCTTATGCAGAGAAGCGGTGGTCACCACCGCCGTTGCCCATCTACCAAGGATCAGGAGCACGCCGATGAGGAACCCTAAAATGCGCCGGATCTGGCTTCTCAGATCCCGGGCATCGCCTCTACCCACAGGCATACAACCCACTACCGACACTAGACCACTATAACTACCTACCCTAACTACTCCGGCACCACGCCTCCGCCACCTCCAACCGGCGACGCCGATGGAGGGAGATCAGGGGAGTCCCAGCTTCACGCGCAGGGCTGGAGGGAGAGCTGGGCGAGAGGGAAAAGAGTTCAAGCTCACGTCACATGAGGGCTTGTCGGGCATTAGTTAGAGACAGGCCATGCATGGCCTTGAGCGTATTTATCTCCTCCATCTGTTCAGCGATTCTAAGCTCCCAATGGAAACATGTTTTTGGAGATTTGAAAATATGATATTCAGATCAACACTTTTGCCTTATTGTGTACCTTAAAATATACACTATTTTTAATTGCGGGTTTGCTAATTCCCAGGGCGTCTGAGAACTTAAGTCTCAGTCACCTTTCTCACCATTAGATTTACCTCGTGATTCGTACAATGTGGGAGCTACACCTGAGTTGCAACTAAAGTGTAACTGAAAATTTAATGAATTACAACTAGGGTGCAACTGAAGATTAGTACAAATTTTATAAGTGCCACTAGATTGCAAGTGAGAATTAGCGTAAATAGTAGGATGGAGTCAGCAACTTAGTCGTAAAAACTAAGAAGTTGTCGGATGCCTAAGATCTAGGCACTCCCTTTTAATTGATAGTTTACAAGTTTATACAGTATACATCACGGGCTATATCCTGATGTTTTTTCGAAAAAAGTTGGAACATTGAAATATGATTTTAGATTTTTTTTAAACACCATTGTGCGCTAAATCTCCACAACCAAATACCACGAAATTGAAATTTCATGTGGTCAACTCCCAAATATTGAAAATTCATGTGATCAACAAACGTACCGATAGAGAGATCGAGCCGGACACGATACCAACTCCCGGTCGTGTCGCCTGCCGTTTGGATTGGTGCTGACGTAGATAGCTAGAAGCCATCTGTCCCGTCCTCCTCCTCCACGCAATATAAATGCCCGCGGCTAATTAGCCATAGGAATAGGACTGCACCGAGTCCCCCCCCCCCCTCCTGCGCGCGCTAGTCATGACGGCTGACGGCGAAGCAAGATCTCTCGTATCCCTTGCTCGAAGAAGGGCGCGCTCGGCCTCGTGCAGCAGAGAGCGGTCGTCCTCGGAATCGGGCAGCCGACGGCAGCCGGCTTCGATTGAAATACTCCACAAGCACTACTCGTTCTATCATTACCGGAGTCAGGGTATGTACGCAGCTTCAAGATCTGTCTTTGTAATCACTTGCACTATAATATTCCACACGTGCACGTTCTTCTTGTTTTCCTTATCCGATCTGAGAATTTTCTTCATCATGCAGGTGAGTTACAGCATCATCGGCCTTTTAATGATCCTGGCCATCCTATGGCTTGAGGTTCCGACACGTGATAACACTGAGACAGCGCTTCTGATCGCGTTTTTGGTGCTTCTCTCTCTTGGGACATCGGCAATGGGGTACGGCTTCTCGGCAGAGCTTTTACAGATGGTCGAAGAAGAACATCGGTGGAAAAGAGGGCTATAGCCCCGGTTCGGGATCCGGGGCTATAGCTAGCGGGGCTATTGCTAGCTCCGGTTCTGTCTCGAACCGCGGCTAATGGTGCTCTACGTGGGCGGCTGGCGAGCGCGGGGCCTAGCAGGCAAAGGTCCTGGTTTTTAATAGGAACCGGGGCTATTTCTCCCCTGCCGCGGCAGGAAAACGGTTCGTTTTTGTGTCGCGGTAGGATCCGTTTCCTGCTATTTTTCATTTATTTTTTTGGGTATTTTTTAATTTGTGTTTTGCGCTAAATTGGATGGCATAATTAATATTACATACAACAATGAAGGAACAACTATGTAGTGCACATCATCGTCGCGAATATATTACACCATCTCATCCAATGTGCGTTGTCGAATATATATTACAAAATGTAGGCACCACGAGTTATTACATGCACATTACAAAACATATCACACTCGCATATCCATCGGCGGGGAATAGTATTCTTCATTCGGATCTAGGACCTCGGCATCTATGAATCCGGCAATTTCCTCTTGAATTGCTCATATGCGTTCTTGTAGTAGAAGACCGTCCATAACCGTCGACCCTAATATAATTTAAAGAAGGGATCAATATATATGAATTAATGAAAATGAACACAATTGATGGTAATAAACTAAAGTTATGAATATTTTTTATCGTACTTCAATTTTTTTAAGTCCCTCTTTGCGGCAGTATATTTGGTCGTCTGGCGAATGAACTCGCATACATAGTAGCCACATAAGTTATTCCCGGGTTCCTGCCTGAAGCACTTTACGAGAACATATATAGTTCAATCAAAATAATATTCAAGCATGATATTGAAACTAGAATCAAAGAGATGCGCGGATCTAGCTAGTACTACTTATATTAAGTTGTTGAAATGTAAGCTCTCGCTTCCAAACGCCAACAGCCTTGGCGGTGAACCGTTTCCAAGCCCTGCCCGACAAAGAAGATGAATAACGGAGTTCTGTATTGATCATTTGCTATCAGCGAGGAAATAGTGCCGATATAGTGACATAATGATTGAAATTACCTCTGGAGGCATGCTTGCATGTCCGCCCACTCATTGAGGTCTTTGCGTTTCGAGTCCATGACTTTTACTATTCCATCGTCGGACTTAATGATTAGTAGGATATAGTGGAAGCTGTGCACGCATAACGAGTCAATTATATACTTAACATCGAGTAAGCAAAATATAATGTGTATAAGACAGTAACACTCACTCGTAGTTGTAAGGAAATAGTATTTCCCTTTTGGTCTCGTGAAACCTTAACGCTTGTACCAAGTTGTTCTCTGTCACCTCGGGTCTCAGGTGGAGAACATTTTGATAAATGATATTTGGGTCAATGAATCCAATGTCATAGAGTTGTCCTCTTTTGCATTGGAGAATCTTCATTCTGCAAAATAAATATAGTAATGAGTAAGATTATACATGCAATGAACGATAGCTGAGCTAGAAAGACTTAATTACATAAATTAATAATACTTACAAACAATAGGCACTTATGATAGATTTGTCGAGGGCGTCTTGTTGGTATAACTGAAATAACTCATCAAATTCAATCATTACCACGCCATCTCCATGCCCATAATGCTCATTTCTATGTGCAATGTTGATCCAGTTTTCTTTAGCAGCATATTGTCGCATGTACCAGATATGCAATCTTCGCATTTTTGTTGGTAGATCCTTGACTAACTCAGATTTGACGAGAGGGTGCTGGTGCTGATACTTGTATGCTATGTCAGCGAATTCATTTATATGGTTTAAGTACCTACGAATAGACATGCCTTGAGCCGCTGCCGCATCTCCGTACAACTCTACTAACTCCGGATCAGTTTCTGGATCATACCTCTGCTCGGTCGCATCTCTCCTCGACCGCACCTCGGCATCGGAATACACTTTTAGCGGGGGGCGCGATTGATTTTTCTGTTCTCCGAGCTGGGCAACTGATTTCTCGCTTGATTTTCCACCGGAGCTAATACTTTGCAACCGTTGTTCTTTTGCCTCAGCCGACTTGCGAATAGAGCGGTCATAGTCTTCTGATAGCGGCGGCGGGTACACGGCCATGAGCTTCACCTGGGCTATTGCCTTTGCTACATCTTCTTCGGTGCGCGGAAAGATTGGCTCTATCGGCTTCTTCTTGTTAGCTATGTCAATCTTCCACTTTTGATAACTGGCTTCTGAGGCCGCATCAAGTTGCTCGTTTGTCATCTCCCCAGGTCGGGGGATACTGAAATCTGTATTTGCATGGGGTACTTTTGGGAGGGGAGATATCTTACGTTTCGGTGATATGAACCTCTTGCTACTGCCCCTCGTAGTCGTACGGCCCCTTTTCCGCTTGGGAGATGGAGGCGGTGGAGACGGCTGCAACGGCGATGGAGACGGTTGCGCTGGAGAATGGTAATGTGGTGGCGAAGGTGAAGGTTGCGCTGGAGAATGGTCATGTGGCGGCGAAGGTGGATTGTTGCTGATCTGAGGAGTGGGTGGCCTTGGCGGCACATAATTTGGAAGATGGATGTGCTCCTTTGGCCAAACAGCAGTCCCCCTTTTTACTTCTCCTAGTTCAGTCAGCTCCCCATCTTCACCTGCGGGGTAGTCCAGCTTCAGCTCCTCATAATCTGGCATGACTTGATCCACCGTGACGACAGCGTACTCTTTTGGAACCGGTTTGCAATGCCAAGTTGGTTTAGGTCCAATTGGTAGGGCCATGCCGAGTTCCGTCGTCAACCTTAAGTTAGAAACTCTCACCTTTAACTCACAAGGTGTGCTCTGTGTGATATCATCCACTGGGTAACGATGTTCCGGAGCCGTCAGTGCATCATCATCACCATCATCCTGGAGCTGCGTGGAAGCGACGCTGCTTTTCTTATCTGATGGGGCGCCGGTAGCATCGAATGCAGGTTCTATCAGGTACCGCTGAGATTGGCCGCTACCTTGATGGATAAGTATTTCGATTTGATCCTGATGTCGCTTTAATACCTCTTCTACATTACGCGGTTGCGGCGGCAACTTTTCGGCAGCAGCTTTCTCAGCTGCCTCCCTTTCCTTCCTCCTCTGATGGCTTCTATCAGGAAATCTCTTCCTTTTCTCGGGAAACGCAACTGTCCACGGCTTGGATCCTTCGGTGCCCCACGTGCATCACGTCGATTGAAGACCGGACCTCTAGGCATTCCCAATAGGGTAGCTCCCAAAATATTGATTTCTTCTTCCACATGGCCGCGTGTCCGGTAACGTTGTCTTTCGGAACAGATTGACCGCCAGGACCCTTTCCAAAGATTACTTCCAGGTCCCTCACCATACCAAATACATCAGCACCTTTAGGGAGCTTAGGCTTCTTTCGGTGATCTGCCTCGCCGTTGAAATGCTTGCCTTTCTTCCTCACTTGATGATTGGTCGGAAGAAATTGACGACACCCCAGGTACACAACCTTCTTACATTTCTCCAAATATATACCTTTAGTATTATCTAAACAGTGTGTGCATGCATTGTATCCCTTGTTTGATTGTCCTGAAATGTTACTAAGAGCTGGCCAATCATTGATGGTTACGAACAACAACGCTCGTAGGTCAAATTCCCGCTGTTTATGCTCATCCCACACACGTACACCTGGTTCGTCCCACAACTACAAAAGTTCATCGACTAATGGCCTTAGGTACACATCAATGTCGTTGCCGGGTTGCTTAGGTCCTTGGATGAGCACTGGCATCATAATGAACTTCCGCTTCATGCACAACCAAGGTGGAAGGTTGTAGATACATAGAGTCACGGGCAGTCTTTGTCTCTGCTCCCCAAAAGGATTCATGCCATCTGTACTTAGACCAAACCATAAGTTTCTCGCGTCACTTGCAAAGTTTGGGTACTCTCTCTCGATTTTTCTCCACTGCGACCCATCGGCGGGGTGTCTCAACTTCGACCCGTGTTTCTTACGCTCTTCTTTGTGCCATCGCAACAATCTGGCATGCTCTTTGTTTCTGAACAGACGCTTTAGCCGTGGTATTATAGGAGCATACCACATAACCTTAGCAGGAACCCTCTTCCTAGGGGGATCGTCATCGCCCTCAACATCACCAGGGTCATCTTGTCCGATCTTGTACCGAGATGCAGTGCATACCGGGCATTTATCCATATTCTCGTACTCCTTACCGCGGTACAGGATGCAGTCATTAATGCATGCATGTATCTTCTGCACATCTAATCCTAGAGGGCAGATAGTCTTCTTTGCTTCATACATTGTCTCGGGAAGCTCGTTATCCTTTGGAAGCTTTGGCTTCATTATTTTCAGTAACTGCTCAAATCTCTTGTCAGACAAACCAGCCTCAGCCTTCCATTGCAGCAGTTTGAGTGTTGTACCGAGCTTTGTGCTGCCATCTTCGCAATTTGGGTACAACAGCTTTTTGTGATCCTTTAGCATGGCGTCCAACTTCAGCTCCTCCCTTTCTGTATCGCATTGTTGTTTTGCATCAGAAATGACCCGACCAAGACCATCAACGGGCTCATCTGATGTCCGATGTTCTTCTTCATTGCCGCCTCCTTCTTCTTCATTGTTACCTCCTTCTTCTTCATTGTCTTCCATTGCAGTATCCTCGTTTTCTTCATGGAACATACGATAGTTGTCATCATCATCCTCTTCTTCATTGTCTTCTATTATAACCCCTCTTTCTCCGTGCAAGGACCAACAATAATATCCTGGCATGAAACCTTGGCGAAGTAGGTGGAATTGAATGGTTCTCGAGTTGGTGTACTCCTTGACGTTCCGACAGTCAACACATGGACCAAGGCATAAAATTATCCACCTTGTTATCCTCAGCCACATCGATAAATTTATGCAGGCCTGCAATGAAGTCGGAATCGTGTCGGTCGCCGTACATCCATCCCTTCCGTGCATTGATCTGCATCATAAATATATAGTCAAATGACTATCTTACATGCACAGATGCACTATTTTTGAATCAATTACAGATGAAAGGACAAGGTTGCTAACCTCGGACAAGGATACCATTTTTTTCAACTTAAGTGTGGCTCGGGCAATTCACCGAACACCTTGTGTGCATAGGCAAAAAATCCTAGCACCCACCCCTCTCACAAATCCAGCCAGAAAAAAAAACTGGGCTATGGGGGGGTGTATATATAGGCAGGGAGGGGCAATAGCCCCGGTTCGGGGCAAAAACCGGTGCTAATGCTCAACGGAACGACACGTGTCACGCGAAAGCATTAGCCCGGTTTTGCCCGAACCGCTATGCCTATAACCAACCGGGCTATTGCTCTGAGCAGTGACATAAGCAGCAGGGCCATTACGAGGCATTGGTCTCGGTTTTTTATGAAACCGGAGCTAATGGGAAAATGGGGGTTGGGTCATTGCCCTCTTTTCTACTAGTGAGGCCGGCCTGTGTGAGATCCATGCGACTCTCCCGCGCTGTGGTACCACCAAGGTAGTTCCAGGATGTAGGCTCTTAACAATGTTATGTGTGACACTTATGAATCCAAAGTTCACTTCTTTGTAAATGACTTTTTCATCCCGTCGACGCAAATAATCATCCTACCCTAACTATGCAGATACAACCAAAAATCTTCCGAATTTCATCTAATTCAGTGGGATGTGTTGGAAATATGAGCAATTTACCATATGATTTAATCCCAAAAAAAGTAAATAAAGCATGAATAATAATATAGCAATAAAATTAGTCATGCCATCTAACAAAAAGATTGTAAATAGAAAGTTTAAAGTCTAAACAGATTGCTACACATACTACAATAGATATAATTTGCAGCACTAGGAATATGATCTGGACAAATATAGCGCACGGTGGAGAAGATGAACTGCTCATGTTAATGTTGGCGTTGGGATCAGTCATGTCATCGAAGAGGTTGTCGATGTCAGGGAAAAAGTCGTCGTTGGAAAAGATGTCATCGCTATCCGTGAAGGAGTCCGCAATGAAGTCAGTAGCCGTGTGAGCGCTCTTCAAAAACCTTATCACCTCTCTCTCATCGCGCGGTGCATGCTGCAAGCAGGGATGGGGGAGATTTTGAGACTGCTCAAGGATTTGGAACTGGAGGCGGCTCTACGTGTTGGTGTTTCCGAGAGGAGGAGACCTCTCTCTCTGACATAGGATGAGTAGGCGGACATGCTGCGCGGGGAGATGAAACAAAAAGATAGAAGGAGAAACGAACAGGCAGCAGTGGAAGACGAGTAACCTCCACTAAGTTCATATTAAAACCACTCCCGCAGATGTTAAGATTCCATTTCGGTGTGGCAGAATAAACCTCGGATCGGTGAGATTCCTGCAACCCACACGTGTAGGTCTCTATCCGTCTCATGCTCTTACAAGTGGTGGAGAAGCCTCCCTTATAAGGAGGTCAAACTTGCACTCAACTAGCAATGCAGGACTGAACTTTTGTCCTATATTTTTCCATGCATGAATCGGCCAAGTGGCCTCTAGGATTTTAGGAATGTTGAATAATATAAATGTGTTGAGCCTTTATTAGGCAAAATTTTAATAATCCCTCACCAGATTCCAGAGAAACACAAAAATTGCATACGATTCCAAAGCATTGTTTTGTATATGGGTACTGCAATAGAGACTGTTAAGTTGAACTTCTACCTAGACTTCATGCTACACTAGACTGTAACTCTACAATGTACTATACCTTAAACTACAAGTTTTCTACATATATAGTTTCACATAAATCTTTGACCGATACTAGACAACCGACGAACTTCCTCGCGGGTGGAGCACATGTGTCGTACTCCGTGGCCTTTCATGAGTTTATTAGAGAGAACCCAACTCTCATAGACTACAACGTTTAACCGTCAGACTCATATAGATGTGTTCTTCAAAAGATAATCAAACTGTGAAGGGATCTGCCAAGTTTTTAGTTGTTTGGATGTAATCCAATGTAATAACTCCAAAGTTTCTCATTTTTCTGACATATTTCAGTTTTTCCTTCACATGCCTTGATGACTTCATATTATCCTTAGAATTGTTTATTTTGAAAATCACAGTTTGATTATCACAGTTCATAAGAATTGCGGTATTGGTTTTTCAACCATAGGTAAGTTCATCAAGAGTTCATGAAGCCACTCTGCTTTAATAGTGGTTGTGTCTAATGTTGTGAGTTTTTCTTCCATAGTCAACCTTCTTAAGATGGTCTGCTTACAAGACTTCCAAGAAACAATGCCACCACCAAGTATAAATACATATCCACTCACGGGCTTTATCTCATAAGCATAAGAAATCCAATTTGAATTATTATAACCTTTCAGCACCCTTGGATACCCAGTATAGTGAATGCCATAGCTTACAGTGCCTATTAGGCAACACATAACTCTTTCTAGAGCATGCCATTGATCATATCTAGGATTTGAAACAAATTGAATGAGTTTGCTTACAGCAAAAGCGATGTTAGGCCTCATAGTGTTAGGGGCTTGTTTTAGGCCATATAAGGACCTTCTTATGCCACTTCTTAGGGGCTTGTTTTAGGCCATATAAGGACCTTAACGACTTGCACACCTTTCCTTCTTGACCACTTATTATAAAACTATATGGCTAATCTATGTAAATTTACTCATCTAACTCTCTATTTAGGAAAGTTGTCTTAACGTCCATTTGATGAACGAGATGATTGTGTGAGGCAGCCAATGAAAGTAGTACTCGAATGGTAGTCAATATGGCAATATGTGAATAAGTATCGAAGAATACTTTACCTTCTTGTTGAGTGTAAACCTTGGTCACAATTCATGCCTTGTATTTTTCAATAGTACCATCAAGCGTCAGCTTTTTCTTAAACGCCCACTTAAATCCTACAGGTTTGCACCCACAAAAAAGGTCAGTGATCTCTCATGGTCCATTAGCTAAGATGGAATCTTTGTCACTACGGACAACTTTCTTCAAGTAGTCAGCAACATGAGATGCATAGACTTCTGAAATAGAAGTAAGAGTGTCATCCACGAGGTACACAACGAAATATTCTCCAAAGGATTTTGCAGTCCTCTGTATCTTGCTCCTTTTAAGAATTTCATTATCATCCTCCACAGGATTTTCCAAGTGTTCAATTGGAATGGTATATTCAGAAATTATAGCAAATTCCTGACAAAATAAACTTGGCATTTTCTGATTTGATGATCTAGGTATATCCTACATAGGAGAGATATCCTAAAAAAGTCGCATCACTTGACTCTATGATTGTACCAACATGCATGTGATGCATACTACAAGAAATGTGCTAATTTTTTATCCCCATATTAGTCACTGAATGGTCATAGTTTTTCATTTATGAACTTTTGGTGACCAAAAATAATTGGGAAAATACCGAGCATCATTAATGGACAGTAACAACATCTTTTTGAATTGATCATAGATGATTATGATCAAAATAGATGGTCATAGATTTTATGACCAAATTTTTTGTGATCGGCAATCTGGCATGTCCATATCAGATTTGATGTGGCTAATCCTACGTGATAGATATATGACCAAACCAGTTTGTCTTAAACTGGAATCAGCCTAGTCCAGTCCCATGTTCTACATGGGCAAAGTCCAACAATTCAACCTATTTATATTTTTCCTATCAATTTTGGTCAGCTACTTGGACCAAGCCCAACATTTCAACCTTTTTTACTTTGGGCCGTGGCCTTTTTGGCTCAATGTTTTTAAAAAAATTAGAATTTCTATGTGTTTATTTTTGTCCACAACATAAACAGTCGAATTAATTCCATAAACAACACATTCAAGTTACACCTATAAGTTTACAACCCAAATCAAGAACAACTATACACAAAGGCACCAAACCATGATCTGGCGATATACTGAAAAGTGTGGTGCATCTTATTTAGGCATCTTCTCATCTTTTGTCACATCATCATTCTACAAAGCGTTCGCATCCTAGGTGATTTCCTGACATAGATGAATAACATTAAGATAAGAAAGTGAGTCAAATATCAAGAAGCTTATTCACCACAAACTTCAGGCAAAAATAGGAAGGGTTCAAATGGCAGTACGCTAGTTATCGTGTTTTTGCACATTTTTCTGAACATAACCCTAACAGTGTACACATAATTTCATTACATAAACTTACCAACATGGCAGAATATTACATTTGGCAAAATAACAAATGTTTTGTAGCATTTCACAATGCATCATGGAAGAATAATACGTATGAATGTGTGTGTTACCCCAAATATAGAGAAAACAATTTTTTTTTCCATACAATCCCCCAAAAAGAGGGATCAGGTTCCATTATCAACAGATAACGGAACAACAACCACACATATCCACATCACAAAGAGTACTGATCCACCTAGGGGATCAAAGCGACTTAGTATCCATATTACAGACCAAAGCAAACTTAACTGGAAAACAGAAATAAAGGAGGAGGCTGGAGACGCAAGAACACCGCCCTTAGGCTAGTGGAAACAATTTTCAAACATGAAGATAACACTACCATCCCAGACCAACCAGGAGCCTCGAAAGATTCAAACTCCTTTCTTCTCATCGGTCGACATCAAATCCTCCTTCTTTTCTCCCGCCCCCTCTCCAGTTCAGGAGCTTCATGGGCATGATCTTCAGGGATCACCGGCAGTCCCAGAAAAGGAACGGGAGCCCCATCCATAGCCGCAGCATCAGCCAGTGCATTCTGTTGCAGAATATCAGCTCCAGCGTGTAACACCACCCGGTCCTCCTCTCCATGCAGCCCTGCCCAATAACGGATGAACAGACAAGCATATATAACCAAGTCAACAGATGAATTAATAAGCTTTTTTTCAAAACAAGCTCTATTCCTGAGCTTCCAGATAGCCCAACAAATCGCTGCCACCACCGTAATTTGCATGTTCCTGCTGACCCCCAAAAACTGAGGAGCCCACCAGAAGTACTGAGAAAAGGACTCAGGCCTATACGCAGCACCAATAGCTTTAGCAACCACCCCCCATACATATCTAGCCTCCACACAGGTAAAAAACAAATGCCCAATGTTTTCATCATCACGACAAAATCTACAAGTAAAATCCCCATCCCATTTTTTCTTCCTCATGTTATCTTTAGTGAGAATAGCATTGTGCCAAATCAGCCACAACCAAATTTTAATCTTCAGGGGAACTTTTCTTTCCATAGATGCTTGAAACTCCTATCAACCCCCACATTCGAAAGATGGGAGTACATCGACTTAACAGAGAACTTGCCAGATTTATTCCACATCCACACTGGCCTGTCTTTTTCCTGATTCAAACTCACCCCATTCAACATATTTTTTAACTGCTCATAATGATTCAATCCATCAGCATCCAACCACCTTCTAAAAGAACATCTCCACCTTTTTCTTGCCATATCAGCCACAGTAATCATCTGATTCTGACAAATATCAAATAGATCAGGAAACTTATCCTTCAAAGGCATATCTAAGCACCAATCATCATGCCAAAAATCAGTCAACTCCCCATTACCAATTCCCATTTACCTACCAGCCAGATAGAGAGCCCTAATCCTAATCAGATCATTCCAGCAGGGAAGTCACTCTGCCTGTGTTTCACAGCACTGATTCCCCCTTTTTTCATATACTTCCTTCTCACAAAAACTTGCCAAGGACCCTCCCCAGCTTCAAGGCGCCACCACCACTTGCAAAGCAAGCAAATATTAAACAATCTAATATTTTTTATCCCTAATCCTCCTTTTTTTCTGGGTCTGCACACAAAATTCCACTTAACCAAATGATATTTTCTTTTACCCACCTTACCATACCAAAAGAAGGCTCTGGTCTGCTTCTCAATTTCCTCCACATTTGTTTTGTGCAAAAGAAACATAGTCATGGGATAAACAGCCACACTAGAAACACAAGCAGTGATTTTAACATGCCTCCCTCCCAGAGATAATGCACCCCCCATCCAACCATCCAACCTTTTCTTCAACCTATCCCCAATAAAGCCCATCTCAGCCACTGTGCATCTTCTGCTACAAATCGGCAACCCCAAGTACTTAATCGGCCAACTACCTTTTTGACAATTGAACATCTCAGCATAATTGGATAACTTTTCCTCATCATCCAACACCATCATCACCTCACTCTTCTCAAAATTAATCTTAATACCAGACATGGATTTAAACAAGTATAACAGCAGCTTCAAATTTCTGGCCCCCTCAAAATCATCCTTAACAAGTATAACAGCATATTGCAAATTAGCAATCCTTTTATCAAACAGATTATCAACCAAACCTGTAAACAACCCACTAGCTTGTGCATTGAGCACCATCTTAGCCAAACATTCCCCTGCCAAATTGAACAAAAATGGAGAAAAAGGATCCCCTTGCGTGACCCCTTTAAAACTGCCAAAATATGGACCAGTTTCCCGATTCACCTTAACACTGAGAGTACCCTGAGTCACTGCACTTTTTAACCAAATCATCCAATCTTCACTAAAACCTTTCTGCTTACAACAATAAAACAGAAAATCCCAATTGACCTTGTCATATGCTTTTTCAAAGTCAATCTTTAAAACCACACCCTGCTGCTTCTGACTTTTTTATTCCTTCAATATCTCATGTAACAAGGTCACACCATCTGCAATAAACCTCCCTTTGATAAAAGCAGTCTGACATGTGTCGATTAATTTGCCTATCACAGGTTCAGTTCTAACTGTCAGAGTCTTAGTAAGAATTTTAAACAACACTTGAAGCAAACAAATAGGCCTATATTTTTGGATTCTGTCAGCATCATCACCTTTGGGCAAAAGAGTAATCACCCCATAGTTAATACTCCTCAAATCAATTTTATGAGCATAAAAATCATCAAACATAGCCATAATATCTTTTCTTATGATCACCCAGCAATGTTGATAGAATTCAATAGGAATCCCATCAGGACCAGCAACTTTATTTTTCTCCATCTGATCAATAACCTCCTTCACCTGTTTCTCAGTAAAAGGCACACCCATTTTCCCCTATCCTCATCATTAAGTTTCTCCCAATCCTGCCAATTATCATCAGCAAGTCTTAAAGAGGACCCACCAGCAGGACCAAACAAAGTTTTATAGTAACTGGTGGCATGCTGCAAGAGATCATGAGTCCCCTGAATCTCATTCTCCCCATCTTTCATAGAAAAGATCATTTTCTTTCTTCTCACCCCATTAGCAATCCTATGAAAATACTCAGTATTATTGTCACCTTTCAGCAACCAATTATCTCTCGATCTTTGCTTCCAGAATCTCTCCTCATTTTCATACACCTCCAGCAATTCTTTCTGAATAATTGCTTTTCTTTTCAATTATTCTGCATTAAGCAAAATCATTTCTTCTATTTTTTCCAGTTCCTGAAGCTCCTCCACCAGTTCCTTCTTTTTTTTATCCACACCCCTAATATGTGCACCCCACCCTTTCAAATCATTCCTGACATTCTTAAGTTTTTTCTGCAAACTATCAAGACTGTTTTTACCATTGACAGGCTTTTTCCAAACTTTCTCCACTCTGATCAAAAAATCATCACACTATAACCAGCTTTTCTCAAACCTGAATTCCCTGCCACCCCCTTCTTGTCCTTCCATAGTATCCAGAATCAAAGGACTGTGATCAGAAACTTCTCTAGACAACTTGTGCACTGTAGTAAGAGGAAACAGCTTCTCCCATTCCTTGCAAACTAGAATCCTATCAAGATTCTCCAAAGTAGGTTTTTGCTGATTATTGGACCAAGTAAACTGCCCCCAGACATTTGTATTTCTCTTAAACCATAAGCGTTAATAATCGAATTAAACATATGCCCCCACTTATTCAGAGAATGACCTTTGTTTTTCTCACAAACACACCTGATCACATTAAAATCACGACCTACCAACAAAGGAATGGACTGATCCTGTCAAACATCAGCTAATTCTAACAAAAACTCCTCCTTATTCTCCTCTTGAGCAGCCCCATACACCACAACCAAATGCCATTGAATCTGTTTCAAAATATCAAACATCTTCATCTTAACATGAAACCTGCCCACAGACACATCCAACTGAGTCAATTTAGAGGAACGTGGCCCCCCCAAAATATATAGAGAAAACAATGATGGCCAAAAATATTTTAAATACAATATCACGTCAATTATGCATCTACCTCGGTTGGAAGAAAATTGTTGTAGAACATGTCAATTGCACTTATGGCATAGATACAGAAGGGAGGGATCGGATGGCATCACCAGACCACAACTTCAATAGATGTTTGGCCATTAATTCCCAAAGAAAGCACAAAGCACTAAAAGAAAGAAGAAAAACCTCTAAAGATTTTGTGCAGGCGCTGAATGTGAAAGAAGTAGGGGGAATTTCCGATGCTAGAGATAATTGTCTCGTAGAAGTGGCATTGAAGCACATGCTAAAAACGACAAAGCGCTCAAAGAGATGCGTCACAATGTTAATGACACAGTATGGTTGCAGGATTTGGCGTGCCGTGTAGATGACGCTACAAATGATGAGATTCTGTATGCATTTACATGTTTCTAATACGGTCTCGTGGATTGGATCCTTCGATGACTAATAACTACCTATGCCTTGAATAATCTCTAGGCTCCATGCCTTTGAACTGTATTTCTCGTCTTCGAGTCTCATGACACTTATCTCTATATAACCATTTTCAATCGACAAGAGCACTTACAACCTGAATGCGCAAATAGAAAGGGTTGTTACATAGAAGAACATAGTTGCAAATAAATAAAGCACCATGTCAGCACGACGATAGACACTCACAATGCACCGAGAAGCAAGAAAAAAACGAGTCAGACGTATGGACTTTAAAATCGAATTGAAAAACCAGAAAACAAAAGCAAAAAAGACAGAATAAACACACATACCATGCGCGCAGAGGACCATCTCAGAAGAAGCACGTGAAGACCTCGGAGGTCAAGCTTACGCGTTTTGAGCATGCGCACGTCTAGCCTATTCAGCGCCATGCTCGAAGCACGCCTGTTGTTTCCGGCAATACATCGTCACAAAAACAAAAGCAGCCGAGCATGCACAATGCATGCCGGTGGTTTCTCGTATTGGAATGAAAACAAATTATGTCATAATCTCCTGCTACTAGCAAAAAAGAACCTATCGCTAGACGAACAGTTTCTCGTGTAAACATATGACTGTTCTACGAAGCGAAATGTAGCCTTTCGCTTGTGCCGCCTCTTGGCCTAAAAGCAGCCACACCACCACACCGAACGCGTCGGATACGGAAAAGCCATCGCTCGGGTGGTATGGTGATGTTCCTTTTAGGACGATGAGTAGCAGAAGCAAAGACTCTTAGAGGTAAGGTGAACGGTAATGAGATACATGCAAGAACGAAGAATACGCAGTGTTTTATAGGCCGAGCATGTGACCAAAGGAGAAGGATAATGCTGCCAGGTGGGAGACGCCGGTTCGTTTGGAGCCTTCGTTCGGAGCAGCCCAGAGCATTTGTTCCGGTTCCGCCACGAACCGGGACTAATGCCTGCATTCATTCCGGTTCGAGTGGGTCGGCCTGTCGCACGGGAGCCGGAGGCATCCGTCCCGTTCATGAGGGATCATGCATCCCGGTTTATAACACTAAAGGTATGGTGCCAGGCACGTGACCTGCCGCACACCTTTAGTCCCGGTTTGTGTTACAAACCGGGACGCATGCGTCCTGCCTATAAATACGGCGCCCCAGCCCTCTGCCTCCCCTCTGTTTTTTCTTGGTGGAAGGTGTGAGAGGTGTGCTAGTTTATATATTTTTCCTATGCATGCGAGGTGTTCGATGAAATGTTTGAGTGAACGATCCCGTTTAATTTCTCACAAAACAAAAATATAGGAGGTGCCCGAGCCACACCAGAGCTTTTTCCTCATTCTTTCCTCCTCGATCGAGGTTACCAACCTTATATTTTGATCTGTCATTGATACAATGCATGTGTCATTGTGAATTGTTCATTTCACTATTTATGATGTTCTGTAATGGTTTTTGATAAACTTAATTATATGATGCAGAAGAACAGTCGGAAATGGATGTACGGTGACCGGCGTGAACCCGAGTACATTAAGGGCGTGGATAAATTTACGATGTGGCTACGGAAAACAAAGAGAATTGTTTTATGCGTTGTCCATGTGTTCAATGCCAAAACAACCAAGAGTACTCTTCCTCGAAAATCATTCGTGGCCACCTGGTTATTAAAGGTTTCACGCCCAACTATAATTGCTGGACCAAGCACGGGGAAAGAGGGGTTATGATGGAAGACAAGGAAGAAGAAGAGAATGATGATAACAACTATCATCATATGTTTCCTGAATACGGTGATGCTATAATGGAAGACAATGAATAGGAAGGAGGTGAAGAACGGGCATCATATGAGCCTGATGATGATCTTGGTAGGGTCATTTCTGATCCAAAGTGAGAGGGCATGTTAGAAGATCATAAAAAATATTGTACCCAAATTGCAAAGATGGCAGCACAAAGCTCGGTACCACACTGGAATTGCTGCGATGGAAGGCAGAGTGTGGTCTAACTGAGTCCTCATTTGAAAAGTTGCTGAAAATAATGAAGCCGAAGCTTCCAAAGCATAACGAATTTCCCAAGAGTACGTACGAAGCAAAGAAGACTCTCTGCCCTCTAGGATTAGATGTGCAGAAGATACATGCATGCATTAATGACTGCATCCTCTACCGCGGTGAGGAGTATGAGAATTTAGATAAATGCCCGGTATGCACTGCATTGCGGTATAAGATCGATTTAGATGACCTGGTGATGTTGAGGAGAGCCCCTCGGAAGGGTTCCTGCTAAGGTTATGTGGTATGCTCCTATAATACCACGGTTGAAACGCATGTTTAGAAACAAAGAGCATGCCAGGTTGTTGCGATGGCACAAAGAAGACCGTAAGAAAGACGGGAAGTTGAGACACCCTGCTGATGGGTCGCAGTGGAGAAAAAATCGAGAGAGACTTCCTGGAATTTGCAGATGACGCAAGGAACTTATGGTTTGGTCTAAGTACGGATGGCATAAATCCTTTTGGGGAGCAGAGGTGCAGTCACATCACCTGGCATGTGGCTCTATGTATCTACAACCTTCCTCCTTGGTTGTGCATGAAGCGTAAGTTTATTATGATGATAGTGCTCATCCAAGGCTCGAAGCAACCCGACAACGATATTGATGTGTACCTAAGGCCATTCATTGAAGAACTCTTACAGCTGTGGGGAAAACCAGGTGTACATGTGTGGGATGAGAACAAACATGAGCCATTTGACCTACGAGGGTTGCTTTTCGTAACCATCAATGATTGGCCTGCTCTTAGTAATCTTTCTGGACAAACAAAGAAGGGATATAAGGCATGTACGCACTATTTAGATAAGACTGAAGGTACCTGGGGAATCAACGATTTATGCCGACCGTACCAATCATCCCGTAAGAAAGAAAGGTAAGCATTTCAGAAGTGAGGCAGATCACCGAAAGAAGCCTGACCTCCCTGTTGGTGATGATGTATTTGGTATGGTCAAGGATATAGAAGTAATCTTTGGAAAGGGTCCCAATGGTCAATCTATTCCGAACGACGTCGCTACCGGACACGCGCCCATGTGGAAGAAGAAATCTATATTTTGGGAGTTGCCATATTGGAAAGTCCTACATGTCCGCTCTTCAATCGACATGATGCACGTGACGAAGAATCTTTGCGTGAACCTGCTAGGATTCCTGGGCGTGTATGGGAAGACAAAAGATACACCAGAAGCATGGGAGGACCAGCAAGTTATGAAAGACCCAAAGAACATGCATACACAGAACAAGACGGATAAAGAGCGTCACTTAAGTCGTGCTAGCTATGCTCTTACCAAAGCAGAGAAGGAAATCTTTTTTGAAGTCCTTTATAGTATCAAGGTTCCATATGGCTTCTCGTCTAATATAAAGGGCATAATAAATATGGCAGATAAAAAATTCCGAAACCTAAAGTCTCATGACTGTCACACGATTATGATGCAGTTGCTTCCGATTGCATTGAGGGGGATTCTACCGGAAAATATTCGAGTACCCATTGTGAAGTTGTGTTCATTCCTCAATGCAATATCTCAGAAGGTAATCAATCCAGATATTCTGCCAAGGTTACAGAAGGATGTGGTACAATGTCTTGTTAGTTTTGAGTTGGTGTTCCCACCATCCTTTTTCAATATTATGACGCATCTCCTGGTTCACCTAGTGGAAGAGATTGCCATTCTCGGTACTATATTTCTACACAATATGTTCCCCTTTGAGACGTTCATGGGAGTCTTAAAGAACTATGTTCATAACCATGCTAGGCCAGAAGGAAGCATCTCCAAGGGCTATGAAATAGAGGAGGTCATTGAGTTTTGTGTTGACTTTATTCCTGACCTTAAGCCGATTGGTGTTCCTGACTCGCGACATGAGGGGAGACTGAGTGGAAAAGGCACGCTGGAAAAAAAAGCAATGATATGTAGGGACGGAGAATCTTTCACTAAAGCACACTACACAGTTCTACAGAATTCCACCTTGGCAGCTCCATATATCGAGGAACACAAGAATATTGTACGCTCCAACAACCCGGGGAAGCCTGACTCATGGATTAGAGATGAACACATGAAGTCTTTAGGCGGTTGGATGCGGACACATCTCATGAATGACACCACTGTTGGAGATCAGCTATACTTGTTGGCCGCGTCACCATCTTCTACTATATTGAATTTCCAAGGGTACGAAATAAATGGGAATACATTCTACACGATCGCCCAAGATAAAAAGAGCACCAACCAAAACAATGGTGTCTTCTTTGAGGCAACATGCGAGAATGGGCAAAAGGACACATATGATGGGCCACACAGAGATAAAACAAAACTTTTTCCTCTAACATGGTGATCCCAAGATCTAGCTGAGGTAGAAGGCCACGAGGATTACCACTAGACGCGCAGTTGCGGATTACTGATGAAACATGTCAGTTGAATGCAGTGTAGTTCTCGAGATCCAATCCGATCATCCTGGTGCTGATCGTACATCACCTCTACTGGTATCCATACATACAAGGAGGAGCGCCGGCAGTGAACTGCTAGTTTCGTAACGACGGCTAGACTGCTGTGGAGCTAGGGTTTCCAACTCATGGAAATGACCTAACCGATCAACCCTCCTAGGTTACTCCGCCCCACTATATATAGGGAGTGAACATGGGCTTCACTCACTCGTGGTCCATTCACTAAAGCCCATATAATATTAGTCATTGTGAGTCCGACTCACTGACTCAATCCAAAATCCGGCTCGGGTCCAACCCAACCAGATTTCCGGTTCAGATCCAATCTGAACTTGCTCCCTCTCTTAAGTGTGTGACCCCGCAGGCTCATGGCAACTTGGACATGATTGGAGTCCGACTCTCATTCGATCAGTCAGTAGCGGCTCCTAGCAGAACATGCCGACTCCTAAGTACCAAAGAGTCATGTCGACTTGCCTTTCCAATGCGATTTACATCCGAGTCCCTTTTGCCTCACGATATACCTTGTCAGACTATAGGCGAATATTTGTCATCCTTAAATAGTCCGACTCCCTTCTCGATCTGAGATAAGTGATTCATTTGACTAACTCTTAGTCGATCACCTCGGTTAACACTTAACCGAGTCGTGTATGTCCATGCTTTCCGAATCATATCATCCGAGAGGGCCCAAAGAATATCTCTCCAAGTGGAGGGGCAAAATCCCATCTTGGTTATTACATCACGCAGCTTGATTCTCAGTCAACCTGAACTCTACCTTTATAACTGCCCAGTTAAGGATCAGCGTTTGGCAGAACATAAGTTGGTGCTCCTCAACTCGGACTGTGCAATAGCCTCAGGTCTAAGGATTACATTGATTGAGATATAGAAATGACAACTTGTTCATTGTACCTCAATATGGGTCAATCCGACTCGCTAAACTCTTTAGCCAAATATGTGTAAGTAAGAATAGCATCTCCATGCCCATGACAAGTGGAACCGAGTCATCAGCCGACTTTCACATTGGTCTAAGTTGTGTGTCCAGCACAACCTCGATGACCAAGGATATTTAGCACAAACAACATGAATCTATAGTTCCACAATCGAATCACATATTCAATGATATACATCAGATGTTTATACAAGGACAACTTAATATCTTTATGAATACAATGGGAAATATCATCATTTATGATTGCCTCTAGAGCATATTCCCAACAACATACTATGGTTACATAGGGGAGATATGGGAACTTGACTATGGAGTCTCTTTTAATGTACCTTTGTTTCGCTGCAAATGGGTCAACCTGAATGGGGAAGGGGTAAAAATAGACCAGTTGTACAGAATGACAACAGTGGATCTCAACAATCTTGGTGACCGAGATGAACCATTCGTCCTAGCCAATGATGTGGCTTAGGTTTTGTATGTGAAGGACATGTCCTCCAGACCAAAAAAAAGAAAAAAATAAGGAAATGAATACATCATATGATGAGCCAAAGCGTCACATAGTTCCTTCCGGGAAAAGAAACATTGTGGGAATCGAGGACAAGACAGACATGTCAGAAGATTATAATAAGTTTGATGAAAGTCCACACTTCACAGTGAAAACTGACTCAAGCATTCCTTAAGTAAAGAAGATGCTCCATGGCTATGTCCAAAGCAATCATAAGGAAGGGACATACGCCAAGAAGTTCATGGCCTATATTGTGTACCTCTAGTTCATGTCTAGCCGGTCGGCCGCATATTGTGAACCTAAATGCCATGAGACATGATATCTCATTTTTTGAAGGATACTTTATGATGTTTGCAATTTTCCAAGTTTAATATTTTTCCTTGCAACTATAACACATAACATGACAGCAAGCGAAGGGTTTTGTATTTTTGATAAATGTGAAACTTTAATTCGGTTGTTGCTTCAAAAATTATATATTTCCCGCCATTTCCCACCGCTTTCCGCCAAGTTTTCCCACCCTTTCCCTCTGACCGGAGCTTTTAGTCCCGATTGTAGGCACTAACCGGGACTAAATATATTTCCCACCATTTCCCACTGCTTCCCGCCAAGTTTTCCCGCCCTTTCCCTCTGACCAAAACTTTTAGTCCTAGTTGTAGCCACTAATCGGGACTAAAGATATTTCCCACCGCTTCCCGCCATGTTTTCCTGCCCTTTCCCTCTGACCGAAGCTATAAGAAGGGTGGCGGTGCTGAAGGCCGCGGATGTAGTGGCATCGTCATCCGAGAGCCCCCTCCCCCACGCGTCGTGAATCCGAGGCCGGAGTAGAAGGTGCCCCACAATATGCCATGGCTGAGCTGAGGATCCAGCCGCGTGCGCCTAGCAACGACGACGATTGATACGTCAGAAACATATCTATAATTTTTGATGCTCCATGCTTGTTTAGTATCTACTTTGCTTTGCTTTGTCTACACTTTGAGGTGTTTTTATATCTTTTCTGGAACTAACCTATTAACAAGTTGCCATAGTGCCAGTTGCCTGTTTTCTTCTATTTTTTGTTCCAGAAAGGCAGAAAAAAAATATTCTCGGAATTGGACGGGACAAAAGCCAAAGTCAATATTTTACCGTGGGCGACACGAAGCCAGAAGACGAGATGGAGGGGTGCCACAGGGCGGCCAGACCCTCCTAGGCACAGGTGGGCCAAGCCCACGCCTGGGCAGGGTGTGGCCCCCCTGGCGGCCCCCTGCCTCGCCTCTTCACCTATAAGAAGCCCCCGATATAGAAACCCTAGGCACTTGATCAAAACTCCACGAAACCTTCTGTAGCTGCCACCACCATCGTCCCTAGATCAGGAGGATCTGAAGTTCTTCCCGGCACCCTACCGGAGGGGAGATCATCCTGGAGGCCTTCTTCTCCGGTATGAAGCGTGAGTAGTTCCACCATGGACTACGGGTCCATGTAGTAGCTAGATGGTTGTATCTCCTCCTTGTGCTTTCATGTATAGATCTTGTGAGCTCCGTTCATGATCAAGATCTAATCTATTTGTAATCATGCATGTTGTGTTTGCAGGGATCCGATGGATATTGAGATTACTATGTCAGATTAATTAATGGTTTTGTCTATTTGATACTATCATGTTTGTGTTGTTTGTGATCTTGCATGCTCTCCGTTGTTACTAGCTATCTTGGCCGAGTAGTTTCTATTAACTCCAAGAGGGGGTATTTATGCTTGATAGTGGGTTCATGCCTCTAGTTTCCAAGGGAAGTGACAGAAATCTCTTCGGTTCTAGATGTGTTGTTGCCACTAGGGAGAAAACAGCGGTCTCTTGTTCATGGAACAAGTGGATTGTTTACCTTACACACTTTGCTTAAAGTAGTTTTCTGTTGCTTGCAACTTAATACTGGAAGGGGTTCGGATGATAACCTAAAGATGGACTTCTAGTCATAGATGCAGTTCGATGGCGGTCTATGTATATTGTTGTATTGCCCAATCGAATCTCATAGGATCTTTTTGTCTGGTATTGCATTATTATGCCTTGCTCAGTTCCTGTCAATTGCCCAGCTGTAATTTGTTTACCCTTCATGCCATGTTGTTTATCCAAGGAGAGCACCTTTATTGAACTATTGACCCCGGTCTAGTCTTTACCATTGATACATCTTCCACTGTTTACTTGTTGCAAACCATTCATCACCTTCCACACCATACAGTTAATCCTTTGTTACAGCAATCACTGAGATTGACAACCTCACTGTTAGTTGGGGCAAAGTCTTGATTTTGTGTTGTGCAGGTCTCCACGTTGCTTCCAGCACCTTTGGGACATTTCCTTCCTCCTACTGGTTCGATATCCTCGGTTTCTTACTCAGGGAAACTTGCATGCTGTATTGCATCATATCTTCCGCTTGGGGTCTCCCAGCGAAGTGCTGCTACACTCATCAAGGATTTTTTCTGGTGCCGTTGCCGAGGATACTAAGGACGTCTTCACAAGGGGAGTGATCCTCAACCTTTATATTTACTTTGTTTTTGGTTTGCTTAGTTTCTTATGCTTGGTTTTGTTTGCCTCTTTTTATCAAAAACACAACAAAAAAATAGTTCCTACTCTAGTTGGTGGTCTGTTATTGCCTTGCTTGGTCAGGCTTTCTATCAATGGATGGTTTTTTTGAAACTAGTTCTTATTGGCAAGGTGGGTACAGAATAACAAAAGAATTATTATAAGGAACACCGTTTGTCACAAAAAGGGAAACACCTATGGGAACAAATTGATAAATTGAATACTATTTCTAGAGAAGTGTGCTCTACTTATAATGTTACTTATTGCTTTGATAAATCTTGTTGCTATAGGAGGTATAAACAACTCCCTTTTCAATGTGAGTATAATGATAATGTTACCATATCCTCTTATGTTAAAGGAAATTATGACTTTTATGATGTGGAACAAACTGAAGAATTTATTGCCTTCAAGAGTGCATTTGAACTTGCCAATTTGCTTGAAAATACTGATGATGCACCTTATGAATATGAGGTTGATGAGATACTTAAATTTTGCTTTGATAATTACAAGGAATAAAATGGCTATATTCTTGAATACTTCAATAGGTGCTTGCCACAAATGGAAGAGATGAATGCCTTGCAGGAGCCTATGGAAGAAGAAATTGCTGAAATTGAAAGCTCATTAGATGAAAAAGAGGAGGAGAGTGATGGTCAAAGGGATGAAGAATGGATATACCCATGTCTACCTTGTAATGAGAGTAACTCCTTACCTCTTACATTATTTGATTGTCCTCCATTCTTACCAAAGGAGGATGAATGTTATGTTCATGTGGATCCTTTTGAAATGTCTACTTTGGGTAATACCTGTGAAGGTTTTAATCCCACTATTTTTGAGCTTGATAGAAATTATGTGTTTGTAGATCATGAAAAGCATGCTTTATGTGATAGCTATATCGTTGAGTTTATTCATGAGGCTACTAAAAATTATTATGAGAGAGGAAAACATGGTTGTAGAAGTTTTGATGGTATTGAAACACCTCTATATGTGCTGAAAGTTTTGAAGTTACTCTTGTCTTGTCTTCTGCCTGTCACTTTGTTCTTCATGAATTTATTCATGTACAAGATTCCTATGCATAGGAAGAGGGTTAGACTTAACTGTGTTTTGAATTTTCTTCTTGATGCTCTCTTTTACTTCAATTCATATTTCTTATGTGAGCATCTTCTCAAACTATCAAGCCTAACTTAAAGGCGTTAAATAAAAGTACTTGTTGGGAGATAACCCAAGAGTTTCCTTGAGTCTTGGAAGTTATTAATTCAGTAATGACCTCTCCTTATCCTTTTTGTTTGCTTCTTGTGCCAAGAATGACCTCTAATGAGAGGGAAGTAAGATTTGGGGAGTTGTTGTCCCGAAACAGATTTCTGTCCTCCACCATTAAAATTCGTGAGGAGTCTCTGTAAGTTATATTGAGCTGAAAATTTACGAATAAATCCCCCAGTATGTTATCTAACTTGCTTTAGTTCAACACTTTTTGATTTGAGCAATATAAGATTTTCTATTAAATTGGTTTCTACCTGCTGGTCTGTTTTGACAGATTTCTGCCATTATTTGCATTTGCTTCTTATTGATTCCTTTTTGAGTTCTCTTTAGGTGAATTGAGATTTTTGAAGGCATTACTGCAGTAGCTTGTGTTTTTAGTGAAAAGTTTTGCTGTTCCAAAGCTAATCCTAAAGGTCTATTATCTTTTGAATACACTAATGTTGCTAATGAAGATTGTGTCAAGTTTTGTATGAAGAAAAAAATTCAGGTGTAGAGAGAGAATGATGTAATGAGATGAAGAATGGACAAAATCTCAAGCTTAGGGATGCCACCCCGGTGTCACCCCAAGAAATGTCCAAGAGGTACAAGCGTCAAAGCTTGGGTATGCCCAAGGCATTCCCTTCTTTATCAATAAAAAGCTCAGGTCTTTCTAGACACTTTGTTTTTATTGTTTCATGCAATGTTGTGTTTTTCTTGGAGCGTTTTTGTTTGCTTTGCTTAGGTTGTTTAGTTTGCTTGAATAAATTATTTTGGACCCCCCGTTCTCGCTGTGTTGTTGCAAATAAGTTGCTTGGTGTTGGAAAGGAGTAGTAAGTTCTTGCTTGTAAGTGCAAGAGGAGCTTGCATTGATTGTGACTTAGACTTTAGCATGACATGCTACGTGTTGTTTTGATCTTATGCTTAGTGATTATTGTTGTAGCATGTCTTGTTCCAAACAATTGGGATTGCTTAGTGTGCCTTGAAGAAATTATGCGTTGTTTTTAGCATGCAAAAGCATAATATTGTGGTATTCTCCTTTGATGCTTTGTTTGGGTTGACTTGGCACATGATCACACCATGTTATGACTATGACAAGTCACCATAGCCTCTATGATCATCTAGTACTTGACTTGTAGTACCACTCTATGGTTTGATTAGTAATGCTTTGTTTCACTGCATGATTATGGCCATTATTGCTCTCTTATTTGGTTGCTCCCAGTCTTTTGCTAGCCTCCACTTGTATGAGTAAGCTCTACTCATGCTTCCAACTCCCAAGAAACCAAGTTATTCCAAAGTGTCCTCTATAAATTCCTATTCATGGTGTGTTACACCATTCCAAGTATATTCTTGTTTTCAGCTATCTTCCAATTAAAAATTATTTTGTTATGTGAAAACTTAGTGATTAAAGCCCTCACAAACTTGATGTCACACTTTATATTCTTTGCCCCTAATAAACTTGAACCATTGTGTCATATATGTTGTATATGCTTGCACTTATACGTTGGAATTAGCAGAACCGTACTGTCACGAGGAACGTTTTCAACACTGCACTTGTACTTTGTACTCAGTTGATATCATGCTCTTTTGTCTATGGATGTCATCGGTGTAAAATAAAGAGGGAACTTTTAAGTCCATGGAGTTTGTATTTTGTGTTAGAGAAATGCCTAGGCCGCTAGCCTAAGCCATGCCTAATCATGGTGGAAACTTGCAACATCACCATAGTGAGCTATCTATGAAGCATCCTCAATAAAAAGCTATGCACATAGTAAATAAAAAGATCACTGAGATGCTCATTGTCTGCTTGCCTTGTTATTTTGGTTATGGGATAGCTCCTGTACCATGTGCAAGGGGTACCCCGTTGGTGGTTCTCTATGATATGCAAATACTTACAGTGACAAGAACTAACAGGTGACTGAAGTTGAGCAGCATGAGGTATGGCCCTCGTATTCAAGGGACTTGAGATTGCCAACTTATACTTTGTCAAGCATATACTCCATATTTGTTCACTTTAACCTTAATCACTTCAAGATGCTTATGATAGGGGCAATGAGGGCTGAAAGCTAGCAAGTACCATAATTTTTGGAAGCTCTTTTTGAAACTTGAAATCCCTGCTTCCCTTTATGAAGGGCCTTTCTTCCACCATTACTCAGTCTCCACCTTCTACCTTTAGGCACCATTAAGAGAGCATAGTTGTCATTCTGTGTGTAGTGTCCCAAAACTTATTGATTGATGCATATTGTGATATTACTTATTCTTGTGCTATTTGTTTCTAGTCACCCTTGTGAACTTTGAAGGTGTCCTATGCATCTATTTGCTACTCTATGAGGGACAAGCTGATTGCCACTATGCCATGTTTTCTGTATGTGAAACAAACAAATGTTTTTCAATGAATGTTATTCATGATCTTTGTTTGTAGCGTGTCATGTTGCATGCATAGTTACTATGTCCTATTGTTAGAACTCCATATTTCATGCACATGTTTAGAGTTCTTTGATCCCAGCTTTCAATGCTTGCAAATGGTTTGATCTTGGTTTTGATGGTGCATGTCACCTCAAAAATTATTCTTTTTATCACTTACCTACTCGAGGACGAGCAGGAGTTAAGCTTGGGGATGCTTGATACATCGGAAACATATCTATAATTTTTGATGTTCCATGATTGTTTAGTATCTACTTTGCTTTGCTTTGTCTACACTTTGAGGTGTTTTTATATATTTTCTGGAACTAACCTATTAACAAGTTGCCACAAGGCTGTTGCATGTTTTCTTACATTTTGGTTCCAGAAAGGCAGAAAATCAATATTCTCGAAATTGGACGGGACAAAAGCCAAAGTCAATATTTTACCGTGAGGGACACGAATCTAGAAGACGAGACAGAGACGCAAACCAGGGCGGCCAAACCCCCCTAGGCGCGGTCAGGAGTGGGCCCGCGCCTGGGAAGGGTGTGGCCCCCCTAGTCGCCTCCTGGCCTCGCCTCTTCACCTATAAGAACCCCCGATGCAGAAACCCTAAGTACCCGATCAATATTCCACGAAACCTTCTGTAGCCACCTCCATGGTCGTCCCTAGATCGGGGGGATTTGAAGTTCTTCCCGGCACCCTGCCAGAGGGGAGATCATCCCGGAGGCCTTCTCTCCGGTATGATGCGTGAGTAGTTCCACCTTGGACTATGGGTCCATGTAGTAGCTAGATGGTTGTATCCCCTCGTGCTTTCATGTATAGATCTTGTGAGCTCCGTTCATGATCAAGATCTAATCTATTTGTAATCATACATGTTGTGTTTGCGGGGATCCGATGGATATTGAGATTATTATGTCAGATTGATTAATGGTTTTGTCTTTATGATTCTATCATGTCTGTGTTGTTTGTGATCTTGCATGCTCTCCGTTGTTAGTTGATATATTGGACGAGTAGTTACTAGTGACTCCAAGAGGGGGTATTTATGCTCGATAGTGGGTTCATGCCTCTAGTTTCCAAGGGAAGTGACAAAAATCTCTTCAGTTGTAGATGTGTTGTTGCCACTAGGGAGAAAACAACGGTCTCTTGTTCATGGAACAAGTGGATTGTTTACCTTACACACTTTTTAAAGCAGTTGTCTGTTGCTTGCAACTTAATACTGGAGGGGGTTCGGATGATAACTTGAAGGTGGACTTCTAGTCATAGATGCAGTTGGATGGCGGTATATGTATCTTGTTATATTTCCCAATCGTATCTCATAGGATCTTTTTGACTAGTATTGCATTGTTATGCCTTGCTCAGTTCCTGTCAATTGCCCTGCTGTAATTTGTTTACCCTTCATGCCATGTTGTTTATCTAAGGAGAGCAGCTCCAGTGAACTATGGACCCCGGTCCAATCTTTACCATTGATACATCTTCCACTATTACCTGTTTACTTGCTATAAACCATTACCTTCCACACCATACGTTTAATCCTTTGTTGCAGCAAACCGGTGAGCTTGACAACCTCACTGTTCGTTGGGGCAAAGTCTTAAGTTTGTGTTGTGCAGGTCTCCGCGTTGCTTGCAACACCTATGTGACGTTTCCTTCCTCCTACTGGTTCAATAACCTCGGTTTCTTACTAAGGGAAACTTGCTGTTGTGCTGCTTCACACCTTGCTCTTGGGGTTCCCAACAAACTCCACGTCAAGCACCAGGTTCTCTGGCGCCATCAAGGAGTCACCATCATCATCATCGAGGTCGTCGTCGTTTTGATTTGATTGGATGTGTTTTTTTCATTTTTTTTTTTCCAAATGACCTATCATGTTCGAGGTTTCATGGCTTTCGGTCCAAATAACCGATGTTATGTGCTGAATCGCGGAATATTTTGTGATAATGTGCCCATATTATGCATGCATGTGGAAATTGGGATGTAGAACAATGTTGCAGGAGGAAGTTTTCCTTTTCATCGCACGGAAAAGCCATTTTCCATTTTCCGAGCGCAAAAAACGGGTCATTTTGTGAAGCAAACACCAAAATGTTGTTTCTGCATGCTACCATCCCATTTTTCTAAAATACTCCACCTTACATGGACAATCTCCCAACTGGGAGATCTCAAACCTTTCTGTCCTTCCTGTATGAAAAAGACAAATGTCTGCCGAATCGGTAGGAAGTGTGTCCGGTTTGTACTATAGGTACATGATCTAATGCCCATGATTATTTGAAAAAAATCATTTTTAGACTCACAATATGTAACATCCCAGGATTAGCACCTAGAAATAAAGAGGACACAGGGTTGTGCATTGCATTCATGCATAAGAAAATTTGGGGAATTTTCGCGCAAAACTAAAAGAGCTATAGAGGGATCGAGATATCTCTTGTTCTGATGCAAACACCAGGACAGTTGCGATGGATTTCGACATGACCTCTATTGTAATTTTGTGTTTGAGGGGAAGGAAATCCAAATTTGAATATTCACTTGGTGAATTTGAGTTCTAAAAGAATTTGAAATGGAATAATAATTGGAAAGTAAATTGTAATAATAAATAAAGGGTGAACTTTTATTTATGATTAACATACAATATTTACAATTATTTAAGTATACAAGATAATTGAAATTCAAACACAAAAGGAAAAGGATTTACAATAAAAATTGAGTTTATAATTATAAATAAGATATGAATATTACAAGAATTTATATTACAAATAGAAAGAAACATTAAGCTTTATTAATATTATATAGTATTACATTGTATTTACTAATGAAATATAAAACAAATAACTTTATTAAATAAGATACAACCATAAAATGTCTTTACATTATTCAAACAGAAAAGAAATTACAATAATAATTAAAAGAAAGAAAAGAAAGAAAAGAAAGAAAACCTAAACTAAAGCTGGTATCTTCTCATCCTCTTTTATACCTGCAAAACAAAACTAGTAGTAAATTAAAGAGGGGGTTAGTTTGGTTAAAGTAGTGCTCTCAGTTTAACAGTGTAATGCACTGTTCAGCACATCACTAAGCTAATCTTAAAAAGGGGCAAGTTTCACCAACTCATAGTATCTGTCCTTAATTAGATAAATTGGCTCAGTACAACCTCATTGGCATTAATTTATGGGGCAAGTTTCACCAGAAAAGTAGAAGTAGAGGAGTGGAAGTAAGATATTTTTGCCTTGCACTGATCCAGAACAGTGCAAGCAACTCACACATACATGCAGGTATGTGGTGCTGTCAACACAAGAAGCAATAAGGACAGTGGATAAGTATCAGTCGAAGCAGAGTGAGGATACTCTGCTAAACACTAGTACAACACTCAGAACAGCAAGAAACCATCTTATCATTAGTTCTCATCAGATTCACATCAACTCATCCCTATCTCATCAGCCAAAATATTAGCCAGATCACCACCACATCACATACACCATGGTTGCTGCAAGAAGCCATCCAATGGCAAGGACAAGGTGGAGAAGGCCAGGCTATGGTTGTTGTAGTGGATGATGTAGTAAAAGGATAGGTGAGCAGGATTTCAAGGTACAGTAGCAACTGATCAAGATCCATCACATGGACAAGCCTCCAGCACCACCTCATTTGTCAACACTACAAACAATAAGGTAGATGGGAATATAGCTAGATCTTGTAGCATCTGTTCTTATTCAATTTTGAAATGACATCTTTGAGGGTTAAGAAAAGAGAAGTGTAGCAACCAAATCCACCTACCCTTCAACTAGAAACTATCTAGGAGGATTAGGTCTGGTGGTACTCTCAGTATTACAAAGGGTTGCTTTGCAAAATCATCATAGAGACATACAAAGATCTCCAAATCTTAGTATCTATTCTTAAATAAAATCTTGCCTCGGTCTCTTGCCTCATTGGCCAGGGATTTCCAAGATATGAATTTTCATCCAAAATCATCTCAAGTAAATGAATAAGCAACCACCAGGTAAAGAACTTTCCCCATAAAAGGCAACCATAGAAGGAGCAACTCACCACCACAATCAATAATCAAGGCCAATAATAGCAGATCTTATTCCAACCAAATCACCAGCATCAGAAATCAGCTACAACAACATGGTATCCATCTAATCTCATGCTTAATGTAACTACCTCGATGAATTACGCTCTTAGTTACAAGCCTGGATGTCCGGAAATGGTTAAAATAGTACGGTGGGGCCCAAATGCCACTCACAGGTAGACCTTTCGGCCGTCCTAACCATTTCCAAACATCGGGACAAGAACGAAGCGTAATCGGCAAATGAAGGATCAACTACATACACAAATGAGTATGTATGCAAGCCACCATACAACAGTCCTCAGAGCCATTCCATCTAAAAGAAATATAAATATTGCAACGCCATACGGCAAGATCCAAATATCCTAGATAGATATAATAGTTTAGGATATCTCCTCATACATCAAACATCAGAGTATCAGGCGGAAGCGGAAAACAAGATCCGAGTACGGATAAGAAGCAAATCGGCATAAGATGCCCCATAAATAAACACATCCCGCCCACAGATCTCACGGATCCCCGTTCCCGGAATCTCTACACCGAGTGATCGTTGCCAACATCGTCCGTCTCCTCCACCCAGTATCCATCTTGCGAGTTTACCTGTTCATCTGAATCAAACAATTTATCGTGTGAGACCCTAGGGGTACTCAGCAAGTCTTTATGCCTCTAAAGGGGACACAACCTGGGGTGACGCAATTGCAGCAAAAGGTAATACCTAACAATTCTATAGATACTCGCTAACCATCCGCCTAACCAAAGATAGACGGATGTCCGTTAATTAAGAACAACAGTTATAACAGTAATATTAACAGATCCATCCTCCTCCTCGCTTACCAACGAGGAAGCGGACGAACAACCCCCATCCGTTGGTAGTTTTATTATCCATTCCATGAGAATTGCACTATTTGCTAGTCAGGTACTTAGTCAGATTAAAAGCGGTACTTTAGTTATACTTGTCTATGATCGAGAAACTGTGCTCCAAGTCGTCCATAACATGGACACGGCTTTGAAAGTTTTACCCTGCAGGGTGCACAAATAGCAACACACTCGATCAACCTCGGAAAAACCAAATCAAAACCCAACGAGGCGATCCACGACAAAGCGATCATAGGATTCAGAAATATTTCAGGGCCACCCCATTAAGCTACCCAAGAAGTTGGCGGCTCAGACGGACTCAAGGTTTGCGTCAATGGTAAACGACGGGAACCCGAAGTGTGACTAGGCTTGTCGATACCCGAAAACACTCCGCTTACCTAAAGACAGGTGCTCCTCGCACAATCTTAAATGAAGCGAGAAAGCATGGCATAAGTACAGAATAATAGTAATAAAGCCCCAAACTACTTTGTGGCCCCAAGAAATAAGAATGAATCAAGCTCGCTCGGGGGTTCATAAGCCTCCTGGATGTGGATAGCGCGAATATTCAAGGAACAGGAATCAAGTACTCGGGGTCCTACGGGACACAAGTGAGCACGAAAAACCAAATAGAAGATATTGCTCACCGGTGCCACTTTCATTAGTTATCCCATTACTACTCAGGTTAAGTTGTTTAGGTACCTCGTTATCCATCAGACACTCACATACCCTACACATGCTGTTCTACGACCCGCATGGCTCAAACAACTCCTGTAGTAATGGCTCATGGGATGGAGGAACAAGCTTCGGTGGAGTTTAAAAGTAAAGGCTATGCAATACTTGGGATTCAGTTTAATGCAATCGTGACTCAATGATGCAAGAATAAGATAGAGGCAATAGGTACTATATGTATGCAAGCATGTGGTAGTGCTTGCCTGGCAGCTCAGTTGAAGCGAGAGAAGGATCTGGGTAGTGCTCCTGGGTTTCTTGATATATCCCCTGCTCAGCGTCTATTCGAGGAAGAACCAAACAAACAAGGGCCAACATAAATAAAGTGCACAAGCATATGAATAAAATGCGTCAAGCAAACAATCATGCCATGATGATTGATGCACAATTTGCATGGCAATAAAGTAGCATGGCATGGGTGAGGTGTGGAATACAAGAAATAAACATTTTATGGGGTTTTAATCATATTTTATACTCAAATAAGTTGTTGTATACTTTATATTTATATGATGCATGCTGCAAGTCAGAACATGGAATGCATAAACAGAAAGGTCTCGTCGAGCTGATCATTTTAGACATATTATTTGTCAAATTCGGAGTTATAAAACAAAAGTTATTAATTAAATAAGGAAAAGGGCATTTTATTGTAATTTTAATCAACTCGAAAATTAAAGTGTTCAAAATATATTTTGAAGGGAATATTTGAATTCCTCACATTTTTCTGATCTCAAAACATATATTATATGTTTACTTTGGAATTATATTTCAAAAGTTATTTAAATACAGATTTGAATTTGAAATTTAAAACAAAATTTGAAAAGTTTGAATTAAAACAGAAAACAAAAATCCTTTTCTCACTCACTCAGATCTAGCCGCAGACAGTGACAAGTGGGCCAACTGCTGACTGGGCGACACAGTGGCAGAACAGGTTTTTCTCACCGCGGCCGTCCTAGACCAAGTGGCTGACAGGTGGGGCCGGCAGGGTTTAAGGGTCCACGGCGCGCGCGGCCAGCTAGGACGTGACACGTGGTGGATCCGGAGGAGTGCGGGTTGAGGCGGTGAAACTTGGGGGGGTGTTCTGCAAAACGGGCAGAGAGGCTGACGGTGGGGCTCTGCGTACCGCGGGTTGAGCAGAGATTAACAGAGGGGGCTATCTGCAAAAAGCCCGCCATGTACTGTGGATCTTCTCCGTGTTGCTGAGGACCGATCAGTGTTCGCCCGCGCGGAGCGCGGCGCGCGGGGCTCGAACTGGGGACCTAGCGCTCGGGCTAGGCGGCGGCTACCGCTGGGCTAGGGAGAGGTTGGTGTCAGGAGGGAGGACCGCGGCTAGTTATGGCGCTATGCGGTGCGAGAGCGAGCAGACAGCAGCGAGCGGCGGCGTGCAGTTGGTGTTCGACGAAACGATCGGCGGAGCTAGACGACGACAGCGAGGCGGATCATGTCAGGGGGAAAGAGAGGCTCACCGCGGGGCTCTCGGTGGCGTTGGATCGGCTTGGGGAGCAGCGGATCGACGACGAGGCTGGCGGTCCGGTGATCTAGGGTTTCGGCGAGCGGTGATGGTTCTGGTGGCTCTGGTCCTCCTCCTCCTCGCTGGTACGTACAGGGCGAAGCAGGGGAGGGTACTCGTTCTTCCTCGACGCCCACAGCTCCTCGCCACCGGCTGCAAGAGGGGGGGGGACGGTGGAGACCGACGGTGGCCGGCGATGGGTAGGTGGTTGTAGGGAAGACGGGGAGGAAGGGGAGCGGCCTGGGGAGATCTGGGAGAGGTCGAGGAGACGGGAGGTGGTGGTAGATAGCAGAGGGAGAGGGGAGGGTGTTGTGGGGGAAAAGTGGAGGAAAAGGTGGTCTCGGCCACCTTTTGCTCCTCCCTCTCCTCATGTGCTCGGGCAGGCTCGCACAGGGCTGGTCCAGGCGGGGCTAGAGAGAGAGAGAGGAGGTAGGCTCGGGTGAGCTAGGGTTGGCTAGGGGGAGGCTCGGGTTAGGGTTTTGCTAGGGATGGGGTAGGGTAGCTGGGGTAGGTTAGGGCTGCCAGGTGGGTCAGGGAGTGAGGGGAGCTCGGGTTAGTGAGAGGAGAGGTGAGGTGAGAGGGAGATGGGTGTAACTAGGGTTAGATCAGATGAGGTGTTAGGTTTAGGGTTTTGGGTTAGCTAGGTTAGAGAGAGGAGAGGGGGATGGCTTGGGTTTAGAGAGAGGGGGTGAGGTGGAGTGTATTTGATAAAATCAAGCAAGATCAAACAAAGATCAAACAATATCTAGTCAAAGGAGTAGAAGGGATAAAAAGGTGGTGAGGGTTGTTGGAGTAGATCAAGGTGGTGGTAGGGTTTAGAGATAGAAGTAGAGAGAGGGGGTTTAGGGTAGGGCTTAGCTAGATCGCCTTGATTAAGCCTGGATGGAGGTGAAGAGGAGAGGAAGGTGAGGTTTTTAGAGTCAAAAGCAAAAGAGTAGGGCCAACATGAGATGGACTCACAAAGATCCATGCTTCACTTGCAAAAAAATACATGAAAAACACAAAGGAGGGAAAGATGGTGAGATTTCCATGGCCCATGCATGGGTATTAAATGCCATGAGTTAATCTTGTGAAAACAATATTAATATGGCATTATACTTATGCATTTCCAAGAAGTGGAATAAAGGCCAAGCAAAAGGATTTATAGAATTGGATCCACCCTATCTCCCATGAGCTAGATTAAATACCCAAAAGAAAATAAAATACAAGCTCATGGATAATGGGATGGTGGAATTATAAGGTGGTGAAAGAAAGGGTGGTGGAGTGGAATAAAAGATATGCCCCCAACCCAACTTGGGCATTTAAACAATATATCAATAACCAAATACAATATCAAGAGGCAAACACAATTTACAATGCATATGAGAGAAGAACCAAAACAAAAAGGGTTTTATATGATGCTCAAATGCAAGGTGGCATGATGACATGAGCATGATATAATTATGATGCAACAATTATATATAGGAGGTAGCCATTATATTACTAGACCAAGTAGCATTACAATTGTTAGACAATTGGGATGCTACACTTAAGTATCTGTTCTTACCCTTGCATCTTAGAATGGATAGGGCAAGTAGAAAATCCTCAGATCTGTACTCAAATGGAGTACTAGATCATCATTGGATAATTTTCTTAAGCAAGCAGTAACTGTAATACCCAAACATCATCAAAGCCTCAGCTTTTGCATCCTAGGCAGGGCTAAGCAATGAAGGGAAACAATTTAAATATGAAATATGCTTCAGACCAGCATCACAAGCATTCAGGTTTAAATATTTTTGCTTAGCTGTATAAGCAGTAGATTATCCTACCTGAAGTTATTCTGTGCACACTCCTGTATGGAGGCACCACAAAAATAACCCAGTCAAGAGAAGCCACTAAGGCAGTGTAACCATCAACCAATCATCTTCCTGATTATAAATTCTGGAATCATAATAATTAATGCCATATGGGCAATCCACATATGGAACATCATTCCATCTGCAAACCACAACAGTGTACCAAATCATCTTCTTATCCATCTTTTCTTAGGAATCATTTTGATTCAAGTAACATAATATCCAGTTCTTCTTCCAAAAATTGTAAGTGGATTAATCAAGATACTAGTTATAATCATTCAAATTAATAGTATAAATATCACCAAATAACATTTGTTGGGGGATGACTAAACATCCAAATAGCAGCATAGCACTTAGTAATATCCCTTATATTCCAGGAAAGTCCTAAGTATATTGATAACAACATCACCAAACCCTCATTAAGACGAGTATGCTCCCAACACTATCAATTGGTTCAAAAGAAACACCACAAACCACCAAACTGGGTCATCAGCCCAATGGCTGGTCACAACAAAGAACTCACCATGTCCATACGAGGGAGTAGCAAAGTGCCGACGCCGGAATTGTGTCCATAGCATTATTCCACCAGGGTCAGAATGGAGAGAGAGGGCACCAGGGTTGCAGACATTACTGTCGTCCCTCCGGCGTCAGGAATTAGTATTAGCAGCAACCACAGCCGCAACACCGCACCACCAAGGGAAGGCGATAGCAGCTGAATAAGGTTGGAACGGAGGTGCCCGTGGCCTTCCTCGAGCAGCATCAGGAGGCACAGGAACTAGGAAGCCGTGCCGGTAAGTCAAATCGAGGCTAGGGTTTCACGGGCGCACGCGTCAGAGCCGAACCAGGCCGAGGAAGAGAGGGATTGAGAGAGGATAGGGAGGCAAAGCATCACCGTGACAGCTCTGTCGAGATCTGTCGACGGCGTGAGCAATGATGAAGCGGCGGGCGTACACATTGGGAGGCTAGGGTTTCTCCCAGGATAAGGGCACACGGGTACTGGACACCCCAGTAGAGGGGGATCGAAGGAGAGAGAAAGGCATAGCAGCGCCGGGAGATGCCGGTGGCAAGGCGGCAAGGCAGACTGGCGGCGATAGCGATAAGCCATGGCCGAGGAGAAGCGATGCGTGCGTGCTTGCGTGTGTTGAATGTGGGCGTGGTTGTCGCGAGAGGAGAGAGGGGCCGAGGCCAAGGTGACCCCGAGCCTGATCTAGATGGGCCAGGTAGGCCCATGTTCCCAAAACAAGTAAACCAAACTTAAATAAAATAAAAAGATAAATTGTAAAATTACCACAATACCCTTAATAATATTCAATCCCTAGAAAAATGTAGAAAAATCCCAAAAATACATATGATATATCAAAATGACCACAAGAATAATATATACATAGAAAAATTATAATCTTACTTGTTAATATAAAAAAATGCAGAGAAATATTAAAACCATTACATCCTAAATGAAATCTCATTAAATAAGGAAAATCCTAAAAATAAATAAAAATCATTTTTGTGTATAAAAATAAATCCACTATTTAAAAAAATACTAACTCCACTCTTTTATAAATAAAATTTGAAGTAAATATTTAAATACAATTAATCCTTTATGGAATTTTATAAACATAAAAATAATACTTAAAAATTAAATAAAAATCATTTTTGAGGTCTTGAGTAAATATATTACACCATAAAAATATGAAATATATTATTAGAAAAGTCTTTAATATTAATAATAAATCCTTATCTAATACCTATTTTGTGAATTATTTAAAAACAATTCTTAAGTAAGAAATAATCACAATTCTTATAAAACCTTGAGCAATTAGTGTCTTAGTACTAATTCCAAACCCATAACTTGAATTCATAATCAAACTTAAGTATAAATTTAAAATATTCTTTAAAGAAAAAAATCTTATTAAAAACCCTTTTAAATAAACATTGGGTATCACTCATATATATAATATGGTGAATAATCATTATATCTTAACCACTATTAACATAACTTCAAATTCTAACAAATTACTAAGATCATCAAATTATGCTTCCATTAAATAAATACATATTATTTTCATATTAGCAAAAAAAATTAATCTAATTATTCACTTAAATAGAAAGTGAATAATTCCACACCTTAGTTATACCTATCATAAATCTAAAACATTGGAATGATTAAAACATATTACATCTTAAGTTTACTTACCTTTTTAAAGTTAACTTTAGTCTCAAAGCTTATAAACAATAGGTCTAATACACCACTTATGTTTTTATAGTTAACTTTAGTCTATTTCAATTAAGACATAAAGCATCTCAAGTTCAGACTATTCAAGCAAGCATAAACAACATCAATCTCATTCTATCAATCATATTCTAAAATCTATCGAGGTTGTTTAAACCTTAGGAAGGAAATCTTTTCTTCAAATGTTATTCTTTTTGCCACTTCAAAGAATAATCTCATAATAAATTCTTCAACGCTTAACAACTAAAACCAAAGACTCTTATCTTAGTCACCAAATGACAATTAAACATAATCACATTACTTTATACTTTACCTGTAAATTTAGAATTATTATCACCTAGGTTCCTTATAAATGTCATTACTTATAAAGTAAAATTTGAAAATAAACTAATTCTTAAAAGAATAACCTAAATTCACTTCACTCAAAGCATGGGGGATTCACTTTGGGGTTTTTACAAAATGCATATCCTTACTTATGCATAACAGCATCTTGCTTATTTAAACATTAGTCCTTACCGGACCAATGATGCTGATTTCAGATATTGGATCTTATATTTTCTCGAAGACCGTGAGTGCATAATCTTGCAATCACAAAAGTCAAGTTCACACTTGATCATGTCCTTTGATTATTTTCTATAAAGTATTTTGAAAATCCAGTGTTGTCATCACCTGCATTTGAAAAAGGTCCGAAAACACTATTTTCATAATAATGTGATTATAGGTTATTTACCATGAGGTAATAACCTACTATGAAAGTTCCGGTGGTAAAGGAACATATTATCTAGGACTTAACAACCAATGTCGCCAGTGATTCTTGCGCCGTATATCACACGTTAACCATGAGATTTGGAATGGGACAGAGAAGTCAGCTGTATCTTCTTCCTCTCGCATGTAGCTGGATGTGCAGGTTGCGGCGGTTATCACTCGTAGCGTGCATATTAATTGGTAATTCATAGAGGATATGCAGCATATGGGTGGGAGCCCTCAACGTCCCACGATAGTTCTGACATCTAACGGTCTATACAAACCATTGTCGTAATTCAATATGTGGGCATGGTGTACACCAAGGAGGCATGCGGGGTCACGAAGGGGGCAGTGATTGGCTTGGATCTTAGACTGGGCCCCATACCAAGGAAGTATGGACAAGGTCATGACTTGGTTGTGCAACAAGGCTAAGGTCTCTCATGGGTAAAGTAACGCACCTATGTAGAGTGTAAGAACTGTAACTTGTTACTCCCTGTTTCGGGAAGGAGCTGCGAACACGGCGGGAAAGGAACTCCATGAAAGTTCTGGTAAACCTGTGAAGGCTGACGGACATAGCTTTTCGGAATAAAAGCAACCTTTGAAGAAATGTTTACGAAAACTTGCATTCTCTACGACTTACGGTCTGTGGCTGTAGATATAGTGCATCAAACACTCCATTTCTAGTGGACTTGCTGAGTACGCTCGTACTCAAAGTATCTTCTTAACCCTTGCTAGGTTCTAAAGCCAGTACAGACGATGACTACATCAAGTCATGCTCCAAGAATCATCATCAAAAGCTAAAGCTCTTCAATGAAGTCAAGAAAGTCAACATATACATCAACTCAAGTGAAGACGAAGTTGCTGATTAGATAAGAGTAGAATCTCTGGCCCTAGAACCTATTCCTGTAGTGTATTGCAATAGCAGCAATGCCAGACCATTAGTTAAGATATTTGTCTTAATAGTATTATAGTTTTGGAGTTGTTTATTTCTGATTCTTCTTTGTAAGAAGTTTCTTTCTCTCTCTTTAACCTAGAGTGTTCTCGGGATCTTGTGTAAAGAGTTGAGTTGTAACCTATAGTCATATCTTGGACTTGTTGTATTTCTGTTGTACCACTCTGAGGGATGTAATACTAGTGAACGGTGTTTCATTGGTGTTATATCAACGACTATAGTGTACTACATCATGAAGTGGTATGCTGGGTCACCACAGTTGGTATCAGAGCATATGCTTTGACCTTAGGATTAAAACCCTTTTAGGGAGATCTGTAGGTTGGATAGTGACTATAGGAGCCATCTTATCTAAACCAAATATTCATATGACTTGTGACGAGTATCCACTTGAGGATAATATTGTCACACCTAAGTTAGATGCTTAAGTCATTCTTTCTTAGGAGTAATTAATTTATCTTTTCTCAGTATTGTGCTAGTTAGTGCCTTTCGAAGGAGACGTAAACCACCAAGATATTGTAGGAAAGCCAATTGGTCACAGTAGAATAGGATCAAGTGTAAGATATCAATTGAAGTAGTCTAAATGGTGTAGCCTAACCCTAGAATTCATGTAAGGCAGTGGAATCTTATTGTTAATTGGTAACCAAAGACAACATGATGAATATCATCAGGATAAATGTTGATATAATGAGTACTAATCATGTGGGATCCACTTGATAATTCTACGTGATAAAGTGAAATTATGTTAGGATTTAATGATGGAGAAATGTGGAACAAAGTCAGCATGGTTAGATTAGTTCTTAAATCCTGATGTATAGGTAAAACATAACAAGATCATGGTGAGATTAGCTCCGAAACCATGATATAAGTATAAATATGAAAAAAACTTAGTAAATTATCTTGGAGTATAAGTAAGCAAATAGCATGGTAGAACTAGGATAGAAGTCATAAGTGTCATAACTCCGGATAAAATTCAATTTTAGGGGTTCAATAGAAACTAATTAGTCATTTGGAGTGATCATGTGAGGGTAGTTACTAGATAAGAGAGATTGGTCATAGTTAATCATTGCAAAAGGTGATACAAAAGGTTAGTCAAAAACCAAATTTAGACCACTTTGCTAAAAATTATCCTGTTGTAGTTGAGCAATCTAGGTAAATACTGAGACAAAGAATAGTTTGACCCTAAGTGCTAAGTATCACAATGTAAACCTATATGAGGAGGTGTCATATACTACACAACTAAGCCTGAATTCTAGAGATATTATACTCAATTACTATATTATGGGATTAGAATAATGTGTGTTATATGTACCACATTTGGATTTCTTGTTTTTCCTTGGATCTTCTTCATTAACTAGATCTGTACATGAAGTTTGACTTGGTGTGCAAATGCATGTTGTAACATCCAGTTACTACTTGATGTTATAGACCTAGATAGAAATGGAAATTCGTGTAAGGGACTGACGATTTTCAAAGATCAAGATGAAGACTTACACGAAGAATAAAGCAAAATGTAAGGAGTATCAACTCAATCTGGAGGATGAATCAAGTTTAGATAATTACTAAACATTAATAAGAAGGAAGATTAGTGTAGAAGATGTATGGAGCAACAATGAGTAATAAACTTAAAGTTCATTCAAAATAGGTAATGTTGCTAAGAAGTTAATAAAGTAGTTGTACCAAGTTCATGGAAGTATCATGAATAAGTGCAAAGAAGAAGTTTTGGAACCAAAGTGGTATTCAAGCTCTGACAGTTCAGAGAGAATGCCATCAGGATGTTGGAAGCCGTAGGGTAATACCTACAACCTAGGATGATCCGCAGCTGGTATTTGATCCATAGTTGGTATTCTGATCCACAGTCAGTATCTTGGCCGCAGCTGGTGTTGATTGACATAGTTAACCCAATCATCTTAATGGTTGCATAAAGAGCATAAAATTTGGCCTAAGCTAAGTAAGACCTAAAGTAGTATAAAATTTAAAAGCGATCATCTTTCGAAGCGTTTCGCAAAGTCAGACTTATCCAAGCGAAAATGTCCAAAAGTAAGTAAGACAAATAATGCTGAAAGATTGTTTTGGAGATCCACAATTGTGTGGATACACCATACAATCTTTCATAAGCCCCTAACTAGGTAGAATATAAGCTGGATAGAGACCAATATTCTAATTATAAAGCCAATAAATACTATGTATACAGTCTGAAGACTATTAGTAAACCCTACGGGGGAGAGTAAACATTAGAAATGAAAGTAATATTATCTGACTTTATGAACAAAGGTTGGAGAAGAAAGATTATCTAAAACCTGCTAAGGTAAAAGCTTGAAAGAGATCGAATAGATTAATTCTAAACGAACTAATTCTGGAGGAAACAACTGTTAAGTGATATTTAAGAGTGAATAATCACATCAAATTAGACATGTATATAGGAACAAGAAATTTCAATGGGTATGGACTAAATGAGTTCAAATCCAATCTGTTGAGGGAATGACCACGGCAGATGCTGCAATCGGCAGCGAGTAGTAGAACATGGGGCAAGGGCGGCCAGCCATCTGCGGTGCGAGATAAGGGCGGAGACACAGGGTTTTACCCAGGTTCGCCCCCGGAGGGTAAATATCTACTCCTGCTTGATTGTATTATGATGGAAGTACAATGGGGCGAGCTCGGCGGCTAGGCGGCGAGTCGCTTGGGTGGATGATGGAACGTATCTTCTACACTCCCTCTAGGGAGGTTTATATAGACTCACCCCCCTAGGGTTTACAGATCCCAACCGAATCAGTTAAGGTTTCGGCAATTGTTTAACCTAATCCGACTGGGCCTATCTACTCTCCTGGGCCTTCAGCTTCCAGTCGCTTGAATCTACGCCAGGTCTTGATCCAGTCGCCGTCCTGCAGGCCCACTCGCCAGTTCCTGGGCCGGTGAAACGTCCTGCTGGGTATACCCCGGTAGGCATATCCCCATCAGTAGTCCCCGAAGCCGTCGTTGATTGGTCGCAGGTGTTCATTGGCAGTCGGAGTATACGGGTTCAATGTGGACACCCAGTCGAATCGGCGGAGGACTTCTGAATAAGGGAAAAACCAGTTATTCTAGTCGCAATGACAGCGACCAGTTGGGTCGCAGCTCGGCGAATGGGTCGGCGAATATTCAGTCACTGTTGTAGTGATCGGGTTGGCGAGTCGAATGGATGAAGTTGGACCGTTAGATGCGGTCAAAACTAGCCGTTGGGGTAATCCAAAGGTAACTTTGGCGTAATCACCGCATAGTAACGGCTCCCGAAATTGGCGGGTAGCGACCGCTATATAAGGGAAATGGCAGGCGATCGGGAAAACACTCCTTCATCTTTCCTCTGATTTCACCCAACTTAGTTTTCCTCCGCATCGCGATCCAATTGATCCAGAAACCTTCGACCTCCGCGAACCTTTCAGCCAATGGCCCCCTCCATCGAACCATGGGGCAGGTCCAAGTGCACCAGGGCGCTACTGGCATCCTTCGAGGAGGTCGGGATCCTGCGCGCTGGCAGGTGGCGCATCCCGGCGGCCGGAGAGGTGACTCCGGACCCGCGCGAGGGAGAATTTATTTGGTTCACCAGCCACCTGGAGCGGGGGCTGGGGTTTCCCACATCTCTCTTCTTTCGGCGCTTCTGCGCCTTCTACGGGATCCATCCGTCGGACCGGGGCCCGCACAGCATCGAGCAGCTCGCCATTTTCGTGGCGTTCTGCGAGTGATACCTGGGCTGCAGGCCCTACTTCCCCCTAGTGGCAAGATCTGTTCCACGGGAGGATCAGTCGCGAAGAATCAGGCGGCCCAATGCTGGCGGCGGGTGGCCTGACGTTTCAGTTGAAGTCGAAGGCCTCCTTCTTTGACCTGATGCTTCCTGCCAAGGCGGCAAGCGAATGGAAGAAGTCCTGGTTCTACGTCACCGAGGCGACTCCAGATGGCGAGGTAGCGATCCCAAGGTACTCTGCCGACCGGCCCGAACCGCGCCGTCTCCAGGACGGCAAGCTCCCACTAGACCCGCGGATGGTCGTGGACGAGATGCTTCAAACCATCCGCGGCCTGAAGAAGAAGGGCCTCCAAACCATCAACCTGTACAACTACTGGCTCGGGCGGTGACTTGTTCCCCTGGCCCGCCGCGACCATTACATGTACGAGTACACGGGTAGGGAAGAGTCGACGAAATCCTGCCTCGCCGAGTGGAAACTTGAAGACTACGTCCTGGCGTTGAAGAAGATCACCCAGGCAGCATACCTAGACGCGAAGGCTGGGGTCGCCCCTTACACCGCGAAGCATCCAGCTCCGACGGTAAGTCGCTGTTTTCACTACCATTCGCAGTCGCAGTTGATGCTGTCGCGGTTATATTGATATTATCTCGTGCCTGCTGTAGTTATTTCAAGTGGTGTAAGGGTGGCTCCCACCCACGGACGACGAGAACTCGAGCTCGTCCGTCCAGGACGGGGGTGAGTCGCCTCACCAAGCGGCGTCGGGAAGCGGCGAGTGATGACGACGACGATGATGACGAGCCCAGGGAAGAGGCCGCCCCGATGGTTCGCAAAACTCGCGGGCAACATCAGCGCGAGCTCAAGGCGAGTAGAAGCCTCGAACGTCATGACGACGACGACAAGCTTCCCGAGCACACCTCGCGTCGTGAGGCTACACCGTCGAAAAAGAAGAAGAAGAAGGAAGTGAAGGCTCCACCAAAGAGGAAGATGAAGCCGGCGAAACAGGCATCTCCGCCTCGTTCGGCGAGTAGTTCCGACGCCACCAGCTTGGCCAAGGATGAAGCGCCGTAGACGACAGCAGCACCGGATGCCGCTGCCGCCCTGAGTGAGGTACCTCTGGCCTCGCTTCCCCCCCTATTCTCCCCAGTCTCTGGGTTGGGGGTTGCTCCAGCCGCAGCAGCTTCGCCTCCCAGGAGATCTCCTGCCGAAGTCGTTTCGGAGGCTCCTGCCGCGGCCTCGTCGTCGAAGAGGCCTTCCGTGTCTTGGGCACATGATGTTTTGGAGATGGGCCTCGATGAATCGGCCCCAACTGGAGAAGCCGGCCAGCATCCGCACGGGGCTGCGGTTCATACCAGTCGCCAAGTAAGTTTTGTTCATCTGCTTGCCTTTCGTTGTAATCGGACCATTTTGCTCATATAATCAATTCGCAGGACTGGAGTTAAAAAGATGGGCCACCCGACCGTGGCCAAGGTGCCGCCATTCGTCGCTGAGGAGGACCCCTCACGGAAGAGGAAAGCCGATGAGGTCGATGCCCCCACAGACAGTGCCAAGAAGGCCAAGGGCGACGATGTCGTAACGGTGTCTGACGACACGACGGTTGCTCCGAGTGGTCCTCCGACTGCGACGGAGGCGGCCTTGATGACCAAGGAGGATGTTTCCTCACCTGGGATGGCCGAGCCGGCTCCTCTTGGTGCTAGATCGTCCACCGCGACCTTCCCCCTCTTTGTGGCCAAAGCGGCCACAGCGAGTGGTACAACGCCATCGAGCCGCATGCCTGGGGTCGCCGAAACGGAGGTCGAGCAGCGTCACGGACACACTCCGGCTCTTCTCGTATCTGTGGACGCGCTGCAGCTCCACGGCATGCTGGGCGTAGCCATCCAGGTATGTACAGTCCCCGAGGATCGGGCCACTGAATTTCAGTGGTCAGATTCTTATAGTGTTTGTTTTTATTTGTAGCACCCAGTCCCCGAGTGCCTAGTCGCTGAATTTCAGCGGGTGGGCACTTAGGATTTTTGATCTCCAGTCCCCGAGTGCCTAATCGCTGAATTTCAGCGGGTGGGCACTTAGGATTTCATTGTTGTTGACTGTTTGATTTGTGCGCAGGGCTTGCAGCGTGAATCACCCGATCGGCTTGCTGCGAAGTTTCGTGCGGAGAAGGAACTTGTTGCCGTCCAAGAAATGAACAAGGGACTCCAAGCGCTTGCTGCCAAGGCGGAGGAGGTCCGCCAGGGTCTTGTTCCGGCGTGTGAACTGTCGGTGGCTCAGTCTGCCTTGAGTACGGCTGAGCAGCGGATTGCTGATCTTGAGTGCGAGATTAAGGAAGCGAAGGCGGAGGCGAGTTCAGCGGATGGGCAAGCCAGAGCTGCTGTTACGGCTGCCGCTGAAGAGCGGAAGGTCTCTGACACCCTCGTTGCTGGTCTACAAGACGACTTCTCCTCTCTTCAAAGCTTCATCACGGGCCTCTGCCGTCCTTTGATTGGTAAATTTTCCTGCCTCTACCTGTAGTAGATACATTATGAAATCGTCGTTGTACTTACTGCCGACCCCTGTCCGCAGGTCGGATTATCGACTTCGGAGGCGCGATGATCGTATGACGCGCGGCAGTGTGTGACCACTCTGGTCGACTCGGCCATGTTGTCTGCGGCTTGCATTCGAGCGTATCTTCAAGAGATGTCGCCCACGGAAGTGATTCCCAGCGATCTCGTCGAAGTATGGCGGTATCTAGAGAAGGCGCCGTCAGTCGTCGAGTTCATGACGCGGTCGGCATTCCGGCGCGGGGTGGCAACGGCGCTTAGCCTTGGGCTTGCCCACTTCCCGGAGGACTTTGACCTTGACAACGTGACGAGTGGCTACCCCTCGCCGACAGGCTCAGTGGAGATTGCCGAGGTGCTGAAGATGACGGACCGGGCCGCGGTATACTCCGATCGCGTCTGGGCGATGGGCGACCTCCTCCTTATCGAGAGGCATCGCGCGCGATCCCGAGCCGCCGCACCGAGACTTCAAGGTCGAGCAACCCTTCCGTGCGGCGATGGCGGGTGAGTTGACGATGTACCCGTCGAACCCGTACACTCCCTTTATCCGCAACCGCAGGGGTGGCGGCGAGTCGACGTCGAAGCCTGCAGAATAGAAATATTGTGCCCTGGGGTGTTAGTAGCAATTTGGCCATTGGGCTCAACTTTTATTTTGTAACGACTTTGTTCTGCTGTGATGGAATTTCGTGTTATTTAATGAATTGTCTTGCGATTTTGATTGCTGATTGGACGAGTCCCCGAGCGCGCCCGCCCTTTTTATGGGGTTTACCTCGTTTGTTATGTGTTTGTGGTTTTGAACGTTTTGTCAGTTGTTTTGTTATTGCGGTCGACTCGCCCGAGCTTGGAAAGCCAGTCGCAGGGCGACTCCCATGAGTGCTCTTTACTTGACCGTTTTCCCTTGCGCGAATGAGGTCGGGTAGCCGAGTCCCCGAGCGTGGTACTTGGTGGTTCTAGTCGCGGCTCTAGGGTCGGTGAGGACTGGGCGCGTTATAGTGAGCACATCACTCCTGCCTGACCCGTCGGGTCAGTCTCATGGCGAGTCCTGGGCACGCTCTCATACTTGGCGTTTTTCCCTAGTCGCTCGTGCTTAACTGGTCGTCAGTCCCCGAGCGTGGTACTTGGCCGTTCGAGTCGCTGTGTCGAGGATACAGAGGATCATGGTCGCTGTGAGGAGCGAAGGTAGTTGTCTTGTATCGTTAAGCCAGTCGAGCTAGGCGACTCCAATGGGGCTCCGGGTAGGCGTTTTTCGTGGACGTTACGAGTCCTGGGGTAACCCAGTGCCCTCGTAACGCACTACTTGGCCGTGTCGGTCGCTGTACCAGAGGTTGACTTCTGCGGTTAGCTTAACGATGTTATTACGAGTGCGAGTGGCACAAGGCACGGAGAGTAGACGCAATTTGCGGTAACCAATATGTTTTATTTCATAGCTAGTGGAGGGTACATGTATGGAGTTCTAGGAGTAGAACTTCCGTAGGAGGTTTACATTCCACGGTCGCTTGACGTCGAGTTTCCCGTCTCCGCGGACGTCGGTGAGGTAGTAGGCGTCGTTGCCGAGTACTCGCCCGATGGCGAATGGTCCCTCCCACGGGGGGAGAGCTTGTGCATGCCCTTCTTGTCCTGGATGAGGCATAGCACCAGGTCGCCTTCCTCGAAAGTGCGAGTCCTCACTCGCCGGCTATGGTAGCGGCGGAGTCCTTGCTGGTAGATGGCAGTGCGGGAGCGAGCTAGGTCGTGTGCCTCGTCGAGTTGATCGACTCCATCCTGGCGTGCGAGTTCGTTTGTAGCCTCTGTGTAGTGGACAACCCTTGGCGAGTCGTGCTCTAGGTTGGTGGGCATGACTGCCTCGGCACCATACACCATGAAGAAGGGGGTGAATCCTGTCGACCTGTTGACAGAGGTGCGGATGCCCCAGATGACGGAGGGTAGCTCCTCTACCCAGCACCCAGCGGTGCGCTCGAGTGGTACTTGGAGCCATGGCTTCGGGCCATGGAGGATGCTCTGGTTGGCCCGTTCCGCCTGGCCGTTGGACTCCGGGTGGGCGACTGAAGCAAGGTCGAGTCGGATGTGGTGTTCTTAGCAGAACTCGACCATGGCTCCTTTGGCAAAGTTGGTGCCGTTGTCCGTGATGATGCTTTTTGGGAACCCGTAGCGATATATGAGCTCGCGTAGGAACTTGGTGGCGGTCTTCCCATCGCATTTCCAGACTGGCTTGGCCTCCACCCACTTTGTGAATTTGTCGACCGCGACCAGGAGGTGAGTGACGCCGGAGGGGGCCTTTTTGAAAGGGCCTACCATGTCCATACCCCACACGGCGAACGACCAGGTGATGGGGATTGTCTTGAGCGTCGAGCTCGGCACGTGGGTCTGGTTGGTGTACTTCTGGCACCCGGCGCACCGCTGGACAATGTCGACAGCGTCTGCGTGTGCGGTGGGCCAGTAGAAACTATGTCGCATAGCCTTTGCAACCAGAGAGCGGGCGCCGGCATGGTGGCCGCAATCACCGGAGTGGATGTCGTGGAGGATTTTGCGTCCTTCGGCGGGTTGGACGCAGCGTTGGAACACGCCAGTCACGCTGCGCTTGTGGAGCTCGCCGTCGATGACGACGAAGGATTTGCAGCGGCGCGCTATCATCCGGGCGTCTGTTTCGTCTGCTGGCAAGGTGCCTCCCTCCAGGTAGGCGATGTACGGCGTAGTCCAGTCTTCTGGCTCGGTGATGAGTGCGACCAGGGCTGCCTCTGGTTGCAGCGGGACTCTGATGTCGATCTCCCTTGGGGGAGAGACGGAAGGCTTGGTGATGGTGTCGAGGAAGACGCCAGCGGGTGGTGCGAGTCGAGCCGAGCTGATACGAGAGAGTGCGTCGGCCTCCTTGTTTTTCCGCCTGTCGATCCACTCGACGGAATAGCCTGCAAAGTGTCCGCCCAACTTGTCCACTGCTTGCGGTATGCCGCCATGGTGGGGGAGACGGGGTCGCAGGTACCGGCAACTTGCCCAGCGACGAGGTCGGAGTCTCCGTAGCAGCGTAGGCGGTTGACATTCATCTCCTTGGCGGCTCGCATGCCATGGAGTAGTGCCTCGTACTCGGCCATGTTGTTGGTGCAAGGGGTGAAGTCGAGGCAGAGGACGTAGCGGAGCTTGTCGCCCTTCAGGGAAGTCAGCACGATCCCTGCTCCTGCGCCGTCTGCGTTCTTGGAGCCGTCGAAGTGCGGACTCCAATAGTGGAGGTACGACAGCTTTTCCGGCTGTTGGGCCTCTTCCTAGTCGGCGATGAAGTCTGCGAGAGCCTGTGACTTGATCGCTTTGCGCGGCTCATACTTGATGTTGTGGACGCCGATTTCGACGGCCCACTTGGCGACTCGCCCGGTCGCCTCACGGTTGCGGATTATGTCCTGCAACGGTGCTGAGGAGACGACCGTGATCGGGTGCTATTGGAAGTAGTGCGGCAGTCGCCGCTGTGCTCTGAAGACCGCGTATACCAGTTTCTGGTATTGCGGGTATCGCTGGCGTGACTCGGTGAGGACCTCGCTGATATAGTACACCGCTCGCTGCACTGGGCGCTCCTTTCCTTCCTCTGGTCGCTCGACGACCATGACGGCGCTGACGACGCGCTCGGAAGCCGCGACGTAGACCAGCATGGGTTCCTTGTCGACAGGGGCGGCAAGTAGCGGTGTTGCGAGTAGCACCTTCTTGAGGTCGCGGAGCGCGTCGTCTGCATCCTTATCCCACTGGAAGGTGGGGTTCTTGCGCATCAGGCAGTATAGGGGCATCGCCTTTTCGCCCAATTGGGGGATGAAGCGACTGAGAGCCGTGACTCGCCCGGCCAGCTTCTGGACGTCGCGCTGGCACTCGGGTTTGCCGAGTCGAGCGATCGTGTCGATCTTGGTGGGGTTCGCCTCGATCCCGCGCTTGGAGACGGCGTATCCCAGTAGTTGCCCTGCTGGTACACCGAAGGTGCATTTGCCTGGGTTTAGCTTTATCTTGTATTTCTGCAGGTTGGCGAATGTTTCCGCCAGGTCAGCGAGTAGGTCGCTCTATCGAGCGGACTTCACTACCACGTCGTCGATGTAGACGTGGATATTGCGGCCAATTTGGCTCGCAAGGCACTCCTGCATGCACCGCTGGTAGGTTGCCCCGGCGTTCTTGAGGCCGAAGGTCATGGCGGTGTAGCAGAAGGCTCTGAATGGAGTGATGAACGCCGTCTTTTCTTCGTCCTCAACAGCCATTTTGATCTGGTTGTACCCAGAATAGGCGTCGAGGAAACACAGCGACTCCGAGCCTGCGGTGGAATTGATTATTTGGTCGATCCGCAGGAGGACGAATTGTTCCTTCGGGCAGGCGCTGTTTAAGTTTGTGTAGTCGATATACATCCTCCAGGTCCCGTTTTTCTTCTCGACCAGGACTGGGTTTGCCAGCCACTTGGAGTATTTGATTGGCCGGATGAAGCCTGCAGCGAGTAGACGCTGCACCTCCTCGGTGATGGCTCGGCGGCGCTCTTCATTGAAGGGCCATAGCGACTGCTTGACAGGTCACACTTTGGGGTCAGCGTTGAGTTTGTGCTCAGCGAGTTCCCTAGGGACACCAGGCATGTCAGAGGGCTGCCATGTGAAGATGCCCCTGTTCTCACGGAGGAACTCCATGAGCGCGCCTTCCTATGCTGGGCTCATGCCCGTCCCGATCGTCACCGTTTGGCTGGAGTCGCCTGGGACCAGCTCGACGGTGCGGGTATGTGTCGTTGCCTCGAAGGCTGAGGTGTTGCCGCCCTCCAAGTTGGGCCTCTTGAGTATAGTGGGGTCGTCGTTGTTGACCCCGCTCGCGTATTTGGTGAGCTCGTCGGCGTGGTTGGCCTCTGCCGTGATGACGGCGTCGGCGAGTTCGGCTCCTTTGGCCTCGCACTCGGCGGCCATGTCGGGGTCGCCGTGGATGGTGATGACGCCGCGTGGTCCGGGGAGCTTCATCGCGTTGTAAGCGTAGTGGGGCCCCGCCATGAACTTGGCGAACGCCTGGCGCCCCAAGACGCAGTGATAGGGGTTGTCGAAGGGCACCAGCTCGAAGACGATCCGCTCGGTGCGGAAGTTTGCCGGTGTGCCGAAGGTGACTGGAAGCGTGACCTTGCCGATCGGGTATGCCTTCCGACCAGGGACGATGTCATGGAACATGGTGTAGGTCGTCTCGACCATCGACTGCGGGAGCCGCAATCGCCTGAAGGTGTCCAGGTACAGGATGTTGATGGAGCTGCCGCCGTCCATCAATGTCTTGGGGAGCCAGTAGTCTCCCACCTTGGGCTTGACTACCAGGGCGACTCGGCCTGGGTACTCGATGCGTGGCGAGTGGTCCTGGCGGCTCCAAGTGATTGGTTGCTCCGACCAGTTGAGGAACTGGGGAACGTCCACCTGGGCCACCGTGTTGACGGTGACGGCGCGGGCGATGACCTTCTTCTCGCGCTTCGTGTTGAAGCCTGTGAAGGTGTGGAGCGAGCCGGCCACGCTGCCAAATTTTCTGCCGTTTGGCGGGTTGTTGTCGGGGTCTTCCCGCGCTCGCCGTGCCTTCTTGATCTCCTTGAGAGAGTGGCAGTCGGCGGTCGTGTGCGTGGGGGCTTCCCTTCCCTGCTGTGAAATGCACAAGGTTGGTTAAGGAGGGCCGCGGGGTCGAACCTTGGTTTCGCCTTGTAGTTGCCGCCGTCATGCGCTTCCCGTCATGTGGAAGCTCTTGGGCTCGCGCTGCGCGTGCCCAGCGTTGGCGACAAAGTTGACTCGCCCGTCACTACGGCGCTTGCCGGTGAGGCGAGTGTTGTTGTAGTGTAGATCGGATAGTCGTCCGTTGTCGTTGCCGCTCATGCGGCGTTGTCCTCCCGACTCATCGTCGGTTTCTTGGTTTGGGTCTTCCTCCGCGTACCTTTTGGCGATCTCAAGGAGGTCCAGTATGTTGTCGAGTGTGCGGTATGCTCGTTTGAGCTTGGCAACCAGGGGCTTGTAGCGGCACGAGGTCTTGAAGAAGTGGATTGCGGTGTCTGGGTGGATACCGACCGCGTTGTACCACAGTTCTTGCCATCGTTGGACCCAGCTGCGGGTCGACTCGCGAGGTCCCTGGACGCATCGTTCCAGGTCCTCGACGGTAGTGGCGCGGGTGTATGAACCCTCGAAGTGCCTGACGAAGGCATCGCGCATCTCTTCCCAGGAGTCGATGCTGTCCGCGGGGAGAGTGTTGATCCACTGCCTGCACGCACCCTCCATCATCAGGGGGGAGGTAGCGGACGGCGAGTAGATCGGTGTGGCCGGCGATCCCCATTGCCATGAGGTAAGTGTCCAGCCACACGGAGGGATCGTACGAGGGGTCGTACTTCTCTATTTCCTTTGGCACTTTGAAGTTCGCCGGGTATCTTTTGCCTCGGATCATTGGTCCGAAGCACCGGGGCCCGAGTCGACTTAGCGACCCCATCGGCTCGCCGTCGCGGCGGTTGGTTGGGGTATGTCGCATGTCGTTGGGCTGGCGTGTGCGCCAGCTCTGGTTGTTGATGATGTGGGTGCGGGCGTCGACGGGTTGACCGTTGGCGGCGACGAAGTTGTTCGCCGGCCTGGGGTCGTTGGTGGAGAGTGCCGCGTTCGTGGGTCGGTGTTGAAGTTGCAGTGGTTCGGGTGGCGGGTAGTTGAGGGTGTTTGCCGCCAATGGACGGCCGCTTGAGGCTGCTCTGCTGCCCGATGAACGCGAGTACATCCGACCCTGTGAGTCGACGCCTGCGTTTTGTTACTCGACCACCTTTGCGAGCAAGGCCTTGACGTACTGGATCTGTAGGGCGCCGTCACCGATGGCCGTGATGTTGTCGGCCGCTGCTCGGCCCGCCACGAGGTTGTCCATCGGGGTGGAGAATAGTGGTAGGCCGTTCGCGTCTCGCTCCCTTAAGGAGACCACGATCCGCGGCTAGTCCCTGGGGGGTGCGCGGTTGGGTGGAGGTGGGGCGCCATTCGCCGTCGACCCTCGTGGGGGCCGGGCGCTTCCTCCTGGTGGCGCGTTTTTGCAGATCGCGCGCTCGGCCACGCGGGCTGGGTCGTTCTCGTCGTCGAAGTTCAGGGCGCGCCCCTGGACGGTGGGGTTCAAGCGCGACCTGATTCGTTTCTGGTGGTAGCGCGACAGCTCTTGCGCCGTCACCTGCTCGAGGCGAAATTTTTCGCGCTCGGCTTGCTCCTTGCGGACTGCTTCTGCCAGCTTCAGGCGGAGCTCCTCGACCTCCGTTGTCGTCGTGTTGGGAGGGATCGAGGTGGAGAAGGGATCCTCCGGTGGGTCAGCGCCAGTCGCCATGTAGGTCGCGGCGTGGCGACCGGTCCCGTCGCGGAGATCAGTGGAGTTTTCCGACCTGGAGTCGAAGATCCCAAGGATGGAGGGATCCTCGAAGTCTCCAACGTTGGAGACCTGGGTGATGGATCCCGCGGGCGAAGCCGCGATGACGGATCCGGCAAGTGACGCCGGGGTCACCGAGTCGGCGTCGTCGTTGAGGGCCGCGTCTTTCGCGGCCGCGGTGGTTTCAGCCACATCACTGTGGGCTGAGTCGTACTCGGAGGCGAGGCGGTGGATCGTGCGTACCTGACTCTCGAAGATCCGATCGCGTGGCGGCGACTCGCGGATGCGAGCCGAGTCCTCCGAGACGATGACGTCGGTGAGGCCGACGAAGAGACTGATCGTGCCAACCGGCAAGATCATGCTGTGCGTGACGGGTCGCGCCGCCTGGACGTAGCTGCTCGGCAAGATTTTGGAGCATCTCGCCGATTGCTATCATGCGGCCGGTGGCGATCGACTCGTTGATGGGCAGATTGGATCTCGCTGCAGAACACCGGCTAGACCGGCCAGGCCCCACGGTGGGCGCCACTGTCGAGGGAATAACCACGGCAGATGCTGCAATCGGCAGCGAGTAGTAGAACATGGGGCAACGGCGGCCAGCCATCTGCGGTGCGAGATGAGGGCGGAGACACAGGGTTTTACCCAGGTTCGGCCCCCGGAGGGTAAAGACCTACTCCTGCTAGATTGTATTATGATGGAAGTACAATGGGGCGAGCTCGGCGGCTAGGCGGCGAGTCGCTTGGGTGGAAGATGGAACGTATCTTCTACACGCCCTCTAGGGAGGTTTATATAGACTCACCCCCTAGGGTTTACAGATCCCAACCGAATCAGTTAAGGTTTCGACAATCATTTAACCTAATCCGACTGGGCCTATCTACTCTCCTGGGCCTTCAGCTTCCAGTCGCTTGAATCTACGCCAGGTCTTGATCCAGTTGTCGTCCTACAGGCCCACTCGACAGTTCCTGGGCCGGTCGGAAACGTCCTGCTGGGTATACCCCGGTAGGCATATCCCCATCACAATCTTCAAAGGGACCACCAGTATAAACCATACCATCACAAATCAAAAGTTAGTCTTTTGGCCTCCACTATTGACTAAATTAAAACCCTGTTTTAGTGAGACTTCCAAGAACTTATATAGTATAATAAGGAAGTTTGATAATCAAGTAAAGGAGTTGTATTAGGATACCTAATAAGGGTAATGAACTAAAGCAGAGACCCCAATTGAAGGATCTTCTAGTAAGGACATAGCCCTAAGGGAATATAGTAAGAGGAACATTAGTGCATTGTAGACAACAAGTTGGACATTGCCAAGTAGGAGGAGAATTCAAGGAAAAGGTATGGATATGGGATATTACAATTATTCCCATTTGAGATTATCATGGAATTGGGAAGTGTCATGATCAATACAATGGCAATTCCTTATTCTAAAATGTGAGAGTATACGAACTTCGAGGACGAAGTTTATTTAAGGGGGAGAGTCTATAACATCCCAGGATTAGCACCTAGAAATAAAGAGGACACAGGGTTGTGCATTGCATTCATGCATAAGAAAATCCGGGGAATTTTTGCGCAAAACTAAAAGAGCTGTAGACGGATCGAGATCTCTCTTGTTCTGATGGAAACACCAGGACAGGTGCGATGGATTTCGACATGACCTCTATTGTACTTTTGTGTTTGAGGGGAAGGAAATCCAAATTTGAATATTCACTTGGTGAATTTGAGTTCTAAAAGAATTTGAAATGGAATAATAATTGGAAAGTAAATTGTAATAATAAATAAAGGGTGAACTCTTATTTATGATTAAGATACAGTATTTACAATTATTTAAGTATACAAGATAATTGAAATTCAAACACAAAAGGAAAAAGATTTACAATAAAAATTGAGTTTATAATTATAAACAAGATATGGATATTAAAAGAATTTAGATTACAAATAGAAAGAAACATTAAGCTTTATTAATATTATATAGTATTACATTGTCTTTACTAATGAAATATAAAACAAGTAACTTTATTAAATAAGATACAACCATACAATGTCTTTACATTATTCAAACAGAAAAGAAATTACAATAATAAATAAAAGAAAGAAAAGAAAGAAAACCTAAACTAAAGCTGGTATCTTCTCATCCTCTTTTATACCTGCAAAACAAAACTAGTAGTAAATTAAAGAGGGGGTCAGTTTGGTTAAAGTAGTGCTCTCAGTTTAACAGTGTAATGCACTGTTCAGCACATCACTGATCTAATCTTAAAAAGGGGAAAGTTTCACCAACTCATAGTATCTATCCTTAATCAGATAAATTGCCTCAGTACAACCTCATTGGCAGTAATTTATGGGGCAAGTTTCACCAGAAAAGTAGAAGTAGAAGAGTGGAAGTAAGATATTTTTTCCTTGCACTGATCTAGAACAGTGCAAGCATCTCACACAAACATGCAGGTATGTGGTGCTATCAACACAGGAAGCAATAAGGACAGGGGATAAGTATCAGTCGAAGCAGAGTGAGGATACTCTGCTAAACACTAGCTACAACACTCAGAACAGCAAGAAACCATCTTATCATTAGTTCTCATAAGATTCACATCAACTCATCCCTATCTCATCAACCAAGATATTAACCAGATCACCACCTCATCACTTACACCATGGTTGCTGCAAGAAGCCATCCAATGGGAAGGACAAGGTGGAGAAGGCCAGGCTATGGCTGCTATAGTGGATGATGTAGTAAAAGGAGAGGTAAGCAGGATATCAAGGTACAGTAGCAACTGATCAAGATCCATCACAAGGACAAGACTCCAGCACCACCTCATCTATCAACACTACAAACAATAAGGTAGATGGGAATATAGCTAGATCTTGTAGCATATGTTCTTATTCAATTTTGAAATGACATCTTTGAGGGTTAAGAAAAAGAGAAGTGTAGCAATCAAATCCACCTACCCTTCAACTAGAATTGATCAAGGAGGATTAGGTCTGGTGGTACTCTCAGTATTGCAAAGGGTTGCTTTGCAAAATCATCATAGAGACATACAAAGATCTCCAAATCTTAGTATCTATTCTTAAATAAAATCTTGCCTCAGTCTCTTGCCTCATTGGACAGGGATTTCCAAGATATGAAGTTGCATCCAAAATCATCTCAAGTAAATGAATAAGAAACCACCAGGTAAAGAACTTTCCCCACAAAAGGCAACCATAGAAGGAGAAACTCACCACCATAATCAATAATCAAGGCCAATAACAACAGATCTTATCCCAACCAATTACCAGCATCAGAAATTAGCTACAACAACATGGTATCCATCTAATCTCATGCTTAAGTATCTGTTCTTACCCTTGCATCTTAGAATGGATAGGGCCAATAGAAAATCCTCAGATTTGTACTCAAATGGAGTACTAGATCATCATTGGATAATTTTCTTAAGCAAGCAGTAACTGTAATACCCAAACATCATCAAAGCCTCAGCTTATGCATACTAAGCAGGGCTAAGCAATGAAGGGAAACAATTTAAATATGAACTATGCTTCAGACCAGCATCACAAGTATTCAGGTTTAAATATTTTTGCTTAGCTGTATAAGCAGCCTGAAGTTATTTTGTGCACACTCCTGTATTGAGGCACCACTAAAATAACCCAGTCAAGAGAAGCAAGTCCTAAGTATATTGATAACAGCATCACCAAACCCTCATTAAGACGAGTATGCTCCCAACCTATCAATTGGTTCAAAAGAAACACCACAAACCACCAAACTGGGTCATCAGCCCAATGGCTGGTCACAACAAAGAACTCACCGTGTCCATACGAGGGAGTAGCAAAGTGCCGACGCCAGAATTGCATCCATAGCATTACTCCACCAGGGTCGGAATCGAGAGAGAGGGCACCAGGGTTGCCGACATTACTGCCGTCCCTCCGGCGTCAGGAATTAGTATTAGCAGCAACCACAGCCGCAACACTGCACCACCAAGGGAAGGCGATAGCAGCTGAATAAGGTTGGCACGGAGGTGCCCGTGGCCTTCCTCGAGCAGCATCAGGAGGCACGGGAACTAGGAAGCCGTGCCGGTAAGTCAAATCGAGGCTAGGGTTTCACGGGCGCACGCGTCAGAGCCGAACTAGGCCAAGGAAGAGAGGGATTGAGAGAGGATAGGGAGGCAAAGCATCACCGGCGAGCAGCTTTGTCGAGATCTTGATCGTGGCCGAGCAATGACAGTGACGGTGGCGTACATTGGGAGGCTAGGGTTTCTCCCATGATAAGGGCACACGGGTACTGTACACCCAAGTATAGGGGAATCGAAGGAGAGAGAAAGGCATAGCGGCACCGGGAGATGCCGGCGAGGGCCGGCGAGGCAGGCGGCGGCGCTGGCGGCGATAGCGGCATCGCAAGCGGCCAGGAGGGGGGCGATGCGTGCGTGCTTGCGTGTGTTGAATGTGGGCGTGGTTGTCGCGAGGGGAGAGAGGGGCCGGGGCCAAGGTGACCCTGAGCCTGATCTAGCTGGGCCAGGTAGGCCCATGTTCCCAAAACAAGTAAACCAAACTTAAATAAAATAAAAAGATAAATTGTAAAATTACCACAATACCCTTAATAATATTCAAGCCCTAGAAAAATGCAGAAAAATCCCAAAAATACATATGATATATCAAAATGACCACAAGAATAATATATACATAGAAAAATTATAATCTTACTTGTTAATATAAATAAAATGCAGAGAAATATTAACACCATTACATCCTAAATGAAATCTCATTAAATAAGGAAAAATCCTAAAAATAAATAAAAATCATTTTTGTGTATAAAAATAAATCCACTATTTAAAAAAAATACTAACTCCACTCTTTTATAAATAAAATTTGAAGTAAATATTTAAATACAATTAATCCTTTATGGAATTTTATAAACATAAAAATAATACTTAAAAATTAAATAAAAATCATTTTTAAGGTCTTGAGTAAATATATTACACCATAAAAATATGAAATATATTATTAGAAAAGTCTTTAATATTAATAATAAATCCTTATCTAATACCTATTTTGTGAATTCTTTAAAAACAATTCTTAAGTAAGAAATAATCACAATTCTTATAAAACCTTGAGCAATTAGTGTCTTAGTACTAATTCCAAACCCATAACTTGAATTCATAATCAAACTTAAGTATAACTTTAAAATATTCTTTAAAGAAAAAATCTTATTATAAACCCTTTTCAATAAACATTGGGTATCACTCATATATATAATATGGTGAATAATCATTATATCTTAACCACTATTAACATAACTTCAAATTCTAACAAATTACTAAGATCATCTAATTATGCTTCCATTAAATAAATACATATTCTTTTCATAATAGCAAAACAAAATTAATCTAATAATTCACTTAAATAGAAAGTGAATAATTCCACACCTTAGTTATAGCTATCATAAATCTAAAACATGGGAATGATTAAAACATATTACATCTTAAGTTTACTTACCTTTTTAAAGTTAACTTTAGTCTCAAAGCTTATAAACAATAGGTCTAATACACCACTTATGTTTTTATAGTTAACTTTAGTCTATTTCAATTAAGACATAAAGCATCTCAAGTTCAGACTATTCAAGCAAGCATAAACAACATCAATCACATTCTATCAATCATATTCTAAAATCTATCGAGGTTGTTTAAACCTTAGGAAGGAAATCTTTTCTTCAAATGTTATTCTTTTTGCCACTTCAAAGAATAATCTCATAATACATTCTTCAACGCTTAACAACTAAAACTAAGGACTCTTATCTTAGTCACCAAATGACAATTAAACATAATCACATTACTTTATACTTTACCTATATATTTAGAATTATTATCACCTAGGTTCCTTATAAATGTCATTACTTATAAATTAAAATTTGAAGATAAAATAATTCTTAAAAGAATCACCTAAATTCACTTCACTCAAAGCATGGGGGATTCACTTTGGGGGTTTTACAAAATGCATATCCTTACTTATGCATAACAACATCTTGCTTTTTTAAACATTAGTCCTTACCGGACCAATGATGCTGATTTCAGATATTGGATCTTATATTGTCTCGAAGACCGTGAGTGCATAATCTTGCAATCACAAAAGGCAAGTTCACACTTGCTCATGTCCTTTGATTATTTTCTGTAAAGTATTTTGCAAATCCAGTGTTGTCATCACCTGCATTTGAAAAAGGTCCGAAAACACTATTTTCATAATAATGTGATTATAGGTTATTTACCATGAGGTAATAACCTACTATGAAAGTTCCGGTGGTAAAGGAACATATTATCTAGGACTTAAACCAATATCGCCAGTGATTCTTGCGCCGTATATCACGCGTTAACCATGAGATTTGGAATGGGACAGAGAAGTCAGTTGTATCTTCTTCCTCTCGCATGTAGCCGGATGTGCAGGTCGTGGCGGTTATCACTCGTAGCATGCATATTAATTGGTAATTCGTAGAGGATATGCAGCATATGGGTAGGAACCCTCAACATCCCACGATAGTTCTGGCATCTAATAGTCTGTACAAACCATTGCCGTAATTCAATATGCGGGCATGGTGTACACCAAGGAGGCATGCGGGGTCACGAAGGGGCAGTGATTGGCTTGGATCTTAGAATGGGCCCCATACCAAGGAAGTATGGACAAGGTCAAGACTTGGTTGTGAAACAAGGCTAAGGTCACTCATGGGTAAAGTAACGCACCTCTGCAGAGTATAAGAACTATAACTTGTTACTCCCTGTTTCAGGAAGGAGATGCCAATGCGGCGGGAAAGGAACTCCATGAAAGTTCTGGTAAACCCGTGAAGGCTGATGGACATAGCTTTTTGGAATAAAAGCAACCTTTGAAGAAATGTTTACGAAAACTTGCATTGCCTACGACTTACGGTCTGTGGCTGTAGATATTGTGCATCAAACACTCCTTTTCTACTGGACTTGCTGAGTACGCTCGTACTCAAAGTATCTTCTTAACCCTTGCTACGTTCTAAAGCCAGTACAGACGATGACTACATCAAGTCATGCTCCAGGAATCATCATCAAAAGCTAAAGCTCTTCAATGAAGTCAAGAAAGTCAACATATACATCAACTCAAGTGAAGACGAAGTTGCTGATTAGATAAGAATAGAATCTCTAGCCCTAGAACCTATTCCTCTAGTGTATTGCAATAGCAGCAATGCCAGACCATTAGTTAAGATATTAGTCTTAATAGTATTATAGTTTTGGAGTTGTTTATTTCTGATTCTTCTTTGTAAGAAGTTTCTTTCTCTCTTTTTAACCTAGAGTGTTCTCGGGATCTTGTGTAAAGAGTTGAGTTGTAACCTATAGTCATGTATTGGACCTGCTGTGTTTCTGTTGTACCACTCTGAGGGATGTAATACTAGTGAATGGTGTTTCATTGGTGTTATATCAACGACTATAGTGTACTACATCATGCAGTGGTATGCTGGGTCACTGCACAATATGTTGTTTCTACAGATATCCAATGCAAGTTCTAACGAGGCTCATCCCTATCTTCATGCACGCCGGTTCGACCTTAGTTCGAAACGGGAAATTTCGAAACGGGCATAAGAAATTCAAAAACGGTCCGAACAATGTAAATCCTTTGCGTGGTGTCATATTATCTGACATAGTTGCAAGGAAAAATACCAAACTTGGTATATTGATTGTCTCGAAAAAACCTTCACAAAATGACCTATCATGTTCGAGGTTTCATGGCTTTCGATCAAAATGACCGATGTTATGTGCTGAATCGCGGCATAGTTTATGATATTGTTCCCATATTATGCATGCTTGTGTATATTGGGATGGAGAACAATGTTGCAGGAGAAAGTTTTCCTTTTCGTCGCACGGAAAAGCCATTTTCCATTTTCCGAGCGCAAAAAATGGGTCGTTTTGTGAAGCAACCACCAAAATGATGTTTCTGAATGCTACCATCCCATTTTTATAAAATACTAGACCACCTTACATGGATGATCTCCCAACCGGTGGAGATCTCAAACCTTTCTGTCATTCCCAGGTGAAAAAGACAAATGTCTGCCTAATGGGCAGGAAGTGGGTCCGGTGAAAAAAATATTAGTTAAGTCATTTTTAATTTAAATTGGTCAATAGTTTAAATAGTTACATCAATTATTAATAAAAACAGAAAATGGTTTTGGATTAGTTATTCAAATTCAAACACTTTATATGTTTAAAGTTTTTTAATATTCCAAATTAATATGCAAAAAATATTAGTTAAGTCATTTATAATTTAAAATTGTTAATAGTTTAAATAGTTACATCAATTTTTTTTAAAATAGAAAATGTTTTGTATTATTTATTCAAATTCAAACACTTTTTATGTTTAAAGTTTTTTAATATTCCAAATTAATATGCAAAAAATATTAGTTAAGTCATTTTTAATTTAAAGAAATGTTAATAGTTTAATTAGTTACATCAATTATTTTTAGAAACAGAAAATGTTTTTGAATTAGTTATTAAAATTGAAATACTTTTCATGTTTAAAGTTTTTTAAGATTCCAAATTATTTATCATTTAAAAACCATTACAAATTTAATCCCCTAAACAAAAAATAAGGCGAGAACCGAGAGAAAACTTCAAAAACTTTGAAAACAGGCCCTTTAGTCCCGATTTGTGGTTCCAACTTGGAGTAAATACCCCTTGCACGCGCCGCTTCGGGTCCAACCCGAAAGTGGCATTTAGTCCCGGTTGGTGGCTCCAACCGGGACTAAAGGGTGGAGCATACATCCCGGTTGGAGCCACAAACCGGGACGTATGACCCTTTAGTCCCAGTTGGTGCCAACAACCGGGACGAAAGGTCCGACCTAACTTAACCGCACATGCCCCTTCTCCTTCCCATTCATCTCCATTCCTGCGAACAGAGCAGTCGCATCGCCGCGACGGACGATCTCCATGTGTGCTGGTCAGCCCGCCCATGGCTCCACGCTGTGCACGGAGGTTGCCCTTCACTGCCTCCATGCATGCCCTCCACTCGCGCACACCGGAGCTCACCACCCGCGTTGCCCCGCCCCCCGTGCATCGGAGCTCGCCCCCACAGCCCGCACATAGGTACACACCGGCCGCCGAGCGCTCCTCGATCGCCGTGCATGCACAAACACACACATGCACAAGTACACACACAAGCACACACACACGGTTTTTTTAGTTTTTTAGTTGTAAATATGGATTTAGTTGATTTTAGTTGTAAATATTGATTTAGTTATAAAAATTGTAAATATTGATTTTAGTGCATTTAGTTGATTTTAGTTGTAAATATTGATTTTAGTGGATTTACTTGATTTAAGTTGGAAATATTGTAAATATTGATTTTAGTGGATTTTAGTTGTAAATATTGATTTAGTTATAAAAATTGTAAATATTGATTTTAGTGCATTTAGTTAATTTTAGGTGTAAATATTGTTAATATTGATTTTAGTGGATTTAATTGATTTAAGTTGGAAATATTGTAAATATTAATTTTAGTGGATTTAGTTGATTTTAGTTGTAAATATTGATTTACTTATAAAAATTGTAAATAATGATTTTAGTGCATTTAGTTGATTTTAGTTGTAAATATTCAATTATGTGGATTTAGTTTATTTAAGTTGGAAATATTGTAAATATTGTAAATATTGATTTTAGTGGATTTAGTTGATTTTAGTTGTAAATATTGATTTAGTTATAAAAATTGTAAATATTGATTTTACTGCATTTAGCTGATTTTAGATGTAAATATTCTAAATATTGATTTTAGTGGATTTAGTTGATTTAAGTTGGAAATATTGTAAATATTAATTTTAGTGGATTTAGTTGATTTTAGTTGTAAATATTGATTTAGTTATAAAAATTGTAAATATTGATTTTAGTGCATTTAGTTTATTTTAGTTGGAAATATTGTAAGTAAATTTTGTGTATTTAGTTGATTTAAGTTGGAAATATTGTAAATATTGATTTTAGTGGATTTAGTTGATTTTAGTTGTAAATATTGATTTAGGGTTTCTCCGAATTAGGGTTTATATCTCTCATTTTGGGTTTCTTTGCATTTTTATTATTGTGTATGTATATATTAGGGTTCTCCGAATTAGGGTTTATATATCTCGGCACCCGGCCCTAGCCCCTCAAATCTGGCCTACCTAACCTCCTCTCTTAGCCGCTTTGACTTATCCGCATTTCCACCTATGCAGAAAATATGGAACCACACGGCAGAGACGAAGAAAAGGAAGAGTTGATCCATAGTGTGATCCATGAGGAAGAAAATATGGATGTATCAACATTTCTGAACAACTTCGGTGAGGGTGATCCTCTTTTTGCTGGAAGAGACGAGTTCATTGAGGGAGAAGGCGTCAGCTTTGTTGAGGGAGAAGGCGATGCCTTCTGTGAGGGAGAAGACGACCGCTCCGTAGGATTATTGAATATTATAAAAACTCTGGAGAGGTGCATGTAATATTAATTAATTAATCCTCTACTGTCTATATACATATACTAACGATCTTTCTTCTTTTAGCCCTACGAATCAAGCAAATCTACTGCAAAGAGCAAACGAGGCCTAACCAAAAAGTTGGAAGACCATGAGAGGTATAGGATCGAAGAAGTCGCTGACGACGGCAAACCGATGGCTCCCGTTCTTGTCGCAAACAAATTTGTGGCACAATGCAAAGAAATCATTAGGGACTTCGTCCCGATCACCCTTGCGAACTTGGAATAAGCATGTTGATCCAGAAGAAGATAATCCTTTATATGTCCCGGACAAAGCCAAAGATTTACTTTGGAGGAGGCTCATGCTTAATTTCACTCTACCGACGGTAGAGGTGGATCCAAATGCGGAGAATCCAGATGAGCAGGCCAAGCAACATGCCGCTGCCATGCAGAAGAAGGTCAAGGAGTGGGCTCTTAAGAAGATGGCCCAACAATTCACCAACTTGAAGAAAAGATTGCACCTTGACTATGTCATGAAAAAAGACTCTGGATTTCAAGGAGGGTCAATAGGAGAAGTTAAAACCATTCTGGGATGAGTTCGTGGATTACAAGAGATCAGCGGTAGCTAAGAAAATGTCTGAAATGAATAAGCTAAATGCTGCTAACAAGAAGTATCACCATACTATGGGGCAAGGTGGCTGCAGGCCTGCCATTCCTAAGTGGAAGAAACTTGAGGATGATCTACGTGCTAAAGAGGTAATCCCAGAGAGAGCCGATTGGATCGAACGTGCAAAGAATTGGTTTTACGGGCATGGGGGCAAGTTGGACTCATAAGGGAAGTGTATATATAACATAAGACATAAAGAAAACCCCTTGCCCATCGAGAACTGATGGTGCCCAGCACTTGTCGTGGGACGCTTCGTTGGAAACCCCAAGAGCAAGGTATGAAGCAGCACAGCAGCAAGTTTCCCTCAGTAAGAAACCGAGGTTATCGAACCAGTAGGAGGAAGGAAACGTCACACAGGTGTTGCAAGCAACGCGAAGACCTGCACAACACAAACTCAAGACTTTGCCCTAACGAATCAGTGAGGTTGTTAAGCTCACCGGTTTGCTGTAACAAAGGATTAAACGTATGGTGTGGAAGGTAATGGTTTGCACCAAGTAAACAAGTAACAGTGGAAGATGTATCAATGGTAAAGATTGTACCGGGGTCCATAGTTCACTAGAGGTACTCTCCTTAGATAAACAACATGGCATGAAGGGTAAACAAATTACAGCAGGGCAATTGACAGGAACTGAGCAAGGCATAGCAATGCAATTACTAGTCAGAAAGATCCTATGAGATTCGATTGGGCAATACAATAATATACACAGACCGCCATCCAACTGCATCTATGACTAGAAGTCCACCTTCAGGTTATCATCCGAACCCCCTCCAGTATTAAGTTGCAAGCAACATACAACTGCTTTAAGCAAAGTGTGTAAGGTAAAAGTCCACATGTTCCATGAACAAGAGCCGTTGTTTTGTCCCTAGTAGCAACAGCACATCTACAACCGAAGAGATTATTGTCACTTCCCTTGGAAACTAGAGGCATGAACCCACTATCGAGTATAAATACTCCCTCTTGGAGTCACTAGCAACTACTTGGACAAGGTAGCTACTAACAACGGATAGCATGCAAGATCACAAACAACACAGCCATGATAGAATCATAAAGACAAAACCATTAATCAAACCAACATAATAATCTCAATATCCATCGGATTCCCACAAACACAACATGCATGATTACAAATAGATTAGATCTTGATCATGAATGGAGCTCACAATATCTATACATGAAAGCATAAAGGAGGAGATACAACCATCTAGCTACTACATGGACCCATAATCCAAGGTGGAACTACTCACGCATCATACCAGAGAGAAGGCCTCCGGGATGATCTCCCCTACGACAGGGTGCCGGGAAGAACTTCAGACCCCCTCCCCCAATCTAGGGACGATGGTGGTGGCGGCTACAGACGGTTTCGTGGAGATTTGATCGGGTGCTTAGGGTTTCTGCATCGGGGGCTTTTTATAGGCGAATTGGGAGGCCGAGGAGGTGGCCAGAGGCCCCAAACCCTACACAGGCACGGGGCAGGGCCCACCCACGCCTAGGCGGGTCTGGGCGCCCTGGCTTGCGTCTTCGTCTCGTCTTCTGGATTCTTGTTCCCCACGGAAAGTAATTGACTTTGATGTTTGTCCCGTCCAATTCCGAGAATATTTCTTTACTAACTTTTCTGAAACCAAAAACAGCAGAAAACAGGCAACTGGCACTATGGCAACTTGTTAATAGGTTAGTACCAGAAAACATGCAAAAAGCACCTCAAAGTGTAGACAAAGCAAAGCAAAATAGATACTAAACAAGCATGGAGCATCAAAAATTATAGATACGTTTCTGACGTATCAAGGACATAAGAAATGCAGTAAAGGCTATTGAAGAGGGGGAGTTCATTCCCAATAGAGAGAATGATGAGCTCACACTCGCCCTTGGGAATCCAGAACACAAAGGACGAACACGAGGAACAATAGGATCCCAACCATGGAGCATTGGGTTTCCCGCAGACAGGAAGAAATATCATGATAGAAGTCGTAAGAGGAGAAAGGACAAGGAGGAAATTGAAGCAAATATTTAGGAAGTCCGGATGCGTAAAATTGAAGAAAAATTAAAGTGGAAACAAGATCAAATTGACACACTTAGCCAGCAAGGTACTATCGGCCCATCTCAGCAGCACATGGTAGAACCTGCATTCGATGCTACTGGCCTATTGAATAAACGGAAAAGCAGTGTGGCTCCCACCGAGGTCCCGGGTGATGACGATGATGATGGTGCACCGACGATGGCTCGTGTTGGCTACCCAGTGGATGATATCACGGAGATGACACACTGCGATCTACATGTCAAAGTTATGAACATAACAATGAAGGTGGCAGTCGGCTATACCTTACCAATTGGACCTGAACCAACTTACCATTGTCGTCCGGTTCCATAGGGCTACGCTGTTGTCGGGGTGGATGAAGTTATGTACGAATTTCACCAGTTGAAGCTTGACTACCCTGCAGGTGAAGGGGATGTGACTGAACTGGGATAAGCAACAAACGCCACCATTCTATGGCCAAAGGAATATATTGTGCTTCCAAATCAGATGCCAAGGCCATCGCCGCCACCTCAGGAAAAAAGCGTAAGCGTACCACCGCTACTCTGCAGAGTGGTAAGCGATCGCTGACACGTAAACATGAGCCTCTACCAAAAGTACCAAAGGTTCCTCCCAAGAGAGCTTATGACTGTACTCTAGAGGAGACTGTGGAGATCGTCGAGGCGGAAACGATAGAGTTTTTCGCTAAACTGAGGCGGCCGAAAGAGCTAGAATTCCCCAGCACCGAACAAGATAAAGACCGAGTGCTCAAAATGCTAAAGGCCCTTCACCAACCTAAGTGAAAGCTTTCATCTGACTATGAGCGCTCTATTCTCAAGTCACATGCGGCACAGAATGTGGCGAAGAGCACTAGTGTGCCCGCGAAATCAGTTCCCCAGCTCGGAGAACAAAAAAACCAATCGTGCCCCCGGTCAAGGTGATTTCCCATACCAATATGTGGTCGAGCAAATATGCGGTCGAAGAGCAGTATGATCAAGAGCTAGTTACACTGTACGGAGAAGCGACCGCTGCTCAAGGTATGAGTATTGATAACTAATTATGCCAGTTATCGTACTTCCCTGTGAATGAAGTAGCATACAAATACCAGTATGGGAATCCTCTCGTCAAACCTGAGGAGGTAAAGAATCTACCAACAAAAATACGAAGATTGCATAACTTGTACATGAATGCCACAAAGGTCGGGGCAAACTGGATAATGCTGGGGTTAAAAACAACATTACGGGAAAGAAGATGATGTGGTACTGATTGAATTTGTTGAACTGTTTCAATTATTTAATGAAGACACCTTGGACAAATCGATCGTCGGTGCCTATTGTCTATAAGTACTAATTCTGTAATTAATTCTATAGTTATCTCACCTTTTTATTGCATGTATAATCATATTATATTATACAGAATGAAGATTCTCGAATATAGAAGAGGACAAATCTATGACATTGGGTTTATTGACCCATATTTTGTTTATGAAGCTAATCTCAAAAAAGACCCTAGGATACAGAGGATAATATTGTACACACATTAAGGTTTCGAGAAACCAGAAGGGAAATACTATTTACTTACAACTACAAGTGAGTATTATTGTCTTGTATACACTTTCTATTTTGCTTCTTCGATGTTAAGTGTATAATTGATGAGTTATGCATGCACATATTTCACTATATTCTGCTAATCATTTAACCTGACAAAGGAAGAGTACTAGTCATTGACTCGAAACATAAACCTCTTGAGACTTGGACGGACATGCAGATAATGCTCCAGTGGTAATTCTAATATTACATCACTATATTGGCAACGTTCGTGAATTTTCTGATATCAAGTAATTAATAACTCCTTTTATTTGTTTTCTTCGCCGGACAGCGCTTGAAAACGGTTAACCAAGAAGGCTATGGGTTTCTGAAAAGAGCTTATATTTAAACCACTAGATGTAAGTACCACTAGCTAGATCCGCGTATCTCTTTGATTCTAGTTTTGATATCATTATCATGCTTGATTATTATTTTGATTGAACTCTGTTCTCGTAAAGTGCCTAACGCAGGGACCCGTGAATATTTACGTGGATATTATGTTTGCGAGTTTATCCGTCAGACGTGCTGTGAGAAGGACAGAAATTTACAGCAACTTCACGTACGTAAACAATTTTCATAGTTTTTTTATTACCATCAAATTGTGTTTAGTTTCATTCATATAGGTTGACTCCTTCTTTAAATCAGATCAAACGACTACGGGATGGTCTTCTGCCAAAGGATCACGTACGAGCAATTCAGGAGAAATTGGCGAGATTCTTGGATGCAGAGGTCATAAACGTAAAAGGAGAATACCATGTGGACTTGGGTGTATAAGGCAATAGGGACCATACAAAGAGATTATTTTGTATGTATATATGCATGAAACCCGTGTATCGAATGTAATATGTTCGACACTTCAATCTCTATAGTCATGATGATGTAGTGTAATATAATGGTTCCTTCATTGATGAGTGCAAAACACAAAATAAAAAAGAAAATAATATAAGTGAATTCTCTGCCGCGGACAAAAAGTGGCCAAAATGCTGCCGCGGTAAAAAAAGGTGGCCAAAATGAATTCTCTGCCGCGGCATAGAAATGTGTCAAATTACTACCGTGGCAGAGACAGATTTGTTCCGGTTCGTGTTACGAACCGGTACGGATGCTCCTCCCCCCTCGCGTCGTGCAGCAGCCACGTGGAGCCCTTTTTGTCCCGGTTCGTGGCCAAACCAGGACTAAAGGGTGGGGTTTTAGTCCCGATTGCCCTGTCCCGGTTCGGCAACCGGGACTAAAGCCCCTTACGAACCGGGACCAAAGGTCCTGTTTCCATTAGTGTACCCCAAATATAGAGAAAACAATGATGGCCACAAATATTTTAAATACAATATCACGTCAATTATGCATCTACCTCGGTTGGAAGAAAATTGTTGTAGAACATGTCAATTGCACTTATGGCATAGATACAGAAGGGAGGGATCCGATGGCCACAGCTTCAGTAGATGTTTGGTTATTAATTCCCAAAGAAAGCACAAAGCGCTAAAAGAAAGAAGAAAAACCTCTAAAGATTTTGTGGAGGTGTTGAATGTGAAAGTAGGGGAATTGCTAATGCTATTGATACTTGTCTAGTATAAGTGGCATTGAAGCACACGCTAAAAACGACAGAATGCTCGGATAGATGCGTCAGAGTGTTAATGACGCGGTATGGTTACAGGATTTGGCGTGTCGTGTAGATGACGCTACAAATGATGAGATTTTGTATGCATTTACGTGTTCCTCATACGGTCTCGTGGATTGGATCCTTCGATGACTAATAGCTACCTATGCCTTGAATAATATCTAGGCTCCATGTCTTTGAACTGTATTCCTCGTCTTCGAGTCTCATGACACTTATCTCTATATAACCATTTTCAATCGCCGACAGCACTTACAACCTGAATGCGCAAATATAAAGGGTTGTTAAATATAAGAATATAGTTGCGGATAAAGAAAGCACCACGTCAGCACGACGATAGACACGCACAATGCACCGAGAAGCAAGAAAAAAGCGAGTCAGGCGTACAAACTTTAAAATCCAATTGAAAAACCAGAAAAGAAAAGAAAAAAAAGACAGAAAAAACACACGTACCAAGGACCATCCCAGCGGTCAAGCTTATGCGCGTCTAGCCTATCCAGCGCCATGCGCGAAGCACGTTTGTCGTTTCCAGCAATACACTGCCACAAAAACAAAAGCAGCATAGCGTGCACAACGCATGCCGGTGGTTTCTCGTATTGGAATGAAAACAAACTATTTCGTAATCTCCTGCTACCAGCAAAAAAGAACCTATCGCTAGAAAAACAGTTTCTCGTGTAAACCTATGACTGTTCTACGAAGTGAAATTCAGTCTTCCGCTTGTGTCGCTTCTTGGTATAAAAGCAGCCACACCGCCACACCAAACGCATCGGATACGGAAAATCCATCGCTCGGTTGGTATGGTGATGTTCCTTTTAGGACGATGAGTAGCAGAAGCGAAGACTCTCAAAGGTAAGGTGAACAGTAATAAGATACGTACAAGAACAAAGAATACGCGGTGTTTTATAGACCCACCATGTGACCAAAGAAGAAGGATAACGCTGCCACCTAGGAGACGCCTCACATCCAGGCCACGAGAACCCGCGTACATCTATAGCCTACGCTGACAGGTCTACTCTCGGATCGCGATGAATAACGCTGCCAGCTAAGCTACAAATGGGTTCCATACTAGGATCTCGTCATGATAACCCGCAAACGTCTACAATCTATGTTGACACCTCATCTCTCCGCCTGCGAGAACCCCCATCGTATATGATCTACGCTAACTCGCGTCATGGGTTTACGTAGCCACATCGGCTCTGGGCAGCCCTCATGTACGCGAGGAACCGTGGCTGGCATAGGCTCACGGTCACGACGCCATGTCGGCTTTCGGCGGGCCCCATGACCACGAGAAACCACAGCCGGCATGGGATCACTGCACCACGTCGGCTCTTGGCGGGCCCCATGGTCGAGAGAAACCATGGCCAGCACGGGCCCACAACGCCACGTCGGCTCTAGACAGGTCCCGCCACCCGGCTGGTGTGGGTGTGTGTCGCGCCCGAAACGCCTTCCACAGAGCTAGACTATGCCCATGTACGCTTACAATGGGCCCGTGGCTTTATACAGGACGAGGGCGACTCCATGGTTTAAAACGGACATGAAAGAGCACCGGACAGGGGATCAAAAAAAATTTGGGTCTAGTCGAGGGGCGACGTTGATAGCAGTTTGAGCCAAAAAAATCCAGCACTATTATTTACTCTCATACTTACCATGGTCTAATTTGTATACTATCTGATAGCAAAATTTTCTTTGTTTTTATGACATGTATGGTATACACAAAACCTTTAGAAGAATTCATTTGATTTCATGCAACATAACCAAACAACATGTAGCATGCATTGATGTGTTCTCAAATTATGTATGATTCAAGATGTTATGACATTTTATCCTACTCCCTCCAGTTCATATTAATGGTCTCAACTTTTTCTAGATACTATAGAAGGATAGAGAGGGACAGAGATTGGTGGAATATGATGGGTTGTATTATTGAGCCTCATGAGCGAGTATATATAGACGAACAGGGGATCATCCTGGAGTACAAGTCAAGTTAGGCAAGGATCCTAACTATCCTAAACTATCATAACAATCGTGTCCATACAATATTCTAACAGCCCCCGCAATCATAGCGGTAGTATCGTGAACAACTGGAACATCACGGGCGGTCATACTAGAGATAAATCTAAGTAGAACCAGTGGGATGACATCCCTCTTGAAGTCCGAGATGGAACATCGTAGACGGTGTTGCATCGTGGTAGCTTGGACTATAGATGTCAACACCCGGATTTTTAATCCTAGATGCCTGTTATGCCATACATCGCAATCCCGGGATTACCATTTTTGCGAGACATAACAAATTGGATATCACAGTACATCATCCATTACAAACCATACATAAGGTCTTACAACAAATAAGGATCTCATGATCCAGTCTTAATACAATTCAAGCAGCGAAATAACGTAATAATAATGATAGCGTAGGCGAGGCTCCATCTTCATGGTCACAGGCAATGCTGACGATGGGAGATGATCCTAGTTGTCATAACCTTCCTGCTATCCGTCCTCCTGATAGTCCTCTTCATAGTCTGGCCACGGGAATAGCCAGGGACAAAGCCATGAGTACTCTTTAAGTACTCGCAAACTAGTACTAACAAATGAAGTGGTTTTTTGAGTAGGATACTAAGCTCCAGGGTTATTTTGCAAAAAGCCAGATTTACTTCCACTAAGTTCAGAAGCAAAGAAAGCTAGTTGAAAGTTTTATAACACCTAAGTGGGAACTTGAATTTCATGACACAACTCTGTTGTGGTCAAGTCAAAGTCATAAATCATTTCATAAGTCATTTTGAAAACATCCGACGACGGAATAGTATGGCCACTCCAACTGTCCATAACCGCGGATGCGGCTATTCGAATAGTTTGACACTCTGCGGAGGTGGTACACTTTCACCACAACATTCGATACATTCGTCAGGAATAATCCTGAATTCACCATACTCTATATGCGTATAATCAATCCTAACCTTTCAATTACACGCCCTAGTATAGGCACCTCTCCTGTGAGTTTGGCCTCCCAACCATGACTAACTGTCATCTTGGGAACTGCACAAGTGGACAATCTTCACAAGGTAGCCTCATCTCAAACCTTGGCCACAAGGGAACCCATACTAAGGTATATTAATTTCCAGTCAAGCCCTACCCAAATTTCAGGTATTGTGGTTGTACGGTAAAATTGAAATGGTATCGCATTCAGACAACCATCAGTTTTGTAAAGGGCTAAGGCTCATGCCTTAACATTTTCATCATCAAAATCATCTGGTGTTCAAGAACACATGTCAAAACATTTCAGTAGAATGACTCATCATCCTAAGGTTTCCATAACCATTTTCACCAAGTATTCCCATCTACAGTTGATCAAATTTTATGCTTAGCACTAGCATCTACAAGTGGGGGTGAACACTAAGGATGGGTGGTAAACAAATGTATCTTATCTAAGTTCAATCTCATGCCTCAGGATGACATCAAGATTATCTAACTTAGGCCAAGTTTTATGCTCTTTATGCTACCTTTAAATATCTTTCTAGAATCTACAAGTCACTAAATAAACTCTAAGAGAAAGCTTTGATAAAGAAATAAAAGAACTAAGCTTGCAAGTAAAATTAGGATTGGGTATCATTAAATGGTATAATCAAGGAATGCCTAATGCACTGCATAGATTTTCTTGTAGGTGTAAGCTTGCAAGTATGACTTGCATGGTTTAGCTTAGATTGCTAAGATAGTAGCTTGCCTTGTGCAGAGCAGTGGTTGAAGTTCTCCTCGGCTTCTTCCTCGTAGTATTCTCCTTCATCCTCGTATCCTTGGTCGGTACTAGCGTCTATAAATAAATACGAGGTACACAATCACCAAACAATACTTAACTATTTCTATTTATCACACCAAGGTTTTCACTAGATGATATAGGATCATCACAAGCATTACAACCATTAAGACAAATAGTTTTATTTATTTTATTTTAGAAAAGTAATTTCTACTCATTGATAAACTACTTAAGATTTAATATTCTCCAAGTAAAACATGGGATCATGTTGACACATATTTTCACCACATATTTCAGTATATGGGAATGTGATTTAAAGTGGTGTCACAATTTAATAAGGTTTAACCCTTTTATTTTAATTAAATAAAGTGACTAGAATGGCCTATGAGGCATTCTTTTATTTCTTGACCATTATTTCTACAAGTAAACCTAAATATTTTTATATATTCTGAAAGGTATGGTTAAATGTGATTTTTGAGAGTTGGAATCAACTCAAAAGCTTTTATGTTTGAATTTTGAAAAATGTTTGAATGCAGAAAAGCTTCTGCCTTGTTATTTTTACTATTGTTGATCCACAATTCCAATTGGTTTGAATCCAATGGGCCTGGATTAAGCATTCCAATACCTTTCTAACAAAATTGGTTTCATGCATTTTGGTTTAGTGAATCGAGTTGAGTTGATTTTTGAAGCTAGGTATAGAACTGAGTTTGAAACTAAAAAGAATAAACCTAAATTTGAATTACTGGGTCGCGCGAGATGCTAACTGGGTCGGCCCACGGTGCACAGCGCACGCGCGGGTGGGTTTAAGTGAACGACCCCACCAGTCAGCGAGATAGGGGGTGCGAAGCGGTATGGGGCGATCTAGGTCGTCCGATCAAACTCTAATCCTACGACTACGGTTCATCGTCCACGTCGGGAAACGCCGGCGAGACAGAACCCTAGCGCTGCTAGTGGGGGTCATGGGAGGATCACCAGGGCTTAGGCGAGGGTCGGCGATGGAGGCGAATGACGAAGTCGACGACGACGATCCTCCTGGTACCGGCAGCTCCTCCTGGGGCGGCTCCAATCAACGGCTCCTTTCTTCCTCCTCTGTAGCAGACTCCGGCCAAATTTTGGCGATGCGCTGCTCGCCTTGCTCCAGGAGTGAGGTGGGGTGCTTCTAAGAGAGAGGGGAGTGAGATGGTGTGAAGAAATCGAGCGGGGGTGGCCTCTATTTATAGTGCCATAAGGGGACCGAATGGCGCGGGCTGAGCTCGTCGTGGTCGTCGTCACAGCGAGCTACTGGCATGGGCAAAGGTAGGGGACGGTGCTGTATTCCCTGGCGAAGCTCAACGGCATGGCTACGCGGCGTGGGGCGGTGCAAAATGGTTGGAACGTCACGGTGCTCTGAGCGGTTCCGACGGTGGTTTTAATGGCGCACAGCATCCATGGTCTGCGCGGCGGCGAACGGGTGTGTCTGGGGTGTTCCTGGGGTGGTGGTCATCCTGCTTGCACGCGGCGAGGGCGGCGCGCGGTCTATGGGCGTGCGTCACGGGTCACGCTCTAGCGCGCTCTCGGCATGCTTGCAAAGAAACTCGGCGCGAGCTTTCCATGTGGTCTAGTGGCTGGCAAGGCTTGGGGCTTGGACAGGAGGTGGCGATGGACAGTGGAGGGTGTCCCAGACAAGTTTGTCGAGGCTAGAGCTTCTCCTAGCTCGACGGCGACATTGGGGTAGAAAGGGTGCTCTCGGCCTGCTTTCCATTGATGGCATGGTCTGCTTTACAGTGAGCTAGAGGGGTTAAACAAGTTAGATGATCTACTGAGAGTGTATTGTGAGCTAGATAGGGAACACGTTAGGCACTGATCACTGCTCACAATAGTGTTTGTGGTTTGTTTGTTTGGTGCCATCAAGGTGTTTGATGAAATGTCCAAAAGAGATTCAAATGTGAATTTTTGAATCAAACTTTGTGGGTGTCTAGTTACATACTAGGGAGTCTCTGGTTAGCTGGAAAGGTCAAGTGGAATTGTCTTGGTTGGGTTTTGAGAAATGGTGATCTTCACATATGATAAATATTCGATTTTGAATTTTCATTTGAATCAAGTTGCCAAAAGTTTCTGTAAGTTTGAAAGGTGGGCTTTGATTCACTTTTACTTGGTCTAGCAAGGGGTGAAAAGAAGTGGAAAAGTTTCTATTTGAAATCTTGTACTAGAAACACTCAAAGTGGTCTAGTGAGCAAGATGGGCAAAAATGAACATTTGCTTATTTGATTTGTTTTTGATTTTCTCTTGATTTATTTCTGCTTGGAAATGTTTTAGATGATGTTGTTTTCATCTTTAAACCATTCCTTGCTATTTAGATCAATCACACAAGTCCATTCATGCATTCACACAATCATCACATACACACATGCATTCATATGATTTTAATTAACAAAAGTTTTTTTTAACCCTAATTGTGGTGATTGCAATTTGATAATCATTGTTCAACTTTTTTGGGATGTTATAAACCTTCCCTCCTTAAACAAAATCTTTTCCCGAGATTTGAGAAAGAATAAAGAAGAAAACTAGGATTTAAAAAGATCGTGAAACTCCGCCTTGATGTGATCTTCTCGCTCCCAGGTAGCTTCTTCTTCAGTGTGGTTACTCCACTGAATCTTGAGAAACTTGATGCTTCTGGTCCTGGTGGTTCTGAAAGCTTCCTCCAAAATACGGATGGGTACTTCGGGATACGTCAGGTCATCGTTGATCTCTATGGTCCGGTGATCAATGTTCTTGAAGACTTCAGTCTTCTTCGGGACTTCCAGGCATTTGCGAAGCAACGATATATGGAACACATTGTGCACGGCTGACATCTCCTCTGGCAGTTCCAGTTGATACAATACTTCTCCTCGACGATTCAGAATCTTGAAAGGTCTGATATATCTAGGGGGCTAACTTTCCTTTGAGCTAGAAACATTGCATTCCCTTCAAAGGCGACACTTTGAGATACACAAAATCTCCGATATTGAAAGCAAGGTCTCGATGTCTCTTGTCGGCATAACTCTTCTGTCTTGACTGGGCGGTCTTGAGGTGCTCACAGATCTTGTGAACTTTCTCTTCTGCTTCTCGTAGGATGTCGGGTCCGAAGATTTGACTCTCTCCTACTTCCGACCAATTCAAAGGGGTAGGACACTTCCTTCCATACATGAACTCAAATGGGGCCATTTGCAAACTAGCTTGATAACTGTTGTTATAAGATAATTCTGCAAAAGGCACACAGTCTTCCCATTTAGATCCATACTCTAGCACACAGACTCTCAACATGTCTTCGAGTATTTGATTTACTCGCTCCGTTTGTCCATCGGTCTGAGGGTGATATGCTATGCTAAAATCTAGTCGGGTTCCTAATCCTTCTTGGACTTTCTTCCAATCTCGAGGTAAACTGAGTTCCTCAATCTGACACGATGTTCTTGGGGACTCCATGCAAACTGACGATTCTAGCTATGTACAACTCAGCTAGCTTTAAACTCTGGTAGGTGGTCTTGACAGGTAGGAAATGGGCTACCTTAGACAATCTGTCAACTATGACCCAAATAGAGTCATTTCCCCTACTAGAGGTAGGCAATCCGGTGATAAAGTCCATTTCAACGGAATACCATTTCCATTCCAGAATCTACAGTGGTTGCAACAGTCATGCGGGTCTCTGATATCCCGCCTTGACTCTCTGACAAATATCACACTTGGCGATATAGCTTCCGATTTCTCTCTTCATCTTATGCCACCAAAGTTACTCCTTCAAATCCTGATACATCTTTGGTCCTCCGGGGTGGATAGAATAAAGCGTATCATGGGCCTCTTTCAAAATAGTTTCCTTCAATTTTGAATCTGCTGGTACACAGAGACGTCCTTTGTACCACAACACTCCTTCTTCATCTTCGGTGAATCTGGGTACCTTCCCTGTACCGATACGATGTTTGATTCCGTCGATACTAGCATTTCCTTTATGCGCCTCCTTGATCTAACTGAACAAAGTGGGTTGAAGTTCTATGCTAGCCAAAAATCCTTCACTTACTAATTCCATTCTGAAATCCTCCATCTCCTTATGCAAACTTGGTTGCTCCTTCAGAATCATGGAGTTCAAGCGGCACGACAATCTGCTACGGGCATCTGCTACCATATTGGCTTTACCGGGGTGATAGTGAATGTCTAGATCATAGTCCTTGAGTAGCTCTATCCATCTTCTCTGCCTCATATTTAACTCCTTCTGAGTGACTATATACTTCAGGCTTTTGTGATCCGAATAAATCTCACAACGGTTTCCCATAAGATAGTGCCTCCATGTCTTCAGGGCTAGAACTACAGTTGCTAGTTCAAGGTCATGGGTTGGATAATTATGTTCATGCTGCTTCAGTTGTTGGGATAGATAAGAATAACTTTGCCTTCTTGCATTAACACACATCCGAGACCAATCTTGGATGTGTCACAATACACATCAAACGGCTTCGTGATATCCGACATGATCAAGATTGGGGCTGAAATCAATCTCGTCTTGAGTTCCTGAAAACTCGCTTCACATTTGTTTGTCCATTCAAACTTCGTATCCGTCTTCAATAATTGGTTCATGGGTCTAGCGATGCTCGAGAATCCTTCTACTAACTTGCAGTAGTATCCCGCTAATCCGAGAAATGCACAAACTTGGGTTTGAGAGGTTGGGGCTTGCCAATCTTCAACATCCTTCACCTTTGCAGGGTCAACAGAAATTCCTCCGGCTGATACAATATGTCCGAGGAATCCTAACTCCTATAACCAGAATTCACATTTGCTAAACTTGGCATATAAATGATGCTCCCTAAGGGTTCCAAGGATGGTCCTTAGGTGTAGCTCATGTTCTTCTTCTGATTTGGAATAGATCAGAATGTCATCAATGAAAACAACGACAAACTTATCCAGGAAGTCTAGAAAAATCTTATTCATGAGGTTCATGAAATAAGCGGGGGCATTGGTTAATCCAAAAGACATGACTATGTACTCGTATAACTCCTCCCCAACTCGGTTTCCCACTTCCCTCCACTTCCCAAAATAGCCGTTTGACTTTTCAAATTGGCGTTTGACTTTTTCAAACTAGGATTTGATTAAACCCTTTATTTTGTTCAGCGATGACACTTAGTACATGATGCAATCATTCCAACTTGGTATGACACATTCATATACCCTTCCCCTCCGGAGTGCCGGACATTCCGGAACCTTCTAGAACATTCCCGATGAAAACACCGGAACCATTCTCCAACTCCGAAACAGGACTTTCCTTATATGAATCTTATTCTCCGGACCATTCCGGATCTCCTCGTGATATCCCGGATCCCATCCGAGACTCCGAACAACATTCGGTCTCTTACTCATCATTCCATAACTACTCAAACAACGTCGAATCCTTAAGTGTGTCTCCCTACGGTTCGTGAATTATGCGGACATGATCGAGACACTTCTCCGAACAATAACCAATAGAGGAATCTGGAAATTCATATGGCTCCCACATATTTCTATGATTACTTTGCGATCGAATGAACCACTTACATACAATACCAATTTCCCTTTATCTCACGATAGTTTACTTATCCGAGGTTATGATCGTCGTTATCTCTGCATACCTAGTTCAACCTCGTTACTGATAAGTACTCTTTTCTCGTTCCCGTGATATGTGATCCCTTGTGAGCCAGTCACATGCTTGCAAGCTAATTGGATGACATTCCACCGAGAGGTCCCAGAGTATATATATCCGTCATATGGATGGACAAATCCCACTCTTGATCCATGTGTCTCAACCAATACTTTCCGAACACTCAATGCCACCTTTATAGCCACCCAGTTACGGTGTGGTGTTTGATGTCATCAAAGCATCCATTCGGTAAAGGTGATATGCATGATCTCATGGTCGAAGGAATTAGGTTACTATGTATCAGAAAGCATATAGCAATTGAACTATTAAAATGACTTGATCTTTATGCTACGCTTATCTATAGGAGTATGTCCACCATATCATTCTCCTAACGATATGATCTTGTTGTTAATAACATCTCAATGTTCATGATAAGGAAACCACAATCATTTATTAACCAACAAGCTAGTATTATAAAGAGGCTTTACTAGGGACTCTATTTCAGTTTACAAATCACACAAGTATTAATGTTTCCTTGTTAATACTATTATAGCATGAATGTAAACATTTATCATAAACACAAAGATATAATAATAACTATATTTATTATTGCCTCTAGGGCATATCTCCAACACCAAGTACTCTAGTTGTGCGGCCGACAACCTTTGTAACGAAAGTGGCAACCCTAGGTATCATAGCGGAAACTGCGTGATCGGCAACTGCAACTCATGGGTCACCCTCGCCATGTCCTCCTCAGTGCATCTTATCAAGTTGGCCGAAAATTTGACGAAGTTGGTGCGGAGGCCGAACGCGGAGCCAAAATCCTCTATGATCTCGGTGATTACTTGGAAGTACACCATTGCCGGCCTCAGGAAGATGGCCACATCATTAGCGTAAATCGAAGTGCATTCCCGTAGGCCCAAAGCCCCAAGACGGGTAAGCAACCCCTAGTCCTCAGCTTTGACAATCATCAAATGGAATACCTCCATGAGCAGGATGAAAATTTGTGGCGAGAGAGGGTCCCCCTGCCTGAGGCCCCGTCTATTGACTACCCTTGCCCCGGGGCAGCCATTCAGGAGGACATGGGTGGAAGTTGTGGAAAGCAGAGTGCAAATGCAAGTGAGGAGGCGTTCCCCAAATCCTAACTTCTGGAGAGCCTCGAGCAGGAAAGCCCAATACATCGTGTTGAAAGCCTTGGTGATGTCGAGCTTTTGAGTAGCACCGCAGGGGACTTACTGGCATGCAGCTTGCGGGTTGTCCCCTGCACCATCATGAAGTTATCGTGCAAGCACCTTCCACTCACAAAGACACTCTGGTGCGCTCCCACCATCTGCTGGAGGATCGGAGTGATGTGGTTTGAGATCACCTTGGCCACCCATTTGGCAATCCCATGGATGGGGCTGCTTGCCCGGAAGTCCCGGATCTCCTTAGCACCCGGCTTTTTTGGGAAGAAGCGTGACCAGGTCACCGTTTACTGCCCTAAATCCACGGCAGTCCAGTCGATAAAGCAAGTGGAAAGCCTCCATGATACCGTCCTTGATGATGCTCCAGCAGGTCACATAGAAGCGTGTAGAGAACCCATACGGACCGGGGCATTTGTCTAGTGGCATGTCTCGAATGTCTAATAGGACCTCCTCTTTGATGAAGACCCTGTAGATATGCTAGAGATCCATGGATAGAAACCCGAGGAAGTCCAGGTCAAGCGAGAAGGGTCGGTCCACATTCTCTCCAAGTAGGCTCTCGAAGAACCTGTCCACGACCTCATCCTTCTGTACATGCTCTGAGACGCGGATGTTATGCACCAGTAGGTGACCAATGAAGTTTTTCCTCCTCCGGTGGCTAGCGTGCGTTTGGAAGAAGCGAGTGCAGGCATCCCCCTCATGTAGCTAAAGAATACGGGATTTGCCTCGTCAATGTCCTCTCCAAGGAAGCCAGCCCCAACAGCTTTTTCTTTAAGAGGCGGCGCAGTCCACGCACTTTAGGCATGAGCTGCCTACTCTCCATAGAAAGAATTAGCTATGTCGCTAGGAGAATTTGTAGTTTGACACTTCCGATGAATTTGGAGCTACACCGAGAGAGTTCCTTGGCAATTAGTTGTGTGTATCCATAATGTCTTTTGGGCACTTCCGATGAATTTGACACTTTTTTTTTGTTATAGAGCTGTGTGTATCCATAATGTCTTTCAATTAGTTGTTGTAGAGACCAGGTGTAATTTAAATCTCCGTGATATTAATATATTTTCTTTATAAAAAATAATAATATAGCTTTGTATGGTTTATGTTGAAAATATCCAGACACTCGTTGCTAGACACAAATTACGCCTAGTTCAAAGATATGTAATGTAAGGTGAGGATGACTTTCATGCCCCCCGCGCATGATACTTACTACCGTACAATTTTAGTTAAGAAAATTACAGTATAAAGTGTTTTGTATGACTGCAGCAATATTACATGTCCACTATTAATATGTCCACATATACTAGTGGCGCCAATCAAAATTTCAAAATATGAACCGCAAGTTTACTTATGCTCTTCATAGAGACAGTATGTGGTCTACCAACATATCCGCTGCCAACTGAGTAGACTCGGTGTTCTTCAGGCACATCACAGCTTTCATCTTAAGCTCCTTTGCCCGTTCCCTCATTGCAGTGCCATCCTCGTGTTCCATCAGTCTCGCAATCGCCTGCTCAATCTTCCCCCGGTCTAGCTTGCCCACCAACAGAGTTCCTATCTGCCACACATCCTCTACATACCTCCCGTTCGCCAATTGATCTCCAAACAAAGGCCTGCACAACATGGGCACCCCCTCACAGATACTCTCCAGTGTGGAGTTCCACCCATTGTGCGTCCAGAACCCACCCACCGCAGGGTGTGCTAGTACCTCCTGCTGGGGCGCCCACCTTACCACCTTGCCCCTGCTCTCTACCGCTCCCTCGAACCCGTCTGGCAGCTCTGTATCCTGGGAGCCAACGATGAGGCCATGGCGAACGACCCACAGAAAAGGCTTGCCGCTGTTTGCGAGGCCCCAAGCAACCTCGTTAAAGTCATCTCGGTGCACCGGAACCACACTCCCAAAGCTCACGTACAACACGGTGCCCGCTGCCTGCGTGTCCAGCCACTCGATGCAGCTGTGGTCCTGTTCAAGCAGGCTGCTGGCATCACCGATGGTGGAGAGTTTGTGGAGTGGACCCATGGCGAAGACACTGATGCCACTTAGACTTAGCTCTTCCCGCAACGCTTCAAGCTCGGGAATCTCCAGAGCTTCGAATGTGTTGATTACTATTCCCGAGGACTTTGCTGTAGTTTCGGTGGCGATGTCCAAGATCTTGTTGGCCCTTTCTTGGTTGGGATACTTGCTTGGGTCGAACAGGTCCGAGACTCGTATTGGTGGCAGCTCCTTCACTGGCCTGTTTAGTTCATGCTCTGAAATAAACAACGGCAAGTTTTCTCATCTCGTCAGTGAAAATAATGTCCTGGTTCTTGTTTCAATATGGTATTGCCAATTTTAAGAATTTCAACACTGGGTCTGTACTGTGTATTGAACTTTTTTTAACTGTGTTTTACTACGGTTTTTTTTTAGCTTGAAACCGCTCCCAGTGCTCCATGGCCCCATATAAATCAGTTTTTTTTATGTCAGAGATAATTTAAAGGATATAGATGATAAAGCCGTCTTTTATTTTAAATACGGCCACTTCCTAGAACTCCTATGTACATGTTAATCTAGTAGCTTAGGGCATCTTCATCGGACCGACCCATCCCGTCCAAAGGTGTCCGAATTTGTTCGCGCGGACGCGCTGGACGTGCTCGGCGCCCCAGCCGTCTGACCCATCCGGATAAACTCGTCCGGCTCGACCCATCTATACAGAAAATTTGGGTCTCAGTTGGGTCGGCCCGGACAACACGCTTGTCCTCGCGCGTCCTCCCACTAGTTCGTCCAGGCCCTCTCGCCAGTGGCACAACAGAAACTCTCCCCCATACCCTCGCCCCTCATATCTTGCGACCAGAGAGGCGTAACCTTTGCCACCGCCACCGTCCGCTGCCGCCGACGCCCCTGCAATTTTGAGCAACACCGCAAGAGTTGTCTGGACGCGCCACAGGCAATCCCACTACCCCGGCCTCCGCCTATGGACTGGACACGGGACACCCTCTGCGTGGCGCACAACCTGCTCGATCATTTGCCTAAGGTATGTTCGCTGGTCCTTTCTAGGTTATCCGGCCCGCTGCGGGAGTTGGCATCACCATTGACGGTCGTATACTTTAAAGATGGGCAGCAGTCGAAGGGCAATGGAGTTCTTATACAAGAATTTCGTGGAGTCATCGCCAAAGGAGAAGTCCGACGGTGAGACCGAGATTCTACTGGCAGTTGTACAGATGGTGCACGACGACTACCTCCTGCTGCCGTGCAGAGGTGGCTCGTCCAAGCGGCGTGAAGCCAACCAGGAGTGTGACCGAGAAGAAGGCCACATACACATTTACAAGGACTACTTCCATCCAACTGATCCAGTCTTCAAAGAGAAGGCATTCCGTCGCTACTATCGGATGTCGAGGAACCCGTTCTTACATATTATCAATGGGGTGACGGAGTACGATAACTATTTCGAGGCCAAGTATGATTATACCGGTAAGATTGGCTTCTACTCTTACCAAAAATGTTCTGTTGCCATTCGGCAGCTTGCATATGGAGTGCCCGGTGACCTCCTCGACGACTTCATGCTCATGAGCAAGTCCACACCGTGAGGCTATGTACCGGTTTTGCAGCGCGGTTATTGCGATGTTTGGCAAAGTTTATCTGAGGGAGCCAAACACCGAAGACACTGTCCGCCTTTTGTTCATCAACGAGAGAAGGGGGTTTCCTGAGATGCTTGGTAGTATCGACTGCATGCATTGGCAGTGGAAAAACTGTACCTTTGGTTGGCAAGGGCAGTTCAAAGGACATGCAGAGGGGTACACTGTCATACTAGAGACTGTTGCATCACATGGTCTCTGGATTTGGCACTCCTTTTTTGGCATGGCTGGATCAAACAATGACATCAATATGCTATAGCGGTCTCTGGTGTTTGCTAGGCTGGCAGAAGGCAATGCCCTGCAGGTTTCCTATCAGATCAATGACAATCCATATGATATGGGTACTATCTAGTTAATGGTATCTATCCCTCCTGGGCCACCTTTGTGAAGACAATCTGTAACCATGCAGATGAGAAATAGAGCAAGAGGCCGCTAGGAAGGATATGGAGCGAGCATTCGGTGTGCTTCAGTCAAGGTGGGCTATTGTTTGATACCCTTCTAGAACTTGGAGCACACAGAGGATGTGGGATGTAAAAACTGCTTGTATAATGCGGTGACCCAGCATACCACTGCATGATATAGTATACTATAATCGTTGACATAACACCAATGAAACACCGTTTACTAGTATTACATCCCTCAGAATGGCACAACAGAAACACAGCGGGTCCAATACATGGCTAAAGGTTACAACTCACTCTTTACATAAGATCCAGAGAACAGTCTAGGTTTAAGAGAAAGAAAGAACTTCTTTACGAAGAAGAATCAAAGATAAATAACGCAAAACTATTATACTATTCAAACTAGTATTTAATTAAGGAATTGGCATTGCTGCTATTGCAACACACTAAGCACTACAGAGATAGGTTCTTTGGCTAGAGATTTTATTTCTATCTAATCAGTAACTTTGTCTTTACTTGAGTTGAGGTATATGTTGACTTCCTTGTCTTCATTGAAGAGCTTTAGCTAGTCTTGATAAGTCCTGGAGTATATCTCGGTGTAGACATCGTTTGAATGGCTTCAGAATCTAGCAAGGGTTAAGAAGATACTTTGAGTACGAGCGTACTCAGCAGATTCACTAGAAAAGGAGTGTTTTGATGCACTATATCTACAGCCACAGACCATAGGTCGTAGGCCATGCAAGTTTTTATAAAAATTTCTTCAAAGGATGCTTTTATTATGAAAATCCATGTCCATCAGCATTCACGGGTTTACCAGAATCTTCATGGGGTTCCTTTCCCGCCGCGTTCGCAGCTTCTTCCCAGAACAGGGAGTAACAAGTTACAGTTCTTACACTCTGCAGAGGTGCGTTACTTTACCCATGAGAGATCAACTCTTTGTTGCACAACCGGGCAGCTTATTCCCGTCCACAATTCCATGATGTGGGGCCCAGAAGATGATCCAAGCTAATCACTGCCCCCTTCGCGACCTCGCATGCCTCCTTGGTGTACACCATGCCCACATAAAGAATTACAGCAATGGTTTGTACAAACCGTTAGATGCCAGAACTATCGTGGGACGTTGAGGGTTCCCACCCATATGCTGCATATCCTCTACGAATTACCAATTAATATGCACGCTACGAGGATAACAGCCACGACCTGCACATCCGGCTTCATGCGAGAGGAAGAAGATACATCTGACTTCTTCGTCCCATTCCAAATCTCATGGTCAACGCGTAATATACGGCGCAAGAATCACTGACGATATTGGTTGTTAGGTCCTAGGTGATATAGTTCTGAACAGTGGTATTCCAACTGTCAGATCTAATAGATTAGTTGATCACCCTGGATCGGTAATCAATAGTTCTCATTTTTATTGAAAATAGTGTTTTATGTCTTTTTTTAAATGCAGGTGATGATAACACTGGATTTATAAAATACTTTACAGAAAATAATCAAAGGACATGAGCAAGTGTGAACTTACCTTTTGTGATGGCAAGATTAAGCACTCACGGTCTTCGAGTCGATGTATAAGATCCAAAATCTGAAATCAGCATCATTGGTCCGGTAAGGACTAATGTTTAAAAAAGCAGTATGCTTTTATGCATAAGTAATGTGATGCATGTTCTAAGCGCATATCCTAGGAATAGCGTTGTTCTAGGGTTTAGATTCCGAAAGTGGTTAGTTTGGAATGTGTGGTCCTTTTAGATAAGTTTCATAGTTATACTTTTATTAGAGTTTAGGAGTGGTTGTAGACATCACATTTGTAGGAGTAAAATATACATTCTTATGACATACTAGTTAGGACTACTTATACAAGATTACTTATTTAAAGTGGCAAAAAGGATAACCTTCGAAGAAAAGGTTTCTCTTCCGAAGTCTAAACAAACCTTTGTGGTTAATTAGTGGTGGTTGATGTTATTTGTTTTGATCAAATGGTTTGGCTTGAGTTGCTTTATAGATTAACTACTTCAGACCGAAGTTAACTATAAAACATGTAGTAATGTGTATGCTATTATATTTAGATTCTTGGAGACTTAAAGTTAACTTTAAAATATAGATAGTTTTGAAAGTATGATACTTACACCTTGGTATCTTGTATATCTGAAATTTTTTCTTTAAGAATGTTTGTTCCGTTACTTGAGATAATGGTTTCTTAATTCTATGATAGAGTAGTACCATTTATCTTTTATAGATAAGTGAGTAGAGTTTATAATTCTAGATATATTTTCATTTAACTACCCTTGAACTTTCTATAGTGTTGTGGTAATTGTTGAAATTTGATAATTTAAAGTTAATGGAAAGGATCTGATTTATTCACAAGATGTTCTTCAAGGTTTTTATCATGAATTGGAATCCTTTGAGAATATAATCTTCACTAAGAGTTGAAGATAGTTTAATATAAACATGTTTATAATGTTTTTAAACCATTAGAGTTTAATTTCATTAATATGTAAGATTTGTACTATATATTAAACTTATTTTACTCTTTTTAAGGATATTAATAAATGTTATTCATCCTTTTATGAATTATTAATGAAGTGACTAGGTTTAAATTTGATTTATTAAAATATTTGAATTTTTATTTAATTCAAAGTATAATATGAGATTTTTATCATGTATATATTATTTTTATGATCATTTTGGTATATTTATTTTTGTGGTTAATAAATAATAAGTTATGATTTTTTATTATTACTTTATAATTACTTAATAAATACTAAATATTTAATTAAGTGAAATAATAATACATGATTATATTTTTAATTAGAATTCTTATTTTTCCAAGATTTTTTGGTATTTTACTTATCTTATAAACATTTATCATTATAGGAATTTGAATTATTAAAGTTTTATTACTAAATATTTATTTAGTATTTTTCATAAATACAATAATATTAATAAATAATAAAAGTGACTTTTATTTATTTTTATCATCTTTCAATAATTTTGTAAAATTCCATAAGGAATATATAATTACAAAATTCTTATAAAATTTAAATGTCCAAAATTTGATATTTTATTTTCTTTGGACAGAGTGGATTATTGTGAATCCAAAAATCTTCCATTTATAAAATTTGGACTTTTATTTTATTTTTCTAAAATTTTTATTGAGGTTAGGGGTATTCTGGTCTTTTGCAATTGATCAAAAAGATTTATTAAGCAATTTGGGCTGGCCCCTTGGGCTTACTGGGCCAGGGTGGCCCAATAGGGCAGGGTCAAAAGATAACCCCGAAGGGTTTTGGCCCACTGTGCCCCCCTTCTCTCCCTCGACCTTATCCTCTCTCCTTTGTCTCGTCCCCGTGGCCGGTGATGCCGCCACCGTCGATTCCTGCCACCGCCGGCCGTTCTGGCCGCCGCCGTGGTGCGATTTGAGGTTGTCAACGATGCTCGTTCGTTCTATCCACTTGGATTTGTCTCTAGGGCTTTCCCGTGGTCAGTTCCACCCTATTTCCGGGTTCGGAAAAGATGATGTCGTCGCCGCCGCGATCCCGCCTGCGGTGGTGTGCTCGTCTCGTGTCTTTGCCGCCACGCCGCCATGGCAGTGCAGGTTCAGCGCCTCCTGGGTTCTCCCCGTGTCTGCCATTCGTCGGCCCCTCTGCTTCCTCTTCAATTCGTCAGTGAGGACCTCGGGTAAGTTGTCGTGGTGGTGTTTATCCCTGCTACTGCTATGATTCTTTATGTGTGTACCTAGTGGCTTTCATGCTGAGTGACTATGTGTTGGTTGAGTTCATCTCTGGATTAGGGTTCTTGCTCTGATTAGGATTCATAACCCCCTGTTGATCATATATATGATGCTTTAGATCTAGTGTTGATCATATTTGATCATGGGAAAAGATTGTTTGCTATGATTGATGATTTATAGTAGCTTTGTTGCTGCTAATTGCCTGTCAGATTAATTCTAGTGGTAATCCACCATGATTCATGCTAATGTTTCAATGGAATCCATGATTGGATTATGCTGTTGATCTGAGAGTGTACTCTACTGTCAGAATGCTCATACTAACAGTAGTTTCTTTCAGTGGTTGCTTACTGTAATTATAGTGTTAGTTTGTATAAGATTATACACACTGAATCAAATCATTACATGTAATGATTTTTGTGGATGTATGAGTTTAAGATTGATTCCTGGCACTTGGCTTCAAGAAAATGATATGTAATGGTTTGTCCCTTTTCCTGTGGGAACTAAGCAAAGATGATTTTAGCTCATTAAGAACTTGTCCTTGTGATAATATTGTATTCTGGCACACAAGTGATTGGGTTTTTCTTTCTGGCTTAGCTTGATCATGCTTGTGATTTGAACTGATAAGATGATATGAAAGCTTTATTATCTTGCCTGCCTATGATGTTGGTCTGAGGCTCTAGGATTTAATTCCTAGTTAGTTGGGAAATAATTTGTTTGAAACTTATAGGATTAGAGGTGCTACTCTCTCTCTCTCTGAGAGATGTGCCCTGATCTGTTAAGATCAAATGAAAATGATCTAAGTTGCAAAAATAATACTGAACCCAGTGATGCTGGTCTGAGGGTTTAGTGCTTGTGAGGTCGACAGCACACCCTTTGCATGCTTGTGTGTGTGAAGCTTGTGTGCCTTCTATGCACATGTGGATAAGTTCAGAAAGTTTGAACTTACTATTACCAATCTACCTTTACCTGGCTGGTGAATTGGTCCTGTTGGCATGTCATTTGCATTCTGGCTGTGATTTTATGAAGGATGAAATCTTGCAGATTGGTGAAACTTGCCCCTTTTACCACATTTCTCAATGATGAGATTGTTAAGTGCACCTCACTGACATATCTGAGAGAAATTTACTAACACTGATCCTATTTTGTCTTCTATTTAATCTTTGTTTTGCAGGTACAGAAATAAAGATGAAGATTTAGTGTAGTTTTAGATATAGGATAGTTAGTGGATATACAAATGTAGTTTTCTTATTCTTTTGTAATTTTTCTTTTATAATTCTTGTAATCTTTATTTGGTTCATTTGTAATAAAGTTTATTTATTTATTAATAAAGGATATTCTTATTCTTTACTCTTGTGTAAATTGTGAAGTTTGGAATAGCTTCAGTAAGTTCATTCTTTATATCTTGTTTATGTATATGAAATGAATTTCATATACAATATTGTTTTTAGATAAGATTTAAGTTTTAATACTTTTCTCTTAATTAATTTAAGATTCAAATCTTATATCTAAATCATTTAAATGATTATTCAAACACTTAAGTTTTAAATTCATACCTATTTCAAAACACCCATAAATCCTTTAAGATCACATCAAAGTTTATAACAATCCTTCTTTAAGTCTAAACCTAATCTTAAAGTAAGAAAGAAACATTGATCTCTTAAGTTTTTATTTGGCGATTTTTTTTTCCATATTTTCACAAATAGATGCATGAAACAATTCATATTCCTAAATCTACCCCTCGTTAGGTTCCTAAGTACTGGGATGTTACATATAATCATGCACAACATGATCGTTGAGGATGAGCATGATGATGATTTCTTGGACCAAGACTGGGAGTTTCAGGGTCCGTTGATTGAGCCAGAGCCAGGTCCAACGTCTTGAGAAGATTTCATGCGAGTGCATAAAAATTTGCGTCACAGGCAGACCCTTGAACGACTTCAACTAGATTTGTTTGAGCATTTATGGGCTCATGCGGGAAACCTCAATGTTTTAATTCCTTATCTGTTTAATGTAATTTGAATGACGGTTTAGTTATTTTCTATTTAACCATGTGAGCCTAAATTATTTATATTTAAGCACTATTTTAATTAGATTATCTAATTTAGTTTATTTTCTTGTCAAAATTTATTTTGTGATAAAACCTGTAAACACATGAAATTCTTGGCCAGTCTGGCCAGAGCTGGCCAGCGTGGACAAATGGGTCGCGCCGCTGAGCGCGATCGGCCGGACAGACCAGACCCCTACCTAAAAGCGGGTGCGGACCGACCCAAATGGGCAGAAAATGACCATTTGAGTTGACCGGATAGATTGGCCCCGGTGGAGATGCCTTTATAATATCATCCAATTGTTAGAGTGAATTCCAATTTTTACCCCCTATTTCTGAATTTGTGACACATATTACCCATTTAGTTGAGGTTTTACAAACATATCCGATCTAGAAGGCTTTAAACATGGTTTTGCCACATTTTGGCATTTTGCTTGTTTTTGTTAGATAGGACCGACATGCTATCGTCGATGTGGCGCGACAAAATGTGTAAAGGTCGGAGGACGCCATCAACAATCATGTCTAGACTTTTCTCATCCACATGTCCCATTCCTTCTTGTTGTTTTGATATTTTTTAACCCCATTCATCATCTTACACCTTACCCAATGGATATGCTTAGGAAAAAAAGGGTTCGAAGCCTCTAAAAGGTGCAATTTAGATGAATTTGCACTCTAAGGGGTAATATGCCATAAATTCAAAATTAAGGGGTAAAAGGTGAAATTCACTCCAATTATTATGATAAACTAGCTGAATGCCCGTGCGTTGCTACGGCAAAGTAATTCTATAGAAATTTCTAAATTTTTCCTTTGCTAAATCTAGTTAACACAATGGACGTCTAAATGCAAGTACTGGATGTCAAGCGGTGAACCAGGCTAGATATTTTTCCTCCGCCCATTCTCGATGTAGCTCCTTGGTACCAAGAGCACCTGACACCATTCTTGGCACTTGTCTATGCACCACGGATATCCCTCGTTATCGCGATTACCGTGATTATCCTCTTGCCGGCAAGTTCATGTCTTGCTCGCCATCAAGAAAAGAAATTTTGGCAAGCCTAAACTTTATTTTTTTACTGATTCTCTTCACCTCATCCTCTACACTTGGATCACCCACACTGACTAACTCGAATGTGCAGAGCGGGGCTTGTCCCCTTCTTCCTCATAGTGTAGAACCGCATCGCCCCCTAAAGCCCTTGTGTGCCTCTTATTTTCCACCTCAAGCCCACCACCCGGACAAACGTTCAACACACGTACATTACATGAGTAGAACCACAATCGGAGATGTTGAGGCAATCAGGCAAAGTTTCAAGATAGACAAGTCGCAAGTACTCAGAGTTTGACGTTCATGCATAGGCCTAATGTGAACGTTGCAGTTGGATTAAGGCCGTAATGAAGTCGCTAGCAGATATAGTATACCATGGTTTGTTGTATGTAGACTTGTAAAGGCATCAACATAAAAGCCGTAGGATCTCAAGGAATCTGATTGCCTTTCTAGTTTTATTTGAAGGTCCTTTGTGCAAAAATTCATGATAGTGTTGTAATATTTTATTTTTGGTCCTGACTGTAATTGTACCCACCGCTTAATATAATATAGAGCTCGTTGTCTTTCTAGACCCCTAGTAAAAAAAAGCCATAAGATAACATGACTTATCCACATTTAGTGTTTGATTAACTCAACCAAACAATAGGCTTTGTTTGACTTCATACATCAGTTAGGAAATAAGCATATCCTCAAAACCATAAACCAAACATAAGAGTCTTGTGTTTCCAACCATATGTCCACGAGGAGAGTTCAGCAGCGAAACTTGATCACTTGCACGAGGGTTATATATTCAAGTAGCACATAGGCAGATTCATGCGCATAACCGTACGATCCATAAACATGTCTAAATTATGGATGAGATTTCTGGTCAAAATTCCACTTGATGGCCGGCGGAGCACCGACGGTATTCTAGTACTCCCTCCGACCCATATTAGTTGACTCAAATTTGTCTAGATTTGGACGAATCTAGACACTATTTAGAGTAAATTCCAATTTTTACCCCCTAATTTCACGTTTATGACAGTATTTACCCCATTTAACATAATTTCCTCCCATTTACCCCATTTAGTAAATATTGTGCCATATTTTACCCCCTTCAAACTTGCACTTATTATATCAAGTAGCATATGGGTCAACTTGACTAGCTAACACATCCGTGATCAGCATGTGCATGAGGAACTCAGTCGTCGGCAAGTGCTCTGTGTCATCACTTTAGCGTCCTAGCGACGTGCAAGAGGTGTATCATCACTTCAACATCTTGGGGACGTGCAAGAGACACCCAATGATGTGGAATTTGTTTGCCATGTTCCGACGCACGAGTGTGCGTCTGTGTGGACCACCACACCAGCCTACTTGACACGGTGCACAGTGCAGCACGTCGCCACGTACGTCCTGCTATGCCGAGCCGAGACACTTGGTAGTGCATGGGCAAAAACAGCAGAGCCCCAAAGGCGTGCGTATGACAGGGACGGGCAGTGAACCGGGATGGCCAGTCCTAGCTCCCTCGTCTGGTTCATGTAGACGTCGGACAGTCTGTGAGCACGTATGGTTGACGATGACGACGTACACATGATTACTCGGTTATGTTGGACCTGGAGTCCTAGAGAGGCAGCTGACAAGCTTCCCGGCGCGGGCATCAGCTTTCCAGCGTCATTGGCAGCCTTGTACTAGCTAGTTATTGAAGACGATGACTGATTTCACCACTCATTGAACGGATAAAATGTTTAGAAGGATAAGAACTGGCAAATGTTTCTCTAAATGGGGTAAACTAGAGTATTTTCTGTTAAATAGGGTAAATAGTGTCACCAATGTCTAAGTAGAGGGTAGAAAATGGAATTAACTCCACTATTTAATATATAGGTTCATCCAAATTTTGATAAATCCAAGTCAACTAATATGGGTCGGAGGAAGTATAAGATAGATTTCCAATGGTGTGGACATGGGGCGCCAGAGACCATGATTGTGGTCGATCTGAACGTCAGGACATAAGGAACAGTGACTATGCCACATCTTGCCGTTGTTCCGAGTTACCAGTACCAAGCAAAAAAAAGTTGAGAAGCCTGAAACAGCATCAAAGGTTCACATATGTGTCTGTCGCCGCCTAGAAAACCATCCTCTAGCTAGCACATACGTACACGGCAAAGACCGGAGGACCTCTATCGCCTCCGCCTAGTCCATCATGGTGAAGACCAGAAAGGAAAAAAAAAAAGGGCGGGGCGAGGCCAGCAGGTGGCAGCGAACAACCGCTGGATCGGGCGAGGATTGAAGGTGCCCTCCGTGGCGTTGCATACGTTCATCGGCGTTAGCATCATGGTCAGGGACTCAGGCACTCAACTAATATCAGCTTCTTCCCTTGTTCGAACGATATTTGGTGGGTTAGGGCAGATTGACTAACCACTATGTGGCTTCTTATGCACGATCTCACATCGTGGTCGCCTATATATGGAACCAGGGGTTGGGAGTTGGGAACGCGCCCGCAACGTTGTTGTGAACCATGACGCACGACGGGAGATTGAGTTGTTTAAGGAAACTGTGACAGGGAAGTAAACGCACGACGGACGAAAAAACAGGGAGGCGAACGCGTGCGGAAACCACCGTAGCAAAAATTATACAGTTGAGATAGAGATATCATGCCTATCTAAGACAAGATGCACTGCGATTGTTATTTCTAGCCATGGCACGTGCACCGAGAGACACCGCGATGCATTAGGAATGGCCAAGACAGGGGCTTCACGTTGGCCAAGACAAGTTGGTCCATGTAATTGAGGGTTAGAGTGGCGTTGAGGGTGGGAGGAAGGGGGTCGGGAGATGGGCGGGGAAGGAAGGCTGAATACGTATGGAAAATCGAGTAGAAATAGGAAAGATTTACTACCGAATTGTATTGACGATTCTTTTGACTAACCTTGGGCTGGTAAATATCCCCTCTCATGGAGCATGGCGTACGACCTGAACAAGCGGACGACAGCCGCGCTGCCGGTGTGCAGCACGATCGTCGGCAGGCCTAGCGCAGAGGCCGCCTTCTGCACGGCGGGGAGGCTGGTATCCATGACGAGGCACGCGGGCCGGGGCTCCGCCGAGAGAATCGACGCGAGCGCGTCGCGGACGCACCCCGACGCCTCCATGGCGGCGTTCATGGAGAGGATCTTGCCTATGCCGTCCTTGGGCGCGGCCACGGCGTCCTGCAAGCCGTCGGGCACGGCGACGAAGGCGAACTCCGGGTGACTAGCGGGATCAGGGGCGTTGAACGTCGTGTGGAGGATGGTGATCGCGAGGCCTCGGCCGTGGAGCACGTCGGCCAGCTGCAGCATCGGGCTTAGGTGGCCCTGGAACGGCAGCGGGAACAGCACGATGCGGCCCCGGGGCCCTCCGTCGATTCCAGCCATCGTCGCCGAGCGGCTGAGTTTTCTCAAGTTGGACTAGTCCCGGCTCCCGGTATATTTATTGAGTTGAGACTACTGTGGAACTAATCTGTGGTACAGAATGCTGATCTTGACCGGATGATCACGCCATCAGTCTATGAAGCTTCTTGGAAATTTCGTACAGGACCCGATGAACTTGCTCCTAAAAAAACACTTTGTAAAATGTTTTTACTTAAGTCTGAAGTCTCCAGACTTGCACAGTAGAAAAATAGCCGCAATGAAGGATAATGAATTCCGTGGTCTGAAATGGCGCACAGCGTGAACATTGACTCCGTCACCTGCTCACCAACTGGTGGAGGTGGAATCATAGCTGTCAGTATCGCCATGCTTGTTCATCGTAAGGGGCATTGCCACCTCCACCAGTCCACCCCGATGATCATAGACAGGGCCTCGAGTCGGTTCTGTTCAGAAAAATAAATCATCTCTAAAGAAAAAACTGATTTTAATACTCTCGCCTATCCATAATTGATATAAATCATACCGATGATCCTTAAGTTTTGTCTCGATCTTTCACAGCGAGTCAACTAGGTAGATAATCTCTCAATTACGCGATGAACGCAATCTAAAGAAGAGGAACGAATTCAGCAAGTAACATAATGGAGATCACCACGCCTCAAACCTGAGCACGACAATCCTTAATGAACACAAGAACCTCCGAAGCAATCTCTATAAGAATCTGATAACGGTATCACTGTCCCCGGAGGAATGATACACGGTGAAGCATAATATAATTTTAAACTAAACAACTAAACTCCCTAAACTCTAACTCGACTAGCTCCTTATATATGAGGATGAGGCGCTCCCACTAATTGGCCTCGACCTGGTTCGGTTGGACAAGTCCAAACCGAACACACACACACAATTTTTTTTTATTAAAAATAGTATGATACAAATAAAACTCATACGATACAAATAATGACACGCCTAACTTGGTGGAGTCCTGAAATTAGGCTGCACCTCCTCCGTCGTATCCATATCATTACAGGTTGCGTTCATCGCGTAATATCTACCTGGTTGACTCGCTGTGAAAAATTGGGACAAAACTCAAGGATCATCGGCGTGATCCGTATCAATAATAATTTTTATTGATTTATAAGTCACTGTTCTTTAATAATTATAGTTGATTTAGTAAAAATTTATACTAAATAAACAACACTCATTATGGATCGGACAAATAATATTTGTTAAGTCGGTTTGAAAAACATGGGCTCCCAATAATTGGAGCTTCGACCAAAGAAAACTCTGACCCCAAAAACGAAGATATTGGAAACGATGGAAGTAAACACTTGACTCTAGTATTTTGTGAGTCAGTCCAAAACAACGGCCGCCTTGAGAGTTCTATTTTAGGAGTCGGGTAAGAATTGTAACCGAATGAGGGTTCGCCGGACATGCCTATGCCGCATTGGACGCGGGGTGGCATACCCGGCGCTACCATATGAGAACCAGTGGTCCATCAAATTTTGTAACATCTGGATTTACATAAAGGTGCTTATTTTCTCCCTTTGACTATAAGGCGCCGGCGGTATGTGTGGGGTTGTCGGCGGTGGCGGGTGGATGTGTAGGGTGGTCACTGCTAGGCGGAAGAGTTGTCGGTGACTAGCGGCGTGGAGTGAGTGGGGGACACTTGCAACCGTCGAGCGAGGGAATGAGATGGGGTAGGTGGCCTGGATTTTCAGGAATCCTAGGTGAACAAAGATTTTTGATTCTTTTTGGAGGAGGGGGGTGTGGAGCTAATTAAGATGTCATCTTAGGTCATAACATTTTTTAAACAAACATAATTGAATTTAACTACAAAGTTCAAACACCACAGTTAATTAGTGCCCTAGAACCTGGTCCCTAAATTTTATTTGGTCCACAACTATAGAGCATACGACTATGTCATGCATCTAATCCCAACATTGCAATGAAGACAGTGACTTTATCGATAAGCGCCGCACGCGCGTTGCTACCGTGCGGCCTCGGCTCCGCTCGTCCGGATTTTATTTTAGCGCGCCAGATCTTTTGCTGCAGCTCGTACTTTTTTCTGTGACGCTACAAATGAGGCTGTGAGGTGCAGAAAATCTCTGTACTCGTACAGGTTGCTATAGTAAAGAAAAACAGTGCGCGCTGCTGCGTTACCGACAGGTTGGTCTAGTAGACTATACTAGTTCGCATGCATAGCTTCTTGAGAAGACAAGTAGTAGTACTAGTTGCTTTACTCGTTTCATACATTTGCTGTCATAAAGCCTAGAAGTTATATAAACCAACCACGTACGTGCAAAAGGATCCGGCAATTTGTGCTTAAAACTCTAATAGATGTATAAACCAATCCGGTAGCTATGTTTAGTAATCTGGCAATTGCTCTCGTTAAACCTATTAACCTGGTAGATGTGCTTAGTAATTCGGTAGTTGCTCTAGTAAATTCTGATATATGTATCGAATCAACTTGATACTATGTTTAATTAATCAGGTAATTGCTCTCGTAAAACCTGGTGGATGTATCAAATTAATCTGATAGCTATGTTTAATAATCTGGTGATTGTTCTCGCAAAACCCGGTAGACGTATGAAATTAACCTGATAGCTATGATTTAAGTAATCAGATAATTGCTCCCGTAAAACATGGCGGGTGTATCAAATTAACCTGATAGTGATGTTTAATAATCTGGTGGTTGGTATCGCAAAACCTGGTAGGCGCACTGGCGGAGCTTGCGAGAAGTAGTTGGGCGGGTCAAGCTAAAGCATAGCACATTTGTTTTTCAAATTATAGGGCGAACGTGAGAATTTTATCTGGTAGAGAGAAATAGCATTGTCAACCGTTATATCCTCGAGTGTATGGTGGATGGCTCGAGTGTATGGTGGATGGCAAATTTGAAAAAAAAAGTTGCAAGGGCTCACAAGTGATTTTCCATGTCAAATTCCTCATTCTATTTTATATCTGAATGTTGTGTTGCCTTATTTTTAATAAAAGTTGCACCACGTGACTAAGAGAATCGAGACGAACCGGTACCTAGGACAAGGTTCCGTACTCCTGTCAGCGGCAACACTGATATGCTCGTCTTCGGTAGCCTCGGGGCCTCAGGGGTGTGGCGGACCACGGTTCCTCACCGGCGGAAGGTTTCTTGTTTTTCGTTTAGATTTTTCAGTGTCTTTTTTAGGATGTTGATACCATTGAAGTTAAAATAAAGTTCTTCTATCCTATCCGCGCTCCGGTGGTGCATCTAGCACCGCCCGAGTGCACATGGGCCTTGGGAGCGGGCCGTGGAAGCTAGTACACAAACGCGGGCCATGGAAGCGTACACAGGCGATGTGTTGTATTTATAAACAAATGAAAATAAACGAAATAGAAAATAAATCAGAGAAAGATAACAAATACAAAAACAGGTTGTGTATCAATAGAAATAATTTCAAGTTAAGTATCTCTATTTAAAGGAGTGCGGCCGTTGCGAACACCTTCCTTTTTATTAGCAGAAAAAGAATGACGTACGCAGAAATAGAACAGACGACCATAAGTAAATAGCAGCAAGTCAAGGCTTTGTGTAAAGAAATAGAGTACGTGGGCTTGCTAGTCGCAGTCAGGAACTGTCAGTAGACTGAATTTGCAAGGCTTAACGATAGAAGCATATATAGGTAGTTTTTCTGCAAAATTCTGGGCGGGCCATGGCCTAGTTAGGCCACAGGCCACAACGTAGCTCCGCAAACAGGTAGGCGTATAAAATTAACCTGATAGCTGCGTCTAATAATCTGGTGGTTGTTCTTGTAAAACCCGGTAGGCGTATGAAATTAATCTGATAGCTGCGTCTAATAATCTGGTAGTTGCTCTCGTAAAACCCGACAGGCGTATGAAATTAACCTGATAGCTGCATCTAATAATCTGATAGTTATTCTCACAAAATCCGATAGGTGTATTAAATCAGTCCGGTAGCTGCGCAATAATCCGATAATTGCTCATGTAAAACTCGTAGGTGCATCAAATCAACTTGGTAGATGTGTTTAACAATCTAATGTTTGCATACTATCTAGTATACTCATGACAGTCGACAGCCGACGTTATTGACAATTTTGGTACTTCTTCCAACCCATATTAATTGACATAAGTTTAAGTCAACTAATATGGGTAAGAGGGAGTACTAATAAAGATTTTATAAGTGATAGCCTACAAAGTTGCCTAGCTATCTGATCTAGAAATATCGCTCTCATAAAAGTATTAGTACTTTGACAGCCTACAAAGTTGCCTAGCCATCTAGAAATGCCGCTTTCACAAAAGTACTAGTACTTCTCACTTCAGCTTTGAGAGGTATGGCCCGAGATGTCCTCCGCATGCAGCTTTTTAGATATCTGTTGTGTGCATGTTTGTCAGGGCCGGGCACGTGAGTTTTTTGGGTTTGATAACAGTCGCTGCACCCGGAGATTAATATGCGGCGCCACGCTATAGTCTTGTCCTTCTTTTTGAGAGCATATCTTTTCATCTCACTCATCTTCATCCTAGATGCATTGGCGTTGATCGTGTGTTCACGGAGGATATCAGAAAATTGAAGTTCCATTTGCACATTCCCTCTTCTCGTAAGACTGGTGCGCTGTAGGCCCCCTTCTTTTCAACTTGGCGACTTCTTAGAAGCTACCTCAAAACTTCTCCTGAATCTCATTTTTAAAATTCGTTCAAACTTCTTAACTAGTAGTTTCAATGTTAATTTAAAAATATAAATAATTTTGACAGATGAGATTCTGAGAGAAGCTGGTCGAGGGCTAGGCAAGAAGCTGAAAAGAAGGGGGCGTAGTCCGGCACCGTGCGCATGGCAACAGCGGCCCTAGGTCGGCGGGAAGTTTCACCCAAGTTTAAAAGAAAATATGGAAAGACGACGGTTCAGGAGGGCTGGATCACGCTTGTCATGGCCTCATGGGCCGCATATTGCCCTGGTGCAGGATTGGCTCCTCGGTCTCGGTGGAACCTGAAGCTACCGAAATTGGCAGCCTTGTGCGTGCGTGCTTAGCCCAAAAATCTGTTTGCAGTTGCCCGAGCTCGCAGGTCGCTCGGGAGGAGAAGCGGGCGCGACTAGCTCCCGGCGGCGGCGCAGGTACTCCTCCTCCCCGTCTTCCTCTTCCCCGTCTTCTTCTCCCTCGGCCGTCCCTCCCATCCAGGCAGCCCGCAACCCTAGATCGACGGGCGGGAGGCAGAACGGCGGCGGAAGGCGACTGGCAGGCCGAGGTTGTATTTGGCGACGGAAAGAAACGGCGCGCTGGGTAGGGTAGGGTAGGGTAGTGTCGCTCGCCTAGATGACGTGGCAGAGATGGAACGGCTCGGGAGAGACGGAGCGTCATGGAAGCCCGTCCTTTTGATTTCCACAAGCACAAGCACTCAACAAAATGAATCGCTCCTAAAAAAGGGATATTGCCGGGAAGTGGCACACTTTAATTGCTCGCATCAATTCCTCTCTGAAAGAAAGAAAGAAAAAAAGAAAGAAAGAAAGAAAAAGAGAGCGAATATATAGAGGCACGCTTGGCTAGGATATTATGCCATGAGCAACAGTAGTTCTTCTACCTCCAACCCTAGTTGGATGGATCTGTCCAAGTATGTGGCCACTCTCATAAGCTTCTTCCGTAGGTATGGATGATTTTCTTCTGACATGCCTTTCGGACGATTCCATGTTCCCAAACTAAACGAGGACACTGCTTGGATCATCGTCTGCTATTATTTGCGGCTGCATTGTTTCTTTCCAAAATTTAGACCGTTGATCCAGAGAGGATGGACGGCCGTCCTTGCACCCGTAGGACCTGATAAGGACTAGCAAGGGAAGCCAGAAAAACAACTCGTTTTCTTTCTTTGACAACTCGCAAACCCTTGCTTGGCGGCTTTGTCCCCTTCTTCGCCTGCTGCTAACCGGTTCCGCGTCTCAGGCTCCGGATCCGGGCGTTCCGTGCGATGGGTGGCGGCGGCGGCGGCGGCGCGGAGGAGGAGCTCACGGCGCAGGAGACAGCGCTCTATGACCGACAGATCCGCGTCTGGGGCGTTGATGCCCAGAAGAGGTGCGCCTCCCCAGCCCCTGCTTTTTTCTTTCTTTCTTTCTTTCGATTACTGCATCTTTTTCTTCTGTTCGGTTAGCGCGGGTCTTGATATTTGACTCGAGAATTCCTCTTGAGATTTTGAAACAAACATTCGACCTAATAGTATCAAACCTTTTCTTCTGTTACGACTATGGATTTCCCCTGATTATGTTTTGATTGATGCTTCCGGTACAATTTCGGACTTTATTTTTGCCCCATGTTCCTTCGATTTATATTTTGTTTTTAGCAATTTCCGTCTTTCCACGCATTTTTGTTTCCTTCGGTAGCATTTTATTTTTTTGGGTCTGTTATTAGCTGACTGTTGTGTTTGCGTTGCTTGGAACAGACTAAGTAAAGCGCATGTGCTTGTCTGCGGCGTCAACGGTACTACTATTGAGGTGGGGGTAACTGCATTTTATCTCTCCTATTAATTAAGATGACATTGGAATTACAAGTGTTATGGTAGTAGCTACTCTTATTCTAGTTTGCTAATGCTTGCTTAATTTGTTTGCCTCTGTTACACAATCTATCCATTGTCTGCATTATTGGACCTTTCCCTGTTAACTCTGGCATGATAATAAAAAGGCGGCTAGTATTTGCATGTGTTCAATTAATGTTCATTATATTGCATCGCTAAGTGAATGCACTACGACTCAGTCGTTTTTTAGTTTTTCTTTAAACTGCCTATGTGATGGTTCCCTTTGTGCTCAGAGTTAGAGCTATTTTTTTTCTTTGCTAGATAGAAAGAACTAAATTTGAACTTATTGTTCCTGTATTTCTGAATATGACATTGCTTTTCCCCCTGTCATCTCTTGCATCATGTTATCTTGTCAAAGTACACTTGTTTTCCAAATGGACTTCTTGACATTAATAACTTCAGATATAATATTTACCGTCTTGTGAAAGCAACCGCGCACACTAAAGTCGATTTCTCCCCTACTCTGCAGTTCTGCAAGAATATTGTTCTAGCAGGAGTTGGCAGTTTATCCTTGATGGATGATCACATAGTCACGGAGGATGATCTCAGTGCAAACTTCCTTATTCCACATGATGAGAGTATGTATGGTGGTAGATCACGAGCTGACGTTTGCTGCCAGTCCTTAAAAGATTTCAATCCAATGGTCCGAGTTGATGTTGCAAAAGGTGAGGTGTATAGTTTGGTGCAAATTTTTTCAGTTTGGATGTGAGATTGAAGAGTTATATATATTGTATAAAGTCGCCATGTCTTGTAATCTCGATTTGTTTGTTATCCCTACTTCGTGATGGTTTCTTCCAAAATTACTGGCAGGAGTGTTCAGTTATTTTTTCACACTGATAATGCTACTCCCTCCGATCCATAATAAGTGCCGCTGATTCTAAATCAACGACACTTATTATGGACCAGAGGGAGTACTATAGTTGAGAAAGTGCATGTAAGAAAGATCATTTAATGATAGGAACAAGCAGTTGGTAGTATTATACTATTGAACTATTCCCTCCATACCAAATTAATTGACTCAGCTTTGCCTAGATATGTATGTATCTACACACTAAAACGCGTGTAGATACATGCGTATCTAGACAAAGTTGAGTCAATTAATTTGGAACGGAGGGAGTAATATATTTAACCGTAAAAATGTGAGATTCCTTGCAGTATTGGTTCAAAGAGTCCTAATTATTATGTTATTTCATCCAGGTGACCCATCACTAATTGATGGAGAATTCATTGACAGGTTCGACATTATTGTCGTTAGCTGTGCATCTCTTAAAACAAAGGTACAGATCCTTCGCTGAAGTAGTATTTTCACAACCTTTAGTGACTTTAGGAATTTAAATTTCTAGATCAAGTTCATTTGTTCTGTTTCTTATTCTTACTGTTTTTGCATCTGTGTTATGTTTTTAGCTGTTTATTAATGACAACTGCCGGAAGAGAAACAAGCATATTGCTTTCTACTCTATAGAGTGCAAGGATTCTTGTGGAGAAATATTTGTTGATCTGCAGAACCATAGCTATGTTCAGGTATGCACCACTTAAGGACATCAGATGTATATTCTGTAGCTGTATTACTTGCATTGTTCAGTATAGTTCATACGATTGTAGAAGGATCATCTGCCATCCACAGTAATACATGGGCATTCAGCTAGTCTGCATTATTTTGAAGTTTATAACTCTAGGATGTCCGTGAAGTTATCCTGGGTCATGCCTACATTTCATTTTCTAGATAAGACATAAGGGTGTGTTTGACTTCAATTTGTTTGTCACATTTTGGCAGGCTATTTAATTTGCCAGCATGTAAAAACCAAATATTTTTGTGATCTCATTGGCTGTCTTCATGTCTCATGTGTCAATCCTTAAAATGGATGATAAACTAAAGTTGCCATGTTATGGTGTGTTTAAAAGGTGCCACACAGTACACATATAGAAGCTGGGACCAGGATTTATACGTACCACTTTCGATTCAATCACCAATTCACCATATGGTCCATACTGATTAAATCTCTTATGCTCCTCAAATTCCGATCATTAGTGGTGCATTTTTTTTGCTTTAGTTCCTTCTTAAAATGTACCTTCAAATTGCATGTTCAATTTTTTCAGAAGAAGCCTGGAGTAGATCCAAAACAGATGGAGCTGACATATCCTAGTCTGCAGGTATGGATGTTCAGTTTGACTTTTTTTATAGGCTGGTCTTAATTGAGATAAACTCTTTCAGTAGCCATATGCTCTTGTTTTGCATTCCTCTAGTTGGTGTTTCTTGTTCTGCCATCTGTGTGTCTGGTTAGTATTAGTATGCAACTGAAACAAGTTTCAGGAATCACGATACGGATGAGCAATTGGATAGAACTTGCTGATATTTTCTAGATGAAAATAATAGTTTCTTGTGACAGCAAAGAACAAGGAAAAGAGATGTTGGTCCTGCACTTATTTTCCCCTCTTAGTTCGGATGTGGCTCTGCATTTATTTGAGCTTCAGCCCCTATCTTTTTGTAACGCCTCTGTACTTAAATCATTTGTTTCTATGCAACTATGATGCATCAAACTCTTCAATTTACACTACTAATGCATGCTTGTTATCTTGTTTTGATTATGTGCTTGTCACCACTTAATTTTTTGTTCAGTCTGTTATCATAATGACGATGCTCTATTACTACTCTCCTCTATTTGAATCATGCACTATTACTGGAATACCTGCCTATGATTTACTTTCAGAATCTTATATCTCATCCTTTTGGATGCTTCAATCGGCAAATATGACAGTTTCAATTCCGATGCCTGTAATCGTACACTACTAGTGGAACCTGCATATGATTTTCTCATGGAATCAATATCATACAAATTTATCGACTCCATTTACATTTGTTCTTTTTTCATACAGGAAGCTATTGATGTGCCTTGGAAGAGTCTGCCAAAAAGAACAACTAAATTGCATTTTGCCATGAGAGGTGATGACACGAGATCATAAGATACTGTTCCAAAGGCTTATCTTGTCCAATAGTGGCAACTGAAAAGGGCTTTTTTGTTACCTTTTTTTGGCATTTTTCCTGGGCAAATATCAGGGCAAAACGTTAATATGGTGAAATCTCATAAAATTGAAGCGCTGAAGTATCAAAATAAATAAGCATTCACAGATGTAGGGGGTGGGCATTTTCTCTATATTTCTAATAAATTGAGAACAATGTCGACATAAGGAAATGATGAATATTTGTTGGATCAGGTCAAACTTAATCACTGTTTCACCAAGTATTTTCTTTTTTCATATCTCACAGGGCGAATGAGCTTGCTCTTGATATTTTGCAGACATATATAGAATATAACATCCAATATGTCAGCTAGTTTTCTGAGATTTTCAAAGGACTTGTTGTTTTCTGCTAAACAATTACTACCGATTTGCATGATCTGCCATCCAGAACTGTTTTGACCATTACATATATCCTTTTTTTTTCCTTTCTTGGTTTCTTAACTATCATAAATATGTTGTTTTTGCAGTCTTGGAAAGTTATGAGTTATCTGAAGGGCGTAGCCCTGGTGAGACATCCTTGTCTGATCTACCTGCAGTTTTGGCTCGGAGGAAGGACATGTGTGATAGAATGGTATAGCGGTTGTCGTTTATCCTACTCTGGGTTGTGTTCCTTCAGGTATTTTACATGTTATTGTAATTGCAGTCTTTAAATGAGTCTCAAATTCCTACGGCTCTTCTGGAACGGCTTCTGGCAGCTGGAAAGAAGGAACATCCTCCTGTATGTGCAATCCTTGGTGGCATTCTTGGTCAGGTAGGTGCCAATGTTTCATCACTTGACCTTATGCCATATTAACCTGCGATTATTACTTTCCATTTATTCTATTGTTTGTTATTGTCATAGCTGGAAAATAAGTGAAGTTATCTTTATCAAGTATTTGTAAAACACTCGCTTTCTCACATGTGGAAAATAATCGCTCTCAACAAGAAATATAGTCATCTCAAGTAATGTACGGCATTAAGTTACTAGGTGAAAGCAGATGACACATTGAACTTCTTATCTAGTAATATCTAGTCCAGGAAAAACTTATATGGACCATTTTCCTTGTACCTTACTATCCGGGACATTTGTGCTGGGCTAGCAGGGAAAAGATGACAGTAGCTTGCCAGATTGTCAGTCAAACTCAAATCATGTGAAACAATATGAAGTATAAGAAATATAGTCTTCTCAAGTAATGTATGGCATTACGTTACTAGGTAAAAGCCAAGGATTACGTGTCCCTCGACAAGTCTAGACTTGTCGCACTCGCACGACAAGTCTACGTGTCGCAAACTTGATGTCGACAAGTTGGAACAACACAACAAGTTGTACTTGTCGTTCTACAAGTTGACTTGTCGGCGACAAACCTCGACTTGTCTCTGTCAACTAGTCGATCGACAAGTTAGAGGGATGGGATATAAAAACTCTTTCCTGAAACCCTACCCCTCAGATCGACAAGTTCGTTACTCCCTCTCATAACCGCCTCTTCCCTGGTGCCGCCTCCCCTCTAGCCACCACTGGCTCGGCACCGCCGGCGCCTCTCCCGTGCTCCGGCGTGCTCCGCCACCTCCTCCTCTCTATGCCATCAATATTCGTGTAGGCTGTTGGCATGTGAGTAGAGGCCCTGCCCGAAATTGTCATAGTATCAGGTTCCTCTTCACTCCCTATGCCATCAATATTTGTTAGTATACCAAAATTAATAGGCTCGTTACTTAGTAATTTTTACTAGTTCCTTGTCGACAACACATCTACAAGTCTATCACTTGTCGAGACTTGTCACGACTAAAAGCATATTGGCACTTTGAACTTTCTATCTAGTAAATCTCTTGTGTCATAGATACGTCTATGACATTTGTGCTGAGTTTGGTTTCCGGAGCTATAATTCATATATACGTCTCGGTAGATCTTGAAATTGCAATAATAGACCACGTAGGGAAGCTAGCTGTGTTTGGAAATTTCCACACAGCATTGTTCGAAAATATCGGCTACACAAACGCAATTGATATAAGACGTCAACATGCAATGTTTCCTGAAACATCTAGAAAAAGTAGCTGCCAAAATTTGATTACTTTGTTTAGCATACTCATAACAACTACGTACTTTGTTTTTGGATCTAACAGGAGGTGATTAAGTCCATATCTTGTAAGGGAGATCCGATCAAGAATTTCTTTTACTTTGACGCTGCTGATGGTAAAGGGATCATGGAGGACATCCCCCCAACTCCTGCAGACTAACGCTCATTCTACCTGATAATTATTGTACCGATTCATTAGCATTGAACATGTGGAAACTCTAGATTAGTGGCTTCAGCAGTGAACTATACTTGGCATTTCAGCAGTGGCATCAAGCTATGGCACCTCACTACTGTACTGAGCAAACAGTTGACAAAAGAGTTTCATAGGTGAAGTCACACAAATTTCTATGCTTATGGAGCGATGAAATGCATTGTTTTCTTCTTGCCCTCTGCTCTACGTGTTTTGTATCAGTGAAAACTAGAAAAATGTCATGTAACAGCCAAGGGCCCTGCAGGCATTTTTGATGTAATCAGTGCACCCAACATTTCTTCACTGGAATATTATGATGTAACGTTGGGAGTGGTCTTCAATTCAGTGGAAAGAAACTCAAAACATAAAACGGTTGAGTTCCACCAAATGAGGGGAATTTGCAAGATTCTGTATTAGGTTTCGACAGATAATAATTCTCTTTTCTGTAGACATTCCTACCTTCCCTCCAGAACGAAACGCAGTTCATATAGGTATTAGAGTTATCTTCAAAATTCTGTCCAGTCTGTAGTAACATTTTGTTGCAAAGAAAGGAAAGAGGAATATCCATCCAATTCATTGGACACAGTGAGAAGGCACTTACTTTACAGAGACTAAAGTTACGAAGATATAACCAATAATGAACAAATGAATTCAAGTGCTCTTTATCGATGATCATAAGGAGGTATTTATGCAAGTAGAGAGATGTATGTTCGGAAGGACCTTTTTCCTCGGTTGTCATTTTCATAAGAAAATTGTCAGATTTTTCAAAGCTTGTGGGGGTGATCTCAACCATTCGCATATGCATTTCCTAGGAAATTACACACAGCAAGTAGCAGTTGCGAGAATAAGTAAGCTGTCACACCTTGAGGGGCTGATAAGTGTCATTCACGTGCGCCAGAGTTGGGAAGGTAAAGAGACAGAAACATATGTTGCGTTGATGAGATCTCACAGGTCACGACTCGACACGGTAGAGCGCTGTGGAGAAAGTGTGACGCTCGATTCAGGAATTCGACAGATACTATACTTCCTCTGTCCACAAATAACTGACTTTGATTTGTCTTAGATTCAAATGTATTTAGACATATTTTAGTGTATAGATACGTTCAAATCTTTAAAAAAACTTAAGTCAGTTATTTCTTTGTGGGCAGAGGGAGCAATGTTTAGTGTTTTTTTTACATGATAGTATTTAGTGGTTGATACAGGATCCACAACGTCATGTTGGGCAGAGGAATCGCGAGATCCCGAGACGCAAAAAGAGATTGCCATTATAATTTAGATCATGACTAAATAAATATATCTCTCTCTCCGAGCTTGGCCGGTTAAGACACACTCTCCACCGTTACTTTTGGGCTTGTCCTTGTGCCTTGGGCTTCCTTGTCAGATGGGCCTCCTGTATCTTTTGCTGCTCGACCATGCGTCGCTTGGTTTTGATAGTAGCTTCACTTAAGAATGGAATTGTGATATTACCCTCCCCTAAAGAACTCGTTCACCATGAGGAAGAGTGGTTCCTAGGGCATCCATGACATCGGCAAGCCCTCCCAACGTAGTTACACCTTATGCACCATCTTCTTGCCACAACGCACCAGCCGTTCCCCTGCAATGGCACCTGGCTACACCTTTGTTTGGACAGACAGGAGAGCAAAGAGAATAGACGCGCTTACTTCGTATGTTGGCTTAATCTCTTTCTTTAGTTGTGACACAACAACCACTGGGTGGATGTGAGTAGTAGGCGGGAGCTGGATCTTGTATGCGATCTGACCAACCCTTTGCAGAATGAGATAAGGTCCAAAGTATTTGAATCCCATCTTCTGCGATGAATGAGTAGCCACTAAAGTTTGGACATACGACTGTAAGCACAAGTATACACGACCCCTACCGTGAATTCCCTTTCACTATGATTCTTGTCAGCTTGCATTCTTTGTAGAGCTCCTTTTTCGTTGGATTGGGCCTAAAATCCATCGAGTGGACATAGGCTTAACTCAGCGCGTCGGGATTCACTTGGGGGCTCCCGATGAAGAAAAAACAAGGGTGCGCCAGCTCTATCTGCGGCAAAAGCCGATTTCCCCCCCTTTTCTTCCCCTCTTCTCCTTCTCCCCTGCGAGCTCCCGCCAATTCGCCTTCCCCCTTCTCTATGAACTTTGTAGTTTACTGACAGCTATCCCTACATATTTACAACTTATATGATGTTATATTTGAAGGGGTTTGGGGCAGAAAACATAATTTTTTCCTACGCGAACACACCTAACTGCCAGGATCTATATAGGAGTAATGCTGTAATGACGGAGGTTTCGGATACATACCCTTGTAGTCTCAAAGCGGTTAACATTCTGAGGGGAACGTGGATAACATAGTCGTACTCGTAGCCGACCTCAAGGTCGTGAAGCTGCTTGCAAGTCACCCTTGCGCCATCGTGCGGCAGTCCGGCTCATGACATCCAAGGTGTCACTAATGGCAGCACCCTCATGGTTTTGCACACATACGGTGTACGATGACAACCTCCAGTTCTCTGATCCCTGTCGAGAGTACATAAGTAGATCTTCTGGCTGGAATCCCCTGCAGCACAATGGCGTGCCACACCGGTGTCATCTCTTGCATGTACAATTCCTTCTAGGAACCGCGCCAGCGCAACAATGACGAGAGAGAGATATCTCTATCTTTGTGTGCAGTTCCAAACATTGGGAACCACACGTGAGAGAGAGAAATAGAGGGAGATTTATTCCCTGAGGAAAATGCCTTAGAGAATTATTGGTGTGTTTTCCCCTCCTTATATAGAAGGGAGGGCACCCCCACCCATCCAAGTCACGGGGTGGTACTAAAGGTGGAGGTGGAGGAGGCGCATGAGGAGGTGGCGCCAAGGGACAATTGGGCCAGCCGGACGGGGCTAGGTAGGCCTCACCCCGCGCACAGACTAGGCTGGCCGGGTGGGCCTCCCTTGGATGGCGGCTTGCCCCCTTTTGGCAGCTGGGCCTCCCTGTTTGGGTGACTTCCCTCATAGGCTCTTTTCCTCAGGAATTTAGCCCATTAGTGGAAGTTTCCCTCCAAATAAAATTTTAAATATACATTTAATATTAATTAATCTGAAATACATATTATAAAATCTCATTTGATCTGAAACACCTTTCGATTCACTCCGAACAACTTCGGAACCTCCCAGAATGATTCCGGCTCTCTCACGGAACACTGCCGGTTTTCTCTTCTCTCTCATCATGTGATTCCGATGATTCCATAATGATCTCCTAGCGTCATCATACCCTTAAGCGTGTTACCCCAATGTCTCGGGAGTGGCACAGACATGATCTCCATCAATGATCAATAGCGGGACCGAGATGCCCATAATGACCCCTGTGCATTCCACGATGTTTAATGACGTTTGAACCATAAACATCGAGTCCAATTACATCTGTTACTTAGATATGACTGGTCCGATATCTGATCATCGGTATCATATACCCTTGTTCAATCTCGTTACCTTTATAGTCACCCAACTACGAACATGACGTTTTATGCAGTCAAAGCAGCCTCGGGTGATAGTGATTAATATGATCTCATGGTCTAAGAAGAAGGATACTACGCTTCTAACTATTGCAATGATAATCATGCCACAATACATACCTTTGGGTAATATCCATCATATCATTCTCCAATGATATGACTACGTTGTCAATTGGTATAAATGCTCCATGATCAAGAAACCTTCATCACCGGTTGCCGAACGAACTAGTATAAATAGAGGCTACTAGGGACTTGGTTTGTTTCATACCACATCGGTATCAATGTTTTCACTTGATACAGTAATAGCACAATACAAAACTATTATGAACTAACTGAGATATGATCATAAAATCCATTAATTATTCGCCCCTAGGGAATATCTCCTTAAATATTCATGTTTTACATTGATTTATGGGGATTTACCAACGATCCTATTTATTTGGTTTATAACTCTACATGATAGGAAAATCCTGTTTTGCGTATTTTTTACGAGGAGAAGCAAATGGAGCACAAGAACCACAAGATGGGAGGCCTGAGGCCTAAAATAGTCTTGGTGGTGCGACCCACCTTGTTGGTCGTGCCACCACCCTCCGTTCCCTCCTCGAGCCTCCGCGGCCATCCATCTTGAGCAATAGCTGGAAGTCGTGACCTAAAAACGCCTATAAAAAGACCCTCCCCCTAGGACGATCTCCAAGGAGGCGGTGCAGAAACATTGAAACACCAAAACAAAGACAGAATCAGCGAAGATTAGAGGGAAAATGCTGCCGGAACCACCTCTGGTGGGATCTCTACCTTCTCCAACATCTCCAGCTTCATCACCAGGATGAAGAGAGACTAGTCCACCTGTGGACTATGGGTTTGTGGCAATATATTGATCTATGGTCATCTATGTAATTCCTATGTGGTGGAACTTTATTCTATGAGCTGATATTTAAGATCTTATCTATTTTATCTATAAGATGTATTGCTATATGTATATTATGTACCCTGTTCTTTATTACTTGTGTTGATCCAACTTGTATAAGATAGCATGTGTGGGGGAACGTGTATTAGATGGATTAACATGGTGGTAGTGATTGGATAGTGACAACAAATTCAAGATCTGCTATGGTTTTTACCTTTCTTTTATTACCTCACTAGGGATAAAGTGAATGCATGTGTTATTATCATCTAGTGACATCTCATATGATCTTGTTTATTCAAGGTAGCATATTTTTATTCAAACATCATGTCAAAGTATCTAAGGCTATGCTCTGTTTGTTCTGTATTCTAGATTGCTTGGAGTATCCTTTTCTAGAGGATTATTAGTGAGATGTGTTACATCATCTTTATGATAGGACGTGATTCCCATATGAATGCTTATCATACACATAATGAAGTTTCTTATTAATATAGTATTGCTTATTTATTTGTTCTATGCCACCACATTTTATGAGAGAGTAGACAAGTGTACCCATGAAACCCCGATCTATCTTTTATTATAAGAAACACATTCGTTATTACTTTCATTATTTTTATACTTGTTGCACCTATTAAATCCCAAAACAACAAAAACACTTTTACTATTAGCAAACACAAACAATAACCCAAAAATACTTTTACTTTATAATTTTCACTTTCTTGTCTAGTTATAGATTGCTTTTAATTTTCTTATTAGTTTATTTTAGTTCTACTAATACAAACTTGTTCTTGAAAACCACACAGTGGAGTTGGGGACACAAGACAACTACTTTTTTTGTAGGTTGCTTGAAGAAGAAAACAAGAGAAGTATCTAAGCTAATTCCCTCGAGTTTGATATAAGCCCTCGAGTCACCCTTGTGGGGAAATCACGCTTGCTAGAACACTCCGCACTTAGATTCCCAATGAGTTGGTACACATGAAGTTATTGCCATCACTTGCTGATGACCAAACTTCACTTGTATTCCGTAGACGCTCTGCCCGCTCAACATGTAATGTGATGACAATAACGACCTTTGTTTCAAGTTCCTCCACGTCTACTCAAGGATCGAGGTGTGTGAGAAGTGGAGGGATGTTCGCCTGTCACTCACCAAAAACAAGAACATCGCCTATAACCCGAACATGCCGGCTCTAGCTGCTGTGGAAGGATGCCCGGAACTATGGGGCGTGTCCTACCAGGTCCACCAACCAAACAAGCCAGGAACCCATGTTCAGGTGTATTCCGATAGATTTCAGGGGAAAGTACAAAAGAGCGTCCGCTGATGCGAGTGCAACCCCCGGGCCAAGGAAGTCGGGATGGCGGAGGCAGGTCGTTGCCGACTTCCCTAGTCGCTTCTGGCCGCCCCTCAATTGCCCTTCGCATATCGACACTTGCTCAACGTCTCTCTGCAAGAGTGCCGAGACGAAGGAGCTGATTTTGGCACCGACGGGGCCTGCATGCCTTCCCCGATGACACGAGGGAGGCGTGCCTCATGCGCGTGCTACCACATCGGGAGTGCTCTTGCTGGACCACCCATTCCCCGTATTGCCATGTAGGGCGACAGCGGATGTTGTCGGACTTTTGAGAGGTTGCCAAATGCTTGCACCCCCCTGCCTGGCACACCAGATGTCCTGTCCTAATTTTTGACACCGGTGAAGTGAACTCTCCTTTTAGTTCGTCTAGGGGCACAAAACATAGCAAGCTCGATCGGCAAACGAGACGAACATACAAGAACACACAGAGCACATAGGTTTTTTAACCCGGGTCCAGGTCGCATTGTGCGAAACCCCGTGTCATGCAACTATAGTGTCGCCGGTTCCTTCCTTCCTAAGCTAGTCCTCCTTTTTTTCTCCTCCCCTCTAGATGGCATTGGTCCTCCTTTTATATATCCAATGAAAAACCACATGCAAGCCAGCTAGCGCTCCTGGTTAGGAAAGGGGAGATATGTGGAATGATGAAAATATGCCCTAGAGGCAATAATAAATTGTATTATTGTATATTTCATGTTCATGATTAAGTTTATTAATCTGTGCTATAATTTATACTATTTTTTTTTCGGATGTCCCCGAAGGGACATAATTTATACTATTAAAAGATTCGGACCGTTCGTTACCTCTTAAAATTTCCGTCTGCCGATATATTGACGATTTTACCCCTGCACGTTCGGATTATTTACAACTTGTGCCACCGCCAAGTCAACCAGCGTCGATGCCCTGAGCCCTCATCCCGCGACCGCGGTCCCCCTCTGCCTCCTGTCCATCGCCGTCCCCTGCTAGCGCGCGCTGCCGTGTCCCTGTCGCTAAGCTCCGCCGCCAGAAGTTCTTCCCGCATGCCCCTGCTCGCCGTGGTCTGCCGTCGTCTGCCTCCACAACGCGTCACCACCTCCCCATATTCCTCGTCGATGGTGATCCTGGTCGCACGTCCCTCCGTCCTCCTCTGTCCAGCTCAAATTTTCATGGATGGCGTATCTGGTGGGAAATAGGAAATCAACCCGCACTCCACGCTGTCGGATGGCTGTCTCCCCTCGCTCGGAAGGAGAGGTGATGCGCCTGCACGAACTCAACCCGGCGGCAGCGACGGTGCAGGTAGATCACTCCCCTCCCTCCTCATCTGGTACTCCTCTGAGACCTTCTCCTCCCTCGGGCGTCCCTCTTCTCCAGTAGCCCCTGTTAACACTGATCGACGGGCCGACAGAACGGCAACTGGAGGGCGACGCAAAGGAGGGGAATGCGACCTTCGCGACAGTGCCATAGGTAACCTCTTCGGTAATTAACTTCTCCATGATCGTCTTCTCCTCATTTGATGCCCTTCTTCTCCAGAATCCCCTACCCTCCGATGGCTCCTCCCTTACCCCTCCAATGGCGGCCCCTTTCCCCTCTAATGGCGGCCCCTTTCCCCTCCCATGGATCCCCTTCTTCCCTCCTTTCCATGGAGCCCCATATTTCCCCTCCCATGTGTCCCCTCCTTCCCTCCTTTCCATGGCGCCCCATCTTTCCCTATTTCCCATGGCTCCCCCTCCCCCTCCCTCTCTGCTATGGTGTCTTTCTCTCTGTTCTTGAACCCTAGAACACCAGGAAGATCTCAAGCCCTCTCTTTTTGTAGGTTAATTCGAGTTTAGCGTAGAGAAAAGGTAACACCGCTGCTATTTCCTATGATCTTTTGTGATGGATTTTTTGTTTCTTGATGGAACTGAATTTCAACCACGTGCTCTGCTATTGTTTTGCTATGAAAGTAATCTGATTCAAGTTTTTTATGTTTTGTCTAATTCATTGTATTTTGATATAGACTTGTGTTGCATTCACTACATATGCAAATCTGCATCAATCTTGTGCATCGAGCCTAGAAGGTTATGGCGCATTCTATCCTGGAGGGGATTTCGGCTATGGTGGTTCTAGGATTTTGAATTTGTATCCGAGAGGCGTTGGCTTAGAGCAGGATTTCTATGGGAGTCAATTCCATTAGCAACCATGTAATTTTCCCAACACCAATTAGAATTTTTTGCTGAAACTTTAGACAGTAGCAGATTAGAGGATAGTCTGTGTTTTCGTAGAGTAATTCTTTTAACCAGAGAGAAACATCAGTTTGTAGATAATCCTGTTTTTTCTAAACTATGAGAGAACCAGACAGCTGCATGTCTTATAGTGCGTTAATTTCGTCCTTGGCCTATCCCACATCACAAAAGCGCTTTCCAGGGTGCGAGGATGGAGAGTGGTGGCTCTCTGGCGGCAAGCGCGGCCACGGCGCCCTCTTAGTTCTGGAAGAGCTGGTTTTCTCTTTGTCCCTTGTCTCAAGAATCTGAATATGTGCAATCTGATAATGGTTTAGGTCGTCACAGGCATATCTATCTGTGTATCTAGCTGTTAAGGCAAAAATCTAGTAAAGGAAAAGGTTCTCCATAGAGCAAGCAAAAAACTTGCACTTGTTAGTGTAATAAATGAGTGTTTATGAGAGGATTTAAAGTAGGGACTTCAACAAAGAACATTGTTAGTTCTCAAAAAATTTCAACAAGATTCATAGAGAAGTGGAGTAAACATTCAGTTCAAACTGCTTAGTAAGAGACCTTCTGTTTGAAGTTCCAGTACCAGATTAAGATAAGATTCTTTTAAATGTTTGTAGTCATCTAAGACCCTTCCCCGTAGTACATGTATACAAGTTCCGCTGACTTAATTTTTATTACTTCTGTTTTGGTCAGAAAGTTCAGCGGGAGGCTCTGCAGCACCGCCATCCTTCTGTTGTGGACTGGTGAGGCTCACAACGGTAACTCCTCCCGATGTTTTGGCTTCTGCTGCACCGATGTGGTTTCTCTGATGCGGCGGAATGTGTTTTCCATGACCCATGTTTGGTGAAGAGCTTTTTTGTAATCTTGTTGACCCAGCTGTCCATGGGTGAACCATTTTTTAGCTCCGTAGTGCATGAGAGCAGTTAATCGTTTGTTCGTTCAAAATCGCATCTGATGCATTTGATTTCAATAAGCTTTATGTGGTAAAAAGCTATATGTTTAATCTAAATAAGGGTTGGACGAATGGGTTCAGTTTCTCATTTTAAACTTAATTGGAAAATAAAGATTGGTTCAGTTATGTCCTGATCCTATGTACATCAGTACATGTTATATCAAAATGTTCAGAAAAATGAGATCTATCTTATAGCATTGAAAGCATGCATTGCTAAGAAACTTTCATTACAAGTTTAACTAGAAGAACAAATGAACCCCCATAGGTGATTCCAAGGGTTTTCATGTTCTACGGTTTGCACCCCTCGGACCCTGTTTAAAATGGCCAATCATTCCCTAGGGTTATATATCAATACTATTTAACTTGTCATGTCATCATCCTTGCTTGAGCATTATATCGATTCCATGTGTTGATTGTTTCCCTTTCTTTCTAGTGTTTGGTTCTTCTCGGTAGAATACAATATTGAGATCGAGATCGAAGACCGAGATCAACACCGTCGAAGCCTGAATACCAATACTTGACCAACTATAACCAAGTCAAGTACGAAGCTCTACTTTATGGTTATCAATAGGAAAAGGCAAGCATAGCCCCACCATGATATAATCCTATGATTTCGAAAGCATTTCAATTCCTGCCATGATGCATACGATTCGACTGTGGTATTTTATCGATAGATAGTATCCTATTTGTTGCATTACTCCCTTTGAGCTTATATTACCCGATCCACTCCTCCTAGGATAACTAGGTTTGGATTGTGTGCACTGCTAGAGTTTATATCTGCTTCCTGCTTAGCCATGCTTAGCTTTTGAGTCTGGTTCATCCAAATGATGTATCAGATGCAGATAATCTAGTATGACAGGAGAACGGGATATACTGATATGATGAGATCATCGGTAAAGGTTAAACATGCTAAGGCTTGTATGGGAGGCCACTATGGGATGTGGCTTTTGTAGTCCCATGCTCGCCAACCCTAGGAACCGAAAGTTCTTGCCTCTTAAACCAAGACGAGTGTACAACCACACGAGGCTTGGGAACCCCTCGATTGACTAACTTTCCTAGTATATTCATGAGTCACATAGTTCAAGCATTCCATCCAACATATGCATTCTGGTTGTTCTCGAAGGTGGTGCATTCATAACAGGTAGGGAAGCATGGACCAGGTTGCTTGGGGTTGACGGCGGCCCTAGTGAACCAACCTCGCCTCACATCTCTAGGGACTGGCTTAGGGATTTGACCCGTTACGGTAGAAATATCCTTAGGGCGTGACTCATGGTCTCGGCGAAAGAAAGGTAAAGTCGTGTCCAAACACCCTCTGCTAGCCTTCCAAGGAAGAGGGCTATTACTAGTGGTATTAAGAGTCGGTTGGTACGTGTGGGTAAAGTTGTACACCCCTGCAGGGTAATAATCTTTTCGAAAAGCCGTGTCCGAAGTTACGGACGACTTGGGAACGGACGTGAGATCATAGAGAACATGAACCTAATCGTAAAACTTGAAAAATCAATGTGTGCTTAAGGATGCTTCCTCATGCGTACGAGGGGGTGATCCTAGTTGATAGGTGATGATGACGACTTGGTGGATATCAAAAGATGATGATCAATACTTTGGAGATGTCGTTCTCTTATCCCCTTTTAAAATACTCTGATTAGACGAGCTTCTTCTTCCTCTTGTTTTACAAGAAAAGATAGCTTTATGCAATACAGCCCCACCAGCCATAAGTCTTGCTGAGTACACCATATACTCACCCTTGCTTTGTTGATACTTTTGTAGAAGAGTAAGTGTTCCCCTGAAAACGAGTTTGGTATGACATCGACACCGACGAGTAGCTTGGGGTTCCTGATACATCGGAAATATATCGATAATTTTTGATGCTCCATGCTTGTTTAGTATCTATTTTGCTTTGCTTTGTCTACACTTTGAGGTGTTTATATATATTTTCTGGAACTAACCTATTAACAAGATGCCACAGTGCCAGTTGCCTATTTTCTGCTGTTTTTGGTTTCAGAAAGCTAAAAAATGAATATTCTCGAAATTGGACGGGACAAAAGCCAAAGTTCATATTTTTCCCAGAGCGATATGAAAAATCGAAGACGAGACGGAGGAGGATACCAGGGTGGCCACACCCTAGGTGGGCGTGGGCCCACCCTAGGCCGCGCCCATAGGGGGTATGCCCCCCTGGACCTCCACCGACCTTGCCTCCTTCGCCTATAAGAAGCCCCCGACTCAGAAACCCTAAATCACCGACCAAAAAGCCATGAAAAGTTCCGCAGCGCCGCCGCCACCAAAGGGGAGATTCGGGGGACAGAAAGTCTGTGTTCTGGCACCCTGCCGGGACAGGGAAGTGCCCCTAGAGCCATCTCCATCGATCTCCATCGCCATCTTCATCACCGTTGTTGATTCCCATGATGATGAGGGAGTAGTTCTTCCTCGAGGCTAAGGGCTCTACCGGTAGCTATGTGTTCATCTCTCTCTATGCATGATCATATTATGATCATGAGCTTTATAATCAAGTAGATCTACCTTGCTACTCAAGCGCTTCAATAGATCTCTGCTCTCCCCATGTGTGTGAAAATGACAGCGTGCACGCCATGGTGGCACTTAGGTTTGAGTCTACATAAATACTCTTTGTGCTTTAATAAATCTATGCTTTTCCCCACGTGTCTGAAAGTGACAACGTGCATACCGTGTGTGGCACTTTGGCTAGATTGAATATTTGTTATGAGTTATATTTGGAGTTGTATTTCTCTATAAAATTGTGGTGTTTGTTGGAACCATCTAGCGTCCAAGGTGACAGTGTGGGGTTATCTAGATTAGGGGAGGCGGACTATGAGGAGTGTTGTTATAGCCCTACCGATGATTAGAGTGTCTAACCAGAGAGTAGTTAAGAGTAGTATCATGAAGAGAGGATATTTATATGAGAGAGTGTTCACTATTTAAAGTATGATCCCTAGGTCTTGTTTCTAAACATTGAAACACCGTTTGCATCTAGATCTGTTGCATGTTTGCTTGCTTTAGTCTTTACCTCACCGTCAAGCTATTTTCTAGCACCGTTACCACTTGTATTTCACTATCTCTTCGCCGAACTAGTGCACCTATACACCTGACAAGTGTATTGGGTGTGTTGGGGACACAAGAGACTTCTTGTATCTTGATTGTAGGATTGCTTGAGAGGGATTACGTTTGACCACTTCCTCCCTGAGTTCGATAAACCTTGGGTAATCCACTTAAGGGAAACTTTCTGCTGTTCTACAAACCTCTGCACTTGGAGGCCCAACAACTGTCTACAAGAATAGAAGTGCATAAACATCAAGCTATTTTCTGGCGCCGTTGCCGGGGAGGTAAGGTAAAAGGTACTCACATCCTGGTGTATGAGTGCTCGAAGTTATTTCCTTTAGATTCTGCAATTTTGTCTTTTTTTTTCTTGTTTTCACTAGTTTGGCCTAATGGAAAACAACAACAAAATTAGAGAGCTCTATAGTGTTTATCTTTAGTTAGGACATGAAGTGTTTGAAGAGAAAATTAAAAAACCTATGGAACTTCATTTGCATGCTAAAAGTAATGTTATTAGTATCAATTCTTTGGACACCATTATTGCTAATGCTATGGGAAAGTCTAAGCTTGGGGAAGCTAGTTTTTATGAAAATAATCTTTTTAGTCCCCCAGCTTTGGAAGATAGCTATTCTATTGCTTATGATGATACCAAACCTCCAATATATGATGATTACAATGATGAATATGATATTTTCAGTCCACCTACTATTGAGGAGAAAATTAATTATGATTATAATATGCCTCCTATATTTGATGATTATGGTGATGAGAATAACAATGATAGCTATGTTGTTGAATTTGCTCCCACTATAATTAATAAGAATGACTATGCTTATGTGGAGAGTAATAATAATTTATGCATGTGGCTCATGATAAGAATGTTTTATGTGATAGTTATATTGTTAATTTTATTCATGATGCTACTGAAAGTTATTATGAGAGAGGGAAACATGGTTTTATGTATCTCAACAATATTAAGTTTCCCCTCTTTCTGTTGAAATTTTTGAAGCTATACTTGTTTTCTTGAGTCTTGGAAGTTATTACTTCAGTAATGACCTCTCCTTATCTTTTTTTATTTGCTTTTTGTGCCAAGAATAACCTCTAATGAGAGGGAAGTAAGATCTGGGGAGTTGCTTTCCTGAAACAGATTTTTGTACTCCACCGTACAAATTCGTGAGGAATCTCTGTAAGTCGGATTGAGCTGATATTTTATGAATAAATCCTCTAGTATGTTAGATAACTTTCATTAGTTCAACACTTTTTGATTTGAGCAATAGAAGGTCTTCGAAAAAATCGGTTTCTACCTGCTAGTCTGTTTTGACAGATTTCTGCCATTATTTTCATTTGCTTCTTATTGATTCCTTTTTGAGTTCTCTTTTGGGGAATTGAGCCTTTTGAAGGAGTTTCTACAGTAGCATGTGTTTTTAGTGAAATTTTTTGCTGTTCCAAAGCTAAGCCTAAGGGTCTATTATCTTTTGAATACACTAATGTTGCTAATGAAGAATCGTGTGAAGTTTTGTATGAAAGAAAATTTGCAGGTGTAGAGAAAGAATGATGTAATGAGATGAAGAATGGATAAAAGATCAAGCTTGGGGATGCCTCCCCGGTGTCACCCCAAGAAATATCCAAGAGGTACAAGCGTCAAAGCTTGGGGATGCCCAAGGCATCCCCTTCTTCATATATAAAAATCTCAGATCTTTCTAAACACTTCGTTTTTATTGTTTCATGCATTGTTGTGTTGTTCTTGGAGCGTCTTAGTTTTTGGTTTTGGTTTTAGTTTGCTTAGTTTGCTTGAGTGAGTTGGTTGGTTACACCACACTTATTTTGGAGAGAGACACACTCTGTTTTCATTGACTAGAACACTCTAGTTTTCATTCTTATTATTTTGTGAGTGTTCACTTTTGCTAGCACTGCGTCCAGCCTTAGTTTTCTTGTGCTTTTAGATTAGAATTTTTTAGTTCTTCTTTGTGGATTGGTGAGACAAGCTCATTGATCTTTGTTGATTATTATCTTTGTGAGTTGTTTCAAATAAGTTGTTTGGTGTTGAAAAGAGTAGAAAGCTTCATGCTTATAGTGGTACAAAAGAGAGCTTGTTTTGACTATGGCTTAGACTTTATCATGTCATGCTAGATCTTGTTTTGACCTTATGCTTAGTGATTATTGCTGTAACATGAATTGTTCCAAACAATTAGGATTGCTTAATGTGCCTTGAAGGAATCATGCGTTGTTTTAGCATACAAAAGCATAGTATTGTGGTATTATCCTTTGATGCTTGATGGTGCTGGTTAGCACTTCGTTGGAAACCCCAAGAGTAAGGTGTGATAAGCACAGCAGCAAGTATTCCCTCAGTAGAGACTGAGGTTATCGAAAAAGAAGGAGGAAGGAAACGTCACACAGGTGTTGCAAGCAACGCGGAGACCTGCACAACACAAACTCAAGACTTTGCCCCAACGAATCAGTGAGATTGTCAAACTCACCGGTTTGCTGTAACAAAGGACTAAACGTACCGTGTGGAAGGTAATGGTTTGCAACAAGTAAACAAGTAACAGTGAAAGATGTATCAATGGTAAAGATTGGACTGGGGTCCATAATTCACTAGAGGTGCTCTCCTTAGATAAACAACATGGCATGAAGGGTAAACAAATTACAACAGGGCAATTGATAGAAACTGAGCAAGGCATAACAATGCAATTACTAGTCAGAAAGATCCTATGAGATTCGATTGGGCAATACAACAAGATACATAGACCGCCATCCAACTGCATCTATGACTAGAAGTCCACTTTTAGGTTATCATCCGAACCCCCTCCAGTATTAAGTTGCAAGCAACACACAACTGCTTTAAGCAAAGTGTGTAAGGTAAATACTCCACATGTTCCATGAACAAGAGACCGCTGTTTTCTCCCTAGTGGCAACAACACATCTACAACCGAAGAGATTTCTGTCACTTCCCTTGGAAACTAGAGGCATGAACCCACTATCGAGCATAAATACCCCCTCTTGGAGTCACTAGCATCTACTTGGCCAAGATAGCTACTAACAACGGAGAGCATGCAAGATCACAAACAACATAGACATGATAGAATCATAAAGACAAAACCATTAATAAAACCAACATAATAATCTCAATACCCATCGGATCCCCGCAAACACAACATCCATGATTACAAATAGATTAGATCTTGATCATGAACGGAGCTCACAAGATCACAAAAAACATAGACATGATAGAATCATAAAGAAAAAACAACATCATGAACGGAGCTCACAAGATCATGAACGGAGCTCGCAAGATCACAAACAACATAGACATGATAGAATCATAAAGACAAAACCATTAATCAAACCAACATAATAATCCCAATACCCATCGGATCCCCGCAAACACAACATCCATGATTACAAATAGATTAGATCTTGATCATGAACGGAGCTCACAAGATCTATACATGAAAGCACAAAGGAGGAGATACAACCATCTAGCTACCACATGGACCCATAGTCCAAGGTGGAACTACTCACGCATCATACCGGAGAGAAGGCCTCCGAGATGATCTCCCCTCCAACAGGGTGCCAAGAAGAACTTCAGATCCCCCGGATCTAGGGATGATGGTGGCGGCGGATATAGACGGTTTCGTGGAGATTTGATCGGGTGCCTAGGGTTTCTGCATCGGGGGCTTCTTATAGGCGAAGGGGGAGGCCGAGGCGGCGTCCAGGGGCCCCACACCCCTCACAGGCGCGGGGCAGGGCCCACCCGCGCCTAGGGTGGGTCTGGCCGCCCTGGCCGGCCTTTCCGGCTCCCCTCTAGACTTCTTGTTCCCCACGGAAAGTAATTGACTTTGATGTTTGTCCCGTCCAATTCCGAGAATATTTCTTTACTAACTTTTCTGAAACCAAAAACAGCAGAAAACAGGCATCTGACACTGTTGCAACTTGTTAGTAGGTTAGTACCAGAAAACATGTAAAAAACGCCTCAAAGTGTAGACAAGCAAAGCAAAGTAGATACTAAACAAGCATGGAGCATCAAAAATTATAGATATGTTTCTGACGTATCAACATCCCCAAGCTTAACTCCTGCTCGTCCTCGAGTAGGTAAGTGATAAAAAGAATAATTTTTGAGGTGACATGAACCCTCACAATAAAGATCCAACCATTTGCAAGCATTGAAAGCTGGGATCAAAGAACTCTAAACATGTGCATGAAAGATGGAGTTCTAACAATAGTACATAGTAACTATGCATGCAACATGACAAGCTACAAACAAAGATCATGAATAGCATGCATTGAAAAAGTTTGTTTGTTTCACATACAGAAAACATAGCATAGTGGCAATCAGCTTGTCCCTCATAGAGTAGCAATATAGATGCATAGGACACCTTCAAAGTTCACAAGGGTGACTAGAAACAAATAGTACAAGAACAAGTAATATCACAATATGCATTAATCAATAAGCTTTGGAACACTGCACACAAAATGACAACTATGCCCTCTTAATGGTGCCTAAAGGTAGAAGGTGGAGACTCAATAATGGTGAAAGAAAGGCCTTTTTGTAAAAGAAGCATGGATTACAAGTTTCAAAAAGAGCTTCCAAAAATTATGGTACTTGTTAGCTTTCAGCCCTCATTGCCCCTATCATAAGCATCTTGAAGTGGTTAAGGTTAAAGTGGCAAAGATGGAGTATATGCTTGACGAAGTATAAGTTGGCAATCTCAAGTCCCTTTAATATGAGGGCCACACCTCATGCATACTCAACTTTGGGTCCAGGTAAGTTCTTGTCATTGTAAGTATTTGCATATCATTGAGAACCATAACGGGTACCCCTTGCACATGGTACAGGACCTTTCCCATAACCAAAATGACAAGGCAAGCAGACAATGAGCATCTCAGCAATCTTTTTATTTACCATATGCATAGCTTTTTATTGAGGATGCTTCATAGATAGCTCATTATGGTGATGCTGCAAGTTTCCACCATGATTAGGCATGTCTTAGGCTAGCGGCCCAGGCGTTTCTCTAACACATGATACAAACTCCATGGACTTACAAGTTCCCTCTTTATTTCACACCGGTGACATCCATAGACAAAAGAGCATGATATCAACTGAGTACAAAGTACAAGTGCAACGTTGCAAACGTTCCCCGTGACAACACGGTTTTGTTAATTCCAACGTATAAGTGCAAGCATATACACCAAAGTTGTCACAATGGTTCAAGTTTATTAGGGGCAAAGAATATAAAGTGTGCCATCAAGTTCGTGTGGCCTTTAATCATTAAGTTTTCACATAACAAAATAGTTTTTAATTGGAAGATAGTTGAAAACAAGAATATAATTGGAATGGTGTAACACACCATGCATAGGAGTTTATAGTGGACACTTTTGGAATAACTTGGTTTCTTGGGAGTTGGAGGCATGAGTAGAACTCACTCATATAAGTGGAGGCTAGCAAAAGACTGGGAGCAACCAACTAAGAGAGCATAATGGCCACAATCATGCAGTGCAACAAAGCATACTAATCAAAGCAAAGAGTGGTACTACAAGTCAAGGACTAAATGATCATAGATGCTAATGGTGACTTGTCATAGTCATAACATGGTGTGAGCATGTGCCAAGTCAACCCAAGCAAAGCATCAAAGGAGAATACCACAATACTATGCTTTTGCATGCTAAAACAACGCATAATTTCTTCAAGGCACACTAAGCAATCCCAATTGTTTGGAACAATACATGCTACAACAATAATCACTAAGCATAATGCTAAAACAACACCTAGCATGTCATGCTAAAGTCTAAGTCACAGTCAATGCAAGCTCCTCTTGCACTTCAAGCAAGAACTTACTACTCCTTTCCAAACACCAAGCAAACTTATTTGCAAAACAACACAGCGAGAACAGGGGTCCAAACTACTTTATTCAAGCAAACTAAACAACCTAAGCAAAGCAAACTAAAACTAAGACGCTCCAAGAACAACACAACTGTGCATGAAACAATAAAAACGAAGTGTCTAGACATACCTGAGCTTTTTATTGATGAAGAAGGGGATGCCTTGGGCATCCCCAAGCTTTGACGCTTGTACCTCTTGGATATTTCTTGGGGTGACACCATGGTGGCATCCCCAAGCTTGAGCTTTTTTCCATTCTTCATCTCATTGCATCATTCTCTCTTTACACCTAAAAATTTTCCTTCATACAAAACTTCACACAATCTTCATTAGCAACATTAGTGTATTCAAAAGATATTAGACCTCTGGCAAAGCTTTGGAACAACAAGTATTTTCACTAAAAACACAAGCTACTATAGTAAATCCTTCAAAAAGCTCAATTCACCTAAAGAGAACTCAAAAAGAAATCAATAAGAAGCAAATGCAAATAATGGCAGAAATCTGTTAAAACAGACCATCAGGTAGAAACCGATTTTTTCGAACACCTTCTGTTGCTCAAATAAAAAATTGTTGAACTAACGAACGTTATCTAACATACTGGGGGATTTATTCGTAAATTTTGAGCTCAATCCGAGTTACATAGACTCCTCATGAATTTTTTTGGTGGAGGACAGAAATCTGTTTCGGGACAACAACTCTCTAAATCTTACTTCCCTCTCATTAGAGGTCATTCTTGGCACAAAAAGTAAATAAAAAGGATAAGAAGAGGTCATTACCAAAGTAATAACTTCCAAGATTCAAGGAAACTCCCGGGTTATGTCGCAACAAGTACTTTTCTTTAACGCCTTTAAGTTAGGCTTGATAGCTTGAGAAGATGCTCACATAAGAATTATGAATTGAAGTCAAAGAGAGCATCAAGAAGCAAATTCCAAACACATTTAAGTCTAACCCACTTCCTATGCATAGGAACCTTGTATGCAAATAAATTCACAAAGAACAAAGTGTCAGGCATAAGAAGATGAAACAAGAGCAACTTCAAAACTTTCAGCACATAGAGAGGTGTTTCACTACCATGAAAACTTTTACAACCATACTTTCCTCTCTCATAATAATTTTCAGTAGCATCATGAATAAACTCAATAATATAGCTATCACATAAAGCATGCTTTTCATGATCTACAAACACATAATTTCTATCAAGCTAAAAAACAGTGGGATTAAAACCTCCACAGGTTTTATCCAAAGTAGATATTTTAAAAGGATCCACAGGAACATAACATTCATCCTCCTTTGGTAAGCATGGGGGACAATCAAATAATGTAAGGCATAGAGAGTTACTCACATTAGAAGGTAGGCATGGGTAGATCCATTCTTCCTCCTTTGTTCATCACTCTCCCCCTCCTTTTCATCTAGTGAGCTTCCAGTTTCAACAATTTCTTCTTCCATAGGCTCCTGCAAGGCATTAGTCTCTTCCATTTGTTGAAAACGCTATTAAAATATTCAAGAATATAGACATTTTCTTCCTTGTAATTATCAAAGCAAAATTTGAGTATCTCATAAACCTCATCATCATAAGGTGCATCATCAGTTTTTTCAAGCAAACTGGCATGTTCAAATGCACCCTTGAAAGCAATAAATTCTTCAATTTGTTCCACATCATAAAATTCATAATTTCCTTTAACATAAGAAGATATGGTAACATTATCATTATACTCACATTGAAAAGAAAGGTGTTTATACCTCCTACAGCAACAAGATTTATCAAAGCAATAAGTAACATTATAAGTAGAGCACACGTCTCTAGCAATAGTATTCAACTTATCAATTTGTTTCCATAAGTGTTTCCCTTTTTGTGACAAATGGTGTTCCTTATAATAATACTTTTGTTCTTCCGTGAACCCACCTTGCCAATAAGCACTAGTTTCAAAGAGATCATCCATCGATAGAAAGCATGACCAAGCAAGGCAACAATAGACCATCAACTAGAGCAGGAACTAATTTTTTTTGTGTTTTTGAATAAAGCAACCAAACCAAACTAGACTAATTTTTTGGGTTTTTTTTGGAAAGAGGCAAACAAAATCAAGCAAAAGAAACAAAGCAAACTAAAAAAAAGTAAAGAGAAAGGAAGTGAAGGACTCCCCTTGTGAAGACGTCCTTAGCCTCCCCGGTAATGGCGCCAGAAAACTCGTTGATGGTGCTGGTTAGCACTTCGTTGGAAACCCCAAGAGCAAGGTGTGATGAGCACAATAGCAAGTCTTCCGTCAGTAGAGACTGAGGTTATCGAACCAGAAGGAGGAAGGAAACGTCACACAGGTGTTGCAAATAACACGGAGACCTGCACAACACAAACTCAAGACTTTGCCCCAACGAATTAGTGAGGTTGTCAAGCTCACCGGTTTGCTGTAACAAAGGATTAAACATACCGTGTGGATGGTAATGGTTTGCAGCAAGTAAACAAGTAACAGTGGAAGATGTATCAATGGTAAAGATTGGACCGGGGTCCATAGTTCACTAGAGGTGCTCTCCTTAGATAAATAACATGGCATAAAGGGTAAACAAATTACAGCAGGGCAATTGACAGGAACTGAGCAAGGTATAACAATGCAATTACTAGTCTGAAAGATCCTATGAGATTTGATTGGGCAATACAACAAAATACATAGACCGCCATCCAACTGCATCTATGACTAGAAGTCCACCTTCAGGTTATCATCCAAACTCCCTCCAGTATTAAGTTGTGAGCAACAAACAACTACTTTAAGCAAAGTGTGTAAGGTAAATAGTCAACATGTTCCATGAACAAGAGACCGTTGTTTTCTTCCTAGTGGCAACATCACATCTACAACCGAAGATATTTCTGTCACTTCCCTTGGAAACTAGAGGCATGAACCCACTATCGATCATAAATACCCCCTCTTGGAGTCACTAGCAACTACTTGGCCAAGATAGCTACTAACAACGGAGAGCATGCAAGATCACAAACAACACAGACATGATAGAATCATAAATACAAAACCATTAATCAAACCAACATAATAATCTCAATATCCATTGGAACCCCGCAAACACAACATGCATGATTACAAATAAATTAGATCTTGATCATGAACGGAGCTCACAAGATCTATACATGAAAGCATAAAGGAGGAGATACAACCATCTAGCTACTACATGGACCCATAGTCCAAGGTGGAACTACTCACGCATCATACCGGAGAGAAGGCCTCCAGGATGATCTCCCTCCGGCAGGGTGCCGGGAAGAACTTCAGATCCCCTCGATCTAGGGACGATGGTGGCGGCGGCTACAGACGGTTTTGTGGAGATTTGATCGGGTGCCTAGGGTTTCTGTATCAGGGGATTCTTATAGGCGGAGGGGGAGGCCGAGGCGGCGGACAGGGGCCCCACACCCCTTCCAGGCACGGGGCAGGGCCCACCCATGCCTAGGGTGGGTCTGGCCGCCCTGGACGGCCTCTCCGGATCCCCTCTGGACTTCTTGTTCCCCACGGAAAGTAATTGACTTTGACGTTTGTCCCGTACAATTCCGAGAATATTTCTTTTAATAACTTTTCTGAAACCAAAAACAGCAGAAAACAGACATCTGGCACTGTTGCAACTTGTTAGTAGGTTAGTAACAGAAAACATGTAAAAAGCACCTCAAAGTGTAGACAAGTAGAGCAAAGTAGATACTAAATAAGCATGGAGCATCAAAAATTATAGATACGTTTCCGACGTATCAATGCTTTGTTTGGGTTGACTTGGCACATGATCACACCATGTTATGACTATGAATAAGTCACCATAGCCTCTATGATCATTTAGTCCTTGACTTGTAGTACCACTCTATGCTTTGATTAGTAATGTTTTGTTGCTCTGCATGATTATGGCCATTATTGCTATCTTAGTTGGTGGCTCCCAGTCTTTTGCTAGCCTCCACTTGTATGAGTAAGATCTACTCATGCTTCCAACTCCCAAGAAACCAAGTTATTCCAAAGTGTCCACTATAAATTCCTATGCATGGTGTGTTAAACACACCATTTGAAGTATATTCTTGTTTTCAGCTATCTTCCAATTAAAAAGTATTTTGTTATGTGAAAACTTAGTGATTAAAGCCCTCACAAACTTGATGGCACACTTTATATTCTTTGCCCCTAATAAACTTGAACCATTGTGTCATCTATGTTGTATATGCTTGTAGTTATACGTTGGAATTAGCAGAACCGTGCTGTCATGGGGAACGTTTTCAACATTGCACTTGTACTTTGTACTCAGTTGATATCATGATCTTTTGTCTATGGATGTCATAGTGTGAAATAAAGAGGTAACTTGTAAGTCCATGGAGTATGTATTTTGTGTTAGAGAAACGCCTGGGCCGCTAGCCTAAGCCATGCCTAATCATGGTGGAAACTTGCAGCATCACCATAGTGAGCTATCTATGAAGCATCCTCAATAAAAATCTATGCATATAGTAAATAAAAAGATCGCTGAGATGCTCATTGTCTGCTTGCCTTGTCATTTTGGTTATGGGATAGCTCCTATACCATGTGCAAGGGGTACCCTGTTGGCGGTTCTCTATGATATGCATATACTTACAATGACAAGAACTTACAGGAGACTAAAGTTGAGTAGCATGAGGTGTGGCCCTCGTATTCAAGGGACTTGAGATTGCCAACTTATACTTCGTCAAGCATATACTCCATCTTTGTTCACTTTAACCTTAACCACTTAAATATGCTTATGATAGGGGCAATGAGGGCTGCAAGCTAACAAGTACCATAATTTTTGGAAGCTCTTTTTGAAACTTGTAATCCATGCTTCCTTTACAAAAAGGCCTTTCTTCCACCATTATTGAGTCTCCACCTTCTACCTTTAGGCACCACTAAGAGGGCATAGTTGTCATTCTGTGTGCAGTGTTCCAAAGCTTATTGATTGATTCATATTGTGATATTACTTTTTCTTGTACTATTTGTTTCTAGTCACTCTTGTGAACTTTGAAGGTGTTCTATGCATCTATATTGCTACTCTATGAGGGACAAGCTGATTGCCACTATGCTATATTTTCTGTATGTGAAACAAACAAACTTTTTCAATGCATGCTATTCATGATCTTTGTTTGTAGCTTGTCATGTTGCATGCATAGTTACTATGTCCTATTGTTAGAACTCCATCTTTCATGCACATGTTTAGAGTTCTTTGATCCCAGCCTTCAATGCTTGCAAATGGTTTGATCTTGGTTTTGATGGTGCATGTCACCTAAAAAATTATTCTTTTTATCACTTACCTACTCGAGGACGAGCAGGAGTTAAGCTTGGGGATGCTTGATACGTGGGAAACGTATCGATAATTTTTGATGCTCCATGCTTGTTTAGTATCTACTTTGCTTTGCTTTGTCTACACTTTAAGGTGTTTTTATATCTTTTCTGGAACTAACCTACTGACAAGATGCCACAGTGTCAGTTGCCTATTTTCTGCTATTTTTAGTTTCATAAAGCTAAAAAATGAATATTCTCGGAATTGGACGGGACAAAAGCCAAAGTTCATATTTTTCCCTGAGCGATACAGAAAATCGAAGACGAGACAGAGGAGGACACCAAGGTGGCCACACCCTAGGTGGGCGCCGACCCTCCCTTGGCCGCGCCCACAGTGGGTGTGGGCCCCCTGGACCTCCATCGACCTTGCCTCCTTCGCCTATAAGAAGCCCCCGACTCAGAAACCCTACATCATCGACCAAAAAGCCACGAAAAGTTCCGCAGTGCCGCCGCCACCAAAGGGGAGATTCGGGGGACATAAAGTCTCTGTTCTGACACCCTGCCGGGACGGGGAAGTGCCCCCGGAACCATCTCCATCAATCTCCATCGCCATCTTCATCACCGTTGCTGATTCCCATGATGAGGAGGGAGTAGTTCTTCCTCGAGGCTAAGGGCTCTACCGGTAGCTATGTGTTCGTCTCTCAACCTCTATGCATGATCATATTGTGATCATGAGCTTTGTAATCAAGTAGATCTACCTTGCTACTCAAGCACTTCAATAGATCTCTGCTCTCCCCATATGTGTGAAAGTGACAGCGTGCATGCCATGGTGGCACTTAGGTTTGAGTCTACATAAATACTCTTTGTGCTTTAATAGATCTATGCTTTTCCCCACGTGTGTGAAAGTGACAACGTGCATACCGTGTGTGGCACTTTGGCTAGATTGAATATTTGTTATGAGTTATATTTGAAGTTGGATGTCTCTATGAAATTGTGGTGTTTGTTGGAACCATCTAGCGCTCAAGGTGACAGTATGGGGTTATCTAGATTGGGGAAGGTGGACTTTGAGGAGTGCTGTTATAGCCCTACCGATGATTAGAGTGTCCAACCGGAGAGTAGTTAAGAGTAGTATCATGAAGAGATGATATTTATATGAGAGAGTGTTCACTAGTGAAAGTATGATCCCTAGGCCTTGTTTCTAAATATTGAAACACCGTTTGCATCTAGATCTGTTGCATATTTGCTTGCTTTAGTCTTTACCTCACCGTCAAGCTATTTTCCGCACTACTTACTTGTATTTCACTATCTCGTCGCCGAACTAGTGCACCTATACACCTGACAAGTGTATTGGGTGTGTTGGGGACACAAGAGACTTCTTGTATCTTGATTGCAGGATTGCTTGAGAGGGAATACCTTTGAACACTTCCTCCCTGAGTTCGATAAACCTTGAGTAATCCACTTAAGGGAAACTTGCTACTGTTCTACAAACCTCTGCACTTGGAGGCCCAACAACTGTCTACAAGAATAGAAGTGCGTAGACATCAGTTCCCGGCCGATAGCCTAGAATCTATGGGCTGGGACGTCATCGTTATGCTTCAGGAGTCTTAGGCCATTTGATAAGTTTGCTATACTTAATAGCATAATTTGACTTCTGTTGTTTTATGTTTGTGGTCAGTGCCTCTGCTTGTAACAATTTGGTTCTTTGCTCAGTTATGATCTTGCTGTAAGAATATTTTTGTGTCGTAGGGTCACTATTGTGTTACCGATTCTCTCATTGGATATCCTCGAGCTCTAGGTTAGGCTTATGTCAGATGTAGGTCTGGGATTTGTCTAACCCTGATCCCAGGGGTGTCACAGTTTTTGGTATCAGAGCAGTACCGACCATAGGAAAACCTTGGTATTGGTCTATGTTGAGTCTAGTGTTTGTGAAAACTATTTCAATGATGAAAATTATTTGCAAAAACTCTAGTATGTTTCTTTTACTCCTTACCTAGTATCGCTCTAACTCTGAGATCTTAACGTGTGTTGATTTGGAAAAGTTTTGGTATCTCTTCTAGTCTTTCAAAGCTTAGGTGCCTTCTGGGCATGTCGTTTCTTAACCAGTTGACCTAGTGTTGAGTTCTTTAGAGTTTGTATGTGTTGTGAATTCCTTGTTCCCTTTGCTCTACTTCAGCTGAGAGATTCCTTTTCATCTTATCTCTCTGTTTTATGGTACTTACAAAAATAATGTTGCCATGATGTTCTGATCCAGGCTTCGAGGTTTCCTTTCGCCTTGTGTGCATCCTTTCTGTTTGTTTGGGTGCTTTAGAAGTCGTTTATTATTTTGGAAGCTACCTCATGATTACTACCTTGTAGTGTACCATGTGTCACGCAAGTAGTAGTTACTTATTTCTCGGGTTTTAACCCTTGGATTTGAACTGAAGGTCCCGAATTGTGCTGAATTCTAGTGTTTTGGATCTGGTACATGAAGCTGATCTTTAAACCAAGATCCATTATGTTGACCCATGTTGTAAATGTTCATACATTACCTCACGATGGCCACTACCTTTACTCTAGCCTTCAAGCTTGTGGTTATTGTCGCGATTGAATTGTGACAACTAAGGACTTTCACTACCACATGCTATGGCAGATGTTCTTTAAAGGAACCAAATAGATCACAACAAGAGTGCTCCTCGTGAGTATCGCATCGATACTCGTGACTCTGCGACACCTTACCTTTTCTATGCATTGGTTTTTAGAAGATTGATAATCTATGCACCCACATCTCGAGATTCTATCCTGAGCATGTTCCTTTCCCCTTGTTGTTTTCCAACCTTTGTTTACCAGTTGGTAACCAACTAGTAATGTGCATTGGTGTCTTCCAATCCAAGATACTCTTGTGGTCCGTCATGACAAACCATTACAGAATGTCTAGGAGAAACGAACTCTAGGACATTGTCATTTCTAGGACCAGGTCAAAGTGTTGTAATCCGCATATCAAGAGGCATTGATAGTTTCTGTATGTTCTACCTTAAAGTATCACATCATTCTATACTGAGAGGTTGTGCTGAGATTCATGACCTTCTTAATGAAGCGATACTCCCACACATCTCTACCCACTCTTCCTCTGCGTTGTTTATGCCCATGAATGATGCGTGTGCGTAATGATGTGGCCATATGATATTCTTAGCAATTATTATTGTTTTGAAACCTAAGGACATTTGAGTCATTCTTAGCATGATTGGTTAATCCTATCACTAAGTGAAGGATGATCGTGCTACCACGTCCGTTATTTTGGTACACTCTCTATAGTCAAAGAGTTAGCTAGGCTCATGCCGAAGCTCTAAGACTATGTCTTCTTGCCTTATCAAGCAAGTTCCTTCTTGAACTAAGTGACATATTGATGGTTCATTGTATTCTAGAAATCTACTAGAATTATCGCCATGTTGCCACATGACCGTGTTGTCAAGTTCTTGAGAAAGTAAGTTCTCCGAACTTCTATTTTCTCCAAGGATTCGGACTGGATACCCCTAAACTAGTTGGTTGAGCTTAAGAAACAACTTGGAGAGTTGTAAGACAAAAGTTCTATCCGACTTTGTTCCTTCGTAAAGGGATGTCTAATTTAGTTTGTGTTGAAGAAAGATATATTTACTTTGTGGATATGTTATCTTCCCCGCCTTTGATTTGATTTGGGTTATTGTCAAATCAAAATCAGTTCCAAGGACTATCTTGATGGTGTTTCTACTTGTGATGTTTCACTTCAGTACATCTTCATGTCCTTAGGCCTGACCAGTATTTTTGCTTTGTTTATACGACATATGAGTCCATCTTCTTGGAGTATTTTGATAAGTCTGTTGTTAAGCCCATCGATGACATCCTTATTTACCCCATGGAAGAATAGATTCATATGTAACATTTGGCATTAAAGTTGGAAACTTTGGAGAGCTATCTTTGAGTCATCTCGAAGTATATGTTCTGGATGTCAGAAGTAACCTTCTCTGGTTCACATGCAAATGTTGAAAGTTATCACCATGGAGTCAAGAAGAGTTATCTTTATTCCTTTAAGGACACATGTGTGTTTTGTTGCAAGTACTTATGTGTGTGCAACCGTCCTTCGACAAGTTGCTAATACATGGGTCAAGCAACCTAGCTCATTCTTTTGGAGCTTAACACTGTAGTCCATATCTTGAGAATCTAGTGACTTTACCTTTATGGTAAATGTTGCAAACTTTCTATTCGGACATGCTGAGTCTGAAGTATCATCTCACTTAACCAAATATGAATTTCAAGTAGATATGATGGTTGGTGTTCCTCAAGGTTTTGACATAGGTCTCTTTGTAAATCTGGCAAGATTGATGTAATGGTTGACACACTTAGCTAGAAAATACTTTTGCCATATTCCCTTAAATCAGCAGTAACAACCACTCTTCACGAGGCTTCTTCTATGATTTACTATAGGAGTTATGCTCATGGTTTACTTTGTCTCCGAAGTTCGATCTTTACTTGATTATTGATTGAAGACTTGTCAAAAATCTGATATTAGTGTCTCAAACATCAAGGAGAACATTTAAAGTAGAGTTGCTAAATGTCTCTCGGTTGATTCTCTAGACCCTTTATGTTGGCAAGCGTATGGTTATGCCAAGTAATTAAGGTCTGAGAATGAAGTTTCTTTCTTCTCGTGTCATCAGGAATCTTCTTATTTAATCATCCTAGTGGTGTGAAGTGATATAATGATCTTTGACAAAGGTCTTGATAGTCCTGGATGAATAAAGAGTTTCCTTCATTCCTTAACCATGTTTGAACAATGACTATGATTCTTGTAATCAAAAGGTTCTCTTATTGCATGTTCATTGTGACTTATGAGTCCTCTCCACAAAAAAACCTTCTGTCTTGGCCATTTGTTGAATGAAAGAGTGATCCTTCTTATTCAAAAGTAGTTCAATAGTTTGGTTTTGTTGATCCATATCTCTACAACCTGAAAGATCTGCTTAAGTTGTTCAGTAGAGGTTCATATCTCCAAGTCTGTGGTCATGTTCTCTCTATTGGATGCCTTCTTTCTCAGAATTTTAAACTCTTCTATAGCTCCATGGTCTCAATCCTTATGAAGACCATCTATCCAACAACTTGAAACCTTCTCCTCTTGTTTTCTCCTTTACCTTGACGTGTTTCATGTTCTTCATCTTAGAGTTGTTTCTAAACACTCCATCCATGAGTTGACCATGAGATACTCAGTGTGTTGTTTAGAGTGTTTCCCTCTTATCCTTAGTATAACCTTGTTTCTTTCTCTCCCTGTCTTCCTTCCTACCTTAGGAATCTTGGGTCGAGATTTCGTAAGGGGGATAAAGATGTAACACCCTTGTTTTAGGTAAATATCAATTAGGGTTTGTTTGTGCATTCGTGAGCATCATCTCTTAAAAATGCATGCAAAGAACATTAATGAAACACCCTAAACCCTAATCCTCTATCTCTATACAAAAACCTATTCAAATGGTTTTTGTATTTTGAATCACCAAAAAAATATGGAGCCCAAATGGACTAAAAGAGCTCCACAATATTTTATAAACTTTATTAAAGCCTCTGGTATTTGAAAGTATTCAAAACAGATTTCAAAATGAAATACAAAAGAGAAAAAGGTGTTTCAGGGAAAAAAATAGAGCCAACATCAAACCAGGCCAGCCCATTCCTTTCTCTCCCCTTCTCTGCCGCCCTGCGCAACGAACCGCAGCCTAGCAAGAGCCCAACTAGTACAAAGCCCACTTACACCTTCGTTGTCCTCTTCCTCCTGGAGCCAATCAGGTGCGTGGACACGCCAACACAGTCCATCGCCCCGTCGATGTGATTCGCACCGCCGCTGAGGTTGCCTCGCAAGGATAAGAGCGCCACGAGGACCGCCGTGTGGATATCTCTCTCCTCATACCCATCTCACTCTCTCTAGTTCCCTCCCGTGGTTTTCCCCTTCTCAGCCGAAACCCTAGCTCGCCAGACTTCGTCTTTCCCCGCCATCCCCGACCATCCCACGTTTAGCTGAGGCCACCATTGGAACCGCCCCATCGTGTAGATCCTCTCCACAAGAGAAATTGCCACTGCTCGGCTGTAATCGAGCGCACCGTCGTCGTCTTCCCCGACTCTGGCCCTTGCTCGTTGTATTCAATTGTTGCCGTTTTCGGCCGTACCCCGCCTTGCTCACCGTGTCCCGAGCATCATGGCGAGCTTCTACTTCTCCTAGAGCCCTCCTCTTCCTTCCTCCTTTCCTGGTTTGAGCCCACGCCGTGCAACCTTTTTCGCCGCCGCCGGTCGCCGCCGTGCTCCTGTTCTGGTGACCATTTTTCTTTGGCGCCACCACTGTTTGGCTCGCCTCAATCCCCTCTTTCCAACGACCCCACTGGCGCATCACCACGAGCTCCCTATCGACAGATCGATCAACGATCTGAGGAATCATCCTCCGGTAACATTAGCGTGACGTCGTGATGACGCGGTAAACCTTTTCTTTTTAGTTTAAATCTTTTATGTAATCATTTTCTGGAAATATAAATAACCTCTATGGGCCTTGCTTGTCAGAATTTTGATAATTTCCATAATTACTTTTTGAAAAGAATAAAAACCTGACATGTGGGACCAAGTGAATAAATATTTAATATATTCCAAAAGTGTTTTATAATTTCCTAAAATGATTTAAAATGGATTAAAATTGGGGAAATCATAACTAATTCATTTTAAATCAGAAAAATATCTATAATATATCAAAATATTCAGAATAATGAGATCTATCTTATAGCACGGAAAGCATGCATTTATAAGCAACTTTCATTACAAGTTTAACTAGAAGAAAAAATAAACCCCCACAAACTGATTCCGAGGGTTTTCATGTTCTAGGGTTTGCACCCCTCAGACCCTGTTTAAAATGGTCGAGCATGCCCTAGGGTTATATATCAATGCTATTTAACTTGTCATGTCATCATACTTGCTTGAGCATTGCATCGATGCCATGCGTTGATTGTTTCCCTTTCTTTCCGGTGTTTGGTTCTTCCTGATAGAACACAATATCGAGATCGATATCAAAGACCGAGATCAACAGTGTCGAAGCTCGAAGACCAATACTTGACCAACTATAACCAAGTCAAGTACCAGATGTCCGAAGCTATGCTTTCTGGTTATCAACAGTCAAAGGCAAGCAGAGCCTCACCATGATATAATCCTATAATTTCGAAAGAATTTCAATTTCTGTCATGATGCATACGATTCTACTGTGGTATTTTATCGATAGATAGAGTATCCTATCTATTGCATTGCTCCCTTTGAGCTTATATTACATGATCCACTGATCCTAGCATAACTAGGTTTGGCTTGTGTGCACTGCTAGAGCTTATATATGTGTCCTGCTTAGACATACTTAGCTTTTGAGTCTGGTTCATCCAGATGATATATCAGATGCAGATAATCTAGTATGACATGAGAATGAGATATACTGATAAGGTGAGATCAGCGGTAAAGGTTAAACATGCTAAGGCTTGTATGGGAGGCCATAGTGGGATGTGGTTTTTGTAGTCCCATGCTCGCTAACCCTAGGAACCGGAAGTTCTTGCCTCTTGAACCAAGATGAGCGTACAACCACACGAAACCCCTCGATTGAATAACTTTCCTAGTAGATTCCATGGGTCACATAGTTCGGGTGTTCCATTCGACATATGAATTTTGGTTGTTCTCGAAGGTGGTGAAGGAGGTGCATTCATACTAGGTAGGGAAGCATGGACCGGGTTGCTTAGGGTTGACGGCGCCCCTGGTAAACCAACCTCGCCTCACATCTCCAGGGACTGTCTTAGGGATTTGACCCGTTATGGCGGAACCATCCTTAGGGCGTGACTCATGGTCTCGGCAAAATCAAGGTAAAGGTCATGTCCAACCACCCTCTGTCGGCCTTTCAAGGAAGAGGCTATTACTAGTGGCATTAAGAGTCGGTTGGTATGTATGGGTAAAGTTATATACCCCTGCAGGGTAATAATCTTTTCAAAAAGCCGTGTTCACGATTATGGACGACTTGGGAACGTATGTGAGATCATAGAGAACATGAACCTAATCATAAAACTTGGCAGATCAACGTGTGCTTAAGAATGCTTCCTCATGGGTACAAGGGGGTGATTCTAGCTGTAAGAATATTTTTATGTCGTAGGGTCACTGTTGTGTTACAGATTCTCTCACTAGATATCCTCGAGCTCTAGGTTAGGCTTATGTTAGACAGAGGTCTGAGATTTATCTAACCCTAATCCCAGGGGTGTCACACATCATCTGCGTTTGGGGTACTAAACCATGAACAGGGACTCCTTTACCCCGTACAGAGTGCGTCCTGCTACATGTATATATATCTAGACAGTTGCTTCTTTTCCATATAGTTATCCTCTAGTTTTGCTCCATTTCTGTTGTCAGCTAAAATTTCTTCCACGACGTTGTGTTTCTGGTCTAACAATACTCCTACTCCCTCCGACCTATATTAGTTGACTTAGATTTGTCTAGATTTGGATGAATCTAGACACTATTTAACATATAGGTTTATCCAAATTTTGAAAAATCCAAGTCAACTAATATAGGTCGGAGGGAGTACATAAAAATGAGGTTGTTGTTGTTGGAAATATAAGCAATAATCCATATGATTTAATCCAAATAATAAACTGATAAATCATGATCATACAAAGGGTACTAAAACCAATTATGCAGATCAACAAAGTAGATGAACAGATTACATCTATAGGAGATAAACCTATCACATCTACACCAAACGTTAGAACAAAGAACTCTAGCATAATCCGAAAGAGAGAAATCGAGATCACATACGATGTAGGCTGAATAGTAGCCGCAGCGGTTGTAGCAGCATCGCCCATGTTGAGGTTGTCGAAGAGCTTGCTCACGTCCGGGAAGAAGTCGTCGTTCGGGAACTCGCCGTCGGACGACGTCGTGGTTTGCTAGTAGTCGCGCTTGAGCGCTTCTTAAAAACCTGATCGCCCCTCAACCGTACAGGTTCACGAGAGGTGGGGTTCTGGAGGCCTACTGTCCCGATCTGCGGTGCACGCCGCAAGCCGGGATAGGGAAGACGAAAGCGGCGGCGCAAGGTTCTGGAGGTAGGCGCGTGTGTGGATTGATACGGTGCCGATTAGGTTTAGCCCATACGCTTATATAGTGTAGGTTAGGAAGATCATGGGCTCAGCCCACGTCCGAGTCGGTAACAGCCACGTCCATAAAAACTAGAAACAATTGTAATTAACGCGTCCGTTAATGACTCATAATCAGTTTTCCTAACCAACAAAATAAAGCTCGGCTTGGCGAGATTCCCGCAACCCGCGGCGCGCGCGTTGTGACGAGGCGAGGCGAGGCGAGGCGTGCGGCATCAGAGGAGGAGTGCGCGAGGGATACTCTTCTTGTCACACCTTAGTGAGTGGTGCAACACTCTACTATATAAGGTGGTCCAACTCCCCTTCAACTAGCAATATGGGACTAAACTTTAGCACCACTAGCACAGCCATATGCTGCCATATACAAGTGGGCCAAAGAGAATTTCAGAATTTGTCTAATGGGCCAGCAGCCCAAAACTCATCAAATTCCAACAATCCCCCACAAAGTCTCATTGGCACATCACATTACTTTTCTTCCAGAACATTGTTTTATATACCGGTGTGTAGTGGAGACTGTTAAGTTGAACTTCCATGTTAAACTTCATGCTACGCTAGCTAGCAACTTGAATAGTGGACTATGCCTTGAACTACAAGTTTTCTGCGCGCTAGTTTCACACAAAATCTAGACCGGTACAGGGCTACCGTCGGCTTCCCTGCGGTTTGGAGCTTATGCGTCATACTCCAGGGCCTTTCATGAGTTTACTAGAGAGCATCCAACTCTCACGGACTATGACGTTTGACAGTCAGACTCATATAGGTGTGTTCCTCAAGAGATGTTCTGCAGGACAACATCTCCGCTTATAAAAAGCCACTTGGAACACATTAAGACAAATATCAACCTGCCATGTAGATTAAGAGAGTATTTCATCTTTATGGAGATGTAAATATAATATAGGGATACTCTCCTCTCAGCTGACCAACAGCTTGTCTCCCAACTCTAATTCACGGGATCTCCGATCACATAGAGTGGGTTGCCACTGGGATCAACTCATAGCGTGGGTCTCAAACCCATCTTCCTCGATGCATTATCTATCACATTGCGTGATAAACCCTTCGTGAAAGGATCTACCAGGTTTTTAGATGTTTGGATATAATCCAACGCAATAACTTCGGAGTTTCTCAGTTTCCTGACAGATTTCAACCTCCTCTTCACATGCCTTGATTATTCATTTTATCCTTAGAACTGTTTACTTTGACGATCACCGTTTGATTATCACAGTTCATCGGGATGGAGGGTATTGGTTTTTCAACCACAGGTAAGTCCATCAAGAGCTCACGGAGCCACTCTGCTTCAACAGTGGTTGTGTCTAATGCTGTGAGTTCTGCTTCCATTCTTGACCTTGTTAAGATGGTCTGCTTGCAAGACTTCTAGGAAACAGCGCCACCACCAAGTGTAAACAGATAACCACTTGTGTCCTTAATCTCATCAGCATCAGATATCCAATTTGAATCACTATAACCTTCAAGTACCCGAGGATACCCAGTATAGTGAATACCATAACTCGCAGTGCCTTTCAAATAGCGCAAAACTCTTTCAAGAGCATGCCAATGATCATCTCCAGGATTTGACACAAATCGACTCAGTTTTCTTATAGCAAAGGAGATGTCAGGTCTAGTACCGCTGGCTAAATACATGAGCGAGCCAATGATTTGAGAATATCTCAATTGATCTTTAGCAGTCCTTCGATTCTTTCGAAGTAGCACACTCGGATTATAAGGCGTTGGAGAAGAATTGCAGTCGCTATACCCGAAGCGACTCAATATCTTTTCCACATAGTGAGACTGAAGCAGTGTAATCCCACTATTGTCATCCTTTAGTAGCTTGATGTTTAAAATTACATCAGCCACTCCCAAGTCCTTCATCTCAAAGCAGCGAGATAGGAACTCTTTGACCTCCTCAATAACAGTAAGGTTGGTCCCGAATATCAATATATCATCAACATAGAGACACATAATAACTCCCTCGCCCCCACCATGGCGATAATACACACATTTGTTAGCTTCGTTTACAACAAAGCCTTCAGCAGTTAAAGTTCTTTCAAACTTCTCGTGCCACTGCTTAGGAGCTTGCTTAAGACCATATAAAGACTTCACTAACTTATACACCTTTCCTTCTTGACCATCTACTACAAATCCATCAGGCTGCTCCATATAAATTTCCTCATCTAGCTCTCCATTTAGAAAAGCTGTCTTAACGTCCATTTGATGAACGAGAAGACCGTGTGAGGCAGCCAAAGATAGTAGTACTCGAATAGTGGTCAATCTGGCTACAGGTGAGTAGGTATCTAAGAAGTCTTCACCTTCCTTTTGGGTATAACCCATAGCCACAAGACGTGCCTTGTACTTTTCAATAGTACCATCAGGTCTAAGCTTTTTCTTGAACACCCATTTACATCCTACAGGTTGACACCCATAAGGAAGATCAGTGATTTCCCAAGTATCATTAGCTAAGATGGAGTCCATCTCGCTTCGGACAGCTTCCTTCCAGTAGTCAGCATCTTGAGATGCATAGGCTTCTGAAATAGAAGTGGGCGTATCATCCACAAGGTACACAATGAAATCATCACCAAATGACTTTGCAGTCCTTTGTCTCTTGCTCCTTTTGGGAGCTTCATTGTCATCCTCCACAGGATCATTAGAGTGTTCTATCGGCATAGTGGGTTCAGGAATTAGAGAAAATTCCTGACTAGATGAACTAGTCATCTCCTGATTTGATGAGCTAGACATACCTTTCATAGGAAAGATGTCCTCAAAGAAAATCGCATCATTCGACTCCATAATTGTACCAACATGCATGTCGGATACCTCAAATTTTACTATCAAAAATCTATAGCCAATGCTATGAAAAGCATATCCCAGAAAAACACAATCAACGGTTTTTGGTCCAAGCTTTCGCTTCTCGGGTATTGGAATATTGACTTTCGCCAAACAACCCCAAGTTCGTAAGTAAGAGAGTTTAAGCCTTTTCTTTTCCCATTCCTCAAATGGAGTCATGGTTTTATCCTTTACAGGAACACGGTTTAGGACATGACACGCGGTCATTAGCGCCTTCCCCCACCATTCCTTGGAAAGACCCGATGTATCTAACATGGTGTTAACCAAATCAGTTAGAGTGCGGTTCTTTCTTTCGGCCACCCCATTTGACTAAGGTGAGTAGGGAGGCTTCCTCTCATGTAAAATACCGTGTTCCATACCGAATAAATCAAATTCGTTTGAAAAGTACTCTCCACCACGATCCGACCTTAGCTGCTTGATTTTAAGATCAAGTTGGTTTTCTGCCTCAGCTTTATAGATTTCGAAGTAGTTCAAAGCTTTATCTTTAGATTTCAGGAGATAAACATAGCAGTATCTAGTGGAGTCATCAATCAACGTCATAAAGTATCTTTTTCCACCTTTTGTCAACACACCATTCATTTCACAAAGATCTGAATGTATAAGTTCTAGCGGTGCAAATCTTCTCGGTTCCGCAGCCGTATGAGACTTGCGGGGTTGCTTTGCTTGCACACAAACTTGGCACTTAGAACCTTTGACAGTGGTAAATTTCAGAATTAAACTCATATTGGCTAGCCGCGTCATGCAACCAAAGTTAATATGACAGAGTCGTGAATGCCAAACATTGGACTCATTATCATTGCACACATGATTAATAAATTTAGTATATGAGTCTGACAAAGACAAGCGGAACATACCTCCGCACTCATAACCCTTTCCAACAAATTGTACATATTTAGAAATTACAACTTTATTGGACTCAAAAACCAACTTAAAGCCATCTCGACATAAAAGTGATCCACTGACGAGATTCTTATTGATGGAGGGAACATGCTGCACGTTCTTCAGCTGTACGGTCTTCCCCGAAGTAAATTTCAGATCTACTGTACCAACACCATGAACAGAAGCACGTGAGCCATTTCCCATCAGCACAGAAGAAGTCCTTGAGACCTGATAAGAGGATAACATGGAAATATCAGAACATACATGTGTATTAGCACCCGTGTCTATCCACCAATTAGGAGAATGACATACTGAAAGGATAGTAGGTAAAATACCGTACCCAACATCCTTCATCTCAGTATCGCTAATAACAACATTAGCGGACTTGCCGCTGTTCCCATGTTGACGCTTGTCAAAGCGATTAGGGAAGCTCGGAGCCCAATGATCAGGATCACCACAGACGTGGCAAGAGCCTTTCCTCTTATCATTTTTCTTCTTGAAGTTGGTAGAGTGCGTGGCCTTGTTCTTGCCATCAAACTTTTCCTTTCCTTCAGTTTTGTTCTTATTCTTGAACTTGTGGGATTGGAAGTTTTTCCTCTACACTAAATTGGCAGTAGAACCTCCCTCAAGTCCTCGAGCAGTTTTGTCCTTTGCTCTCACCTTCTCTTCCACATGAAGATACCCAATGAGATCCGTAACGGAAAACTCTTGTCTCTTATGTTTCAGAGAAGTAGCAAAGTTCCTCCACGAAGGAGGAAGCTTGGCAATAATGCCACCAGCCACAAATTTGTCCGATAAGGAACACTTGAACTGCTCAAGTTCTTTGGCAAGTGATTGTATCTCATGAGCTTGCTCAACGACGGAGCACTCATCAACCATCCTATAGTCATAGAATTGCTCCATGACATACAGCTCAGTGCCAGTGTCCGAGACCCCAAACTTGGCCTCGAACGCTTCCCACGCGTCCTTGCCATTATCAAATGACATATATGGATCAATAATGTTGTCCCCAAGAACACTGAACAAATCCGCCATAAACATGGTATCAGCTTTCTTAAAGTTCGCTTCCTGCTCAGCAGAAAGATCTTCTTTAGGCTTGCCAAGAGTGGCGCTATAGTAGTTTAGGTTTTCAAACCAGAGAACTGCTCTCTTGTGCCATCTCTTATAGTGCATGCCATCAAAAGGAGGAAGCCTAGTAGCCGCGGCTACACCAGTGGAATTCAGTTGCCTATAATTAGGTTTTTGGATTGTTGGAAATATAAGCAATAATCCATATGATTTAATCCGAATAATAAACTGATAAATCATGATCATACAAACGGTACTAAAACCAATTATGCAGATCAACAGAGTAGATGAACATATTACATCTATAGGATATAAACCTATCACATCTACACCAAACGCTAGAACAAAGAACTCTAGCATAATCTGAAAGAGAGAAATTGAGATCACATACGATGTAGGCTGAATAGCAGCCGCAGCGGTTGCAGCAGCGTCGCCCATGTTGAGGTTGTCGAAGAGCTCGCTCACGTCCGGGAAGAAGTCATCGTTCGGGAACTCGCCGTCGGGCGACGTCGTGGTTTGCCAGTAGTCGCGCTTGAGCGCTCCCCAAAAACCCGATCGCCCCTCACCCGTATAGGTTCACGAGAGGCGGGGTTCCGGAGGCCTACTGTCCCGATCTGCGTGTTGGGCCACGCGGAGATGAAACAAAAAATTTCCTCCAACGTGGTGATCCCAAGAACTAGCTGAGGTAGAAGGCCACGAGGTTTACCACTAGACGCGCAGTTGCGGATTACTGATGAAGCGCGTCAGTTGATACAGTGCAGTCCTTTGCGATCCGATCGTCCTGGTGCTGATCGTACAACACCTCCGTTGGTATCCAGACGTACAAGAAGGAGCGCCGGCGGCGAACTGCTAGATTCGTATCGTCGGCAGGACTGCTATGGAGCTAGGGTTTCCAACACATGGAATGACCTAACCGAACAACGATTAACCATTCTGGGTTACGGTTCTCCACTATATATAGGGAGTGAACGTGGGCTCTGCTCGCGCGATCCATTCACTAAAGCCCATATAACACTAGTCACCGTGAGTCCAACTCACTAACTCAGTCCTAATCCGGTTTAGGTCCAACCCAACCAGATTACAGGTTCAGATCCAATCCGAACTTTCTCCCGCTCTTAAGTGTGTGACCCCGCAGGCTCATGGCTACTTGGACACGATTGGAGTCCGACTCTCAATCGATTAGTCGGTAGCGGCTGCTAGCAGAACGTGCCGACTCCCAAGTACCAAAGAGTCATGACGACTTGCCTTTCCAATGCGACTTATGTCCGGGTCCCTTTTGTCTCACGATATACCTTGTCATACTATAGGCGAATAATTGTCATCCCTTAAATAGTCCGACTCTCTTCTCGATCCGAGATAAGTGATTCACCCGACTAACTCTTAGTCGATCGCCTCGTTAACACTTAACCGAGTCGTGCATGGCCATGCTTTCCGAATCATATCTCACGAGAGGGCCCAGAGAATATCTCTCCAAGTGGAGGGGCAAAATCCCATCTTGGTTATTCACATCACGCAGCTTGATTCTCAGTCGCCTCGAACCCTGCCTTTATAACTGCCCAGTTACGGATCAACGTTTGATAGAACCTAAGTCGGTGATCCTCAACTCGGATTATGCAACAACCTCAGGTCTAAAGATTATATTGATTGAGATATACAAATGACAACTTGTTCGTTATACCTCAATATGGGTCAATCCGACTCGCTAAACTATTTAGCCGAATCTGTGTAAGTTGGAATAGCATCTCCATGCCCATGACAAGTGGAACCGAGTCATCAAGCCAACTTTCACATTGGTCTAATTTGTGTGTCCAGCACAACCTCAATGACCAAGGATATTTAGTACAAACAACATGAATGCATAGTTTCACAATCGAATCACATATTCAATGATACACATCAGATGTTTATACAAGGACTACTTAATATCTTTATGAATACAATGGGAAATATCATCATACATGATTCCTCTAGGGCATATTCCCAACACTGCGATGCACGCCACAAGCCAGGATGGGGAAGGCGAAAGCGGCGACGCAAGGTTCTATACGGTGCCGATTACGTTTAGCCCGGACGCTTATACCGATTAGGTTCTATACGGTGCCGATTAGGTTTAACCCTTTATATTAAGGTAGGTGAAAAGAATCTTAGAGAGCTTATAAGTAGCCAGAGGCCAGGAAAAAAGAAAAATCTGACTAATTCAGAGTACATAGTAGGAAAGGTTATAGGAACTTTTTTTTTGAACAGGAATGGTCCCGAAGGACCCAGAGCTTATATTACGACGTCACAGGGTGTACATTTACAAATAGGACCTCATACAGTAAAGAAAAAACAACTAGGTCCTGAGATTTAACAAAGAACACCCTAAAAAGGATCACATAAACGCAATTGAGTCCTTGCTTGATGCCGGCGACGACGAGCCTCCAGGCGCGGCCACCATATCTCACCGAGGACAAGATCACTTGGTAGAGACGGAGCGCAAACGACCATGCCTGGGCTCGGGAAGACCCTCGCGAAGAGGGAGAAGACGCTCTTGCAGCCGCCGCTGCAGAGCACGACATGGCCATCCATATGGCCGTGAATAGCGGCGGTGAGACGCCGCTTGGGATCCGCCGCAGGAGGCACAAGCTCAAGAAGCCTCCAAAGCCACCAAGGAACTCCAAAGCGCACCGAGCAGCCCGCGTCTTCCCCCTGCCTCCACGGCCAGCCAGGAAGACTAGGGATGCGTCGAACGCATCAGAGTAGTGGCGGCAGCGCTTGAAGGAGAGGGAGCTGCCCGCTCGCCGCCAGGACGTCGTCTCCTTCCCCCCGCTCCACGGCTGTCCAGAGGGAGACAGAAAGAGACCGAAGACGAGAAAGGCCACCACCCAACGCCGCGCTCATGCGCCAAAGTGGCAGCACCCTCGACGCCTCCAGAACCATGCATCCCCAAGCCACCCATCTCAATCCCCTCGCCCCCACGGCCGGTCAGAGAGAGATGGAAGAGTACAGGAAAAACACCGATCCGGAGGCCGTCAGTGACCTCTACTTTATTGCTGGATGTGGTGGTCGTCGCCGTCGCGGGCTGCTCCAACCAGAGGAGCAAGAGCGCAAAGAGGACGAACCCTAGAGCCTTGATCTGGCCACCTCGATCGAGAGCTCCACATCCGGGCAAAGAGATCACTACCGGCACGCAGCCACTACAACTAACCCTACAAACTACGACGCCTCTCCCTGTCCAACTCCGACCGGCTATTCCGGCGGAGAGGACCAGGGAGGGGCCAGGCTTCTGGCGGCGCGCTCACAAGAAGAGAGAGAGGGCGAGAGCAGGGGAAGAGAGGCGTCCCGGTTATAGGAACTGAGTTAAGAGTTAGAACTACAGGGTGACGATCCGATCAGCCTGGGTCTTCAGCGTCTGCCATCTCCGGCGCTCTTATATTTCTATCTTGAAAGGCACCAATTATTGAATCATTTCTCTATTTCATTCCACATCAGTTTTGCAGGTTACGACATGTTCGAATAAATTAACGGAGCTGATGGAAACGCTTCACCCGTCACTGATCGTATAAATGGAAGACGTCCCATTTTATACCATGTCCTCGACTTGGAATATTTTGCTTGCCTACTGGTTTTCCAAACAGTTTTAGTTAAATGTATTGTTGTCTTCCATTAGATTAAGCCATCTTGTGTGAGGTAAATGGCTATTGCTGGTTTTATTCCCTTTGTTAATTATTCAGTTATATGTTGATTGACACTCCTGGTATTTACCATTTGGTGCTTTTTGCCCCCTTTTTTGTTATCCCTGTTTGACCTTTTTTACAGATTACTAATACTACATATATACTACTCCCTCCGTCCCAAAATAGATGTCTCAAATTTATCAAAATCTAGATGAATCTAGACACTATTTAGTATATAGATTCATTCAAAATTTAAAAAACCTAAGACATCTATTCTTGGACGAAGGGAGTATTACAAATAGGTTGCTGCTGTAGTTGCCTGTCCCTCATACGCCACCATCTGTTGTTAAAACTGATGGACCTGGGTTCATTTTGACGCCCGGATACTCATGCCGTATGAGTTTGTCTGATATAAATGCATGTGAGCATCGCCTGTTGTTCCAGGATGATAGGAAAAGTTGTTTCAAATATAGAAAAAGCAGGTTGGTAATATGTGAAACCGGGACATGAGCCAGATAGCATATGACCTGAGTTATTTCAGAGGTACCCTATTTTACCTCAAACGAAGTGTCCAAATTTTGTTGCTAATTTGTTGGTACACACTTTTTCTCATGCTTATGTATACCCAATGTATCTTCATTTAATTCCTCACAGTTCTCATGTCAGTTCTGTAATGTAAGAGGTGAGCTCTTTTCTTCCACGTGCGGCCAGTTCATTTATACAACTGCAGTAGTGTATCTCCAGTTCTCCACATGCATCATGTTTTTGCATCTCTAAATAATTATTATTCCTTCAACTACGTACTCAACACGGCTTACTTTCAGATAATTAAATCCATGGCTAAAACATTATCTCGCTTTTGTCCTCGGCGCCAGTGACGCACCAGATCATCTAGTGCATGTGAAAGAGGAGTTCTTTACTATGGGGTCTTTTGTTGTTGGTAATACTTAGAACCTACGGTTCTAGGAGTACACTTGGCTTGGAGAGACCCCTCTAGCTATGTAATACCCATAGTTATACATTATTGTACAACAAAAAGAAGTTTGGGTTGCACAAATAATGGCTCATACTCTGCTAAACAATGCATTTCATAGAACTTTAATCGGTAATAAATGGTCAAGTTGACTGCATCTGGCTTGTGCTAGGTAAAATCTACTACTCTCTCCGTCTGCAAATAAGTGTACTTTTAGGATTGCCCCAAATCAAATTTAGTAAAGTTTGACTAACTTTATAAAACAACATAGCAATAATGTTGACACTAAATTGTTACCATTAGATTCATTTTCAAATTTAGTTCCATAATATATCAATTTGATGTAAAATATAGTACTATATTTATCTATAAAGTCGGTTAAATTTTATAAAGTTTAACTTAAGCAAAATCTAGAAGTATACTTATTTAGGGACGGAGGGAGTATGTGTTGGAATTTTTGCCTAAATAGGCACAGCCCATTTATTATATGCCAATAAATTTCTGAAATCCTAGAGGCCCATTTGGTCCATTCATGTAAGGCAAGAGCTGAGACAAATGTTTAGTACCACATTGCTAGTTGAGTGAAGTTGGACCAGCTTATAAGGAGAGCTCTTCCACCACTTGTACGGGCTTGAGAAGAGAAGACTGTTGGAAATATAAGGAATAATCCATATGATTTAATCCGAATAATAAACTGATAAATCATGATCATACAGACAGTAGTAAAACCAATCATGCAGATCAACAAAGTAGATAAACAGATTACATCTATAGGAGATAAACCTATCACATCTACACCAAACGCTAGAATAAAGAACTCTAGCATAATCTGAAAAAGACAATGGAGGATCACGTATAGTGTAGGCTGAATAGCAGCCGCAGCGGTCGCAGCAGCGTAGCCCATGTTGTGGTTGTCGAAGAGATCGCTGATGTCCGGGAAGAAGTCGTCGTTCGGGAACTCGCCGTCGAACGACGACGTGGTTGCCAGTAGTCGCGCTTGAGCGCTCCTTAAAAACCTGATCGCCCCTCACCCGTACAGGTTCACGAGAGGCGGGGTTCCGGAGGCCTACTGTCCGATCTGCGGTGCACGCCGCAAGCCGGGATGGGGAATACGAAAGCGGCGGCGCAAGGTTCTGGAGGTAGGTGCGTGTGTGGATTGATACAATGTCGATTAGGTTTAGCCCGGGCGCTTATATAGTACAGGTTAGGAGGATCGTGGGCTCAGCCCACGTCTGAGTCGGTAACAACCACGTCCATAAAAACTGGAAACGGCTGTTATTAACGTGTCCGTTAATGACTCATAATCAGTTTTCCCAACCAGCAAAATAAAGCTCGGCTCGGCGAGATTCCCGCAACCCGCGGCGCTGCTGCCGTGACGAGGCGTGATGGCGAGGCGGAGAAGGAGTGCGCGAGGGCTACTCTTCTTGTCACACCTTAGTGAGTGGTGCAACACTCTACTATATAAGGTGGTCCTACTCCCCTTCAACTAAAAATGTGGGACTAAACTTTAGCACCATTAGCACAGCCATATGCTGCCATATACAAGTGGGCCAAAGAGAATTTCAGAATTTGTCTAATGGGCCAACAGCCCAATATACACCAAATTCCAACAATCCCCCACAAAGTCTCATTGGCACATCACATCACTTTTCTTCCAGAACATTGTTTTATATACCGGTGTGTAGTGGAGACTGTTAAGTTGAATTTCCACGTTAAACTTCATGCTACACTAGCTTGCAACTTGAATAGTGGACTATGCCTTGAACTACAAGTTTTCTGCGCGCTAGTTTCACACAAAATCTAGACCGGTACAGGGCTATCATCGGCTTCCCCGCGGTTTGGAGCTTATGCGTCATACTCCAGGGCCTTTCATGAGTTTATTAGAGAGCACCCAACTCTCATGGACTGCGACGTTTGACAGTCAGACTCACATAGGTGTGTTCCTCAAGAGATGTTCTGCAGGACAACATCTCCGCTTATAAAAATCCACTTGGAACACATTAAGAAAAATATCAACCTGCCATGCAGATTAAGAGAGTATTGCATATTTATGGAGATGTAAATATAATACGGGGATACTCTCCTCTCAGCTGACCAACAGCTTGTCTCCCAGCTCTAATTCACGGGATCTCCGATCACATAGAGTGGGTTGCCACTAGGATCAACTCATAGCGTGGGTCTCAAACCCATCTCCCTCGATGCATTATCTATCACATTACGTGATAAACCCTTTGTGAAGGGATCTGCTAGGTTTTAGATGTTTGGATATAATCCAACGCAATAACTCCGGAGTTTCTCAGTTTCCTGACAGATTTCAATCTCCTCTTCACATGCCTTGATGACTTCATATTATCCTTAGAACTGTTTACTTTGACGATCACAGTTTGATTATCACAGTTCATCGGTATGGCGGGTATTGTTTTTTCAACCACAGGTAAGTCCATCAAGAGCTCACGGAGCCATTCTGCTTCAACAGTGGCTGTGTCTAATGCTGTGAGTTCTGCTTCCATTGTTGACCTCGTTAAGATGGTCTCCTTGCAAGACTTTCAGGAAACAGCGCCACCACCAAGTGTAAACAAATAACCACTTGTGGCCTTAATCTTATCAGCATCAGATATCCAATTTGAATCACTATAACCCTCAAGTATCCGTGGATACCCAGTATAGTGAATACCGTAACTCGCAGTGCTTTTCAAATAGCGCAATACTCTTTCAAGAGCATGCTAATGATCATCTCCAGGTTTTGACACAAATCGACTCAGTTTGCTTACAGCAAAGGAGATGTCAGGTCTAGTAGCGCTGGCTAAATACATGAGCGAGGCAATGATTTGAGAATATCTCAATTGATCTTTAATTCCTTTGATTCTTTCGAAGTAGCACACTCGGATCATAAGGCGTTGGAGAAGAATTCCAGTCGCTATACCCGAAGCGACTCAATATCATTTCCACATAGTGAGACTGAAGCAATGTAATCCCACCATTGTCATCCTTTAGTAGCTTGATTACATCAGCCACTCCCAAGTCCTTCATCTCAAAGCAGCGAGATAGGAACTCTTTGAACTCCTCGATAACAACGAGGTTGGTCCCGAATATCAACATGTCATCAACATAGAGACACATAATAACTCCCTCGCCCCCACCATGGCGATAGTACACACATTTGTCAGCTTCATTTACAACAAAGCCTTCAGCAGTTAAAGTTCTTTCAAACTTCTCGTGCCACTGTTTAGGAGCTTGCTTAAGACCATATAAAGACTTCACTAACTTACACACCTTTGCTTCTTGACCATCTACTACAAATCCGTCAGGCTGCTCCATATAAATTTCCTCATCTAGCTCTCCATTTAGAAAAGCTGTCTTAACGTCCATTTGATGAACGAGAAGACCATGTGAGGCAGCCAAGGAAAGTAGTACTCGAATAGTGGTCAATCTGGCTACAGGTGAGTAGGTATCGAAGAAGTCTTCACCTTCCTTTTGGATATAACCCATAGCCACAAGATGTGCCTTGTACTTTTCGATAGTACCATCAGGTCTAAGCTTTTTCTTGAACACCCACTTATATCCTACAGGTTTGCACCCATAAGGACGATCAGTGATTTCCCAAGTACCATTAGCTAAGATGGAGTCCATCTCGCTTCGGACAGCTTCCTTCCAGTAGTCAGCATCTTGAGATGCATAAGCTTCTGAAATGGAAGTGGGAGTATCATCCACAAGGTATACAATGAAATCATCACCAAATGACTTTGCAGTCATTTGTCTCTTGCTCCTTTTGGGAGCTTCATTGTCATCCTCCACAGGATCATCAGAGTGTTCTATCGGCATAGTGGGTTCAGGAATTATAGAAAATTCCTGACTAGATGAACTAGTCATCTCCTGATTTAATGAGCTAGACATACCTTTCATAGGAAATATGTCCTCAAAGAAAGTCGCATCATTCGACTCCATAATTGTACCAACATGCATGTCGGATACCTCAGATTTTACTATCAAAAATCTATAGCCAATGCTATGAAAAGCATATCCCAGAAAAACACAATCAACAGTTTTTGGTCCAAGCTTTCGCTTCTTGGGTATTGGAATATTGACTTTCGCCAAACAACCCCAAGTTCGTAAGTAAGAGAGTTTAAGCCTTTTATTTTCCCATTCCTCAAATGGAGATATGGTTTTATCCTTTACAGGAACACGGTTTAGGACATGACACGTAGTCATTAGCGCCTCCTCACCATTCCTTGGAAAGACCCGATGTATCTAACATGGCGTTAACCAAATCAGTTAGAGTGTGGTTCTTTCTTTCGGCCACCCCATTTGACTGAGGTGAGTAGGGAGGCGTCCTCTCATGTATAATATCGTGTTCCATACAGAATAAATCAAATTCATTTGAAAAGTACTCTCCACCACGATCCGACCATAGCCGCTTGATTTTAAGATCAAGTTGGTTTTGTGCCTCAGCTTTATAGATTTTGAAGTAGTTCAAAGCTTCATCTTTAGATTTCAGGAGATAAACATAGCAGTATCTAGTGGAGTCATCAATCAACGTCATAAAGTATCTTTTTCCAACTTTTGTCAACACACCATTCATCTCACAGAGATCTGAATGTATAAGTACTAGCGGTGCTAAGTTTCTCGGTTCCGCAGCCGTATGAGACTTGCAGGGTTGCTTTGCTTGCACACAAACTTGGCACTTAGAACCTTTGACAGTGGTAAATTTCGGAATTAAACTCATATTGGCTAGCCGCGTCATGCAACCAAAGTTAATATGACAGAGTCATGAATGCCAAACATTGGACTCATTATCATTGCAAACATGTTTAATAACTTTAGTACATGAGTCTGACAGAGACAAGCGGAACAGACCTCCGCACTCATAACCTTTTCTAACAAATTGTACATACTTAGAAATTACAACTTTATTGGACTCAAAAACCAACTTAAAGCCATCTCGACATAAAAGCGATCCGCTGACGAGATTCTTATTGATGGAGGGAACATGCTGCACGTTCTTCAGCTGTACGGTCTTCTCCGAAGTAAACTTCAGATTTACCGTACCAACACCATGAACAGAAGCACGTGAGCCGTTTCCCATCAGCACTGAAGAAGTCCTTGAGACCTGATAAGAGGAGAACATGGAAATATCAGTACATACATGTGTATTAGCACCCGTGTTTATCCACCAATCAGGAGAATGACATACTGAAAGGATAGTAGGTAAAATACCGTACCCGACATCCTTCATCTTAGTATTGCTAATAACAACATTAGCGGCATTGCCACTGTTCCCATGTTGACGCTTATCAAAGCGATTAGGGCAGCTAGGAGCCCAATGACCAGGATCACCACAGACGTGGCAAGAGCCTTTCCTCTTATCATTTTTCTTCTTGAAGTTGGTTCGTGGCCTTGTTCTTGCCATCAAACTTTCCCTTTCCTTTAGTTTTGTTCTTATTCTTAAACTTGTGGAATTGGAAGTTTTTCCTCTGCACTAAATTGGCAGTAGAACCTCTCTCAAGTCCTCGAGCAGTTTTGTCCTTTGCTCTCGCCTTCTCTTCCACATGAAGAGACCCAATAAGATCCGTAACGGAAAACTCTTGTCTCTTATGTTTCAGAGAAGTAGAAAAGTTCCTCCACGAAGGAGGAAGCTTGGCAATAATGCCACTAGCCACAAATTTGTCCGGTAAGGAACACTTGAACTGCTCAAGTTTATTGGCAAGTGATTGTATCTCATGAGCTTGCTCAATGACGGAGCGCTCATCAACCATCCTGTAGTCATAGAATTGCTCCATGACATACAACTCAGTGCCAGCGTCCGAGACCCCAAACTTGGTCTCGAGCGCTTCCCACGCATCCTTGCCATTATCAAATGACATATAAGGGTCAACAATGTTGTCCCCAAGAACACTGAACAAAGCCGCCATAAACATGGTATCGGCTTTCTTAAAGCTTCTGCTCGCCAAAAGATCTCCTTCAGGCTTGCCAAGAGTGGCGCTATAACAGTTTAGGTTTTCAAACTAGAGAACTGCTCTTTTGCGCCATCTCTTATAGTGCATGCCATCAAAAGGAGGCCTCCTAGTAGCCGCGGCTACACCAGTGGAATTCAGTTGCCTATAATCAGGTTTTTGGATTGTTGGAAATATAAGCAATAATCCATATGATTTAATCCGAATAATAAACTGATACATCATGATCATACAGACAGTAGTAAAATCAATCATACAGATCAACAAAGTAGATGAACAGATTACATCTATAGGAGATAAACCTATCACATCTACACCAAACGCTAGAATAAAGAACTAAAGCATAATCTGAAAAAGACAATTGAGGATCACATACAGTGTAGGCTGAATAGCAGCCACAGCAGTCGGAGCAGCGTAGCCCATGTTGTGGTTGTCGAAGAGATCGCTGACGTCCGGGAAGAAGTCGTCGTTCGGGAACTCGCGGTCGGACGACGACGTGGTTGCCAGTAGTCGCGCTTGAGCGCTCCTCAAAAACCTGATCGCCCCTCACCCGTACAGGTTCATGAGAGGCGGGGTTCCGGAGGCCTACTGTCCTGATCTGCGGTACACGCCGCAAGCCGGGATGGGGAATACGAAAGCGGCGGTGCAAGGTTCTGGAGGTAGGCGCGTGTGTGGATTGATACGATGCCGATTAGGTTTAGCCCGGGCGCTTATATAGTGCAGGTTAGGAGGATCGTGGGCTCAGCCCACGTCCGAGTCGGTAACAGCCACGTCCATAAAAACTGGAAACGGCTGTTATTAACGCGTCCGTTAATGACTCATAATCAGTTTTCCTAACCAGCAGTTTTCCCAACCAGCAAAATAAAGCTCGACTCGGCGAGATTCCCCCAACCCGCAACCCGCAACCCGCAACCCGCGGCGTCGGAGGAGGAGTGCACGAGGGCTACTCTTCTTGTCACACCTTAGTGAGTGGTGCAACACTCTACTATATAAGGTGGTCCAACTCCCCTTCAACTAGCAATGTGGGACTAAACTTTAGCACCACTAGCACAGCCATATGCTGCCATATACAAGTGGGCCAAAGAGAATTTCAGAATTTGTCTAATAGGCCGACAGCCCAATATACACCAAATTCCAACAAAGACATATACACACACGCTTCTCCTCCTCGTTCGCCTCGCCACGCCACGCCTCGCCACGACACGATGCGCGCGTTGCTCGAGTGGACTTTTAATACGAGCTATATGAATACGAACTGAGTGGAGGCTGTCCGATAGGCTACCGCCTGTTCGTTTCAACTTCTGTCCATTCATTTCATCTCCTGTGCAGTCTGTCTGCCTTCCCCTCTGTGCCTATAAGAGAGAGGTCGCGCCTCCTCTCAAACATACTGCCATACATCCTTTGCGCCTCCAGTTCTAGAGCACCGTGCTACCTAGTCTTCCCCATCCCGTCCTGCGGCGAGCACCGCGAGCCGGGACAGTAGGCCTCCGAGACCCCGCTGCTTCGGGTCCTGTATGGGAGAAGGGTGATAAGGTTTTTGGGAAGCGCTATCGGCGCGACTACTGGCTTCATCATGGACTACCTCACGGATAACGATTGCGCCGACGTCTTCCCCAACGAGGACTTCTTCCCCGACATCAGCACCCTCTTCCTAGACGACATGGCTAATGACGGTGCCAATGCGAAAGCAGACGGTTCCTCTGCTGCTGTTGCCGTGTATATTTTATTTCTCAATCTTGTTCTGATCGCATCTCAAGTTCTACGCCTTGCAGTCTGTTTGGTTATCTTTCTTAATATATATTCGCTATTTCACATGATTAGTATATTGTCTATTATTCTAATCATGTTTTATCTAGCATTTATGATGGGTAATTCGCTTGGTAAATTGCTCTTTTACTCAACAATCCAAAAACCTTATTTCAGGCAATTTGCCCCAAGTGGCTTTGTTGCTTCTATGAAACCACCTGTGTTCGAAGGTGTCAATTACAAACGATGGCGTCAGAGCAAAGGCTCAGTTTCAGACCATGAGCTGCTATAACGCTATCTATGGCGCACCTGAGGGATATCTTAATCCCGCTCAGGAAGAGGCGTTCCAAAAACTTGATACCACTTTCAAGGATGCCTTGATCAACATTGTTGGCGACAATATTGTTGATTCATATCTATCATTTAGCAATGGCAAGGATATGTAGGATGCACTCGAAAGAAAATTCGGAGTCTCCGATGCTGGCAGTGAACTGTATGTCATGGAACAATTCTATGACTATAAGATGGTTGATGACCGCTCCATTGTGGAGCAGCCTCATGAGATACAGTCACTTGCCAGGGAGCTTGAGAACTTCACTTGTGTATTACCGGACAAGTTTGTTTCCGGAGACATTATTGCCAAACTTCCCCAGTCATGGAGGAATTTTGCTACTTCTTTGAAGCACAAGAGACAAGAGTTCTCCGTGATGGATCTCATTGGGACTCTTGATGTGGAAGAGAAGGCGATAGCAAAAGACACACGTGCTCGAGGTACCGAGGGAGGTTCTAATGTCAATCTGGTATAGAAAAGGAACTTCCAGTCTCACAAGTTCAAGAACAAAGACAAGTTTGACGGCAAAGGAAATTTCGATGGAAAGAACAAGGCCTCACAGTCTACTAGCTACAATAAGAAGACTGATAAGAAGAAATGTGCTTGTCATGTGTACGGTGATCCTGATCATTGGGCTCCTGCTTGTCCCAACCGCTTTGACAAGCGCTAGCATGGGAAGGGCAGTAAACCTGCTAATGTTGTCATGGGCGACGTTGAGATGAAAGATGTTGGTATGGTATATTACCTACTGTTCTTTCATTATGTCATTCTACTGATTGGTGGATTGACACGGGCGCTAATGTACATGTATGTTCTGATATTTTCATGTTTTCTTCATATCAGGTCAGAGGGACTCAAACTGTGCTGATGGGAAATGGCTCGCATGCTTCTGTTCATGGTGTTGGTACAATCGATCTGAAGTTCACTTCGGGAAAGACCGTGCGCCTAAAGAACGTGCATCATGTTCCCTCAATAAATAAAAATCTTATTAGCGGATCTCTTCTATGTCGAGATGGCTACAAGATTATATTCGAGTCCAATAAATTTGTAATTTCGAAGTATGGAACCTTTGTTGGTAAAGTCTATGAGTGCGGAGGCTTGTTCCGCTTATCTTTGTCAGATATTTTTAATAAAGTTGTTAATCATATTTACACGAATTTTGAATCAAACGTCTGTCACTCTCATCTTTGTCATATTAATTTTGGATGTATGACGCGGCTAGCTAAAATGAATTTAATCCCTAATTTCACAAATGTTAAGGGATCTAAGTGCCAAGTCTGCGTGCAAGCTAAATAACCTTGCAAGTCACATACGACTGCAGAAGTGAGAAATTTAACACCACTAAAGCTCATACATTCTAATCTTTGTAAGATGAATGGTGTGTTGACAAAAGGTGGAAAGAAATATTTCATGACTTTGATCGATGACTCTACGAGATATTGTCATGTGTATCTTCTGAAATCAAAATACGAGGTTTTGAGTTTCTTCAAAATCTATAAAGCTGAGGCAGAAAATCAACTTGATCGAAAGATTAAGAGGCTTAGGTCTGGTCGTGGTGGGGAGTATTTTTCCAACGAGTTTGATTTATTTTGTGCGGAACATGGCATAATTTATGAGAGGACGCCTCCCTACTCACCCCAGTCAAATGGAGTAGCCGAAAGAAAGAACCGTACTCTAACAGATTTAGTTAACGCCATGTTAGACACATCGGATCTCTCCAAGGAATGGTGGGGGGAGGCACTATTGACTGTGTGTCATGTCCTAAACCGAGTTCCCACAAAGAACAAAGAAATTACTCTATTCGAAGAATGGGAGAATAAAAGATTAAAAATCTCTTACTTACGTACTTGGGGTTGTTTGGCAAAGGTTAATGTACCAATCCCCAAGAAGCGCAATCTTGGACCAAAAACCATTGATTGTGTTTTTCTAGGCTATGCTTTTTGATACGTCGGAAACATATCTATAATTTTTGATGTTCCATACTTGTTTAGTATCTACTTTGCTTTGCTTTGTCTACACTTTGAGATGTTTTATATGTTTTCTGATACTAACCTATTAACAAGATGCCATAGTGCCAGTTGCCTGTTTTCTTCTATTTTTGGTTCCAGAAAGGCAGAAAATCAATATTCTCGGAATTGGACGGGACAAAAGACAAAGTCAATATTTTACCGTGGGGAACACATAGCCAAAATACGAGACGGAGGGGAGCCACCAGGGGGCCACACCCCCTGGCCACATCGCCCGGCCCAGCCACTGGGGAGGGTGCGCCATACAGCCTGCCTCGCCTCTTCGCCCATAAAGACCCCGATACAGAAACCCTAAGTACCAAATCGATATTCCACGAAACCATCTGTAGCCACCACCACCATCGTCCCTAAATCGAGGTGGATCTGAAGCTCTTCCCGACACCCTGCCGGAGGGGAGATCATCCCGGAGGCCTTCTTCTTCATCATGCAATCCTCCGGTATGAAGTGTGAGTAGTTTCACCTTGGACTACGGGTCCATGTAGTAGCTAGATGGTTGTATCTCCTACTTTGTGCTACCATGTTTAGATCTTGTGAGCTCTGTTCATGATCAAGATCATCTATTTGTAATCATGCATGTTGTGTTTGCGGGGATCCGATAGATATTGAGATTACTATGTCAGATTGATTAATGGTTTTGTCTTATTGACTCTATCATGTCTGTGTTGTTTGTGATCTTGCATGCTCTCCATTTCTAGTAGCTATCTTGGCCAAGTAGTTGCTAGTGACTCCAAGAGGGGGTATTTATGCTCGATAGTGGGTTCATGCCTCTATTTACCAAGGGAAGTGACAGAAATCTCTATGGTTGTAGATGTGCTGTTGCCACTTGGGAGAAAACACCGGTCTCTTGTTCATGGAACAAGTGGATTGTTTACCTTACACACTTTTCTTAAAGCAGTTATTCGTTGCTTGCAACTTAATACTGGAGGGGGTTCGGATGATAACCTGAAGGTGGATTACTAGTCATAGATGCAGTTGGATGGCGGTCTATCTATCTTGTTGTATTGCCCAATCGAATCTCATAGGAGCATGAATGTCTAGTATTGCATTGTTATGCCTTGCTCAATCCTGTCAATTGCCCCGCTGTAATTTGTTTACCCAACATGCCATGTTTGTTTATCTTAAGGAGAACACCTCTAGTGAACTATGTAAACCGGTCCAATCTTTACCATTGATACATCTTCCACTGTTACTGTTTACTTTCTGCAAACCACAATTACCTTCCACACCATACAGTTAATCCTTTGTTTTCAGCAAACCGGTGAGATTGACAACCTCACTGTTCTTTGGGGCAAAGTCTTGAGTTTGTGTTGTGCAGGTTTCCAAGTTGCTAGCAACACCTTTGAGTCGTTTCCTTCCTCCTACTGGTTCTATAACCTTGGTTTCTTATTGAGGGAAAACTTGCTGCTATGCTCATCATACCTTCCGCTTGGGGTCTCCCAACGAAGTGTTCATGCACTCATCAAGGCTTTTTCTGGCGCCGTTGCCGGGGAGGCTAAGGACGTCTTCACAAGGGGAGTCCTTCACAACCTTTCTCTTTACTTTGTTTTTTGTTTTGCTTAGTTTCTTTTGTTTGGTTTTGTTTGCCTCTTTTTATCAAAAACTCCAAAAAAATTAGTTTACTTTTGTTTGCTTTCTCTTATAAAAAACACAAAAAAATTACCTCCTGCTCTAGTTGCTGCTGCTGTTGGCTTGCTCCATTTTTGCCAAAATGAACTCTGCTGAGAACACCAAGTTGTGTGATTTCACTAGCACAAACAACAATGATTTCCTAAGTACTCCTCTTGCTCCACCTGCTCCTGATGCTACCTTTTATGAAATTAAGCCTGCTTTATTGAATCTTGTGATGAGAGAGCAATTTTCTGGTGCTAGTTCTGATGATGCTGCTGCCCACCTCAATAACTTTGTTGAACTTTGTGAGATGTAAAAAATATAAGGATGTAGATGGAGATATTATTAAGCTCAAGTTGTTTCCTTTCTCCTTGAGAGGAAAAGATAAAGAATGGTTACTATCCTTGCCTAGAAATAATATTGATTCTTGGATTAAGTGCAAAGATGCTTTTATTCGAAAATACTATCGTCCTGCTAAGATTATATTTATGAGAAGTGAAATAATGAAATTTAGACAACTTGATAATGAACATGTTGCTCAAGCTTGGGAAAGAATGAAATCTTTGGTTAAAAATTGTCCTACTCATGGACTTACTGCTTGGATGATTATCCAGACTTTTTATGCAGGTTTGAACTTATCTTCAAGAAACCTGTTGGATTCAGCTGCTGGAGGTACCTTTATGACCATCACCTTGGGTGCTGCAACAAAACTCCTTGATAATATGATGGTTAATTATTCTGAATGGCACACTGAGAGAGCTCCACATGGTAATAAGGTAAATTCTGTTGAAGAAACCTCCTCTTTGATTGATAAGATTGATGTTATCATGGCTATGCTTGTTAATGGGAAAGCTCATATAGATCCTAATAATGTTCCTTTAGCCTCTTTATTTTCTCAAGAAGAGCAAGTTGATGTGAACTTCATTAGAAACAAGAATTTCAGCAACAATGCCTATAGGAATAATTTTGGTAGTAACAACAATTATAGGCCTTATCCTCCTAATAATGGCAATACCTATGGAAACTCCTACAACAATACTAGAAGTGCCCCCTCTGAACTTGAAGTCATGATCAAAGACTTTATTAGTAAACAAACCACTTTCAACAAGACTGTGGAGGAAAAGCTTTTGAATGTTGAGAAAAATATTTCCTCTTTGTCTGAAGCACGATCATCTTTGCTTAATAAAATGGCTGCTAAACCTGAAACCTTGGAAAGTACCTTTGCTGCTACTCATGCCATACAAGTTACCATTGATGAAAATGTAAGACTGTTAGACCAACTACATGCTAAGTGGGAAAGAGAAGCTAAAATTGCTAGAAACAATAGTGTGTGCACTATCACCACCACCAATATGGATACCACTAAACCACAAGAAGTCCTTATTCCTCCTACCACAAAGGCTAAAACCAATGAGTCTACTACTGGTGATGCTAAGTTCGATTTTGATCTTGATGGTTGCAATATTTCTGAAGTGATTATGTTCCTACAAAATCTTGCTAGAAGTCCTGATGCTAGTGATATGAATGTGGCTTTTACCAAACGCATTACAGATGCTCTTATTAAAATTAAGGAAGAGAAGTTGAAACACAAAGCCTCTATTCCTAGGAAAGTATAAGATAGTTGGGAACCCATTATTAATATGCAAGTGAATGACTTTGATCTCAAAGCTTCATGTGGCCTTGGTTCTAGTGTCTCTATTATGCCTAGAAAGATTTATGAAATGCTTGATTTGCCACCTTTAGAAGATTGTTATTTAGATGTCCCACTTAATGATAATGATAAAAAGAAACTCATGGGGAGTGTTAATGATGTTCTTATAATGGTTAACAATGCTTATGTACCTGTTGATTTCTATGTTTTGGATGTTGAATACAATGCTTCTTGTCCTATTACTTTGGGAAGGCCTTTTCTTAGAACTGTTGGTGCCATCATTGATATGAAAGAAGGCACCATTAAATATCAATTTTCATTCAAGAAAGGTATAGAACAATTCCCTATGAGGAGAGATAAGTTGCTTTTTGCTCCTCCTTTGAAAGTAAGGTTTGATGTTAATGCTTCTTCATTTGAAAGTACTTGATTCTTGCTTCTTGTGCCTAACTTAAATGCGTTAAAGAAAAGTACTTATTGGGAGATAACCCAAAAGTTTTCTTGAGTCTTGGAAGTTATTACTTCAGTAATGACCTCTCCTTATCATTTTTATTTGCCTTTTGTGCCAATAATAACCTCTAATGAGAGGGAAGTAAGATTTGGGGAGTTGCTGTCCCGAAACAGATTTTTATGCTCCACCGTAAAAATTCGTGAGGAATCTCTATATGTCGGGTTGAGCTGATATTTTCTGAATAAATCCCCCAGTATGTTATCTAACTTTCGTTAGTTCAGCACTTTTTTATTTGAGAAACAGAAGGTCTTTAAAAAAATCAGTTTCTACCTGCTGGTCTGTTTTGACAGATTTCTGCCATTATTTGCATTTGCTTCTTATTGATTATTTTTTGAATTTTTTTGGGAAATTGAGCTTTTTGAGGGAATTGCTATAGTAGCTTGTTTTTTAGTGAAAGTTTTGCTGTTCTAAAGCTAAACCCAAAGGTATATTATCTTTTCAATACACTAATGTTGCTAATGAAGATTGTGTGAAGTTTTGTATGAAGGAAATTTTTTTAGATGTAGAGAGAGAATGATGTAATGAGATGAAGGATAGACAAAAGCTCAAGCTTGGGGATGCCACCCCGTGTCACCCCAAGAAATATTCAAGAGGTACAAGCATCAAAGCTTGGGGATGCCCAAGGCATCCCCTTCTTCATCAATAAAAATCTCATGTCTTTCTAGACACTTTGTTTTTATTGTTTCATGCACTGTTGTGTTGTTCTTGGAGCGTCTTAGTTTTCATTTTAGTTTGCTTAGTTTGCTTGAATAAAGTAGTTTGGACCCCCGTTCTCGCTGTGTTGTTTCAAATAAGTTGATTGGTGTTGGAGAGGAGTAGAAAGTTCTTAGTACAAGAGGAGCTTGCTTTGACTGTGACTTAGACTTTATCATGTCATGCTAGATGTTGTTTTAACCTTATGCTTAGTGATTATTGCTCTATCATGACTTGTTCCAAACAATTGGGATTGCTTAGTGTGCCTTGAACGAGTCATGCATTGTTTTAGCATACAAAAGCATAGTATTGTGGTATTCTCCTTTGATGCTTTGTTTGGGTTGACTTGGCACATGATCACACCATGTTATGACTATGAACAAGTCACCATAGCCTCTATGATCATTTAGTCCTTGACTTGTAGTACCACTTTATTCTTTGATTAGTAATGTTTTGCCGCTCTGCATGATTATGGCCATTATTGCTCTCTTAGTTGGTCGCTCCCAGTCTTTTGCTAGCCTCCACTTGTATGAGTAAGCTCTACTCATGCATCCAACTCCCAAGAAACCAAGTTAATCCAAAGTGTCCACTATAAATTCCTATGCATGGTGTGTTAAACACACCATTCCAAGTATATTCTTGTTTTCATCTATCTTCCAATTAAAAAGTATTTTGTTATGTGAAAACTTAGCGATTAAAGCTCTCACAAACTTGATGGCACACTTTATTTTTCTTGCCCCTAATGAACTTGAACCATTGTGTCATCTATGTTGTATATGCTTGCACTTATACATTGGAATTAACAGAACCGTTCTGTCACGGAGAACGCTTTCAACATTGCACTTGTACTTTGTACACAGTTGATATCATGCTCTTTTGTTTATGGATGTCGTCGGTGTGAAATAAAAGGGGAGCTTGTAAGTCCATGGAGTTATGTATGTGTGTTAGATAAACACCTGAGCCGCTAGCCTAAGCCATGCCTAATCATGGTGAAAACTTGCAGCATCACCATAATGACATCTATGAAGCTTTCTTCTTGTAGAAAAGAGACATATTGAAAAGAGGAAAGAGAGAAAAAAGAACCATTTTCCCATGGTAAATAAGAAGATTGCTGAGATGCTCATTGTCTGCTTGCCTTGTCATTTTGATTATGGGATAGCTCCTGTATCATGTGCAAGGGGTACCCCGTTGGCGGTTCTCTATGATACACATGTACTTGCTATGACAAGAACTTACAAGTGACTAAAGTTGAGTAGCATGAGGAGCGGCCCTCGTATTCAAGGGACATGAGATTGCCAACTTATACTTTGTCAAACATATACTCCATAATTTTTTCACTTTAACCTTAATCACTTCAAGATGCTTATGCAAGGGGCAATAAGAGTTGAAAGCTGACAAGTACCATAATTTTTGGAAGCTCTTTTTGAAACTTGAAATCCCTCCTTCCCTTTATGAAGGGCATTTCTTCCACAATTATATTGAGTCTCCACCTTCTATCCTTAGGCACCAGTTAAGAGAGCATAGTTGCCATTCTTAGTTCTATGAACATTGTCCCAAAACTTATTGATTGATGCATATTGTTGATATTACTTGTTCTTGTGCTATTTGTATCTAGTCACTCTTATGAACTTTGAAGGTGTCCTATGCATCTATTTTCTACTCCATGATGGATAAGTTGAATGCCACTATGCTATGTTTTCTGTATGTGAAACAAACAAACGTTTTTCAATGCATGTTATTCATTATATTTGTTTGTAACCTTTCATGTTGCATGCATAGTTACTTTGTCTTACTGTTAGAACATCATCTTTCATGCTCATGTTTAGAGTTATCTGATCCCAGCTTTCAATGCTTGCAAATGGTTTGATCTTGATTTTGATAGTGCATGTCACCTCAAAAATTATTCTTTTTATCACTTACCTACTCGAGGACAAGCAGGAGTTAATCTTGGGGATGCTTGATATGTCAGAAACGTATCTATAATTTTTGATGTTCCATGCTTGTTTAGTATCTACTTTGCTTTGCTTTGTCTATACTTTGAGGTGTGTTTATATGTTTTCTGGTACTAACCTATTAACAAGATGCCACAGTGCCAGTTGCCTATTTTCTTCTGTTTTTGGTTCCAGAAAGGCAGAAAATCAATATTCTCGGAATTGGACGGGACAAAAGCCAAAGTCAATATTTTACCGTGGGGAACACGGAGCCAGAATACGAGACGAAGGGGAGCCACCAGGGGGCCACACCCCTGGCCACACGGGTGGGCCCAGCCCGCGCCTAGGGGGTGTGCGACCGCCCTGGCTGCCCCCTACCTCGCCTCTTTGCCAAACCCCCCCGATACAGAAACCCTAAGTACCCAATCAATGTTCCACGAAACCGTCTGTAGCCGCCGCCACCATCATCCCTAGATCGGGGGGATCTGAAGCTCTTCCCGGCACCCTGCTGGAGGGGAGATCATCCCGGAGGCCTTCTTCTTCATCATGCCATCCTCCGATATAAAGTGTGAGTAGTTCCACCTTGGACTACGGGTCCATGTAGTAGCTAGATGGTTGTATCTCCTCGTTTGTTCTACCATGTTTAGATCTTGTCAGCTCCGTTCATGATCAATATCATCTATTTGTAATCATGCATGTTGTGTTTGCGGGGATCCGATGGATATTGAGATTACTATGTCAGATTGATTAATGGTTTTGTCTTATTGATTCTATCATGTCTGTGTTGTTTGTGATCTTGCATGCTCTTCGTTTCTAGTAGCTATCTTGGCCAAGTAGATGCTAGTGACTCCAAGAGGGGGTATTTATGCTCGATAGTGGGTTCATGCCTATATTTAATCTAAGGGAAGTGACGAAAATCTCTAAGGTTGTAGATGTGCTGTTGCCACTAGGGAGAAAACACCGGTCTCTTGTTCATGGAACAAGTGGATTGTTTACCTTACACACTTTTCTTAAAGCAGTTATTCGTTGCTTGCAACTTAATACTGGAGGGGGTTCGGATGATAACCTTAAGGTGGATTACTAGTCATAGATGCAGTTGGATGGCGGTCTATGTATCTTGTTGTATTGCCCAATCGAATCTCATAGGATCATGAATGTCTAGTATTGCATTGTTATGCCTTGCTCAGTCCTGTCAGTTGCCCCGCTGTAATTTGTTTACCCAGCATGCCATGTTTGTTTATCTTAAGGAGAACACCTCTAGGGAACTATGGACCCCGGTCTAATCTTTACCATTTATACATCTTCCAATGTTACTGTTTACTTTCTTCAAACCACAATTACCTTCCACACCATATAGTTAATCCTTTGTTTTCAGCAAACCGGTGAGATTGGCAACCTCACTGTTCGTTGGGGCAAAGTCTTGAGTTTGTGTTGTGCAAGTTTCCAAGTTGCTATTAACACCTTTGAGTCGTTTCCTTCCTCCTACTAGTTCGATAACCTTGGTTTCTTACCGAGGTAAAACTTGCTGCTGTGCTCATCATACCTTCCGCTTGGGGTATCCCAACGAAGTGTTCACACACTCATCACTTTTCATAGCATTGGTTATAGATTCTTAATAGTAAAATCTGAAGTACCTGACATTCATGTCGGTACAATCATGGAGTCGACTGATGCGACTTTCTTTGAGGATATCTTTCCTATGAAGGATAAACCTAACTCATCAAATTCGGAGATACCTAGTTCATCTAATCAGGATTTGCTACATTTTCTGAACCTACCATTCCAATTGAACACTCTGAAAGTACTAAGGAAGATGATAATAAAATTCCTAATGAACAAGAGACAAAGGACTGCGAAGTCCTTTGGTGATGATTTCATTGTGTACCTTGTAGATGACACTCCCACTTCCATTTTAGAAGCATATGCATCTCCTGATGTTGACTACCGGAAGGAAGCCGTCCATAGTGAGATGAATTCCATCTTAGCTAATGGAACATGGGAGATCACTGATCGCCCTTATGGGTGCAAACCCGTAGGATGCAAGTGGGTGTTTAAGAAAAAGCTTATACCTGATGGTACTATTGAGAAGTACAAGGCACGGCTTGTGGCCAAGGGATATACTCAAAAAGAAGGTGAAGACTTCTTTGACACTTACTCACATGTTGCCAAATTTACCACCATTCGAGTATTACTCTCATTGGCTACCTCTCATGGTCTTCTCGTTCATCAAATGGACGTTAAGACAACTTTCCTTAATGGAGAGTTGGATGAGGAAATTTACATGGATCAGCCAGATGGCTTTGTGGTAAATGGTCAAGAAGGAAAGGTTTGCAAGTTGTTGAATTCTTTATATGGCCTAAAACAAGCTCCTAAGCAGTGGCATGAGAAGTTCGAAAGAACTTTAACTGCTACAGGCTTTGTTGTAAATGAAGTGGATAAATGTGTGTACCATCGCCATGGTGGGGGTGAGGGAGTCATCCTTTGTTTGTATGTTGATGACATACTGATTTTCGGAACCAACCTTAATGAAATTAAGGAGGTCAAAGATTTCTTATCTCGTTCCTTTGAGATGAAGGATCTGGGAGTAGCTGATGTCATCCTGAACATCAAGCTATTGAGAGATGATGACGGTGGGATTACATTGCTTCAGTCCCACTACGTGGAAAAGGTCTTGAGTCGTTTTGGGTATAGCGACTTCAAGTTTTCTCCTACACCGTATGATCCTAGTGTGTTGCTTTGAAAGAATCGAGGAAATGCTAGAGACCAACTGAGATACTCTCAAATTATTGGCTGCTTATGTATTTAGCTAGTGCCATGAGGCCTGACATCGCCTTTGATGTAAGCAAACTCAGTCGATTTGTTTCAAATCCAGGAGATGATCAGTGGCATGCTCTTGAGAGAGTTATGCACTATCTAAAAGGCACTGCGAGCTATGGCATTCACTATACCGGGTATTCGAGGGTACTAGAGGGTTATAGTGATTCAAATTGGATATCTGATGCTGACGAGATAAAGGACACAAGTGGATATGTATTCACACTTTCTGGTGACACTGTTTCTTGGAAGTCTTGCAAGAAGACCATCTTAACAAGGTCAACTATGAAAGCAGAACTCACAACATTAGACACAGCCACTGTTGAAGCAGAGTGGCTTCATGAACTCTTGATGGACTTGCCTGTGGTTGAAAAACCAATACCCGCAATCCTTATGAACTACGATAATCAAACTGTGATTTTCAAGGTAAATAGTTCTAAGGATAATATGAAGTCATCAAGACATGTGAAGAGGAGACTGAAATCTGTCAGGAACATGAGAAACTCCGGAGTTATTGCATTGGATTATATCTAAACATCTAAAAACTTGGCAGATCCCTTCACAAAGGGTCTATCACGTAACGTGATAGAAAATGCATCAAAGGAGATGGGTATGGGACCCAAAATCTAAGCTTTCCACAGTGGTAAACCACTATGTGATCGGAAATCCCGTGAATTAGAATTGGAAGACAAACTGTTGGTTAGATGAGAGGAAAGTATCCCTACTTTAATAAACACCACTCCATAAAGATGCAATATTTTCCTATTCTGCACGGCAGGTTGATTTATTATCTTAATATGTTCTACGTGGCTTATCCTAAGCAAAAATGTTTTCCTGCAGAACATCTTTTGAAGAATACACCTATATGAGTCTGACTGTTAAAACGTTGCAGTCTATGAGAGTAGGGAGCTCTTTAATAAACTCATAAAAGGTCATGGAGTATGACACATAAGCTCCACCCGTGGGAAAGTCCCACGGTAGCCTAGTATCAGTCAAGACTTTTTGTGAAGCTAGGTTCGCAGCAAACTTGCAGTTCAAGGCATAGTCCACTGTACAAGTTGCTGTATCCTAGTATAACATAAAGCTCTAGATGGATGTTAAACTTAATAGTCTCCACTACAGTACCAATATATAAACAATGTTTTAGAATCAAAGGCAAACTTCATGTGTCTTTGGGATCTAGTGAGGGATTGTTGGAATTTTTTCCTAAATAGGCCCAGCCCATTTATTATATGACAATAAATTCTTGAAATTCTAGAGGCCCATTTGGCCCATTCATGCAAGACAAAAGATGGGACAAATGTTTAGTCCCACATTGCTAGTTGAGTGGAAGTTGGACCAGCTTATAAGGAGAGGTCTTCCACCACTTGTACGAGCTTGAGAAGAGAAGATATATACACGCGTGCTCCTCCTCCTCGCTCGCCTCGTCACGACGCGACGCGACGCGCGCGCCGCGGGTTGCGGGTTGCGGGAATCTCGTCAAGCCGAGTTTTATTTTGCCACGCATGAATGGTATATGAACAGTTGTACAGAAGCTGAAACGATTTGCTCAAGTGGACTTTTAATATGTGCTATATGAATACGAACTGAGTGGAGGCTGTCTGGTGGGCTGTCGCCTGTTCGTTTCAACTTCCGTCCATTCGTTTCTCTCCTGCGTAGTTTGTCTGCCTTCCCCTCTATGGCTATAAGAGAGAGGTCGCGCCTCCTCTCGGACATACTGCCACACATCTTTTGCGCCTCCAGTTCCAGAGCACTGCGCTACCTAGTCTTCCCCATCCTGTCCTGCGGCGTGCACCGCGAGCCGGGACAGTAGGCCTTCGAGACCCCGCTGCTTCGAGTCTTATACGGAAGAAGGGCGATAAGGTTTTTGGGGAGCGCTATCGACGCGACTACTGGCTTCATCACGGACTCCCTCATGGATAACGATTGCGCCGACGTCTTCCCAACGAAGACTTCTTCTCCGACATCAGTACCCTCTTCCTCGACAACATGGCTAACGACGATGCCAACGCGAACGCCAGCGGTTCCTCTGCTGCTGCCGCCGTGTTATTTTTTTCTCAATCTTGTTCTGATCGCATCTTAAGTTCTACGCCTTGTAGTCTGTTTGGTTATCTGCATTAATATGTATTCACTATTTCACATGATTAGTATATTATCTATTATTCTAATCATGTTTTATCTAGCGTTTATTATGAATAATTCGCTTGGTAAATTGCTTTTTTTACTTAACAGTATGTACTTAAAATAACTGAATGTTCATATATTTGGAAAATAAATGTCCCACTGCAGCATTTATTACCGATCGCGCTTACCGCACACACATCAATGCTTCGTCTCCCGAGGCTTTTGCAAGATGCAGATGAGATCTTCCTTCTCCATGGCAAGCTAGGCCAGGTGTAGGCCTAGGGCTTTTAATTCCTTTTTTCAGGACAGGAAAGAATGTTGTGACTAATGTGCACAAAACTAAATTGGCATGTGAAACGGAAACACCATTGCTTGATTACGAAACGGAGACATCCAGAGTCCCGGTTTGGAAAAAGAAAACACATTTTGCCAGATTACGAAACATAGACACCCAAACTCCCGGTTAGATCTTGGAAGACTAGGAGTTTTTTTTCATAGAGGGCCCACGTGACAGGTCCGCCCGATCAATCTTTGGCGACACAAAGTTCGATGGCACCGACCACCGACCTTACCTCCTACCTCCTTTTCCATCTGTAGTCGGATTGCCGAATCCGATTTCTGTTACGAGACACCAATCGATTGTTGGGTTCGCCCGTATAAAAGGTCACCCATCAAGGGCATGGCCAGCCATCGAAGCAACGCGAAATCCAACAGAACGGTTTACGCACGTAGCAAACCCAGCCTCGATCGTCTACGAGAGCAAGATGGCAGCGGATCATCAGGCCGGCGGCGCGACCCTGTGCGCGAATGCCTGTGGCTTCTTCGGCAGCCCGGCGACCCGCAGCTTCTGCTCCCAATGCTACGAGGAGCAGCAGCGACACTATATGCTGGCCTTTGATCGAGCCGTCATGTCCGGCCTGGCGTCGCTCAAGATCAGCTCGCCTGCAGGTGCCGTCGGTAACGAGGCCGAGACTCCCGAGGAAATGAAGAACCGATGCGTGGCGTGCCGGAAGAAGGTTGGGCTGATGGGGTTCGCGTGCCGCTGCGGCGGCGTATACTGCGGCGCGCACCGCCACGCCGGCGCCCACGAGTGCTGGTTCGACTACAAGGCGGCCGGCCGGGAGCAGATCGCGCGCCAGAACCCGCTCGTCGTCGCGCCCAAGATCGCCAGGATTTGAGTCGACGTTTCTTCTGCAGATGAGCCAAGAAGCGCGCGTTGTACTGATACCTTCAGCTAGAACTGAACAGTAGCGAGAACGCCTCGTGGCTCGTGCACTAGATTTAGCTTGTAAACCTTTTTATTTAGATTGTATACATGTACTCTATTTGTTCTAATATAGAAATGTATTGTATGACAGTGTCTTCTTATATTGCATCTCTCTCCGCAGATAATAATGTTGTTACGAGGAAAATATTCCAAAATTAAAAACAAATTGGAAGATACTCTCCGTTCTAAAATATAAGATGTTTTAGCTTTTTTAAAACTATATGTATCTACAAGCCTTAAATTGTGCAGGTTCGAAGCAAAATGTGTGAACCTAAACATATTAGAAGACGTCTAGATATATAAGTTTCAGAAAAAGAATAAAACATCTTATATTTTGAAATTAATGAAGTATATCCGAATCAAGCACTTGAATTATACTCCATCCGCCCCGTAATATAAGGCTGGATCGCAACGCGAGTGCGTGTGTTTAGTAATCATCTCGGATGGGCATGTCCAATATGTTAGGGAACTCCAATGTCCTCCGACATTTGGTCAATGTGCGTTCGAAATGGTCCATTTGCGATGGCCCGCAGACAACCTTCGAGCCCTTGTTCGCCCAAGCGAGGTCACCGCACCCAACGGGCCAACACATTTTGGTCCGCGGCAGAGTTGCGGCTTTGCATAGAAGTGAATCCGACCGCCGCCCCTGCTTTTCGCGAGGCCGCTTCCCACCGCTATTTCACGGGCCAGGCTTCCCGCCCACCGCCACCTATAAAGAGCTTGCTGTTGTGGGTAGATATGACCACACAACATATACAACCATAACCATGCATCTCCTTCTCCCCACAATTTGTCCCCAGCTCACCCAGGACGCGCGCTATGTCTACCCACTCACCCTGATGTACAACGTCAATTTTTACAATGAGGAGGAGGACTTGGACGACTTCGAGGACACAGGCGACCTGCAGTCGTCGGCCGTCACCAAAGTTGTGAAGGAGGAGAAGAACGACCACTAGATGGTGGCCGCCGAGCGGCAGTCCCTAGTGGGATTTGCCACAAAGCAGCAATTCGTGGAGCTAGCAAAGGAGGCCGCCGCAAAGCCATGGCAGAAGTGACCGATCAGTGCATGGATGCAACGCGCAAGGAAGCAACAGGTAGAAAGGAGGCCGACAAGGAGGAGCTCGACCGCATCATGGCCTACCTATCAACCACATACATTCGCGAGGATATATATGAAGAAGAACTGAAGGCTTATCAGGCGTCCATGGAGGCATAAGCCCCGTTCCGAGTAGCTCCCTCCACAGGATTTACTCTTTCATCATAAGCAGATTAAGATTTACCCATTTTTAGACTCGCAACCATTACGATTGCCCGGATGAGAATTAATCAAACTAGGGCATATTTCTACTAGGGCATATTTACAATCAAGACACATAGCAGTTATAGCATAGAATAATAAACACAAAGATATATAATAATCATTATTATTGCCTCTAAGACATTCCAACCGGTGATGTGTATGAAAGGTTTTGATCCCACTTGGTGTAATTAGATAAATAATTTTGTGAAGCGAGGGAGCATGGGTATGAGAGTTAACATTGACATTGGACATTATTTTCTAACAAAAAAACTTAGGACAAGGGGAACCACCTATTCTTTTTAACATTGCTGCAGATATGTTAGCCATCTTGAGTGTTAGAGCAAAGGAAGATGGATAGGTCGATAGTCTCATCCCTCATCTAGTCAAGAGAGAGGGGCATCAATTCTTCAATATGCAGATGATCAATTATCTTCATGGAGAACGATATCCAAAAATCTTTAAACATGAATTTCATCGTATGCATATTTTGAAAACTTTCGGGTTTGCAAATCAACTTCCATAAGAGTGAGATCTTCTATTTTGTAAAAATCAAAGACATGAAAGAACAATATATGAAGCTTATTGGCTGAGAAGCTGGATCACTCCCTTTTATATATTTTGAAATTCCAATTCACCTTAGAAAATTTAAGAAAAACCGATGGAAGGACATTTTGAGAAAAAGTTAGCTTGTTGACTAGGTAAATTATTATCATATGAAGATCATTATGTCCTCATAAGTACGATTGACAACGGTAAGAAAAGTTTCTGTTCGTTTCTGATAAAAAAGAAACGAACAGAAGCGGCATTTTGCGAAAAAGAAACGGGAACGGAATATTTTAAACGTAAACGGAAACGAAAACCTGGGAACCATTATATTTCTAACGGAAACAAAAACCGTATGGAAATGCTGGAAGAAATAATACAGAAACTTTTTAGAAATATAACCATCCAGACCCATGTACAAAATAGTACTTTGCATCGACGATTTACCTTACTCTTTCCGGGCAGTCTACATGATAGACACAGCTAGTCCAGGCTATATACTAATCAAGTGAGTATCTAATCATCTATGTGAATCTATATATGCGAACTTATGTTCTTGTCTGCGTGTTGAATTATGTGTTAATTTATGTTCAACTGTCACTTGTCGAAGTTGTTAGCTATTCATTTTCTGTTGTGTGTTCCTTTTGGTGTAAAAACCAAGATATTATGCACTCTTATATTTTGATAAATTCCTATTTTCGTATTGTATCCGTTCGGTATCCATTTCTTATCTGCCTGCGGTGATATCTGATTCCATATTTGTTTCCAGAGTTTTTTGTTTCATTTCCGATTCCGATGAGACAAGCGAAAACAAAAACGATCACGCATGTTTCCATTCCGTTTTCAACCCTATCATAAGTCTACCCATGTTATGCTTTCCTTTCACGGAAATTCCGAAAGGTGTTCGCAAGAGGTTAGATTTCTACAATCATGTTTATTTTGGCAAAGCGGTGGGCATAAGAAAAATATTGACTTACCAAGTGGAATATTATTTGTATATCAAAAGATCAAGGAGGTCTTTGAATCGAGGTTTTAGAATCAAAAATAAATGTTTACTCAACTAGGTGGATGTTTAAAATTTTATTCGAGTACGCAAATGTGGAAAGAGCTACTCAAAAACAAATATTTACATTCTAAAAGCTTATCTCAAGTCCAAGCAAAACCAACAGATTCAGCTTTTTTTGAAAAGGTCTTATGCATGTGAAGAATGAGTTCTTTACTAGAGGATCTTTTGTTGTTGGTAATACTCATAACAGTTTCTGGGAGGACACTTGGCTTCGAATCTTGGCGAGACTCCTCTAGCTATATAATACCCATGGTTATACAGTATGTATTGTGCAATAAGAAGAAGTTTTGGTTGCACAAATAATGGCTCATACTCCGCTAAACAATGCATTTCACAGAACTTTAATCAGTAATAAATGGTCAAGATGACTGCATCTGGCCTGTTCTAGGTAAAATCTATGTACTTATACTTACTAAATGATCACACACAGTTTCTTCATAAATATATTAAAAAAATAAATGTGTCACTAAATATTAGAATTTTTATGTGATATTTTGCATAGAGAAGTTTTATTGATAATAGACAATTTAGCTAAACAAAACTGTCAAGGGGATTAGAAATGTTGTTTTTGTGATAAACACGAGATGATCCAACATCATTGAATATCCATTCGAAAAACTCAACGTCATATAGTTAATATGTCATTTAATCTAACTCTCTCAAAGAATATAAAGAACTTATTAGAAAGTGGTTACAGGGGGTTAATAAACGTAATAAAGCACTCTGTTCGAGTGGGTGATTGTGCTTCACCGTTGGCTATTTATTGGCATATTCCAAATTATATGGTTTTTAACGGAACATCGAATTCTTCTTTTATGTAGGTTATTTCATTGACCACATATTGAATCACTATGTGGCCTTTCCTTTTTCTAGAGGAGCTCAGGCTGGTCATGTCTACTGGGCGTAGCCGTTTGAAAATGGTTGCATGCGATATATTCACCGGGTCTGGCTAGCGTTTTGATAATGGACACTACTACACGTCTCGCAGGGGATGGATCGTTTTCATCCCCTGGGTCCTCAGCCAACCCCGCGTCCATTCTTTTCTAGCTTAAACCCTCTTTTGGTATAAGACACCCGATTTTGCTTTAAAATAACCCTGGTTTGCTATATGTAGCAAAAAACAGTTCGGTCCCGAAAATAAAAAAAAAGACTGGACCTCGCCGGAGATTTCGTCGGAGACCTCGTCGGAGACCGTTTAGCAAATAAGTTTTGCTAATAAAGAAAAACCGACCTCACCGGAGACTCGCCGGAGACCTGGCCGGAGACTTCGCCGGAGACCTTGTAGCAAAAACTTTACGCTAATGTAGCAAAATAATAAAATGGTTGTAGCAAATAAAATATCCTATTGTAGCAAATCCGACCTCGCCGGAGATCTCGTAGCAAAATCGACTTCGCCGGAGACTCACCGAAGACTTCCGCCGGAGATTTCGTATCAAAAACATTGCGATATTATAGCAAAATCATAGAATAGTTGTAGCAAATGATTATTTCTATTGTAGCACCGTCGCTGGCCATATGTAGCAAAACTTGACGTCGCTTGTAGCACCGCCATCGGCCACACGTAGCACCGCTATCCCCATGACTGGTAGCTCCACTGCCTCCCCACCATAGCAACACTCTCCGCCGGAGCCGACGACTAGGTTGAGGCGTAGGCGGGATGCGTCTGCTTCAGGTGTTGTTGGGGCAAGGGGAAGTATCCCTGGTGGGATCACCAGGAGCTGGCGCTATCAGCTGCGGGCGGGGACGTCGTGTGTCTGGGATGATGGAGGGCTGGCCACGAGCGGGCGGCGTCCTTTCGCACAGATTGAAACAGCCTAAGAAAGAGACAGAGGTCAGGAGAGATAAGGACGGGTGGTCCCACTCACATGCGGTCGAGCTGTGTCCACGCCAAGGAAGGAACCGACCCGGGGGATGAAACGGTTGGATCCCCCGGGGGAGTGGAATCATTTTCCTTTGATAATATGATCTCATCTTGATGTGTCAGACTTTTTTGTTGCTTGCTTTTTTAGATGGTTGATGTTACATGTATCAATTTTATGTGATCCATAACACTAGTGGAAACGAGGTCTTTTGTTGATCCCGAAAAAGGGCTTTAACACCGGTTCTTCTACGAACCAGTGTTAAAGGGGGGGCCGTACCAGCGTGGCCCCTGCGGCAAAAAAGGAGCCTCCCTTTAACACCGGTTCATGCCACGAACCGGTGTTAAAGGTCCTCGCAGATGGCTCGCACTTCTTTAACACCGGTTCGTGGCATGAACCGGTGTTAAAGGGGGGGGGCTATATAAGACACCACCCCAGCCCACACACACCCACTCTTCCATTCTTTCACATTTTGGAGCCTAGCAAGAGGGTGTGAAGAGTGCTAGTTTGTGTTTTTTTCATATGCACAAGAGGTGTTTGGTGAAATGCCTGAGAGCTCAAAATAAGTTTTCTTGTTGCTCTTTCCGTCTCGGTCGAGGTCGGCAACTATAGTTTCATGTGTCATTGATGTACTATATATATAAATGGTCATCTCCCTATTATTTTTGATATATACTACATATTAATGCAGATGAACCGCAATGGATGTACGGTGACCGCCAAGACTTCCGAAAGTACATTACGGGCCTCCAAAATTTCATCGTTGTGGCTAATGCAAACCGTGGTCATAATGGTTTTATGTGCTGTCCGTGTGTTCACCGTCGAACAAGAAAGACTACTCAAATACCAGAACCATTCACGCCCACCGCTGATCCGGTTTCATGCCCAGCTATAATTGTTGGACCAAGCACGGAGAAAAAGGGTTGTGATGGAAGACAACGAAGAAGAAGAGGATGATGACAACTATCATAATATGTATCCTGAATATGATGATAATGCAACGGGGTAGATAATGAAGATCAAGAGGGAAGATGGGCCGCTGATGACGATCTTGGTCGGGCCATCGATGCAAAGGAAGAATGTGAAACTGAAAAGGAGAAGGAGAAGCTGGAGCAGATGTTAAAGGATCACAAAACATTGTTGTATCCAACTTGCGAAGATGGCCACAAAAGCTAGGTGCCACACGGATTTGCAAATGGAAGGCAGAGAATGGTGTGACCGACAACAGATTTTCAAAGTTGTTGGTAAAAATGAAGAATCTTCTTCCAAGAAATAATGAGTTGCTCGACAAGACATACCAAGCAAAGAAGGTTGTCCGCCTCTAGGATTAGGCGCGGAAGATACATGCTGCATTAATGACCGCATCCTCTACCGCGGTGAGAAGTACGAGAATTTGGATGCATGCCGGTATGCCTGCATGCGGTATAAGATCGACGAGACGATCTGGCGATGTTGAGGGCGAGGCCCCTAGGAAGAAGGTTCCGCCAAGGTTATGTGGTATGCTCCTATAATACCACGGTTAAAACGTCTCTTGAAATAAAGAGCATGCCAAGTTGTTGCGATGGCACATGGAAGACAGAAGAAAGACGCGATGTTGAGACACCCCGCTGATGGGTCACAGTGGAGAAAAGTCGAGCGAGAGTACCCGGACTTCGCACGTGAAGCAAGGAACTTAAGGTTTGGTCTAAGTACAGACGGCATGAATCCTTTTGGTGAGCAGAGCTGCAGTCACAACACCTGGCCTGTGACCCTATGTATCTATAACCTTCCTCCTTGGTTGTGTATGAAGAGGAAGTTCATTATGATGCCAGTGCTCATCCAAGGCCCGAGGCAACCCGGCAACGACATTGATGTGTACCTAAGGCCATTAGTTGAAGAACTTTTACAGCTGTGGGCCAAACCAGGTGTACGTATGTGGGATGAGCACAAAGGGGAGCCATTTGACCTACGAGCATTGCTTTTCGTAACCATCAATGATTGGCCTGCTCTTAGTAACATTTCAGGACAGACAAACAAGGGATACAATGCATGCACACACTATTTAGATGACACTGAAAGTGTATATTTGGATAAATGTAAGAAGGTTGTGTACCTAGGGTATCGCCGATTTCTTCCGAACCTGCATCTAGTAAGAAAGAAAGGCAAGCATTTCAAACGTCTGGCAGAACCCCGGAGGAAGCCTGTCCTCCGTACCGGTGAGGAGGTATTTGGTATGGTCAAGAACCTAGAAGTAATCTTTGGAAAAGGTCCTGGTAGTCTATCTGTTCCGAATGACGATGCCGGACACGCTCCCATGTGGAAGAAGCAATCTATATTTTGGGACCTACCCTATTGGAAAGTCTTAGAGGCCCGCTCTTCAATCGACGTGATGCACGTGACGAAGAATGTTTGCGTGAACCTGCTAGGCTTTCTAGGAGTGTATGGGAAGACAAAAGATACACCGGAAGCATGGCAGGACCAGCAACGTCTGAAGGCCCCTGAAGAGCCTATGCATCCTGAGAACGAGAAGGGTAAACGATGCCACTTAACTCCTGCCAGCTACGCTCTTACCAAAGCAGAGAAGGAAATCTTTTTTGAATGTCCGAGCAGTATCAAGGTCCCGTCGCTTCTCCGAATATAAAGGGAATAATAAATATGGCAGAGAAAAATTCCAAAACCTGAAGTCTCATGATCCACGTGATTATGACACAATTGCTTCCGATTGCATTGAGGGGCTTCTACCGAAAATGTTCGAGTACCCATTGTGAAGCTATGTGCATTCCTCAATGCAATATCTCGAAGGTAATCGATCCGTAAAGCCTACCATGGTTACAAACAGATGTGGCCCAATGTCTTGTCACTTTGAGTTGGTGTTCCCACCATCCTTCTTCAATATTATGACGCATCTCTGGTTCACCTAGTAGAAGAGATTGCCATTCTCGGTCCTATTTCTACATAATATGTTCCCTTTGAGAGGTACATGGAGTCTTAAAGAAATATGTTCATAACCGTGCTAGGCGAAGGAAGCATCTCCAAGGGCTATGTAATGAGGAGGTCATTGAGTTCGTGTTGATTTTATTCCTGACCTTAAGGCGATTGGTGTTCCGAATCACGACATGAGGGAGACTGCGTGGAAAAGGCACCCTAGGATGTAAAGCAATGATATGTAGGGACGGCATTCTCTCAATCAAGCACTACATGGTTTTACAAAGATCTATCTTGGTTGCCCATATATCAATGAACACAAGAATTTAATACGCCTCAAACACCGAGGCGATCGATGAATGGATTATAAGTGAACACATGGCGAGTTTTGGCGGTCTGCAAAGACTTGTCACGAATAACACCACTATTGGGGATCATTGTACTTGTTGGCCAGGACACCATCTTCGTATGTACTTTCTAAGGGTACAGATAAATGGGAATACATTTTACACGATAGGCCAAGATAAAAGAGCACTAACCAAAATAGTGGTGTCCGCCTGATGCAGCAGAAGACAATGGGCAAAGACCACGTATTATGGGTTCATAGAGGAGATATGGGAACTTGACTATGGACCTAATTTTAAGGTCCCTTGTTTGATGCAAATGGGTCAAGCTAACAGAGGAGGGGTTGAGGTAGACAAGAAGTACGGAATGACAACGGTGGATCTCAACAATCTTATGAAGGTAGACAAGAACTTAGGCGAACCATTCGTCCCTAGCCAATGATGTGGCTCAGGTTTTCTATGTGAAGGACATGTCCTCCGGACCAAAAAAAAGAAAAATATGCAAACGAATACATCATATGATGAGCCAAAGCGTCACATAGCTCTTCGGGAAAAGAAACATCGTGGGAATCAAGGACAAGATGATATGTCGAATATTATAATAAGTTTGATGAAATTCCGCCTTCATAGTGAAAACTGACCCAAGCATTATGTTAAGTAGAGAAGATCCTCCATGGTTACGTTCGAAGCGATCATAAGGAAGGGACATATGCCAAGAAGTTCATGCTTATATTGTGTACCTCTAGTTCATGTTTTTAATCTTAATACATGTCTTGAGTGTTAATCATGTTTTGTGGATGGACCGGGACTATGAGAAGAAGTTGTCCCGATTCGTACTTACCATTAAGATCTGATCTCCAAACGCGCGTGGTCACATATTAGGGAGTGCCTCTATGACCAGTTTCTTGGAGATGCCGAGGACTAGGCTCGTCGGCATCTCCACGAAACTGGCCGTAGTGGTGTCCCTGCTCTCGAAAACCATCTTGCAGCTTTGTAACTTCTCTAACTAGATCAATACACAGGAGCTAACTAATTTCACATATTAGGGAGTGCCTCTATGACCAGTTTCTCGGAGATGCGAGGACTGGGCTCACAAGACATCTCCGAAATCTGGCCGTAGTGGTGTCCTGCTCTCGAAAGGAGGTAAGGCATAGCCTCAAACTGGCTGGAGGACTGGACTCACAAGGATGCCTATTTATAGTACAAGCAGCTCGACATAGTGTCGACACTTACGAAATAATGTCGACACTCACCCCTATTATTAGTGCTGACTCGTGTTTTGTCCCGATTGGTGTCTCCAACCGGGACTAAAGGTTCATCTTTAGTCCCGGTTGGTGACACCATCCGGGACAAGGTACACGCCGCACGACATAATGTCGACACTCACCCCTATTATTAGTGCTGACTCGTGTTTTGTCCCGGTTGGTGTCTCCAACCGGGACTAAAGATGAACCTTTAGTCCCGGTTGGTGTCTCGGTTCATCTTTAGTCCCGGTTGGTGTCTCCAACCGGGACTAAAGGTTCATCCCACCATTTTTTCCCGCCATTTTTCTTCCCGCCATTTTTCTTCCCGCCATTTTTCTTCCCGCCAGTTCTTCCCTCCAGTTCTTCCCGCCAGTTCACTATATATATATGTAGGGTTGGCCTCCATTGTCATTGCACATCTCTAGACTCATATCTGCAACCTCATCACTCTTTCCCATGGCTTCCACCGTAGCACTAACCCCCAGGGAGGCGGAGGCGCTTTGCGCCTCGAACTACCCCTGCCCGCCGGGCTACTGTGTCCCTGTCGGCTGGATGCTGAGCGTCGGAGGCGTGCCGGTTCCTCCTGTCCCTCTAGGTGTGGCGCGCCGGATGGCCATCACGAACCACTACTACTTCGAGCTCACGCCGGAGCAGCGGAGGAATCCCAGATGGCATCCCAACTATTTCCCTACTTGGGAAGCCTTCTTCGTGGATCGACGTGAGGCGCGCCAGCACGAGGAGGGCGGCCACCTCCTCCTAACTTCAACAAAGCCGTCGGCTATGGTGGCGTGGTCGGACTCTCGAGCGTCATGGCCTGTAATGACACCGCCGACTCTAACCCCGTCTGCGCTACCCTCAAGTCCAGCCCAGCGCTACCTCAAGTCCAGCCCACACGTACTCTCCAGAGGTTCAATTCTGGCGACCCGGCAGCGATGGCGGCGGCGGCGGCTGTGCATGACGACTATGGCGAGTATTACAGGTGTGTAGGCGGAGCATGATCAATCACTCCAACATTCGAAACAAGTTCGCCGATTGTTACTTAAATCTGGCCATGTATCTTAATTTTCAGTTCTTTTATGTATCTTAATTTTCAGTTCAGTTTGGCTTTATGTAACTTACTATTAGTTGGCTATTAGTTGGCTTTATCGGTATATTGATTATGTCTGAAAAACCTTCACAAAATGACCTATCTCATTCGAGGTTTCTTGGGTTTCGGGTCAAATGACCAATGTTATGGCTAGAATCAAGGCATAGTTTGTGATAATATGGCCATATTGTGCATACATGTGCATCATGGCATGGCAAACAATGTTACAAGAGGAAGTTTTCCTTTTTATCGCACCAAAAATGCATTTTCCATTTTCCGAGCATAAAAAACGGACAGTTTTGTGAAGCAACCACCAAATGGCTAATTCAAAAAACCACCAACACATTTTACAAAAATACTAGACCACCTTATATGCACAATGTACCAACAGGGGGATCTGAAACCTTTCCGTTCCACCTGCGGTGAAAAAGACAAATTCCTACCGAATCGGCAGGAAGTGGGTCAGATATGAACTACAAGTACGTGATACGATGCTCATGATTTTTTACAAAAATCATTTTTAGGTTCACAATATGCTATTTTATCAAAAAAACAATGCAAGTTGAGCGAGGCTTGGTGAGATTCAAGTGTATACAAAAGATGCGACATTTAAATATCCAATCAATTAAAAAATGTTAATACAAAAGATGCGGCATTAAAATATGATTTGATCTAATAAAAATCATTTTTTAGATGCTTAATATTTCTTAAATTCAAAGTTTTAGGATTTAACAATTTATTTTTGTTTGAATTGAATAATCAAAATTTATATGTAAGTGTTTTAATTATTTTGAAAATTTTCATGTAAAGTAAATATAAAATGATTTACATGAATGGATAGATGTTATTTTTCTGAAAATTATGATATATTATTCATATTTTTCTGAGTTGAAATGAAAAAGATATGAATTTTCTAAATTCATATCATATTTTTTGAATTAAAAAGCCCCTTTAATGCATGAAATAAATGTTCTTTAACACCGGTTCAGACAGAACCGGTGTTAAAGAAACATTATTCGTTTCTAGCACTTCTTTAACACGGTTCTGGATGGAACCGGGTTAAAGTATTAAATTCGCCTTCCTTCCTTTCTTCCCCGAGCGGATCGAACACCGACCACGAGAGAAGCGCCGCGCATCAGACGGAGCAGAGAGAAGCCACCGCCGGCCGCCACCGCCCTTGGAGTGAGGGAGGAATCGTCCGTGGGTGCCCTCGGAGCTCGCGCGTCTCGCCGCCGCCGCCCTCGGAGTGAGGGAGGAATCGTCCGTCTCACCGCCGCCGCCTCCATTGTCGAGCTTCGGAGCTCGAGGTCTGCCGCCCCTGACCCTCTCTTTTCCGTATGACCTCTCCCTCTCACTTGACCGCATCGCCCTGACCACCTCTTCCCCGTGCAGGAGCAGCCGACCGCGTCTCACCGGAGCACCGCCGACGCCGCCCGTCAACGCCGAACCATTCCAGATCGAACACCGTCGACGCCGCCCGTCTCCAGCCATAGTACCCCGCCTCTCGTAGGCCACCTCGACATTGCCGGAGACCGCCGCATCCGCCGCTAGCACCGCCACCCGACGATCCCGCCGCCTCCGTACGTCACCCCACCGGTGAGCAAACCAGAATCGCCACTATGCACCGCGTCAGCGATGACACGGCCGATCAACGTTGACTCTCCTGAAAAATAGAAGAAAAGATAAAAATTGTAGAAAATTGTATAATCTTGCAAAAATCATATAAAAAGATTAGTAGATCCAAAAATAGCAAATTATATATCAATGAATTCAGAAAATTGAGTAGATTATTAATATCAAGTTGGATTTAACTTTTACAGTACGTGTTTACTGTAATAATTTAATTAATTTTAATGGTATTTTAGGTTAATAAATTCATAGTAAAATATCTCCTGGTCCAAAAATCACAAATAATATACCTATGGATTCACAATTGTGTGTAGATCATAAATATGCAAATGGTTAAGCCAAATAATATAAGGTTTTTCAGCAATTAAATAAATGGTATAATGGCTTATTTAGAGTAATAAATTCATAAGAAAATAAATAATGTTCAGAAAATTACAAATAATATGTCCCTGGAATCACAACCCCGTGGGGATTATATATCTGATTTTAGTTTGATTTTTAGACAACAGAAACTATTTAAATGATTTAAAATCCATTAAACACTATTTAAATCATAAGAAAAAGATTTGTAACTCTGATTAGGGTGAATCCAACGCCTACTGGTTCGTATTAATGTCCTCTATCCATTGTAACTTATTAAATTGCCATGCATGCATCTGTTGCATTTGTTTGATCTCTATGTGCTATTGTTTATGTTGTATGAAATTGTTTGCTCGATAGATTGCGAGGAGTGCAACGTGTGTGATTGCTGACTCATCCTGATTAAAACTTGTTTGCTCGATAAATTGTACTACATGCATAGATTAAAACTTGTATACAAATTGGACCTCTGACTCATTTGTGTATTTATTTGTGTATTTTTGTATGAATAATATGTATATTTGTGTATGAATGCAAGTCCACTTGAATGTTTACACTCTTACTCTAGATAATATTATTGTTTTAGAAACTATGGATCCACTTAGTAGAAACCTTGAAGAAGAAGAAATAATGGAGAACATTATTGATGAGGACACCTCACAATATCTGAACTTGGAGGGACATGATGACGACAGCTCAAGTACTAGTCATGGAGAAGATGAAGACTCCGGTGAACGCAATTTAATGGTTACAAAGTCCGGCGAGGTATATGCATTGATTAAGCCTCTGCTGACTTCCACCAACAATCTTCTTCTACATGTATTAATTAACGCTTCTTTCTTCTTTTAGCCCTTTGGATCGACCAGCCAGCAACCATCTTCTTCTACGAAAAAGAGCAAGCGAGGCGCAAGCCAGCGGTTGAAAGATCGTGCAAAGTTCACGATCGAAGCAGTCCGTGTTGATGGCAGGCCGATGGAGCCCAAAAAGGCCGCAGACAAATTTGTACGTCAGGCTGGAGTTCTTGTTAGGGACCAAATCCCAATCATAATTGAAAATTGGAATAAGCCAAAGAAGGGCGACGGTACCTTTGTCGATGGCAGATCCAAAGAAACGCTTTGAATTCGTTGTTGGTAAATTTCACCCTTCCGAGAGGAGGATGAAAACAACCAGTTATAAAGGAAAAGGTCAAAGAGTGGACTCTAAAGAAGATGGTCGACGCTTTCAAGAATCGGAAGACAAAATTGAACAAATTTGTCAACCGCGAGACTCCAAATTTCAAGACGCATATTATGCGAAGATAAGACCTCACTGGCCCGAATTTGAGACATATAAAAAGTGCTATAGCTAAAAGAGGTCGAAACCAATACGCTTAATGCCCGAAGAAGGAATATCACGAGGGCGGGTCAGTGGCTACATATCTCGAAGCCTAAGTGGGAGGAAGCTGAGAAGGCCCTCACATGAGAGAGGATCACACCCAGCAGATGGGTGGGACCTACGTGCAAAGACTTGGTTCTATGGAATCGGGCAAGGTTGGACCCGAAACAGGATTGTGTATCTTCCCAACCCTCCTTGCCAAACCCGTCACTGAACTCATCACGGCATACGAGGAAACATCCGCCAGGATCTTCCATCCCGACAGAGAGAATGACCAGCTCACACGCGCCATCGGTAAAAAAGAACACCCTGGACATGCACGAGGCACAGGGGGTATGACGTGCAAGGATGGGTTTGCCGAGCGACTCTTACAGATGGCGCGGCAGAAAAGAAAAAGAGCGTACAGAGCGGATGACACAGATAGAACATGCACTTGCGGCGCTGCAGGCGCAAGTGAATGCACAACAGAGCCCTCAAGCTACCGGCCCATCTCAGCGGCACGAAGAGCCTGCATTGGAAGCTGCCGGCGCCTGCATCAGGCGAAAAGCGATGTGGCTTCCACGGAGAACGCAGCCCACGCTTGAAATGACGGGTCCTTGATACCCCGTGGATGAGATCACGGAGAGCGAACACGCTGAGCTGCATGTGAGATTAATGGGCTTATCCATTAAGGTGGTTGTCGGTTATGCCTTACCTCCTGTAGCTGGTGGAACTTACCACTGCCGACCGATTCCAGATGGCTATGCTATTGTCGGGGTGGATGAGGTTGTGAAGGAATATGAGGAAGCACAGCTTGACCATGCTAGGTGAAGGGGAAACTCAAGTCAAATTTGCGTGAAAACAACCATTCTTTGGAAGAAGGAACACATTGTGCTTCCAAATTGAGGTCACCGCACCGTCTCCTTAGCGTCGAGCCGCTTCAGCTATCTCTCAAGGCAGCCATCTCCGACGCTTTAGCCATCACCTGCGCGGCAGCCATCTCCGGCCCGTCAGCCATCTCCGGTGCTTCAGCCATCTCCTCAGTGTAAGCGGAAGAGCACTGCCATGAAGAGCATCAGTAGCACTGCCACAAAGAAATCCACAGAAAACCGTACGCCAAAGAGTTCAAAAAACTACGTCCCGCAGCCTTCCGCCAAGCAATTGCCGGTTTTACCGTGGAATCGCAGCGACGAGGAGACCAATAGGATCTCGGAAGAACAGGTCAAGAAATTCTTTGCACCTAGACGGGCCGAGCCAAAGGAGAAAATAGATCCGGCGGTGGTGGAGAAGTTTTACAAAAATCTTTTGAAACCTGAAACCCCACTTGTGCCGGACTACGAGTGCCAGATTTTGAAGGCGGATGCAAGGCGCCGTAGGGAGACTGAAAGTAGCGATCGAGGCACCCCAGAAAACAGTTCCCATGCTCGGAGAGCAGGAAAACCAATCATGCGCCCCGCTCCAAATGTTCGACACACGGGACACTCCTCCCGTAAATGATTACGAGGCAGAGCTACAAAGAAAGGCCAATGAGATGGGGATGACTTACATTGCATACTTGAACGTCATGGGAGACAACTTGCCCAAATGCGATGCTAACCCCATACAGCCATGGAAGTATGGGAAGAATCTCGTCAAGAAAGAGGATCTCAAGAATCTACCAACAAAGATGCGAAAATTGCACAAGTGGTACCTTCATTTCTGTAAGACGAGAAAGGTAGAATGGATCACGGCGCATATAAGAGATGAGATTTTCTTCTGCGGAGACGACGCGATTGACTTCAACATTCAAGACTTGCATTTTCTATTCAATCAGAAGGAACTCGACAAAGCTGCCATCAGCCTTTATTGTGTGTAAGTACTATTTCTGTAATTTATATCTCATCTCATTCACTTTATTAATTGCATGTATATATATATGCTCACCATATATGTATATACTATTATGCAGGAAAAATGTTATGGAATGCAGGAAAGGAGGCCCTTTTGACATTGGGTTCGTTGACCCAAATAGAGTTCATGAAGAAGTGGTAGAAACCAAACCCGGGCAAACAGAAGATTACTTGCTAACGTCTTTACTGAGACAACAAACCAAAAGGGAAATACTATTGCCTTACAACTTCTCGTGAGTACTGTTACCCTCTCTCTTGTACACATTCTATTTCAGCTTACTCGATGTTAAGTGTAATTGATGATGAGTTATGCGTGCGTAGGTTCCACTTTATTCTGCTAGTCATTCAACCCGACTCAGGAAAAGTCCTTGTCATGGACTCACATTTAAAAGAAAAAGAGATATGGGCAAACTTTAGAGAGATGCTCCAGAGGTAATTTCAATCATATTATCGCACTAGATCGGCAACTTTCGTGACAACAAGTAATTAATTACCCGTTTATCCATTTTCTTTGCCGGACAGGGTTTGGAAAAGGTTCACGGGCAGGGCCGTGGGTGAATGGTCAGAAGAACTAAAATTTGTAGACCAAAATGTAAGTAATACTAGCTAGCTTCCAATTCCATTATATCATGCTTTATTGATTATTATTTTGATTGAACTCTCTATTCTCGTAAAGTGCGCGCATCAGGGACACGGCAATAACTTATGTGGGTACTATGTTTGCGAGTTCATTCGCAACACGATATGTGCGACGGGCCAAGCCGCACTAGAACAACTTAAAGTAAGTAAACAAAGTCCACAACATTATTTTATTACCATCAATTGTGTTGAGTTTTATTCTTATATATATATTGACGGTCCATTCTTCATATATATTCAGATCGAACGGATGCGGGACCAACTCCTACCATTTGAACGCATACGAGCCATTCAAGAGGAATTGGCGGGGTTCATACTTGATGAGGTCGTCACGCCTGACGGAGAACTCTTTAGATATCCACCAAAATGAACGATGACGATGTATGTGCCGATGACGATGTATGTGCCGATGACGATGTTTGTGTATAATAATAGTTGCTTAATTATTCATGTACTCGTATGTACCGATGACGATTTATGTGTATACCGCTCCCGATCGATTCCCCCTCGCTCCCCCCTCCCGCAAATACGCCTAGAACGAGGCAGAGACAGAAGTCTACCGTGGCAGAGATTTAGGCCGTTTTCCTGCCTAAATCTCTGCCGCGGCAGAAGAACCTTTAACACCGATTCCAGCCCCGAACCGGTGTTAAAGGGGGGAGGCTGAGGCCTGCGGTAGCCCCACGTGCGCCACCCTTTAACACCGGTTCGGGCCCCCCCTCTAACACCGAACCCTCAACAGCGGTTGGGGAACCGCTGTTAGAGGGCCCTCCCAACCGGAGTTAAAGGGGGGGCTCTGCACTAGTGTAAGCTGAACACTTTGTATGGACTCTTTATTTGTAATAATTTTTTAATAAGTCAATAAAACATCAGTCTTCTTCTAGCAAGATGAAAATGAGATCTTCCTTTTCCATGGCAAGCTAGGCCGGCTGTAGGCCTAGGGCTTTTAATTCCTTTTTTTCGAACAGAAAAGAAGGTCGTGACTAATGTCCCGGTCTGAAGGTTGTACTTTCACAGAGTGTTTGATGGCATCGAACTAAACTTGCCTTCGTTTCCATCCGGAGTCGGATTGGAAAAGCAAACACCTTTGCTTACGAAACGGAGACACCCAGACTTCCGGTTGGATCTTTGACAGGTCCGTCCGATCCATCTTTTACGACTCAACGATCATCGACCTTGCCTCCTTTTCCATCAGGAGTCGGATTGCCGATCCCGATTTCTGTTAGGACTAGGGAAACACCCAATCGTTCGTTGGGTTCGCCAGTTTAAAAGGTCACCGATCGAGGGCATGGCCAGCCATCGAAGCTCAGCAGCGCCAAATCCAACAGAGTGGTTTGTCCATATAGCAAACCCGGCCTCGACGTCTACAAGAGTTGCCAAAGCGCGACAAACAAGATGGCAGCACGGCATCAGGTCGGCGGCGTGGCCCCGTGCGCTAACAGCTGCGGCTTCTTCGGCAGCCCGGCGACCCGCAGCCTCTGCTCCAAATGCTACGAGGAGCAGCAGCTCCTCTATTTGGTGGCCTTTGATCGAGCCGTCATGTCCGGCCTGGCGTCGCTCAAGATCAACTCGCCTGCAGGTGCCGTCGGTGATGAGGCGGAGACTCCCGAGGAAATGAAGAACCGGTGCGTGGCGTGCCGGAAAAAGGTGGGGCTGATGGGGTTTGCGTGCCGCTGCGGTGGCGTATACTGCGGCGCGCACCGCCACGCCGGCGCCCACGAGTGCTGGTTCTACTACAAGGCGGCCGGCCGGGAGCAGATCGCGCGCCAGAACCCGCTCGTCGTCGCGCCCAAGATCGCAAGGATTTGAATAGACGTTTCTTCTGCAGATGAGCCAAGAAGCGCGCGTTGTACTCATATGTATGCAATGATGGACCGGCCCGGCTGATACCTTCAGCTAGAACTGAACAGTAGCAAGAACGCCTCGTGGCTCGTGCACTAGATTTAGCTTGTAAACCTTTTACTTAGATTGTATACATGTACTCTATTTGTTCTCCTATAGAAATGTATTGTATGACAGTGTCTTCTTATATTGCATCTCTCTCCGCAGATAATAATGCCGTTAAGAGGAAAATATTGCAAATTAAAAACAAGGGAAGATACTCTCCGTTCTAAAATATAAGATGTTTTAGTTTTTTAACCGTATGTATCTACAAGCCTTAAAATGTGCAGGTTGGAAGCAAAATGTGTGAACCTAGACATATTAGAAGACGTCTAGACATATTAGAAGGCGTCTAGGTACATAAGTTCTAGAAAAAGAATAAAACATCTTATATTTTAGAATTGATAGAGTATATCGGAATCAAGCGCTTGAATTATACTCCCTCCACCCCATAATATAAGGGTGGATCGCGACGCGTGCATGTGTTTAGTAATCACCCGGATGGGCATGTCCAATATGTTAGTGAAACTCCAATATCCTTCCACATTTGGTTAATTTGCGTCCGAAATGGTCCATTTGCGATGGCCCGCAGACAACCTTCGAGCCCTTGTTCGCCCAAGCGAGGTCACCGCACCCAACGGGCCAACACATTTTGGTTCGCGGACAGAGTTGTGACTTTGCATGGCAGCGAATCCGGCCGCCGCCCCTGCTTTCCGCGAGGCCACTTCCCGTCTATTTTACGGGCCAGGCTTTCCGCCCACCGCCGCCTATAAAGAGCTTGTCGTCGTGGGTAGATATGACCACACAACATATACGGCCTAACCATGCCTCTCCTTCTCCCCACAATTTGGTCCCAGCTGACCTAGGATGCGCGCTATGTCGACCCACTCACCCCGATGTACAACTTCGATTTTTACAAGGAGGAGGAGGACTTGGACGACTTCGAGGACACCGGCGACCTGCAGCCGTCGGTCGTCACCAAAGTCGTGAAGTAGGAGAAGAACGGCCACTAGATGGTGGCCGTCGAGCGGCAGTCCCTAGTGGGATTTGCCATAAAGCAGGAATTCGTGGAGCTAGCAAAGGAGGCTGCCCGCAAAGCCATGGCAGAAGTGACCGATCAGTGCATGGATGCAACGCGCATGGATGCAACAATTAGCAAGGATGCCGACAAGGAGGAGCTCGACCGCATCCTGGCCTACCTATCAACCAGGTACATTCGCAAGGATATGTACGAAGAAGACCTGAAGGCTTACCGGGCGTCCATGGAGGCATAGGCCCCGTACCGAGTAGATCCCTCTGTCGTGGTATTGCCGACAAGTACGCCATGGAGGGGTCCTCACAGTGCGTGTTTAGAGACATGGGGTAAGGCGAAATGTTGGCGGGTACGAGGTAACATAGCTTACCCAGGTTCAGATCCCACGAGGGTGGCAGAATCCTACTCTTGCTATAAATCATTATAATGGCAATACACCGAGTTATATGGATTGGTTTGATGTGCGAGGTATGAGTTCTTCTGCCCTAAAGGCTCCTCTAGGTCCGGCTTATATAATCGCGAGATCTTAGGGTTATAGGGAAAGTCCTAACCGGATAGGTTACAGAGTCCTACACAGTTTACAACTAGTCTAACGTGTCTTGCACTCCAAGGCTCCGGGTACGCTGGTGACTCCACGTAGCCTTCCTTTATCCGGCATGGGCCTCCCTTCTAGATCTATCTAACTGGGCCGCCCAGCAGGCCATAGGCCTTGCTACTGACTATGGGCCACCCGGTTTATCCGTATTAGAGACATGCAATTGTGATACCCATTTAGCATATCCCCAACACCCTCCACACAACACAATTTACTCTTTCATCACAAGCAGATTAAGATTTACCCATTTTTAGACTCGCAACCATTACGATTGCCCGAATGCGAACTTAACCAAATTAGGGCATATTTCTACTAGGGCATATTTACAATCAAGACACATAGCAATTATAGCATAAAATAATAAACATAAATAATAAACACAAAGGTATATAATAATCATTATTATTGCCTCTAGGATATTCCAACCGGTGATGTGTATGAAAGGTTTTGATCCCACTTGGTGTGACTAGATAAATAATTTTATGAAGCGAGGGAGCATAGGTATGAGAGTTAACATTGACATTGGACATTATTTTCAAACAAAGAAAACTTAGGATAGGGGGACCACTATCTCCTATTCTTTTTAACATTATTGCAGATATGTTAGCCATCTTGAGTATTAGAGCAAAGGAAAATGGTCAGGTCGATAGTCTCATCCCTCATCTAGTTGAGAGAGAGGGGTATCAATTCTTCAATATGCAAATGATACAATTATATTCATGGAGAACGATATCCAAAAATCTTTAAACATGAATTTAATCGTATGCATATTTGAACAACTTTCGGGCTTGCAAATCAATTTTCATAAGAGTGAGATCTTCTATTTTGGAAAACTCAAAGACATGAAAGACCAATATATGAAGCTTATTGGCTGAGAAGCTGGATCACTCCCTTTTATATATTTTGAAATTCCAATTCACTTTAGAAAAGTTAAGAATGGAGAATGAAAACCGATGGAAGGCCATTTTGAGAGAAAGTTAGCTTGTTGACTAGGTAAATTATAATCATATGAAGATCATTATGTCCTCATAAGTAGGATTGACAACAGTAAAAAACTTTATGTTTGTTTCTGAAGAAAAAAATGAACAGAAGTGACATTTTGCGGAAAAGAAGCGGAAACGAAATATTTTAAATGGAAACAAAAACGAAAACAGGGGAACCATTATATTTCTGACAGAAACAAAAACCATAAGAAAATTCTAGAAGAACAAATACAGAAACATTTTAGAAATATAACCATCCAAACCCATGTACAAAATAGTACTTTGCGTCGATGATTTACCTTAATATTTCCGGGCATTCTACATGATACACGCATCCAGTCTAGGCTACATAAAAATCAAGTGTATGTCTAATAATCTATGTAAACCTATATATGCCAACTTATGTGCTTGTTTGAGTGTTGAATTATGTGTTAATTTATGTTTAACTTTCACTTGTCGAAGTTGTCAGCTATTTATTTTCTCTTATGTGTTCCTTTTGGTGTAAAAACCAAGATATTATGCACTCTTATATTTTAATAAATGCCTATTTTCGTATTGTATCCATTCGGTATCCATTTCTTATCCATCTGCGGTGATTTCTAATTCTATATTTATTTCCAGAGTTTTCTGTTACGTTTCTGATTCCGATGGGACAAGCGAACATGAAAACGATAACGCATGTTTCCATTCCATTTTCAACCCTATCATAAGTCTACCCATGTTATGCTTTTGTAACATCCCAGCATTTAGGATCCAACGAAGGGTAGATTTAGGAATTTGAGTTATTGCATGCATTCATCTGTGAAAATGTGGGTAAATGTTTCGCCAAATAAAAACCTAAAGTGATCAAGGTTTCTTTCATACTTTGAGATTAGGTATAGTCTTGAAGGATGATTGTTATAGACTTTGATATGATCTTTGTGGACTTATGTGTTTTAGGAAATGAAATTTAAATTTAAAACTTGAGTGTTTGAATTATAATTCAAAAGGAATTTTGAATGATATTTGAGTATTTGGTTTAATTTAAGAATTAACCAATAATAACTCAAACTAGAACTGAAAGAAGACAATCAATAAAATGAATATTCCAAAACTTCATTCAATAATGAGTTACAAAATGTAACTTATGGAAATGAGCAACAATCTTTACAATAATAATTAAATAGAAGAATAATAATTCTTTATTGAATAATAGTACAAGCTTTATTTCAAAAGAATAAAAATAAAGAGTACAAAAATAATAAATTAAAGATTACGATTGAATATGAGAGTTATTACAAGTGACTATTCTATAAAGAAAAATAAAAGCCTAAACTATAATCTTGATCTTCAAATCTAGTACCTACAAAATAAACATAAAATTAAAATAAAAAGAAAGTTAGGATTAGAATTATTTTACTCTCAGAGTTGACAGTGAAGTGCACTGTTCACTTTTTCATCATTGAGTATTTAAGGGGCAAGTTTCACCAATATGAAAGAATGTATCTTTCATAATTTTAAGCCATAAGTCAAATAAACAGCAAGGAGGGGCAAGTTTCACGATCCAGGTAAAATGTAACCTGATAACAGTAACTCTCAAAATTCAGAACATATACACAACTGTGCAGCAGGCACACAGGCAGCACACACACCAAACTGCATGGTGTGTGTGCTGTCAGCACCACAACAACAACACAATCAAACAAAACCATCCACACAACCATGGGAAGCCAGCCCCACATTAATTTCTTATTCATACACACCAAGAACAGTAGCCAACATCTAAACCCAGCCAAAGCCAAAGCCAAGCTAAATCATACCAATAAAAACCTTGGATCACACCACCAAAATGGTGACATAAGGAGGGGGTGGATCAGGTGGATAGCAAGACCAAGATCAAGCCATCAGGACCAGGAGATGAAGGGCTAGATCAAGTACAAGCTAGGAGCTGGAAATACCAGGCGAGCATCAGATCAAGTTAGGACAAGATCAACCACAGGAAACCCCAACATCAAGTGACAGTGGTGAGTAAAATAGACCATCGCATGATCTATCTGTCTAAGATTAGACAAGCATACATGATCTGTTTCTTACTCAAACTCTCAGAAAGCACCCAAGTGGGGTGAATACATCACTGAGGTTTTAAACACTAAAAGCAATCAGAAAAGTATAAGGATCCAACTAAGATCTCAGGACAACATCATTGATCTAAGCAATCAAGCTATATTTCAATTCAAGAATGAACATAGCTAAGATTTAAACTTCTAGGCACATCTATAAGACAAGAGTAGCACCTTAGAATTAAATCTTATGGATCTATATAAGTTATCAAGCTTACAATCATCTTTCCCCAACTTTGATTCAAGAAAGAGTAGATGGTATCACTACCAGAACCAATCCCTGTGAATCAACAAGATAGAGGTCTAAATCCCTAAAACCTCAGACCAACATCATTGGTTCTAGGGATGCAAGGAAAGAGAATTCCACTTATCTATAATGCCAAGTCAATTCTAAGCTTGAACAAGACCAAACCAAGTTATAGAATCTAGTCTTGTGTGCCATACAAAAATGGTGCCACAAGAATAGTTCTAAACTAAGCAGGTTAAGCATCCAACCTTCTCAGATACAATCAACCAATTATAAATCATTTTCCTGTTCTTAAACACAGGAATCATAACATGATATTCATATATATATATGTATTCACTGTAAGAGACCATTTTGATCTCAATTTATATATGAATTCTTAAGTCAACAGTACTAAGACAGTGACTTCATCACACATCACTCACTGTCATCAACCAAGTAATGACAGTGGTGAGATATTAAACCACTAGATTTACCAAGTTTTGACTCTAGAGCAACTTCACCATCTGAATCATCTAAAATCTAATCCATAGAATCATCTGATAAACCACTAGCATCCCACAGCTAACCATCAACAATAATCCATAACAAGTCACACTCAATAGATTCAAGGATCATCAATACATGATGCAATTCATCAAATATCTAATCCACAGCAGGGTATGAACCCTAAGTAGAACAAACCATCTTAATCAGGACAAGACAGTAACCATAATGGTCACTACCAATAGCTAACATGGGATGACCTAGCACAGAGAGCATGAGAGGGAGAGGAACCACTCACCGAAGGTCCTCGCTGTAGAATAGAAGAGGAAGCAGAGGGGCTGACAGCCATGGCGGCACGGGGAGCACCCCCAAGGGGCGCTGCAACCCACGCAACGCCACAGTGGCGACCATAGCCACACCTGGGGGCGAGGAGCATCTCCATGGCACACTACAGCAGTGGCGGCATCAAATCAACACCAAACCCAAACCCTAGGGTTCGGGATGGCATCGATCTGGTCGCAAGGGGGCTCCGGGTCCAAATCCAATTGGATAGAAGGGTAGAGCGGGGCGACAACCTCATCCTGCACCACGGTGGCGGCCAAGGAGGTCCACGGCAACGTGAATCGCCGGCGGTGACACCGCAGACCATGGAGTCGAGGATGGAGAAGGAGAGAGGTGAGCTCGAGAGAGAGACAGAGAGTGATGGGCTGGAATGGGCCAATAACCCTTCGGGGTGTTATTTTGTCTTTGCCCTAATGGGACACAAGGGCCTAATCAAACCAAATAGCTAGCCCAAATCATTTAGAGCCTATTTTATTAATTGGAAAAAGACCAAATTGCCCCTGAACTTAAATAAACTCTAGAAAATAAAATAAAAGTCCAAAAATTATAAATAAAATATGTTTTGGAATCACAATAATCCAAACTATCCAAATAAATTAATAGATAAAATTTTAGACATATAAATTTTATTAAGAATTTTGTAATATATATATTCCTTATGGAATTTTACAAAATTCTTGAAACATGATAAAAATAAATAAAAATCACTTTCATTATATATTAATATTGTAGTATTTTAGAAAAATACTAAACAAATATTTAATATTAATTTTTGGTATTTAATAATAATTCTTAAAGGAATTATTAATTAAATATAATACAAATAAATTTAAATAAAATAAAAGAATACAATATTCAATAAATATTAAAAAAAAAATATTTATAAATTCTTTTTTATTGAAGGAATTATTATAATTTAAATAAATGGGGGAGAATACATATAAAGCTAAATGATGCATTACATTACTTTGCATAATCATTTTGCTTCTTTAAATATTGTCCTTACCGGGCAATAATGATGTTTTTGTAGACATAGAAGCTCAAGGTCCAGTGCAAGCATCAGACTTCACCTACCTTGCCATCACAAGGCAAGTTCATCACTTGCTCATATCCTTTGAAGAGTCTTTATCAAAGTATTTGCAAATTGTGTGTTATCATATATACTCCAAAGAAAGAAAATATTATTTTCACAATTAAAGAAATCATAAGTATCATCCTAAGTGATGATATAATGGAGCAATAGAACTTAGGGTTCTATTTGCAATAATAATGATCAATTAGGGACTTAATAACCCCTGACATCAGTGATTCTAGCGCCGTATTACGCGTTAGCCATGCGATTTGGAATGGGACAGAGAAGTTAGCTGTATCTTCTTCCTCTTGCATGAAGCCGGATGTGCAGGTCGTGGCTGTTATCCTCGTAGTGTGCATATTAATTGGTAATTCATAGAGGATATGCAGCATATGGGTGGGAACCCTCAACGTCCCACGATAGTTCTGGCATCTAACGGTTTGTACAAACCATTGCCGTAATTCAATATGTGGGCATGTTGTACACCAAGGAGGCATGCGAGGTCATGAAGGGGGCAGTGATTGGCTTGGACCAATTACTGGGCCCCACATCATGGAATTGTGGATGGGAAAGTATGCCCGGTTGTGCAACAAGGAGTTGATCTCTCATGGGTAAAGTAATGCACCTCTGCAGAGTGTAAGAATTGTAACTTGTTACTCCTTGTTCCGGGAAGGAGCTACGAACGCGGCAAGAAAGGAACTCCATGAAAGTTCTGGTTAACCTGTGAAGACTGATAGTCATAGATTTTCATAATAAAATCAATCTTTGAAGAAAGATTTACGAAAACTGCATAGTACCAAGGACTTATAGACCGAGGTGGTAGTTAGAGCAGCAAACTTCTCACCTTGCATATAATGAACTTGCTGGGTAACGTTGTTACTCATCCTTTCCTTTGATCCCTTGCTTAGACTCTGAGGATCCCGAAGACGTGCCAATGTATGCAGCTGAATATCAAGAAGATTTGTTATACGAGGAGCCTGACCTGTCAGGAGGTGTTGAAGGAGTGGATTACGAAATCCGCTATGGTGTTGACGAAAACGAGTCCAACTAAGTATCCTAGTTAGTAATAACCAACGGAGCCGAGCAGCATGAACTCTATAGAATAAGCTGCTGAGTTCAACTCCTAGTTGGAGTTGCTACTTCTAAATTTGTAGCACCCCGGTAAATCACTACTAGAAAATTGTTATTGTTTTTATTATGTGCATCATAATGACATCATCATGCATCTTTTTGCTTAAAACTATTTTCCAAAATACCCTATTTTGTTTTCTACAAATATCCCTCTTTATTAAAATACAAAATCTGCGGTCTCTTCCGAATTATTTTTATTTGTCTAAAAAGTATTTGCAAAAGTATTTTTAAAATAAAACAAAAATAAAATAAAATAAATGTTTTATAAAAAAAAGGGAGGCAGACCTCCCAGCCGGCCAGGTCAAGCCCAGCAAGGCCGGAAGCCCACCTACAACGCTGGTCCCATCCAAAACCCTAAACCTAAATCCTAGCAACTCCCACCTCAATCCCCCACCTGCCGCCGCCAGGTATCCAACACACACCGACACGCACGCCACCACCCACCCCTGCCTCGATCCCGTGGCCCCACCCCACCCACACGGTCGCCCGACCATGGCCCCGCACGGGAACCCCGCCCCCGACCCCAATCCCCTCGTGTTTTCCTCCTCCCCACCTTGCACAGGACCCTGCTGCCACCATCGCTACCTCGCCAGCAAGCTCGCCTCCCCGCCGCAGGCACGCCCACCGCTGTCTCCCGCCCCTCTTCCTTCCCGACGACCTCCCTACAAGCGGCCTTCCTTCGTCGCCATGCTCGCCTTCCGTGCCCTTGATGGCGTCCTCTCGCCCGCCTCCGCGCTGCCTCTGGCCGCCCGCGACGCTGTCCTCCCTTCTCCCGGTGTTGCCCCTCGCAGACGCGCGTCTCCCGCCTCCAGCCAGCCCTGCCTGCAAGCCGCCGCCATCCGCCAGGGCCCCTCCCTGCCGCCCTCTCTCGACCGCTGCCCTGCAGCTCCGTGTCGCCTGCGTGGGCATCGTCGTCCTCTCCGAGCCGCAGATGCTCCGCCGCACGTCCCTGTGACCTCGCCACCGCCGGCTTCCCTCGTCGACCTCTGTGTCTTGGTCATGCTCCTGGCCCAACACCTGGTGCACCTGCTACCTCGCACTGTGTATTAGTGTCGATATCTTCTGTCCCTGTATGTGTTGATGTCGATGTTGGGTAAGATGGTGATTGAGTAATGACGTGCTGTTTGTGCTAATGATCTAGATCACATGCGGACAAGTATAAAATCGGGCAATGACATCGGTGATGCATGGATGACCTCCTTGACCGGCAATCGAAGAGGGAACCTGAACATGTCCAACACGGACGTCATGACCCCTTCATGGATTCAAGACCCCGATCTCGAGACCCCGAAGATCGTCCCTGGACCGGGTCCTCCGTCATGAACGCCAAGATCTACTCCCTGAAAACCCGAGATCGAACCCTCGGAGACCAAGATCTTCGATCCGAGATGTGTGACCCTCTTTTTCGAGACCCCTATTTTATGAATGAGATATATTGTTGCATTTAAATTGCCACGCTCGCATACATATCATGTGGGTTGGGGGCATTATGCCGATTAACCTCATAATTAAATATGGAGGCCATATGCGGGTTTTGCTAGTCTTATAATAGCCTCATTTAATTTGTATAGCGTACCGGTGGCATGTTTTGTCCTGTTAAGTCAACATTTAAATTGCAGGGTATCTAAACAATATGAACCACCTAATTAATTGTCGGGACCCCGGTTCTGCTTAATATTGTCTAGTTGCATCGCACCCTTGCCATGTCATACATTATACATGCATCATGCCCGATCTTTTGCCGTAGTATTAAATAGTGTATCCGGTGTTTCTTCTAGTGCTTTGCTTCTTCACAGATTAGGCTGATGAGTTGATGCGAGTGTAGACCCGATCTTCGGATGAACCTTCGGCAATGTTTTCAGGCGAGCATTCTCCCCCTTTCTACCTATTTTACTTTATAGTCTTTATTTCCTCCTGTTGATCTATTGCTATCTGTGTTGCGATGCTCTAGTTTTCGTACCTGTGATATCCCTTGCAGCCTTATATTGCCTTGGACACATCCTATTATCCGTTGCTTGGTAGATAGTTGGACTTGCGTGTCGTAGTCGCTTGCTCAAGTGCGGTTGCGTTACGTCAAGTACCACAGTTGTTGGAGTAATGCTGCATGTTTAATGTTGGAGATGAGCATGGCTTTAATTACCGTTTAATAACTAAAATTGAAGTAGGTAAACAATGCAGAGGCATAGGTGGGAAATAGATGTTATTTGGTTTTTAACCGTCCACTTGTGTCCCGTAGGACCCCGAGTACTTGATACCTGTTCTTTGAATATTCGCACTATCTGCATGTGGGACCATGAATCCCCCTAGCCAGAGCTTGAGTCATATATTATTCATGGGGGCCACAAAGTAGTTTGGGGCTTTATTACTATCTTGTACTTATGCCATGCTTTACTGCTTTATTTACGATTACGCGTGGAGCGCCTGTACTGTTTAGGAACAAATGTGGAATGTTTCCGTGGTATCGACAAGCCCAGTCACACTTTCGGGTTCCCAGTCGTTTACAGCCATTGACACAAACCTCTGGGTCTTTCTCGGAGCCGGCCAACTTCGTCGCGGGTAGCTTGGTGCGGTGGCCCCCAGAAATTTATATGAATCTTGCAATTTCTCTGTCGTGATGCCTCGTTGGGTTTTCATTTGGTTTTTTTTCCGAGGTTGATCGTGCGTGTGTTGCTATTTGTGCCCCCTGCAGGGTAAAACTTTCTGAAATCCATGTCCGCGGTTATGGACGACTTGGAGCACAGTATCTCGATCATAGACAACAATAACTAAAGTAGTGCTATAAATTTGTCTTTATAATGACTAGTAATTAGCTTAAATACAACGGAATGGCTAAATAAAAGTACCAAGAACTGCTCGGTTTGGGATATATCACGCTATTTTGTATCTGACTAGTAAGTGCCGCAATTACAACGGAATGGTTAACTAAAACTGCCCACTGCTTATTATATCAGGATGACTCATGCTATCTATATCTGACTAGTAATTGTTGCAACTATAATAGAATGAATAAAAGTGCCAACTGTGTGAGTTTCCTTGGTATGACTTCCTCGGTTGGTATCGAGGGGGAATACCAGGATGGGTATGTTTGGTGTTAGAATCAGGTTAGATCCGAATAGGTCTTTCTTATCCCTCTCTGATAGCCGCCAGTTGTATTGAGTCTCTATAGGTTGTTCAGTGCATGCTGCATTGCCGCTTCAGTCCACCATACCTGTGTAGGCGAGGACCACCGAATTCTAGTCTCGCCGTGTACTGGCCTTAGTACTGACCGCTCTCTTTTTCCTTTGCCCTTTGTCGGCACCCCTTTGTTTAAGCAGGTTTTGAGATCGACGTCGTTAGCAGGGTTACCCTTCCGGCTTGGCCTAGGAAGGGTTATGGACGCCATTGGTTATTCTTCAGGGCTCTTAGCTCAATTTGCATCTTGTCCGTACTCGGACGCTGTATCGTTTTAAAGGTGATTTGGATCTTTGTATTGTATATCTGTATTCTTGACTCTTTGAGTCGCTGTTGCATATATCTGTTCTGTGGGTTCCATCGTGGACTATTGTGTAATGGTATTACTTCATTTTCCACCCGCACGAAAGTGCTTGGTGGGCACCTTTGAATCGTTTCTATGCGGGTTTGGCGGGAATCGCTGAAACTTGCATAGGGCCAATTCTGAGGGTGTTACAGATTGGTATCAGAGCTCAGCAGTTGCGATACCCTACTTGTCCAACCTGTAGGATAACCTAGCTAACATACGTTGTAGAGTGTCAAAACTATTTTCAAAAAAAAAATCGATTGGATAGATCTGATTAGGTCTGCCTTTACTCCTTACCCCTCTGCTATTCTCCTCTTACCTCTGCATGTTTTGAATCCGCTCTCTTATCTTTTCTTCGAGTCCAGGTATTATCTTGTTTGGGTTTCCGTCGTACCTTCAGGGTTTCGCTTCCATCCTCTTGTAACGGTGCTTCTATATCTGGTCTTCATGCTATCTGAGGAATCTTCCTTTGTTGTACCTTTCAGTGGACCAATATTCACTAAAAAAAAATTCTTGTATCTTCCGGTGTTTTTCAACGCGACAATCTCAACTGCATCCGATCTGATGAATAGTCTACATCACCCCTTTGTTTTCTGAACCTCGCTTGTTGAGATCTTCAGTCTAATTTCGAGAGTTGGTTGCATAATTCTCCTATTGATGTGCAGAGTGATGCTTTGGGTGCGCGATGGACTGGTCACCATCCGACTACTCTTATCATTCGCTCTTGTGCATTGAATCGGTGGATCAAGCAATTTTACTCCTTCCATGGAAGTTAGAGGTGGCCTTATCTTTTGATACCTCCACCTTCGTCCTTTGTTTCTCCGGAGTGTTCTCTCGATGGACGTGAGCACTGACCCTTGTTGGTGGTGTCGCAGATTTCAAGATGGAGAAAGAACCCTTGTTAGTGGTGTCGCGAGTATCCACATGAAGTCAGAAGTTTCAGATCGTCGGCCTTCTTCCCCGTACCATGAGGCGGATCTCGAGGGCGAGATCCATTGTTAGTGGTGTCGAATTGTAGCACCCCGATAAATCACTACTAGAAAATTGTTATTGTTTTTATTATGTGCATCATCATGAAATCATCATGCATCTATTTGCTTAAAACTATTTTCCAAAATACCCTATTTTGTTTTCTACAAATATCCCTCTTTATTAAAATACAAAATCTGCGGTCTCTTCCGAATTATTTTTATTTGTTTAAAAAGTATTTGCAAAATTATTTTTAAAATAAAATAAATAAATAAAATAAATGTTTTATAAAAAAGGGAGACAGACCTCCCAGCCGGCCAGGACAAGCCCAGCAAGGCCGGAGGCCCACCTACAATGCTGGTCCCATCCAAAACCCTAAACCTAAATCCTAGCAACTCCCACCTCAATCCCCCACCCGCCGCCGCCAGGTATCCAACACACACCGACACGCACGCCACCACCCACCCCTGCCTCGATCTCGTGGCCCCACCCCACCCACGCGGTCGCCCGACCATGGCCCCACACGGGAACCCCGTCCCGACCCCAATCCCCTCGCATTTTCCTCCTCCCCACCTCGCACAGGACCCCGCCGCCACCATCGCTACCTCGCCAGCGAGCTCGCCTCCCCGCTGTCTCCTGTCCCTCTTCCTTCCCGATGACCTCCCCGCAAGCGGCCTTCCTTCGTCGCCATGCTTGCCTTCCGTGCCCTCGCTGGCGTCCTCTCGTCCGCCTCCGCGCTGCCTCTGGCCGCCCGCGACGCCGTCCTCCCTTCTCCCAGCGTCGCCCCTTGCAGCTGCGTCTCCGCCTCGGCCGGCCTGCACGCAAGCCGCCGCCATCCGCCAGGGCCCCTCCCTGCCGCCCTCTCTCGACCGCTGCCCTGTAGCTCCGTGTCGCCTGCGTGGGCGTCGTTGTCCTCTCCGAGCTGCGGATGCTCCGCCGCACGTCCCTGTGACCTCGCCACTGCCGGCTTCCCTCGTTGACCTCTGTGTCGTGGTCATGCTCCTGGCCCAACACCTGGTGCACCTGCTACCTTGCACTGTGTCTTAGTGCCGATATCTTCTGTCCCTGTATGCGTTGATGTTGATGTTGGGTACGATGGTGATTGAGTAATGACGTGCTGTTTGTGCTGATGATCTAGATCACATGTGGACAAGTATAAAATCGGGCAATGACATCGGTGATGCATGGATGACCACCTTGACCGGCAATCGAAGAGGGAACCCGAACATGTCCAACGTGGACGTCACGACCCCTTCACGGATTCAAGACCCCGATCTCGAGACCCCGAAGATCATCCCTGGACCGAGTCCTCCGTCATGAACACCAAGATCTACTCCCCGAAAACCCGAGACCGAACCCTCGGAGACCAAGATCTTCGATCCGAGATGTGTGACCCTCTTTTCCGAGACCCCTATTTTATGAATGAGATATATTGTTGCATTTAAATTGCCATGCTCGCATACATATCATGTGGGTTGGGGGCATTATGCCGATTCACCTCATAATTAAATATGAAGGCCATATGCGGGTTTTGCTAGTCTTATAATAGCCTCATTTAATTTGTATAGAGAACCAGTGACATGTTTTGTCTTGTTAAGTCAACATTTAAATTGCGGGGTATCTAAACAATATGAACCACCTAATTAATTGTAGGGACCCCAGTTCTGCTTAATATTGTCTAGTTGCATCGCACCCTTGCCATGTCATACATCATACATGCATCATGCCCGATCTTTTGCCGTAGTATTAAATAGTGTATCCGGTGTTTCTTCTAGTGCTTTGCTTCTTCACGGATTAGGCCGATGAGTTGATGCGAGTGTCGACCCGATCTTCGGATGAACCTTCGGCAATGTTTTCAGGCAAGCATTCTCCCCATTTCTACCTATTTTACTTTATAGTCTTTATTTCCTCCTGTTGATCTATTGCTATCTGTGTTGCGATGCTCTAGTTTTCGTACCCGTGATATCCCTTGCAGCCTTATATTGCCTTGGACACATCCTATTACCTGTTGCTTGGTAGATAGTTGGACTTGCGTGTTGTAGTCGCTTGCTTAAGTGCGGTTGCGTGTCATCAAGTACCACAGTTGTTGGAGTAATGCCGCATGTTTAATGTTGGAGATGAGCATGGCTTTAATTACCGTTTAATAACTAAAATTGAAGTAGGTAAATAATGCAGAGGCATAGGTGGGCAATAGATGTTATTTGGTTTTTAACCGTCCACTTGTGTCCCGTAGGACCCCGAGTACTTGATACCTGTTCTTTGAATATTCGCACTATCCGCATGTGGGACCATGAATCCCCCTAGCCAGAGCTTGAGTCATATATTATTCCTGAGGGCCACAAAGTAGTTTGGGGATTTATTACTATCCTGTACTTATGCCATGCTTTATTGCTTTATTTACGATTGCGTGGAGCGCTTGTACTGTTTAGGAACAAATGTGGAATGTTTCCACGGTATCGACAAGCCCAGTCACACTTTCGGGTTCCTAGTCCTTTACAACCATTGACACAAACCTCTGGGTCCGTCTCGGAGCTGGCCAACTTCGTCGCGGGTAGCTTGGTGGGGTGGCCCCCAGAAATTTATATGAATCTTGCAATTGCTCTATCATGATGCCTCGTTGGGTTTTCATTTGTTTTTTTTTCCGAGGTTGATCGTGCGTGTGTTGCTATTTGTGCCCCCCTACAGGGTAAAACTTTCTGAAAGCCGTGTCTGCGGTTATGGACGACTTGGAGCACAGTATCTCGATCATAGACAACTATAACTAAAGTAGTGCTATAAATTTGAATTTATAATGACTAGTAATTATCTTCACTACAACGGAATGGCTAAATAAAAGTACCAACAACTCCTGGGTTTGGGATATCTCACGCTATTTTGTATCTGACTAGTAAGTGTCGCAATTACAACAGAATGGTTAACTAAAACTGCCCACTGCTTATTATATCAGGATGACTCATGCTATCTATATCTGACTAGTAATTGTTGCAACTATAATGGAATGAATAAAAGTGCCAACTGTGTGAGTTTCCTTGGTATGACTTCCTCGGTTGGTATCGAGGGGGAACACCAGGATGTGTATGTTTGGTGTTAGAATCATGTTAGATCCGAATAGGTCTTTCTTATCCCTCTCTGATAGCCGCCAGTTGTATTGAGTCTCTATAGGTTGTTCAGTGCATGCTGTGTTGCCGCTTCAGTCCACCATACCTATGTAGGCGAGGACCGCCGAATTCTAGTCTCACCGTGTACTGGCCTCAGTACCGACCGCTCTCTTTTTTCCTTTGCCCTTTGTCGGCACCCCTTTTGTTTAAGCAGGTTTTGAGATCGATGTCGTTAGCAGGGTTACCCTTCCGGCTTGGCCTGGGCAGGGTTATGGACGCCATTGGTTATTTTTCAGGGCTCTTAGCTCAATTTGCATCTTGTCCGTACTCGGACGCTGTATCGTTTTAAAGGTGATTTGGATCTTTGTATTGTATATCTGTATTCTTGACTCGTTGAGTCGCTATTGCATATATCTGTTCTGTGGGTTCCATCATGTACTATTGTGTAATGGTATTACTTCATTTTCCACCCGCACGAAAGTGCATGGTGGGCACCTTTGAATCGTTTCTATGCGGGTTTGGCGGGAATCGCTGAAACTTGCATAGGGCCGATTCTGAGGGTGTTACAAAATTCCGCTGAAACACTTTATATTTTGGTTTGTAAGTTGAAACCTTTTGAAGTCTTGAACTTCTAGTATTGTAATAATAATAATAATGTGTGAATGTTTAATATGGACCTGCAATGTTTCTGTTGTACCACTCTAAGGGATGTGATATTTACGGAACGATGTTCTATGTATGTCATGTCAATGACTATAGTGTACTACACATGCAGTGGTATGCTGGGTCACTGCAGTTGGTATCAGAGCAAATTGCTTTGACCTTAGGTTGGAAACCTAGAAAAGGGTATTACCTGTAGGAGAGTGTAGCAACGATAAATAATTCTCTAAAAGTAGTATAATGGGTATTCAAATGAGAATATTCCGTGATATGTTTTAGTGCGATAATTCTTTGTTATGATGCAATATATTATTGGTTACTAATCAAAACTATTTTTCTGATATACAGAGCTATGGCACCAAAGTTTCCAAAACAGACTTTGGTAAGGAAAGAGGAGACTCTTGATGATTATCAAGGATCATTCATAGAACAACTTCGTCAACTTTTAAAGATTTTTAGTTGTCCTACTAGAATTCCAGTGAACACTATAACCTACTATGATGGCCGGATGTTATCCAAGTATCGTGTGAGTATCCAACTTCCAGAGGAGCTTGGGTTATATCACGATCTACCTATAGGTGAAGGTAGGAGTCACTTAGCAGCATATCATGTTGCTATTGTGGAGGCGATAGCTAATACTCCCTCCATTTCAGGGCTTAAGGCGTCCTCATTTTGTGTGTTTTTTCTTTCACCAAGAATTATTCTAAATACGTAAAGAGTTTTGGTATAAAACTAGTATCACCGGAAAGTATTTTTCAATATGAATCCAACGGTACTAATTATGTACAATATAATCAAGATTTTGTTGCTCAATTCTTTTGGTCAAACTTTGCTTTGGAAAGCGTGTGCGCCTTAAGCCTTGAAACGGAGGTAGTATCCGGGAGCATAAAGCCAAGGAGTTAGAAGGTAGCACATTTTACGTGATACCTCATGATTCTATAGACTCGGAGCCTATACCGGATCATCTTACTTTGGTTAAGAAACATCCTAAGTTAGCTTCCAAGTTTATGGATAGATACCGAACACTTGTTGCGTCTTTTTATAAGACACATCAAGTGATTGTCGAAGATAAAGATGACATGTTAGAGGATCTAACTGACCCGGAAAGGAGGAAGCAGTTAGCAATCCAGTTGGAAAAGGAAGCAAGTAGTAGTGCAAAACCTATCTTTAAGTATATACCTATAGATCCTGAATATTTTATAACATATCCTTATTCACCAAGACCTGAACCTATATACGATCCTACTATGGATATGAGGTATGCAGTACCACAGGGTTCAGAGAATGGTTCTTACTCAGAACTTCCTATTGAGAATTCTGATGGTTGGAGAAGGGGATCATATGAAGGATCTCATGAACACCAGATGTTCACAGATGGTTCTGACAGAAATGTTGGACAATCTAGCTGGATGGGTGCAAGAATTAACCCTAGTAACAGTAATAGAAATGCCATGTAGATAGATAATCAGGATGAAGAAGAAGATCCTGATGAGAGAGTGTTTGAATCATCAACATCTTCTCAAAACCCAGAGAATATACATTATCCTGTGTTTAACTATCTTGCCCAAAGGAGCACCTGGGAAGCAGCAGGATCTGCGTATCATGTTGACAACTCAAGGAATGAAGCTCAGGAGATGCAAGCAGAAGATAATGTTGAATATGTTTCTGAAGACTTTTTAGCTGAGCTGGAGGGAGTCAATGCGCTCAGGTTGAGTAATGACTCAAGTCCTGACACTTCAGATACTGAGTATGTTCCTTCTGGAAGGCCATTTGTTTCACAAACTATGCGACGAACGACACATCATCACGGTTGGACATCAGGCATGTATGATGAGCGTAGTTACTACTAGAAGTAGGCAACTAGTTAGAAGTATCAAGTACTGTGTATTGTACCCCAAGAAATAAGATAGTTAGATAAATAAGGTAGTGTTGTGATTATACCTATATGGTATATGTTGTTATGACTTTGTATTATTATAATATTATGTATAATATGTGAAATGCATATTTGGATTTTCTTTGGATCTTCATTGTGTGACTAGTTTTGTGCGTAAAGTCGAGCTCAGAACACATGTGCATGATGTAATTATGAGTATTCACTTTATGTTGCAGGACTAGAGGGTCATGGATACGGGTGTAGAAACCGAAGTTGAACAACAGCGGATGGAATGTGAGGCCAAAGAGAAGGTCGATGCAGATGCAGCAAATCAGGGAGCATTGCCACCACCACCACCACCAATGAGGCCGTTAATGGAGCAGAACTTTATGAAGTGTATGCAAATGATGCAAGAGACCCAGAATAAGTTCATGGAAGAGTTGCTCGGACAAGCAAATCAGAGGGCACCTGAAGGTGGAGGAGTAAGTCTTTCTGACTTCCAGAATGCAAGGCCGTTACCTTTTGCATCAGCCCCTGAACCAAGGGATGCAGAAGATTGGTTAGCAAATACAGAAATAAAACTGAAGACTGTAGGTTGCAATGATGAGGAGAAATTGAGGTATGCAACTCTTCTTCTGACTGGACCTGCAACATCTTGGTGGGAGAATCAGTTGTCCATGCAACAACCAGGAAGGGAGTTCACCTGGGAGGAGTTCAAGCAGAGATTCCGTGAATATCATGTTCCGGAAAGTGTTATGGAGTTGAAGCAAAGAGAATTTGAGGAGCTTCAGTAGGGATATACTAGTGTCATGAAGTATATCCGGGAGTTTAGTCAACTGTCTCGTTATGCTGAGGAGGATGTTAACACGGAATAGAAGCGGAAGAAGCGTTTCCTGCGTGGGTTAAACCCATTTGTGAAAATGCTGTTAAGGTTAGCTAATAAGCAAACTTATCAGCAGTTGTTGGATGCAGCCATTACTTTTGAAGATGATTATAAGAATGTCCAAGAGGATAGGAGGAAGAGAGCCAAGAAGGAAACCAAGAGAATTCAGGCAAGTAAACCTAAACCCAATCTGGATTTCAAACCCCGGAACAAGGCCTATGGCAACAATAACAATAACAAGGGCAGTAGTGGAAATCAATCCAATCCTAGAAGGAATGTTATTTGTAACAACTGTGGAGTTCCAGGGCATTTCCAGAGGGAATGCAAAAAGCCCATAGTGATCTGTTATGGTTGTGGTCAGAAGGGGCATATCAAGCCCGATTGTTCGAGCAAACCACCGGGAGGTTGGCCTACCAAGGGAGGAGGACAAGCCAGTGGAGGAAATGGACAACCCAATCGAGGAGGAAATAATGTCAAGAACAACAATGGTAAGAGGAACAGACCTACCGGGAAGCTGAATTGCGCAACCCTAGAAGAGGTGGATAATTCAGAGCATGCAGTGATAGGTACGCTCAATATCCTTACCAATCCCGACAAAGTTCTATTTGATACTGGTGCAACTACTTCATTCATTTCTGAAGAATTCTGTGATAAATTCGAGATTAGAAGGGCAACGTCAGAAACCCCTATGACCGTAGTTACGGCAGGGGGAAACGTGATTGTACGCCACATCAAACAAGATCAGGTTATCTCGATCTATGGTTGTACATACTTTGTAGACCTTTATGTGATTCCTTTGAAGGGAACTGCAGTAGTGTTGGGATGGACTAGATGATGGAACATGGAGCTCAGATAAATTATGAGGAGAAAACTGTCTCAATCAAAACTCCAAGTGGAGGAAGGATAGTTTACCAAGAAGATAAGCACAGTCATATCATGGTGGATCTACAATTGAACTCGATGAAAGAGGTCAAATTGGAAGATATTTCTATAGTAAATGAATTTCAAGATGTTTTTCCAGCAGAGCTACCGGGAATGCCACCAGATCGGGAGATAGAGTTCACTATTGATCTAATTCCTAGTACAGCACCAATAGCTCAAGCACCATATAAGATGGGACCTAAAGAGTTAAAAGAACTCAAGGAGCAAATTGATGAGTTAGCCAGAAAAGGATTTATTCAGGAAAGCACTACCGTAGAATAGGCCATCAGTGACAGGCTCAAAAGGGCCACTAGTGACAGGCAAAGCGCCTGTCACTGATAACTAGTCACTGGTACAAGGTTAAGTGCCTGTCACTAGTATGTGTACTAGTGACAGGCATTTACGCATGTCTGTCATCGATATGTGTATACTAGTGACTGGCAAAAAAGATGCATGTCACTAGTTGTGATCAACAGCTAAAACTCCTCATGTTTTGTAGTGACATGCCTGTCACTAGTTTGAATTTCACTAATAAAAAAATAAATTCGTTTTACATGAACATTCCTGATAGCATAATAAGATATTATAAAAAAGTGTATTTTCCCTTAATATTTTAGATAGAACAATAATATGTGCCAATAATACATTCAGATGACATAATTTTGACATATTTTTTTCACTTATTAGACACATACGTACAATATCTGTACCAACAAAGGCATGCAAACCCTAATGGTCACATCATGTATCCCCAAACAGCCAAAATACAGTCTACCTACACTAAACATTAAACAAGACCTCTCAATCGACGTTTAGAAGACACAATTATCTAGACCGACGTTGTGATACGTGGATCAAGCATCATGTTCAACACAAAATATGTATTCCATCTCCTCATTGAACATTCCAAGGGTCTTAAGACCAAAACCTGCAAGTTGTTAAAATTTATCAGTACTGGCCCTGTCCTAGAAAGAGGATGAACTAAATTTTGAACATTCTAAATACTCTAGTACAATTATGCATGGAGCGTGCAAGAATAATCATAGATTACAAGACATCTAATCTTTCAATAATTAATTCCAGGGGCTCTAGTTTGGTCCAAATGCTCCAGAGAAGATTCTGCACTGGTACCACCTAATAATGCAATAACAGGGGCAAATGTGACCTCACTTATTATAATAGCCAAAATTACAATCAGTATCGTAGAAAATCACCCATCCTGGATTTATCATTAACAGACAAGCAATCTAGGTAACATACAGTGCTGCGTGCAGACAAACTGTTGTGTAGTAAGTACTGCAGCTATACTTTAGTGTGAGTAATATCCACACATGGCGTAGATATTTGTCCTTTTGTATAGAGCCACATTAGTTTTCTAGATTTCATATGGCGGTGGGCCGGTGGCATTTGTGAGAAAACTGTCTGTTTTGGGTATACTAGCTACTCAAGACCATTTTTTTACAAATATAACAATGAAATTCAACAGAAATTGGTAAAGTTTTCCATATCTAAATAGGTTACACAATGGAGAACTAGTCCTTGAGCGCATTTACTCAATGGAAGAAGTAAATGATGTTGGACAAACAGAAGCTCAAGTTGCTAGACGGCTGCAAAATTAACTAGATTGAAGGCATACGACTAAAACTGTGCAAAGTTTCATTATTGTCTCTAAGTGAAGCCCTATCCTTCATTCTTTTTCGTTGAACTGCCAACGGTCACTGTATCATGTCTGTTGCCGGTATGAAAAGACCATTATAGCACTCTTATATTTTCTTTGGAAAGATTATGATTAGAAGGAGGAAACACTGGTGTGCCTACTGGTTCTACTGCTTCCCAAACCATTCTAAAACATTTCCAACAGGGAATGATCGCAAGACACCTAGTTTATTCAAGTATGTCTCAGCTAGGACTTAATTTTTCGAGTATTCCATAGCTGGGACTCAAACCCAGGCGGGTGGCTCCACATCGGGACATCAGCCACCAAGCCAACCTTAGTTACTTTGCAGACTACTTCATGTATGGGAATACTTGATAATAAGACAGGATGTTAGTACTAAGGTTGTGGCATGAAGTTGCAATAGTATTAAGCTACGGTAGCATAAGAAATTGCACCGATTGTAAGGTTCGTTCTTCACACTGATTGCACCATTTTCTTGTGATTAGTATTAACTTTTGTGTGCATGTTTTTATCATTTCAATTATAGTATTTTATATTTTTCTTGCACGATGTTCCTGTAATCCTTGTTCCAAATGTTATCAGGTCATGTACTGAAGCTACTGAAGTTAAAGAAACGTTCTTTTTATTGCTCTTGTTGCACTGGACTTTTTAAGGGAAACATGCGTAAGGTTCCAATGTTTAGCATGCTTGATCTGGTTCTTGTTTTCTTGGGTACTCTATTTTTTAGATCCTCACACTTTCTCATGCTGCTGCTAAATGATCAGAAACTTGAATGTACCCTCCTCTTGTTTTTTGTTTTTGTCACACAATTTTGTCCTCCTAGGATACTAGATTGTGTCAAGTTTTCTCATTGCACGAGTGTGTTGGGATCATCACAATTTGTTTTCCATGTTTGTGTGCTCGCGTTTAGTTTTATCTCATTACATTGGCATATATGTTGTGCTAAAAGTTTAATTCTCTATTTAGTCCTAGTAGCAAGCAGCCATCAGTACAAGCAAACAGCAAGCAACCAGCAGTACCAGCGAACAGCCAACGAGCAGCATATCAGTATCCAGTGAGTAGTATATCAGCATATTAGCCCAGTATAAACTCATATTAACAATTTGTAGACAAAAGGAATCAAAGAAACCAAATAAACAGAATAAAATGCCACATACCTCATTCTGGGATCATGAATTCTTGATCAATTGGGTTGGATCCGCCTTTGTGCATGAATCATGAACCTCTGATGCGTCATCATCGCCATAGAAAACCCAAGATTCTAAGGCAACCACTATGTTGATGATTTTTGTAAAAATGCCTTGGATGCATGTAAACTCTTTCTTCCTGTCAAATGATTGGACTAGAGATGAGTACCGAACAACCGAGACACTTGCCGAGACACATGTCAACTCAAGTATTTCATTGCTGAGACACTTGCCAACATAAATATTTCATTCCTCATACTCTATACTATCATAGAAAATCGATCTTAAGGTTCATACCTGCAGAATTTGGTGCTTAGATCAATAATCACCAACTCAAACCTCCTTGTCCAAACTAGCTAGAAAATCAACGGTTATTCAGTCAAACCTATAGAGATACAAACATACCAATGGGATAGTAGTAAGCGGTAAGTACAAAAAGGCCTATTTAAATAACTACACTGCTAAAACATTGGCATGCTAAAAAATACTTTGATATATATTACTCCCTCCATACAGAAATAAGTGACTTGGGTTTGTCTAGATTCGCATGTATCAAAACACTAAAACATGTCTAAATATATGCGAATCTAGAAAAAACCAAGTCATTTATTTCTGGATGGAGGGAATATGTTTGTTCTAAAACCTGTATCATCTAGAGTATCTTCTGGATCAGCCATCTCAAAAAATACCAACAATATATCCCATAATCAACTATAGTGACAACCTCTACAATATGTCCTAATTCATGTCTAAAATTAGAGAAAACTTTATTAAAACTTCTATAAAATTCTACGTTCGAATAATAGCAGCTTTTAACACACAAAATAAAAACCAGGTTTGTTCCATGAACAACCTTGCATTCATACATCGAGAAATAGTATGCATAGAAACAAACACTACCGGCTGGTTCACCTTGAAAAGTATGTTTATACAAGCAGACATCACCAGTTTCTGCATAGAGTGATCACAATTATACTACAAGTTACTATATTACCTTAATACAACAAAAAATACAAGAACGAACTAAGCACTAAGAAATTATAACAATGTATATTGGCAGAAAAAGAAAGCACTTTCTAATGGTCATTTAACCCTCACAGCACTATCTAAACCAATAATCCTTCCCCAGCTACAATGACAGCTAATAATGTCAACGAGTTATTACACAAAGGTAAAGCTAAAATGAGTTGAGGAAACGACTACATCTCAAATCACCGGATTCCGTCTAAATAGAAAATCAGATAATTAACAGAGTCCTGAACTCAAAGTTCCGATGGTGGTCGGATGATTGACTTCATGCCTACAGTTTAGTATGCGAGTACATAATGCTCAGGCACAGCAACACCATCAGTCTCGTGAAAATCTCTGAGATGTTTCTGTACTTGATTGAAACAGACTTGGCCTTTACACAACACCTTCTCTTCTGTGTTTGATTTGTTAACTTGTTGGGTACTGTCCACCAGTTCCATAGAATTACATCTATCATGTTTTTTCTTGCCCCCATTGCTTCCGTAGCTCCTCCCAAGTAAAGTTGTCAGATCTGATTCAGACTTAATACTAATAGAGATTCCAGCTTGGTGGTCTATTAGCTGATTAACATTAGTATGTCCACTCCAATATATCATTTGTATGTGTCAGCATAGGACATGGTGATCAAGATGCTAATTACGCTATGGTATTAAATTAGAAGAACTACCTCTGTTTGCCCCAGCTGATGGAGTGTCTGCAGTGGCCTAGTGGGCGGCGCACCTTGTCCGGCACCTCACCTTGTTCGGGCGAATCGAGTAGTTAAATTGTAGGTTGTAGGGTAAATGAGAGGCTCGGGAATACGAGCCTAGGACGCGTCAGCGGCGGTAGGCCTGGCGCCGTCGGCAACGGAAACCTTGGACGCATCGGTAGCGGTGGGCCTAGTGGTGTAGCGGAGGAAGCAGTGCAGCTCCGGGCAGCGGCGTCCTCGGGCGGCGGGGCGTTGGGATGCAGGGCGGTGTTGGAAGGCCGCGTCGTGCGGGGGAAGGTGTCCTTGCATTGGGGAAGGCGCCGCCGCGAGCAACAGCGTTGGCGAGGGGTTGAGATGGGTGGCGGCTGTTGGGGACACGGGGTGTGTGGGGAAGGGGATCTCGTGTACTGAATACTTATCCACCTAATCGGTTGTCCCCTACATGAAAACGGAACTGCTGCGTGCATGATGCTTGTAAGTATGATCCCCCTTCGATGCACAATCATACCGTATGCTGCACTTTGTCGCTGCCATGGATAGTTGGATGTTAGGCATTGTACATTAATCGGATGAAAAGCCTCGTGTGTATAGCAATGTTCACACAAAAAATACTAGCGATTGGCACAATTTTTACCCATTGCTACTTAGAGTATTCCAGCGACAAGCATTTATATACGTCTGTCACTAAGTAATTTTTCATTGGCGTGGCTTAAAAATAATAATGCTAGTGACAGCCATATTTTATACTAGTGACAGGCTTATCCCTGCCTGTCGCTAGGAATAGTTAGTAGTGACAGGCATAACTATGCCTGTCACTAACCACCTGGAGGCTATAAGCCTTTCTGCAGTAGTGAAGTGTATCTCCATGGGGAACACCAGTAATCTTTGTGGATAAGAGGGATGGTGGAAGAAGGATGTGTGGAGATTATAGAAATTTGAACAACGTTACTATCAAGAATAAGTATCCTTTACTAAGGATCCAAGATTTGTTTGATCAAGTGAAAGGAGCCGGAGTATTTTCAAAGATCGACTTAAGATCTGGATACCATCAAATAAAAATCAAACCGGAAGATGTTCCAAAGACAACATTTGTCTCAAGATATGGACACCATGAATACCTAGTTGTACCATTTGGTTTGACCAATGCACCAGCAATATTCATGAATCTGATGAACAAAATCTTCATGCCATATTTGGATAAGTTCGTCATAGTCTTTATTGATGATATTCTGATATATTCCAAGGATAAGGAAGAGCATGCTGATCATTTGAGAATAGCATTGCAGACTCTAAGGGAACATAAACTTTATGCTAAGTTTAGTAAGTGTGAATTTTGGCTAGATGAGGTAGAATGCCTCGGCCATGTGATCATAAATATGGAATTCTTGTAAATCCATCTAAAGTTCAGTCAGTATTAGAGTGGACTGCACCAACCAATGTGAAGCAAATTCGAGGTTTTTTAGGAATGGCTGGTTATTATCGGAGATTCATTGAAGGTTTCTCCAAAATAGCTGGACCAATGACTAAATTGTTAAGAAATAATACACCATTCAATTGGGATGAGAAGTGTGAAGCAAGTTTTCAGGAGTTAAAGACCAGGTTAACCACAGCTCCAATTTTAGCAGTTCCAGAAACAGGAAAAGACTTCACAGTATACTGTGATGCATCTAAAGAAGGTTTGGGCTGTGTGTTAATGCAAGATCGGAAAGTCATTACTTATGGTTCAGATGAAGTCAATTACCCCACTCATGATTTAGAGTTAGCAGCAGTAGTCTTTGCGCTAAAAGGATAGAGGTATTTTCTTTACGGAGCCAGATGTGAGTTATACACTGACCATAAAAGTCTCAATTATTTCTTCACTCAAAAGGAATTGAATATAAGATAGAAGCGTTGGTTGGAACTAATCAAAGATTATGATTTAACAATCAACTATACTCTAGGGAAAGCAAATGTTGTAGCTGATGCTTTAAGCAGAAAGAGTGTAGATATTCAGCCTAGCAATCAGGAGCTACCAAAAGAGTTACAAATGGACTTGGAAATATTAGATCTTCAATTCATTAGAATAGAGGTTCTTGGAGGATTAGCTACTATGCAGGTAGTTGCAGAGTAGGACAATGATCTTAAGCACGAAATTTTCAGATATCAAGCAGAAGATCCTTTTATTGCTGAGGAAATTCGGAGGATATCTCAAGGGCAAAAATCAGTTTTTCGCCTTGGAGATTATGAGTCTTTATGGTTTCAAGACCGTCTTTGTGTTCCAGATGTGACTGAAATTAAAGATGTCATACTCAAAGAAGCACATGAAACACCATATTCTATACATCCAGGAAGTACTAAGATGTATATGGATTTGAAAGAACTATTCTGGTGGAATAACATGAAAAGGGACATTGCTAAATATGTATCAGAATGCCATACTTGCCAAAGGGTTAAGGCTGAACATCAAAGTCCAGCAGGACCATTACAACCTTTGGAAATTCCCGAATGGAAGTGGGAGGAAATAGGTATGGACTTCATCACAAGATTGCCCATGACACCGAAAAGGAAGGATATGATATGGGTAATTATGGACAGACTCACTAAAAGTGCACATTTTATTCCGGTAAATCAAAAAGATAATGCTAAGAAATTAGTAGAAGTTTACATCAAAGAGATAGTAAGTAAGCATGGAGTGCCCAAAAAGATCATAACTGATAGGGGATCAGTGTTTACTTCAGCATTTTGGAAGTAATTACATGAAGCACTTGGTTCAAAGTTAGATTTTAGCACAACCTATCATCCTGAGACAGGAGGTCAAACAGAAAGAACAAATCAGATACTAGAAGACATGTTAAGGTCTTGTGCATTAGATTTTGGAGGTACATGGGAAGATCATCTACCATTGGCAGAATTTTCCTACAACAATAGCTATCAGAGTAGTCTGAAGGCAGTCCCATATCAGGTTCTGTATGGAAGGAAGTGTAGATCACCAATATGTTGGTATGAGCCTGAAAGTAGCAAGGAGTTTGCACCCGACTATATCAAGGAAAGACAAGATATCATTGATAAGATCAGGGATAGACTGAAAATAGCTCAAAGTAGGCAGAAAAGTTATGCTGATCAAAGTCGAAGATCTTGGCATCCAGAAGTGGGAGACATGGTATATTTGAAAGTAAGTCCAATGAAAGGGGTGAAAAGGTTTGGAGTTAAAGGAAAATTGAGTCCAAGATATATTGGACCATTCAAGATATTGAGTCATAACAGAACTATAGCTTATGCTTTAGAGTTACCATCAAGATTGGCTCAAGTGCATAATGTTTTCCATGTGTCACAACTTCATAAATGTTTGAAAGTTCTGGATGATGCAATCACACATCAGGAGATAGAACTACAAGCATACTTGATCTATGTTGAAAAGCCATGTAAAATTTTGGAAGAAAACTGGAAAAGGTTGAGGAATAGGGCAATCAAATATTGTAAAGTACAGTGGGAACATCACCCTGAAAGGGAAGCCACTTGGGAGAAAGAAGAGGATTTAAGAAAAGCCTATCCAGAACTATTCAGGTACACCTCAACAAACTTCGGGACTAAGTTTAATTTAAGGGGGGAAGTCTGTAACATCCCAGCATTTAGGAACCAACGAAGGGTAGATTTAGGAATTTGAGTTATTGCATGCATTCATCTGTGAAAATGTGGGTAAATTTTTCGCCAAATAAAAACCTAAAGTGATCAAGGTTTATTTCATACTTTGAGATTAGGTATAGTCTTGAAGGATGATTGTTATAGACTTTGATATGATCTTTGTGGACTTATGTGTTTTGGGAAATGAAATTTGAATTTAAAAATTGAGTGTTTGAATTATAATTCAAAAGGAATTTTGAATGATGTTTGAGTATTTGGTTTAATTTAAGAATTAACCAATAATAACTCAAACTAGAACTAAAAGAAGACAATCAATAAAATGAATATTCCAAAACTTCATTCAATAATGAGTTACAAAATGTAACTTATGGAAATGAGCAACAATCTTTACAATAATAATTAAATAGAAAAATAATACTTCTTTATTGAATAATAGTACAATCTTTATTACAAAAGAATAAAAATAAAGAGTACAAAAGAATAAATTAAAGATTACAATTGAATATGAGAGTTATTACAAGTGACTATTCTATAAAGAAAAATAAAAGCCTAAACTATAATCTTGATCTTCAAATCTAGTACCTGCAAAATAAATAGAAAATTAAAAGAAAAAGAAAGTTAGGATTAGAAAGTGAAGTGCAATGTTCACCTTTTCATCATTGAGTATTTAAGGGGCAAGTTTCACCAATATGAAAGAATGTATCTTTCATAATTTTAAGCCATAAGTCAAATAAACAGCAAGGAGGGGCAAGTTTCACCAGCCAGGTAAAATGTAACCTGATAACAGTAACTCTCAAAATTCAGAACATATCCACAACTGTGCAATAGGCACACAGGCAGCACACACACCAAAATGCATGGTGTGTGCTGTCAGCACCACAACAACAACACAATCAAACAAAACCATCCACACAGGGTTGGGGATATGCTATATGGGTATCCTTATAGCATGTCTCTTATCTGGCTAACCCGGGTGGCCCATAGTCGGTAGCATGGCCTATGGCCTGCTGGGTGGCCCAGTTAGATGGATCCAGGAGAGAGGCCCATGCCAGATAAAGGAAGGCTACGGTGGAGTCACCGACGTACCCGGAGCCTTGGAGTGCAAGATACACAAGACTAGTAATAGACGGTGTAGGACTCTGTGACCTGTCCGGCTAGGACTTTTCCCTGTAACCCTAGGACCTGGCGACTATATAAGTCGGGCCTATGGGAGCCTTTAGGGCACGATAACTTAGACTCTCTAGTCACCTCGCACAGCGAACCTATCTCTGTAACTCGGCGTATTGCCCTTATAGTGATTTATAGCAGGAGTAGGATTCCACCACCGTTGTGGGATCTGAACCTGGGTAAGCTGTGTTACCTCGTACCCATCAACCGTCTGCCTTACCCCACGTCTCTAAACAGGCACTATGAGGACCCCTCCATGGCGTACTCGTCGGCAATACCCGACAGTTGGTGCCTACCGTGGGGCAATAGGCGCTTCAGGCTCTTCAGCAGGCAAGGACCAAGATCTTCACGGGAATCGGCGAGACCATAGCCATCGGTCGCGTTCTCTTCTCCGGCAACGTTCCGATCGTCCCTCCTGGCGAGTTCTGGATCCCGGCGAAGACGAACCCTACGCGGTGCTCGATCGTTCCTATCAGAGACATCCACCTCTTCATCGGCGAAACCGACTCGGGCACTAGTTCCCTGGGAGTCGGAGGAGCATCCAGACCCGCACGGACCGCCTACGGGCAGGATACGTTCACGGAAGGATCAATGTCGGATCTCTCTTCGAAGTTTGCCGGCAAAGATCGGAAAGCATCAAGACCCGCACGGACCGCCTACGGGAAGGATACGTTCGCGGAAGGATCGATGTCGGATCTTTCCTCGGAGTTTGCCGGCAAAGATCGGAAAAATTCAAGGCCCACACAAACCTCCCCTGTGCAGGATATAAAGGTTGAAGATCACTACAAATCCGCTGGCTTCGTCCGTGCGTCTGGACAGCAGAAATCCAAGTTCATCGGCGTGGTTACCATCTTCGATCTGGCGCGCTGCGTTCAGAGAGAGGGCGAAACCCCCCACGATTACCTGGCCAGGTGGCTCCGTATACGAGCCGATCTGGCCCACTACCCCGATGATAACGCTTTGTATCACTTCGTGGAAGGACTGGACCGTGGCACGCTTCTCTGACATTCTCTAAGACGGCAGCAGGCAACAGGACGTCTTAACCTCGAAGAGATGGTGGGCACCATCAACAGCTACGCGGAAGCTGACACAGCAGCCCAGATAGAGCTTGCACTCTAAGACGGAGAACCTCCGATTCAGCAGCCGCCTCCCGCCGCCATCGTCACAGCATCACCACCACCTCCAGTCATCGTCGAGGCCGTTGCACCTCCACCGCCCGTCATCGAGGAAGTCCTGGCACCCTCCGACTCTGTCATTGACGCGCTTTATGCTGATTTCAGTGCAGATTCAGAGGAGATAGACTTCAGTCCAGAAGAGCTAGACTCCGCCATGCAGGAGATGGAGGGGGAGTACTCGCGCGACGAGCAAGCCAACAACGCCGTCACGTCCCGAGGGGTGTTCGTCACCATTGGGACGTCGATGGATGAAGATCAACCCGGACGAGCTCCGCCTACGGCGCTGGAAAAGGGGAAGGGGCCACTTATTGCTGTTGACGATGATCGTGCAAAAGTCATGCCTCCTCCGCCTAACACAGTGCAGCAGCCGCAGGAACTCGGCACCGGCCCGAGCAACAACAACACCGCAAACTTGCCGCCTCCAGCATCTACGTCAGCAACAGCCCAAGTTACTCCAGCTGATAGAGTGATGTACGACAATCTCCTCGTCGAGCCACTGACCGTTGCTCATATCCGGAACGTGACCCAGCTTGACGAGAAGCGCCAACAGCTGCTGGAGGAAGCGCAAGCCATCACGGAGCAAGGCGCTCAACTAGATCGAGATCTGGTCAACGCACATAAGTCCATAGAGAACGCTAGAGCAATAGAGGCCGAGTACAAGACTTTACTGCAGCAGCAGAAGGCTAAGAAAGCTTCGGCTCGCGTCATCAACGATCCTGGTGTACGACGCAACCTAGGATGGGCTCCCTCGAAGCCGGCACAGGCCAAACCATACATTGACAGTGAAGGCAAGCAGGTGATGCCCACCCCACTCCTTAACCTCGCCGTCGCCAAGACCCTTCTGGAGCAGGATAGATCGCCTGAGGCAGTGGAACAGGTCTATGACCTAGTGGCCAAGGCGGTGAAGCAGCAGTAAAAGGCCACCTCTCAGAGGCTTGAGTCTGACCCAGCGCTCTGCCAATCTAGCCAGTACAAGCCGCCAAGGAACAGATCTCCTCTTGATGTCGGATCCCAGACGGGTTCATCAGAACAAAGACGGAGGGATGCGCGCAATAGGAAGGATGCCATCCCCATATCCTCCGACCACGGAGAAAAGGCCCGACCTCGTCGCCCATCACCATCGCCCCTATCTCCCTGACATCACGAAGATTACAAGGCTCACCATCGTACGGATATGCCCCCACCAAAGCAGTGCGGCATCGTCATCCGCGACAACGCGGAGCAGACCCGTCATGACGGAGAACGCAACCAAGGACACAAGAGCAGGTCACGCCACGACCCTCCGCGTCCAACAAGCAACCGTGACAAGCGTGAGGCGTCGCAGGAGGGTAACAGCAAGAAGGCTAACCCACCGCCACCTCCGCCTCCGTCACCACCAATAAGTCACCATGGCGGAGGAGGCCCGCGTCGTTCACGCAGCCCATCCCCTGTTGACAAAAAGAAGAAGAACCCGGAGCCATACGATGCACGTTCGCAGAGCGATAAGATCCACGAGGCCCGGGAAGGACCATACCTGGGACCACGGTGCTTTGGACCTGCAATACGGTCCGCAACTTACCCCAAAGGTTTCCGGATTGACAAGACCATCAGGCCCTATGACGGCACCGCCAAACCAGCCACATGGTTGCAGGACTACGGCAACGCGGTGGAGATTGCCGAAGGCAACCCCAACGTCGCCATCAAGTACCTCCCGTTAATGTTGGCAGGCACGACCCGTCAATGGATCGACGACTTGTCGGAAAAATCTATCTACAACTGGCTGGACATGCAAGAAGCATTCACCAAGAACTTTGAGGGTACATACAAGCGTCCCTGCACCGTAGGCGATCTACAGCGGTGCGTGCAAGAGAAAGACGAGACATCTCGCGCCTACCTCTCCCGCTGGCTGGATATGAAGAATTCCTGCACAGGAGTGCACGCTCAGACCTCCATGGCCGCCTTCATCGATGGGTTGGAAAGGGGCACGCTGCTCCGACATAAGCTAAAACGCTTGTAGGACAATCACCAGCTTAACTTGAAGTAGATGATTCAGCTGGCTAGTGAGTTCGCAGCTACCGACGACGATGCTCGTGGCTCCTTGCCGGCAACAGCCGTTCCAACTCAAGCTCGGAGGAACAACAGCGCAAAGCGGAAAACCGCTCTAGAAGAAAAGCAATCTACCGACATGGTCGCTATGACTTTTGCAGGACGAGGAGAAGGCGGACAACATGGCCGAGGAAGGGGAGCTGGTCGTGGGCAGCAGTGAGGAAGTGAAACCACCTCGGCACCGCTCCGTGTTCCCCAAACCTATGAGGAGTACCACGATATGCTGTGCCTCGTACACCTCAACGCCAACGGCAAGGCCACCCATACCAATCGACACTGCAAGTTCGTCAACGACCTCAAGGAAGACCCGGAGTCCGGCTACAAGTGAAGTCGGAAGAACAGACCGCGAGGCAAGGGCAAGGGGAAGAAGAAGGAGGAGGAGTCCAAGGATTCAAGTGACATGGACGGAGACATTGACCCCAAGCACGCCGCCAAGAGCGACGACAAGGGCAAGAACCCCTTCGCAAAGAAGGCCCCAGTCTACCACACTTTCCTTGGCACCCCCACCGTCCGACAACAGAAGACCTCCCTGAGGATCCTGATGGCAACTCTCTCCCCCAGTTCCCCAGTACCTGCGCTGGTCGGAGGTTCCAATAACTTGGGACAGGACGGACCACCCAGACCTTGTGCCCACGGAGAACCAGTACGCCATGGTCATCAAACCCTTGATTGACGGCGTGGAGTTCACCAAGTGTATGGTGGATAGTGGAAGCAGCATCAACATCATGTACCTGGATACACTGCAGAAGATGAACTTGACGGAGGCAAACCTAAGGCGAACCAACACCGTCTTCCACAGCGTAGTTCCTGGTCGGGAGGCACGGTCCCTTGGGTGCATTACACTTCAGGTTGCCTTTGGCGATGTTAATAATTACCGCCAAGAGCGCATGACCTTCGAGGTGGTCCCCTTCAGGAGCGTGTACCACGTCATATTCGGCCGCGACATATTCCACACGTTCATGGCCAAGCCATGCTTCGTCTACAACAAACTCAAGATACCCGGACCAAATGGCATCATCATCGTATCCGGAAGCTTTACCAAAGCAAGGGACTGCGAGATCAATGAAGCAGTCGTTGCAGAAGCTGTCCTCTACAGTGAAGAATTCAAAGAGATCTAGAGCAAGGTCAATGACTCAGAAATGCCCGTGTCGAAGAAGCAGATCTCCGACTCCGCTCCTGCGTTCAAGGCCGCCATCGAGACCAAGCCGGTGGAACTTGTGGTAGGCGATGCCTCCAAGACCGTCGCCATTGGGACAAACCTGGATCCCAAATAGGAAAGCGCGCTCGTCGAGTTCCTCCGTGAGAATAGGGACATCTTTGCCTGGCAACCTGCCGACATGAAAGGTGTACCTAGGGAACTTGCCGAGCATAGCTTAAACATTGATCCAAAATGCAAACCAGTGAAACAACCTCTACGACGCTTTGGAGATGAGAAGAGACGCGCCATTGGCAAAGAGATAGCTAGGTTACTTAAGGCTAGATTTATCCGAGAAGTCCTTCACACCCAATTGGTGGCCAATCCTGTACTTGTCCCCAAAAAGGGAACCACTGAATTAAGAATGTGCGTTGATTACACGGGCTTGAACAAAGCATGTCCCAAAGATCCGTTTGCTTTGCCTCGCATTGACCAAGTCATTGACTCGACGGCTGGCTCAGAACTTTTGTGTTTTCTCGATGCATACTCATGATACCACCAGATCAAGATGAGGAAGTCGGACCAATTGGCCACTTCGTTCACTACCCCATACGGCACGTTTTGCTATGTCACGATGCCCTTTGGGCTGAAAACACAGGTGCTACCTACCAGCGGACAGTGCAACGTTGCCTCCACGACCAAATTGGTCGGAACGTTCATGCCTATGTGGACGATATCGCGGTGATGTCTAAAAAGTCAAACGACTTAATCTCCGACTTAAAAGAAACATTTGATAATCTCCGAAAATACAACATGATGCTTAACCCTAAGAAGTGCGTCTTCGGGGTTCCAGCCGGCAAATTGTTGGGCTTCATCGTTTCCCAACGTGGAATCGAGGTCAACCCGGAGAAAATAAAGGCCATCTTAAACATAAACCGTCTGACATGCCTGAAGGACATTCAACGACTAACAGGTTGTGTTGCAGCAGTTAGTCGGTTCGTCAGCCGACTTGGAGAGAAGGATCTGCCGCTGTACAAGTTGCTGAAGAAGGCAGAAAAATTCACGTGGACGGACGAAGCAGATGCAGCATTGAAGCAGCCCAAGTAGATTCTTTCCTCAACGCCCATCCTTGCAGCACCTGAACCTGGAGAGCCCCTGTTAATTTACATGGCGGCAACCAACCGGGTTATCAGCATCGTCGTCGTGGTAGAGCGGAAGGAACCAGGCTATGAGCACGGAGTTCAACGACCAGTTTACTATGTGAGCGAGGTCTTGACGGAGTCCAAGCAGCATTACCCGCACTACCAGAAGATAGCTTATGGAGTATTCCTTGCTTCTCGGAAGCTGAGGCATTACTTCCAGGAGCACCCAATCACAGTGGTGAGCAAGACTCCACTGTCCGACATTATCAATAACAGCAACGCTACAGGAAGGGTCACGAAGTGGGGCATCGAACTCGCCGCCTTCGAGATCACCTACAAGAGACGCGACGCTATCAAGTCACAAGCCTTGGCAGATTTTGTTGCAGATTGGACGGAGATGCCAGATGCTACTCCGTTGCCAGAATCAGAGTACTGGGTGATGCACTTTGACGGATCAAAGCTGCTCAACGACTCAGGGGCTGGTGTATTGCTACAGTCACCAACAGGAGACAAGCTACACTATGTTCTGCAGATCCACTTCGAGGCTACAAACAACATGGCAGAGTATGAAGCACTCATTCACGGGCTACGTGTAGCCAAGGATATTGGCATCAAGCGCATAGTTTGCTGCGGAGATTCCGACTTGGTTTCCCAGTAGGTGGCTGGCACCTGGAATGCGCGGAACCCTATGATGGCGGCATATCGAGACGAAGTGGACGAGATAGCCAAAAGCTTCTTGGGCTATGAAGTCAAGTATGTGCCTAGGGAACAAAACGAGGCGGCTGATCTGCTGTCTAAGCTTGGATCAGGTCGCAAGCGAATTCCGCCAGGAGTTTTCCTAGAGCACCTGCGCACACCATCCGTGAAGGGAGCCAACATCGACAACCCGGATAGAGCTGACTCTTTCGTCAACATGGTGACCAAGGTCCCTCCGGCTTGGACAAAACCGTTCATGGAATACCTCGAACACGGAACTTTGCCCGACGACGAAGTCGAAAGACGGCAAATAGTACGACGAGCAAAGGGTTATACCATAATCAATGGGCAACTCTACAAAAGGAGCACTACTAGTGTATACCTAAGGTGTGTTTCCCAGCTAGAAGGTATGGAAATCCTACACGAAATCCATCTCGGAGATTGCGGGCATCACACCGCTCCTCGATCGTTGGTCGCGAAAGCCTTCCGGCAAGGATTCTACTGGCTGACCGCGAAGTAAGACGCTGACAAGCTGGTTGAGACATGCATAGGATGCCAGTATTATGCCCGACAACCACATGTTCCTACTGAAGAACTGCGAACAATACCAATAACTTGGCCGTTTGTAGTCTGGGGGCTAGACATGGTGGGACCGTTACAGACAGCACCTTGTGGGTTTACGCATATGCTTGTAGCAGTTGACAAATTCACTAAATGGATAGAAGCTAAACCCATTAGAAAGCTTGATGGGGCAACTGCCCTCAGATTCGTCTGAGATCTCGTGGTGAGATTTGGTCTCCCACACAGCATTATCACCGACAACAGTAGTAATTTATCACTCGGAGAAGTGGAGGCCTATTGCTGGGAGAAAGGCATCCAACTTGACCTTGCATCTGTGGCACACCCACAATCCAATGGTCAGGTCGAGCGAGCCAATGGATTAATTCTGCAGGGAATCAAGCCACGTCTTGAGGCACCGCTACATAGAGCAGCTGGAGCCTGGGCGAAAGAATTGCCATCTGTGCTGTGGAGTTTATGAACTACACCCAACAGATCTACCGGCTACACCCCTTACTTCATGGTATATGGAGCAGAAGCCATCCTGCCCTCCGACATCCTCCACGATGCACCAAGAGTTGCCACCTACGACGAAGATGACGCTGAAGGATCCAGACGCCTAGATGTGGACCTTCTCGAGGAGGAGCCCATTTTGGCATGCCAAAGATCCGCCATCTACCAGCAGAAGCTATGCAGCTACCATAGTCGCCGTGTTCGGCATCTCTCGTTTAAAGAGGGGGATTTGGTGCTCCGACTTAAGCAGAAGAAGTCACACAAATTATCCCCGCCATGGGAAGGACCGTTCATCATAAGCAAGGCGCTACTCAATGGGTCTTACTACCTTGTTGACAATCGTGAATTAAAGGATAGACCCAACGAGGATCATAAGCGTAAGCAACGTGACCCCGATGATGACTACCCGGAGCTTGATCGGCCATGGAACATAGCACATCTACGTCCTTTTTACACTTAGCATTTTTTATCTAATTGTGTATCTCCTATATGATCAATGAAATAAAGCTCTTTGGTTCACTCATATTTCTGAGTCTTTTACCTCCTTTAGTGTTCTTTTTTGATCATGTAAAACCTTTATGCACAAGTATTGCTTTTGCACTTGTGAAAATTCCGCCTACGGGCGTTAGCTTAAGTTTTCTGGTCTATACGTTCTTTGTTGTTTTTATGTGGATTCTGGAGTAGTGACTTTTGGCACTTATTGTCAGCGATTTTGTGCTCAGGTTATTGACGGTGCCATTAGGCATCATCACCTAAGCGCATGGTTACGACAACGAGTCTTCCGACTCACCAAAAGTCAAGCATAAGAACCAAAGTAATGGATAAGCCAACACTTGCTTAAAATATATACATGCTGGAAATTAGTTCTTAAGTGGCAGGACAAAACAACCATTGTTTTCTGCCTCAAGTTACATCACCAAGTTTTTTTCCGCGCATACACCAAAGGTGAAACAAATATTACAAAGTATTTTTCATTCCTTTGGCGCAGGAGACCTGGAAGCAGCATTGTCACCAGCCGGAGAATCACCCTCAACAACAACACTGTGGTGGGACTTGGAGGAATCTTGGTTGACGCTGTCGATGGTGTTCATGGGCACGAAGACGTCGATGTCCACCAACTCGGCAACTCTAGTGTCATAGCCCGCGAGGGACGACAAGATGGCTTCGTGATCAATATTTTTGCCGTCATCGTCGACGTCGGGGATACCAGAGGTCACCGTGTCGATGTCGGCACCTTCATAGTGTGCCTTCACCATTGACAACGCCATCCTTGCGCCAGCCCGTGCACATGAAGCTTTCCAGCTTGTGACACGCTCGGGGGCTCGGCGCAAAATCTCCGAGTACTTCGACACGGAGTCCGAGGCCTTTATGTGTATCTGAAGGGGATTGGCAATCTCTTTGGCTTGGGTGATGGCAGTGTTGATAAAGTTCCCGGCCAGAATCATGCATTCCTTGTTCGAAGGAGGCGATCGGGTTAAACCCATAGGAGCTGCAAGTTCCGACAAGGAGCACATGAGTTCAACAAATTTAAAGTATCCAGACTACAGAAATACAAGGCGGAGGAAACTTACTGAAGATGCTGGCCTTAGCCTGCCAGAGGGTGTCCGCCAGGGATTCTTTCTCTTGTTGGAGGAGCTTATACGCCTCGCTGTGGCGAAGGTTTTGCTCATCAGCAGCTTGCTTCTGATCTTTTAAGATCGCAAACTCCTCCTTCAAGTGATTGATTTCCGTGGAGGCGGAGTCCTGCAAGGCCTTCATGGAATCCTCATGCATTTTCAGCATTTCTTTCCTCTCCTCCTTAAGGATCTTGTTCTCGCTATCCAGCTGCTGGATGTGCTTGGACTGCTCGACAATGTCCTTGGCCTTGGTGACATGTTCTGCAAAGTCGGAGAAAGCAAAATACACAATGAGTACTCGGAGAATGTAGGCACAAAACCAAGACGAAATGCGCAAAAAGAAAACAGACTCTTGTTTTTGATGATCTGTTCCTTCAAGATGGCAGTTTTACCCTTTTCGGCTTCAAGATCTGCGCGCATCTTCTGATACTTGTCGTTGGCCATTCCCCTCCGAGCATTCTCGTTCTGTGGAAAAAAGAAAAAAGTTAAACCGTTGTTTAGTCTACTTGGAAGCATCTAGTCGGAAATTTTCCACCTAGACGCTCGGGGGCTACAGCGAGAGTTTTTTACTTAGCAATATGCTTAGCTCTTCTTTAAGCATCTAGTCGAAGCTAATTTAGTTCTCGACTAGAGTCTTGGGGGCTACAGTATAATGTTTTTAACTCGGAATCTGCTTAGCTTTTCTTTAAGCATCTAGTCGGAACTAATTCAATTACAACTAGAGGCTTGGGGGCTACAGTATTGAAAAATTATAAACACTGCGTATGCTACTCTTAAAGCATCTAGTCGTAATAGTTCATTCCATCTAAATGCTTGGGGGCTACAGTGAGAGTTTTTTCTAACTTAGTCACTCTTAGAGCATATAGATGCAAAACCTATGGTTTTCCGTCTACATCCTCGGCGGCTACAGTGGGATAATCATATGAAATGCAAAAGGCAAAGTAAACTTACAAGTGCGATGATCTTGAGGTTTGTAGCGCTCTTGGCTAGCAGCTTGCCAAAGGAAACGCTATTTCCTCGCAATATTTCTGCTTGTCGGAGGAGCTCCTCAAGACCGCATGTCGGAGATGACGGTACTTCTCCAGGAACCAGAGTTGTGTTACTCGGCCTAAGCACCGGGTAAACTATCTTTGTAAGCTCAAAGGGTTTCTGGGGAGCAAGGGCACCGCCTTTGGCAGAAGTACCGGCTTCCACCACCGCCTTGCCGCCACCGATGGCATCCTTAGCCGGAGCTTCAGCCATTTGGTGAGCGGTGCTCTCCTGCGTCGCCTGCTCGCCGACAACAGCGAGTTCGGTGGAGGCGCCAGAGTCCACTTCCATGGCGGAAGGGCCTGGTGCCTCCTTAGCTTGAGAGCTCGCTGGGGCAGACGAAGGCTTAACGGCAGGAGTAGCAGGGGCGATGGCAAGGGAGGCGTCGCGATGCAGCATATCTTTGACATTTCGAGAAGCCCCCAAAGTTTTGGAGGTCTTCTTGAGGCTGGTCGTGGCTTTCTTCCTGAAACGTGCAAAATGCATAAGTACAGGAGCAAGACAGACAAATAGACAATGTCGGAGAATGAGAAGCTTACACTAGGGGGGTGCTTTGGCAAAGATCCCGGTGGTTCTTCTCTTTTCCGCCTCCAGGGCAGCGGTAGTCTTTTTGGAGGCTCCACCCTCCGTCTTTTTCTTCTTGCCTCCGTCGGCAGCATTAGAGGTGGAGCTCTTCCGCGTTTGCGCCAACGGTACCTCGTCGTCGGACATGACCGTGACTTCCTTCATCTTTGGATCATAGATTTGGGCAGCCAGGTTGCCCTCATCTAGATCGCTAAGCTGTTAAGTGAGAAATCACCGTGTTAGACAAAATGGTATTGGCAAGACGGAAAAACTAGAGCATATGTCGTATACGGAAAATAAATACCTACCTTTGGGCACTTGCCGTCTACGAACATGTCTTAGGTGATGGTGAAGCCACACTTCTTATCCTTCACCTTGATGATGTCCTTAAGGCGGAGCTTGACGGAGTCGCTCGAGAAGTTATCCACGGAGATGCGAAGGCTATCCCTTCTGTCGCTGGTATACTCGTGCATGTACTTCACGCGGTGCTGCAGAGGTTGGATTCGCCTGATGAACCAGCACATGGCTAGGTCCAAGCCGGTCAAACCCGTCTCCACAAACCATTCGATCCGCCTTATAGCGCGCGAAGCGTCGAGGTCGGAGGGAAGGGAGGCTTGGGATATCCACGTGGAAACTTTAGCGGCGGCTCCATCCGCGAAGTCCGGGTACGTTACTTCTCGGACCGCCAGAGGAATGTCGGGGCCGTAGAAGTACGTCCGCTACCAATTCTTGCAGGACTCGTGGCCGACAATGTCGGGGAACCGCCGGCCAGGTCGAATCTTAAAGCTTATGGTTCTGTAGTTCCTAAGCTCCTCCTTACTATGTCCGGCTTCACGTTTGACGGTGAAGAAGTACACAAAAAGGTCTAGCCTAGGCCTTATCCCTAGATATCCCTCGCAAAGTGCCGCGAAGTTGCTAAGCACTAAGATACTATTGGGGGAGAGGTTATGGGGCTGGACCCTATAGTGGTTTAAGACGGAGAGGAAGAAGTGGGAGATGGGGAGAGAAACGCCACGTACCAGCTGAGCTTTGATGTACACCTTTTCTCCGGCTTGGGGAGAAGGTGTCACCTCGCCGGCCGGTGCCGCCCGCCAGGCGAGCCCCTCCGTCACGGGGAGGTAGCCTTCGGCGACCATCTCTTGGATGTCGCGGTCGGTGATGTCCGAGCCGCGCCAGTCGCCCTTGTGCGAATCTGGCTCCTCCTCCAGTGGCTCTAGCACCGCCAAGTTTTGGTCGCCGCCGGTGGATTCGATCCCCGCCGATGCGGGGATGACCAGGCCCTTTGGGGGCACGACGACAGAGCTCGCCGGCTTCGCCGCGGCTTCGCTCGACACCGCCATTGATGGGGAGGTGCTGCTGCTATCCATGCAGTGAAGGTTGGGTGTGACTGGTGCAGATGGGAGCTAGGGTTTTTTCGAGGTTTCTCGCGGAGAGCTCGAGGAGACGCGCGGCTGAAGGAAGAAGATGACGCGAGAAGAATGAGGTAAAAAGTGGAGATTTCCCCACGGTTACTATTTATCATCCTCGGCGTCAAGATTCGTGCAGCTTGATCGGACGGTTGCCGCATAGACGACGTGTTCGCGAATGTGCGCGGAAATTTCGCCACGTCTCTAACCGTCGCAGCCAACGGTTCGTATCGCTCGCGCGGGAAAATCGGATATGATTGCATTCTCTGCATGTGTGAGTTACGAGGCGTCACTGACCTAAGCCTACGTCGTCCTAGATGACATGGGTAGATGAGCTGTCACATCGAAGATTCCGACATAGACGGATTCAATCCGACTACGGAAGAGTACGATAGAAGATTCAAAATTTCTCCGGCTTACAAGTCGAAGACGGAGAAAAGCCTTGCAGGGTTCTTTGGGAGGACTACAAGATGTAGCTTGACGATTTGCCGACATCCATCTAGACGGAGCATTCTATGTGAAGAGGCAAGACGGCGCAAGATCTCGGAGTTCTCCGGGGGCTACTGTTGGGGATATGCTATATGGGTATCCTTATAGCATGTCTCTTATCCGGCTAACCCGGGTGGCCCATAGTCGGTAGCATGGCCTATGGCCTGCTGGGCGGTCCAGTTAGATGGATCCAGGAGAGAGGCCCATGTCGGATAAAGGAAGGCTACGGTGTAGTCACCGACGTACCCGGAGCCTTGGAGTGCAAGATACACAAGACTAGTAATAGACGGTGTAGGACTCTTTGACCTGTCTGGCTAGGACTTTTCCCTGTAACCCTAGGACCTGGCGACTATATAAGTCGGGCCTATGGGAGCCTTTAGGGCACGATAACTTAGACTCTCTAGTCACCTCGGACAGCGAACCTATCTCTGTAACTCAGCGTATTGCCCTTATAGTGATTTATAGCGGGAGTAGGATTCCGCCACCATTGTGGGATCTAAACCTGGGTAAGCTGTGTTACCTCATACCTGTCAACCGTCCGCCTTACCCCACGTCTCTAAACACGCACTGTGAGGACCCCTCCATGGCGTACTCGTCGGCAATACCACGACACACAGTCGTGGGAAGTCAACCCCACATTACTTTATTGTTCATACACACCAAGAACAGCAGCCGGCAGCTAAACCCAGCCAAAGCCAAAGCCAAGCTAAATCATACCAATCAAAACCTTGGATCACACCACCAAAATTGTGACATAAGGAGGGGGTGGATCAGGTGGATAGCAAGACCAAAATCAAGCCATCAGGACCAGGAGATGAAGGGCTAGATCAAGGACAAGCCAGGATCTGGAAATACCAGGAGAGCATCAGATCAAGTTAGCACAAGATCAACCACAGGAAACCCCAACATCAAGTGACAGTGGTGAGTAAAATAGACCATCACATGATCTATCTGTCTAAGATTAGACAAGCATACATGATCGGTTTCTTACTCAAACTCTCAAAAAGCACCCACGTGGGGTGAATCCATCACTAAGGTTTTAAACACTAAAAGCAATCAGAAAAGTATAAGGATCCAACTAAGATCTCATGACAACATCATTTATCTAAGCAATCAAGCTATATTTCAATTCAAGAATGAACATAGCTAAGATTTGTCACATCCCAAAATTTGTAATGTGAAAAATAAATAATTGTTGAAATTTAGGGTAAAAAGAAACTTTTGTTTCTAAATAGAAACTTAAAAACCCATCTTGAAACAAACTTTGAATAAATCTTGAATCCAACTAAATTCAAATCAAGTGAAATGCATTCTTCATAAATGCATCTTGAAATTTAAACACTTGGAAAATAAATCAAAACCCTAAAACAATAATGGGAGTTTTCCAAGATATCTCTAAGACCATGGATTTGATCCATATAAAAATTTGTCAACAAACATTTATAAATGATCAAGAATGACAAACAGAAATATTATAAAACCATAGAAATTGGTTTCACTTAATTTGGAGCCATAGATAAAATCTTATGAATTTAATAAGATAAGGAAATTGAATTTCCAAAGCTAATAAAGCTCCTACCTAAAATCCATACCAAATGGCAAGTAATTAATCCTAAAGAGATTTAAAAAGGATAAATAAATATCAAATAAGATTTTACAAATTGGAATCACCAAGTTTTGATCTTTAAGTAAAAAGATATGGATTTTATAAGATAAAGAAAGAAATAATAAATAAGGACTATTTTAAAAAGCCAAATTAAATCTTGGTCAAGCAAATAAAATAAAATATTTTTGTTAAATAAAAAAAGAGTAAAGGTTTATTTAAATAAAATTTTGAGGATTTATTATTACCCAAATTATTTTAAATAAAGACACTTCCCATTTTAAATGAACATTTAAAACAAAATAAAGTATTTTAAATAAGAACTCAAAGTGTTTTATTTCTAAATAAAACCTACTGAAAAGATTTGGTATAATTTAGATTTCAAATAGAGTTTTAAAACATATTAAATCCTATTTGAGATAAATACTAATGTTTATTTATTTTAAAAATAATAATACCTAAAATTAATTATCTTATTTTGGACTTTAGAATATGTTAATAAACATAATTTAAATATACCCAAGGTTTGGAAAAAGTTTGAATTGAAATAGAGTTTGAATTATTTGAATGAAAATCAAAACAGAAATTCAAAATAGAAAAAAAGAAAAAACATTCTGTATAGAAAAAAGAAAGCGAAGATTCGGCCAATGAGGCCACCCAGCCCATTCCCCATCCCAACTAAACCACCCACGTATCGCGTTTTCACCCACACACCGCGCCATGCCCGGCCTGGACGCACTCTTCCTCTCTCTCTCTCTCTCTCTCTCTCTCTCTCTCTCTCTCTCTCTCGCTGTCAAGCAGACCCCACTAGTCAGGTCATCTTCCTCACCCGCCGCGGCGACCACACCCTCCTCCCTAGCCGTTTCTGTCGCCGTTTCTTCGATTGAAATTCGCTGTAACGACGCCATTTAACCGCCCCCTGACCACGCCCTCTTAAGCGCCTACCTCTCCTCTTCATTTCCCCTCTCTCGACCTTCCTCACTGCCTCCAGGCCGTCCCAATTCGAGCTAAGACCACCTCCGTCTCCGACAACGTTTCCGGCCGATTCCGGCGAATCCAACCACCGTCTTGCCTCCCAGACTCCATGAGCTTACTCCCCACCGCCCTATGCATCTCTCTGTAACCACCACTCGCTCGCGTGAGCACCGTAGGCCCGGCAACGACCACGTCTGAGCTTCGCCGCCATCTGCCTCCGCTCCGACGAGCATTACCGGTGAGACCCGACCGTCCCCTTCCCTCTGGTTGAAACCTCTGCAATATACTCTCTCGTGCGCATCTAACTATGCCACTTGCTTCTCTTAGCGCAGACCACAACCTCCCCAACAACGTCGCCAAACCCGCCTGTCAACAGAGACGACTCCGACGAGGAATCACCGTCGACCTCGAGCGCCCCCTGTCTTCCGACTACCACGTTGAGAATCAGCAAGCTCCTGTGGTTCTGGTGAGCTTCTCCCCTCCTCCCCTCGCTTCCTATAACCGCTGCATGCCGTAGACAGAGCTCGCCGCCGCCAGCGCCGCCCATCCCTGGTCGCACACTCTACAACCGTTGGATCTTGATCAGACGCGTGAGATTAGATTTAACCCGAAGGGGTATGTATCCACCTGAGCCACATGATTGCACTTTAATCCAACACAGCAGAGAGGTCGATCCAACTGAACTGGTACCAGCCTATCAGAACAAGACACGTGGCCCAGTCTGTTTTATAAAAACCAGAATTGATCTATTAGATGTTCAAGTTTGTAAAATTCATAACTTTTGATACACACGTCCAAATTTTGCAAATTTTATATCAATGGAATCAGCAAAACAAACCCTATCCAACCATGCACTTTGTCTAATAAATTGCTTCTGGTAAAATGGTTGTTTTTGCAGAAACTTGTGTAGGCATAATTTGAATATAAAAATTCATTCTAAAATTATTTTTGTGATAAAATCTTTGGCAAATGGATTGTTTTGAACCTACTTACCATAGAAACCAACTTGTGGATTCAAAAACATATTTTGTGAAGCAAGAGACTAAATCTTTGAATTAAAGCATTTCTAGTCAAATGAAAAATATTGTTCATATGTTAAAAATGCTTTTTAGAGAAAAATCTTTGGGAAATGATTTGGATTAAACTCTCTGACCCTAAAAACCAAGTTTTAGAATTAAAAATATATTTGGTGAACCCTATAAAGATTATTGCTTTGCTAAAGGCATTTTCAACAACATAAAATATTGATTTAGTGTAAAAATGGTTTATAGGTGAAACCTTTTGCAAATGGTTTTAATATTAAACACTTGACCATAAAACACCAACATTTGTGTTTAAAAATGTATTTGTAAAACACTAGAGAATATTACTTTGGTTTGAACCATTTCTAGCAAAATAAAAATGACTTAAAATGGCCATTTTCACTAACTTGATATCAAATGATTTTGCCACATTTACAAATGACCTTGCCACTTTTATAAATGACCAATAGATATTTTATGATGTCCATAACCTATTGGAAACCACTTTTCAAAATAAAAACAATCTTTAGCATGCTTGCATGCATTGCTTTGTTTCTATTATTTTATGTGATGTTTACTTGAATGGTAGATTGAATAATGCTTGCTTGGTTGAATTGTAGTGGAAATTGAAGAGTGTGAATATTAAAAGATCAAGGAGTGAACTTATAATTCTCTACCAAAAAGGCAAGTGATGCTTCATACTTTGTCCCATTATTTTCACTATGCATTAGTGATATTTCTAAGTAGGACTTGCATGGAATTTTTGCTAAGTATAAACTATGCCATGGGAAATCCTAGTAGATGAAACCTTAGTAGAATTTTCCTAAGTTAAGGTTCCTACTACTATCATGCTTATCTTAGCTAGTAGAAAACAAGGGTGGATTATATTCATGCTATGGAATATTTCTAAGTCTATGACTTGTGTTTTATTTAATAAAACAACAATGTGAATGAATCACCTGGGTGGAATGGTGAGAATGGTTTGTGTTGAGTGGTTACTCAGGGCCCATTTCAGTGGACTACCCTGGTGTATCACACTTGTGGAATGCCACCCAGGAACAAAGAGATTTGAGATGTCAAATGTTGAGAAGCTTCAAGTGCAGCCACTTGGCATTATGGGCTCTGCCTGGATCATATAGGTTGCAATAACTTAGCCAAATGGACAGTTGGTGGTAGGGGAATGATAGGTTTGGAGCGTGTCCATTTTGGTCTAAGGGAAGGCTTCTGAAAGATCTTGTCTTGGTGAAACCAAGTCTTGTGGGGAAAGTGCACCACCTATGCAGAGTGTAAAATCTAAGTACTTAGCCATGTCCCTGGCAAAGGACAATTTGAGCATCAAGACATGGAAGCTATCAAGAATCTCCTCATCCCAATTTTCTAAGATAAAAACTTGTGGTTGAACAAGGGTGAAGGTTCACCAATTTCTATTTGTGGTTCCTTGGGTGATTTTGATAAACAAAATCTTAGTGTTTTCAAATGATAAGGAAAAATCTATTTTGAGCAAAGCAAGCCTAAGCTCCACCTAGCCAAATGCATATAGATGATAGACTCCACTATACTATCATAGTATCACTTGCCAATACAATTCAAATGTATTGACCCTTGTGGCTGTAACTTATTATGTTGTAGGTTTGTTTGATGTTAGTGAAGTGTGTTGATTAGGATTACAAGTCTACAACCAACATGATTGCCTGTGGCACTTTGAAGATGAAAGACCCCATGCTATAGTTATTTCTACTGCATTGTAATGAGATAGCCAAATGAGCTATGTAAGATGTAATGAATTGTTTTATTCCTGGTTATAAAATTGTATTATGACCTTTGTTTCTTGATATTACATCTTAACTGTGGATGCTAGCTATTGATCCAGGGACTAGCATTGTAAACACAGGGATCTCTACCTCATTAAAGGTTGGGACCTCTACAAGATTTAAACTTCTAGGCACATCTCTAAGACAAGAGTAGCACCTTAGATTTAAATCTTATGTATCTATATAAGTTATCGAGCTTACAATCATCTTTCCCCAACTTTGATTCAAGAAACAGTAGCTGGTATCACTACCAGAACCAATCCCTGTGAATGAACAAGATAGAGGTCTAAATCCCTAAAACCTTAGACCAACATCATTGGTTCTAGGGATGCAAGGAAAGAGAATTCCACTTATCTATAATGCCAAGTCAATTCTAAGCTTGAACAAGACCAAACCAAGTTATAGAATCTAGTCTTGTGTGCCATACAAAAATGGTGTCACAAGAATAGTTCTAAACTAAGCAGGTTAAGCATCCAACCTTCACAGATACAATTAACCAATTATAAATCATTTTCCTGTTCTTAAACACAAGAATCATAACAGGATATTCATATATATATATATATATGTGTCTTCACTGTAAGAGACCATTTTGATCTCAATTTATATATGAATTCTTAAGTCAACAGTACTAAGACAGTGACTTCATTGTTGGAGATATGCCCTAGAGGCAATAATAAATGTAGTTATTATTATATCTTTGTGTTTATGATAAATGTTTATATTCATGCTATAATGGTATTAACAAGGAAACATTAATACTTGTGTGATTTGTAAACTTAAATTGAAGTCCCTAGTAAAGCCTCTATACATCACTAGCTTGTTGGTTAATAAATGATTGTGGTTTCCCTATCATGAACATTGAGATGTTATTAACAACAAGATCATATCGTTAGGAGAATGATATGGTGGACATACTCCTATAGATAAGCGTAGCATAAAGATCAAGTCATTTTAATAGTTCAATTGCTATATGCTTTCTGATACATAGTAACCTAATTCCTTCGACCATGAGATCATGCATAGCACCTTTACCGGATGGATGCTTTGATGACATCAAACACCACACTGTAACTGGGTGGCTATAAAGGTGGCATTGAGTGTTCGGAAAGTATTGGTTGAAACACATGGATCAAGAGTGGGATTTGTCCATCCATATGACGGATATATATACTCTGGGCCCTCTCGGTGGAATGTCATCCAATTAGCTTGCAAGCATGTGACTGGCTCACAAGGGATCACATATCACGAGAACGAGAAAAGAGTACTTATCGGTAACAAGGTTGAACTAGGTATGCAGAGATACCGACGATCATAACCTCGGATGAGTAAAGTATCGTGAGACAAAGGGAAATTGGTATCGTATGTAAGTGGTTCATTCGATCGCAAAGTAATCGTACAAATATGTGGGAGCCATATGAATTTCCAGATTCCTCTATTGGTTATTGTTCGGAGAAGTGTCTCGATCATGTCCGCATAATTCACGAACCGTAGGGAGACACACTTAAGGATTCGACGTTGTTTGAGTAGTTATGGAATGATGAGAAAGAGACCGAATGTTGTTCGGAGTCTCGGATGGGATCCGGGATATCACGAGGAGATCCGGAATGGTCCGGAGAATAAGATTCATATAAGGAAAGTCCCGTTTCGGAGTTGGGGAATGGTTCAGGTGTTTTCATCGGGAATGTTCTAGAAGGTTCCGGAATGTCCGGCACTCCGGAGGGGAAGGGTACATGAATGTGTTATATCAAGTTGGTATGATTGCATTATGTACTCGGTGTCATCGCTGAACAAAATAAAGGGTTTATTCAAATCCTAGTTTGAAAAGTCAAACGCCAAGTTTGAAAGTCAAACGGCTATTTTTGGGAAGTGGAGAGGGAGGTGGAAACCGACTTGGGGGAGGAGTTCCTCCTCCCACCGTGCACCACTGCCGATTTGGGAGGGACTCCTCCCTTGGCCGCCCCTCCACCTATATAAGGAGGGGCAGGGCTCCCCTCCTAGACACAAGTTCCTACACCTCTAAACCCTAGCCCCAAGCCGCCGCCGCCTCCATAGCCACCGCCGGCCCTAGGGCACTCGCCGCCTAGGTGAAACCCTAGCCGCCGGCCTAGCCACCTCTTCGGCGTGTCTAAACCCTAGATCGTCGAGGGACTCTCTCATACTCCACCATACTCGCTCCAGCTTAAGGCGAAGCCCTGCGAGATCTCCCCTCTACTTCCGGTACCACGCCGTTGTGCTGCCGGAATCGCGAGGAGAGTGCTACAACCTCCGCTGCCTGCTGGAACAAGGGAGAGGAAGGTCTTCGTCGAGTGCGACGTGTGACCGATCATGGGAGCGCTTAGGAGCATCGCCGGAAGGATCGTCTACGCGATCTTGAGATCGGGAAGAGTACGACTACATCACCCACGAGAATCCGCTCTCGTTAAACACTTTGGAATCTTCGAGGGTGAGTTATTCTATCGACTCGTTGCTACAATCTAGTTGATAGATCTTGGCTTGTTTGTTTGTATGCGGTAGAAATTTTTTGTTTTCCATGCTACGAAACCCTACATTCATCACACAACACTCACTGTCATCAACCAAGTAATGACAGTGGTGAGATATTAAACCACTAGATTTACCAAGTGTTGCCTCTAGAGCAACTTCACCATCTGAATCATCTAAAATCTAATCCACAGAATCATCTGATAAACCACTAGCATCCTACAGCTAACCATCAACAATAATCCATAACAAGTCACACTCAACAGATTCAAGGATCATCAATACATGATCCAATTCATCAAATATCTAATCCACAATAGGGTATGAACACTAAGTAGAACAAACCATCTTAATGAATATAAGACAGTAACTAGAAAGGTCACTACCAACAGCTAGCATGGGATGGCCTAGCACAGAGAGCATGAGAGGGAGAGGAACCACTCACCGAAGGTCCTCGCTGTAGAATAGAAGAGGAAGCAGAGGGCCGACGACCATGGTGGCACGGGGAGCACCCCCAAGGGGGCGCTGCAACACACGCAACGCCACAACAACGACCATAGCCACGCCTGGGGGCTAGGAGCATCTCCTGGCACACGACAGCAACAGCGACATCAGATCAACTAACCCAAACCCTAGGGTTCGGGACGGCATCGATCTGGTCGCAAGGGGGCTCTAGGTCAAAATCCAATTGGATAGAAGGGTAGAGCAGGGCCGACAACCTCATCCTGCACCGCGACAGCGACCAGGGAGGTCCACGGCAGCGTGAATCGCCGGCGGTGACACCGCTGACCACGGGGTCAGGGAAGGAGAAGGAGAGAGGTGAGCTCGAGAGAGAGACAGAGAGTGATGGGGTGGAATGGGCCAATACCCCTTCGGGGTGTTATTTTGCCTTTGCCCTAATGGGCCACAAGGGCCTAATCAAACCAAATAGCCAGCCCAAATCATTTAGAGCTTGTTTTAATAATTGGAAAAGGACGAAATTGCCCCTGAACTTAAATCAATTCTAGAAAATAAAATAAAAGTCCAAAAATTATAAATAAAATATTTTTGGAATCACAATAATCCAAACTGTCCAAATAAATTAATAGATAAAATTTTAGACATATAAATTTTATTAAGAATTTTGTAATATATATTCCTTATAGAATTTTATAAAATTCTTGAAAGATGATAAAAATAAGTAAAAATCACTTTCATTATATATTAATATTGTAGTATTTTAGAAAAATACTAAACAAATATTTAATATCAATGTTTGGTATTTAATAATAATCCTTAAAGGAATTATTAATTAAATATAATACAAATAAATTGAAATAAAATAAAAGAATACAATATTCAATAAATGTTAAAAAAATTAATATGTATAAATTCTTTTCTATTAAAGGAATTCTTATAATTTAAATAAATGGGGGAGAATACATATAAAGCTAAATGATGCATTACATTACTTTGCATAATCATTTTGCTTCTTTAAATATTATCCTTACCGGGCAATAATGATGTTTTTGTAGACATAGAAGCTCAAGGTCCAGTGCAAGCATCAGACTTCACTACCTTTCCATCACAAGGCAAGTTCATCACTTGCTCATATCCTTTGAAGAGTCTTTAACAAAGTATTTGCAAATTGTGTGTTATCATATATACTCCAAAGAAAGAAAATATTATTTTCACACTTAAAGAAATCATAAGTATCATCCTAAGTGATGATATAATGGAGTAATAGAACTTAGGGTTCTATTTGCAAAAATAATGATCAATTAGGGACTTAATAACCCCTAACATCAGTGATTCTAGCGTCGTATATTACGCGTTAGCCATGAGATTTGGAATGGGACATAGAAGTCAGCTGTATGTTCTTCCTCTCGCATGAAGCCGGATGTGTAGGTCGTGGCTGTTATCCTTGTAGTGTGCATATTAATTGGTAATTCGTAGAGGATATGCAGCATATGGGTGGGAACCCTCAACATCCCACGATAGTTCTGGCATCTAACGGTTTGTACAAACCATTGACGTAATTCAATATGTGGGCATGGCGTACACCAAGGAGGCATGCGAGTTCACGAAGGGGGGCAGTGATTGGCTTGGACCAACTACTGGGCCCCACATCATGGAATTGTGGACGGGAAAGTACGCCTGGTTGTGCAACAAGGAGTTGATCTCTCATGGGTAAAGTAACGCACCTCTACAGAGTGTAAGAATTGTAACTTGTTACTCCCTGTTCCGGGAAGGAGCTACGAACGCAGCAGGAAAGGAACTCCATGAAAGTTCTGGTCAACCTGTGAAGAGTGATAGTCATAGATTTTCATAATAAAATCAATCTTTGAAGAAAGATTTACGAAAACTGCATAGTACCAAGGACTTATAGACCGAGGTGGTAGTTAGAGCATCAAACTTCCCACCTTGCATATAATGAACTTGTTGGGTAACGCTGTTACTCATCCTTTCCTTTGATCCCTTGCTTAGACTCTGAGGATCCCGAAGACGTGCCAATGTATGCAGCTTAATGTCAAAAAGATGTGTTCTACGAGGAACCTGACCTGTCAGGAGGTGTTGAAGGAGTGGATTACAAAATCCGCTATGGTGTTGACGAAAACTAGTCCAACTAAGTATCCTAGTTAGTAATAACCAACGGAGCCGAGCAGCATGAACTCTATAGAATAAGCTGCTGAGCTCAACTCCTAGTTGGAGTTGCTACTTTTAAATTCCGCTGAAACACTTTATATTTTGGTTTGTAAGTTGAAACCTTTTCAAGTCTTGAACTTCTGGTATTGTAATAATAATAATGTGTGAATGTTTGTAATATGGACCCGCAATGTTTCTGTTGTACCACTCTGAGGGATGTGATATTTACGGAACGGTGTTCTGTGGATGTCATATCAACGACTATAGTGTACTACACATGCAGTGGTATGCTGGGTCACCGCAGCTTTCCTTTCACGAAAATTCCAAAAGGTGTTCGTAAGAGGTCTACAATCATGTTTATTTTGGCAAAGCGATGAGCATAAGAAATATATCGACTTACCAAGTGGAATATTATTTGTAGACCAAAAGATCAAGGAGGGGTCTTTGAATCGAGGTTTTAGAAATCAAAATAAATATTTAATCAACTAGGTGGATGTTTAAACTTTTATTCGAGTACGCGAATGTGTAAACATCTACTCAAAACAAATATTTACATTCTAAAATCTTATCTCAAGTCTAAGCAAAACCAACGGATTCAGCTTTTTCTTGAAAGGTCTAATGCATGTGAAGACTTAGTTCTTTACTAGAGGATCTTTTATTGTTGGTAATACTCATAACAGGTTCTAGGAGGACACTTGGCTTGGAATATTGGAGATACTCCTCTAGCTATATAATACCCATGGTTATACGGTATTGTGCAACAAAAAGAAGTTTTGGTTGCATAAATAATGGATCATACTCTGCTAAACAATGCATTTCACAGAACTTTAATCAGTAATAAATGGTCAAGATGACTGCATCTGGCATGTTCTAGGTAAAATCTATGTACTTATACTTACTAAATGATCACACACAGTTTCTTTGTAAATATATTTTAAAAATAAATGTCACACTAAATATCAGAATTTTATGTGATTTTTTGCATAGAGAAGTTTTATTGATAATAGACAATTTAGCTAAACAAATCTAGCAAGGGGATCAGAAATGTTATTTTTGTGATAAACACGAGATGATCCAACATTTGTTCATTGAATATCCATTCGAAAAACTCGTACCTCGTATAGTTAATATGTCATTTAATCTAACTCCCCCAAAGAATATTAATAACTTATTTGGAAAGTGGTTACAAGGGGTTAATAAACCTGATAAAGCACTTGTTCGAGTGGGTGATTGTGCTTCACTGTTGGATATTTATTGGCATATACGAAATTATATGGTTTTTAATAGAACATTGAATTCAACTTTTATGTAGGTTAATCCATTGACCACATATTGAATCACTATGTGGCCTTTCCTTCTTCTAGAGGAGCTCAGGCTGGTCATGTCTATTGGGTGCAGCCGTTTGAAAAATGGTTACATGGGATATATTCATCAGGTCCGGCTAGCGTTTTGATAATATGATGTCATCTTGATGTGTCGGACTTTTTTGTTTCTTGCTTTTTTAGATGGTTAATGATACATGTATCAATCTTATGTGATCCATGAGCTGAAAACTTTCACTAGTAGAAAACAAGCCTTCCCTCGATCCCACCCCGAGGCACCAATCCCGATTCCTTCACGAACCAGGACTAGGGCTCACATTAGTCCTGGTTCGTAAGGCCAGGACAACGCACGGGGCAGGGCGACCATCTGTCCCAGTTCATGCTGGACCTTTAGTTCGGGTTCAGGAACCAGGACTAAAAGTGTCTAGCCACACGTGGCCGCTTGGCGCAATTATTTAGTCTCGTTTTTTGGTAGGAAACGGAACTAAAGATCCATGCTGTATATATATAGCACCACAGCTCCACATGCTTGTGTAAGCTGGTTTGTTTCTCCCCTCTCATCACAAGTGGTGTATGTTGCAAAGTTTTTCTCCTCTTTCTTTCCTCCTCGATTGAGGTTAGCATGCAACTTAATCATTTTATCTGTCATTGATACAATGCATGTGTCGATGTACAGTGGTAATTTCTCTAGATGTTCTATAATTTTTTTTCATAAACTTAATTATATAATGTAGATGAGCCGATAATGGATGTACGGTGACCGACACACTGGCGAGTTCATTGCGGGCCTTCATAATTTTATCAGTGAGGCCGAGGCAAACAAAAGTAACGGTTACGTGTTTTCCATGTGTTTAATGTCGGAATCAAAGGGATTACTCTTCCTCGAGAACCCTTCACACCCACCTGCTTCAGCATGGTTTCATGTCCAGCTACAATTGTTGGACCAAGCATGGAGAAAGAGGGATTATGATGGAAGACAATGAAGAAGATGAGGATGATGACAACTATCATCATATGTTTCCTGAATATGGTTACACACAGAGAGAATACAGTGATACAACCGATGAAGCTGAAGATGAATAGGTGCTCGATGATGAGCTCATTAATGATCTTCACCAGGCCATTGTTGATGCACAGAGAGAATGCGAAAGTGAAACTGAGAAGTTGATGTTGCAACCCATGTTAGAGGATCACAAAAAATTGTTGTACCCAAATTGCGAAGATAACAACATAAAGATCGATAACACACTGGAATTGCTGCAATGGAAGGCATAGAATGGTTTATCTGACAAGGGGTTTGAGAAGATACTGAAATAATGAAGAGTAAGCTTTCAAAGAATAATGAATTGCATGCCAGTACGTACGAAGAAAATAAGACTGTCTACCCTCTAGGATTAGAGGTGCAGAAGATACATGCATGCATCAAGGTGAGAAGTATGAGAATTTAGATAAATACCTGGTATCCACTGCACTACGGTATAAGATCAGACAAGATGATCATGGTGATGTTGAGGGCGAGCGACCTAGGAAGAGGGTTCCTACCAAGGTTATGTGGTATGCTCCTATAATACCATGGTTGAAATGTTTATTCAGAAACAAGGAGCATGCCAAGTTGTTGCGATGACACAAAGAAAAACGCAAGAAAGACTCGATGTTGAGACACCCCGCGGATGGGTCACGGTGAAGAAAAATCGAGAGAGAGTACCCAGGCTTTGCAGATGATCCAAGGAACTTAAGTTTTGGTCTAAGTAAGGAAGGCATGAATCTATAACCTTCCTCCTTGATTGTGCATGAAGTGTAAGCACAAGCAGGAGGAATTTGACGTACGAGCGTTGCTTTTCACAATAATCAATGATTGGCCTATTCTTAGTAACCTATCAGGACAGACAAACAAGGGATACAATGCATGCACACACTGTTTAGATGAGACTGATAGTGCATATTTGAAAAAATGTAAGAATGTTGTGTACCTAGGGTATCATCGATTTCTTACGACCAATCATCCCGTAAGAAAGAAAGACAAGCATTTCACAGGTGAGGAAGATGCCAGAAGAAGCCTGTCCACCATATTGGTGATGATATATTAGGTATCGTCAAGGATCTATAAGTAATATATGGAAAGGGTCATGGTGGTCAATATATTCTGAATGACGCTGCCGGTCACACGCCCATGTAGAAAAGGAAATCTATATTTTTGGAGCTACCCTATTGTAAAGTCCTAGAGTTCCGCTCTTCAATCAACGTGATGCACGTGACGAAGAATCTTTGCGTGAACCTTCTAGGATTCCTGAGAGTGTATGGGAATACAAAAGAAACACCGGAAGGACGGCAGGACCAACAACAACATGCATCGAGAGAATGAGACGGATAAAGGACGTCATCCTTCCAGCTACTCTCTTACCAAAGCAGAGAAGGAAATCTTTTTGAATGTCTGAGCAGTATCAAGGTACCGTATGGCTTCTCGTCGAATATAAAGGGAATAATAAATATTGCAGAGAAAAATTCCAGAACCTGAAGTCTCATGACTGCCACATGATTATGAAGCAATTGATTCCGATTGCATTGAGGGGGCTTCTACCAAAAATGTTCGACTACCCATTGTGAAGCTTTGTGCATTCGTGAATGCAATTTCTCAGAAGGTAATCGATCCAGAAATTCTACCAAGGTTACATAATGATGTGGTCCAGTGTCTTGTTAGTTTTGAGTTGGTGTTCCCACCATCCTTCTTCAATATTATGACACATCTCCTGATTCACCTAGTCGAAGAGATTGCCATTCTTGGTCCTGTATTTCTACACAATATGTTCCCCTTTGAGAGGTTCATGGGAGTCTTAAAGAAATATGTCCATAACCGTGCTAGAATAGAAGGAAGCATCTCCAAGGGCTATGGAACAGAGGGGGTCATTGAGTTCTGTGTTGATTTATTCCTGACCTTAAGCCGATTGGTGTTCCTCAATCACGACACGAGGGGAGACTCAGTGGAAAAGGCACGCTAGGAAAGAAAGCAATAATATGTAGAGACAAACATTATTTCACACAAGCACACTATACAGTTCTACGATGTTCCACCTTGGTGTCTCCTTATATCAATGAACACAAGAACATTTTATGCTCCAAACACCCGGGGCAGTCTGACGACTCGATTACACGTTTACACATGAAGACATCCGGCAGTTGGTTGCAAACACATCTCATGAATAACTCCACTGTTGAAGATCAACAATACTTGGTGGCCAAGACACCATCTTCGACTGTATTGACTTTCCAAGGGTACGAGATAAATGGGAATACATTTTACATAATCGCCGAAGATAAAAAGAGGACCAACCAAAATAGTGTTGTCCGCATTGATGCAACAAACAACAATGGTAAAAAGGACACATATTATGGTTACATAGAGGATATATGGGTCCCTTTGTTTAGGTGCAAATGAGTCAAGCTGACAGGAGGAGGGGTTGAGGTAGACAAGAAGTACGGGATGACAAAAGTGAATCTCAACAATCTTGGGTACACGGACGAACCATTCGTCCTAGCCAATGATGTGGCTCAGGTTTTCTATGTGAAGAACGTGTCTATCAAACCGAAAAAAAGGAAAAATAATCAAATGAATACATCATACGATGAGCCAATGCGCCATATAATTCTTCTAGGGAAAAGAAACATCATGGGAGTAGTGGACAAGACAGATATGTCGAAAGATTATAATAAGTTTGATAAAATTCCGCCCTTCGCAGCGAACACCGACCCAAGCATCATGTTAAATGATGAAGATACTCCATGGTTACGATAGACGCGATCATAATCAAGGAATTTTAGGAAACTAGTGACTATATGTATTATGAATTTTGCTTTTGGTGGTTTTTGAGATGTAATCAATATGTATTCTGAAAATTTCGTTGGATCTCTAAAGGAACATTGAAAATCTCATTGTATCTGTGAATAAACATGATACCGTGAGTCTAAAAATGATTTTTTTTTCAAAAATTCATGAGCATTAGATCTTGTACCTATAGTTCAAACCAGAGCCACTTCCTACCGATTCAGCAGACATTTGAATTTTTCATCCGGGATGGACGAAAAGATTTGAGATCTCCTGGTTGGGACATAGTTCATTTAAGGTGTTCTAGTATTTTTGAAAAATGGGTGGTAGAATTCTGAAACAGCATTTTGGTGGTTGCTTCACAAAACGCCCCGTTTTTTGCGCCCAGAAAATAGAAAATGGATTTTCCGTGCGACGAAAAGGAAAACTTCCTCCTGCAACATTGTTCACCATCCCAATATACACATGCATGCATAATATGGGTATAGTATCATAAACTATGTTGTGATTCTATTCATAACATTGGTCATTTGGACCGAAAGCCATGAAATCTCGAACATGATAGGTCATTTTGTGAAGGTTTTTTTGAGACATAATCAATATACCAAGTTTGGTATTTTTCCTAGAAACTATGTCACATAATATGACACCACATGAAGGATTTACATTGTTCGTGCCACTTTGAATTTCTTAAGCCCATTTCAAAATTTTCCCATTTCAAACTACGGTAAAAACTTCGGGCATGAAGATAGGGGATGAGCCTCATTGAAAATATCATTGGATTTGTAAATAAAAATGATACTGTGAGACTAAAAATGATTTTTTCAAAAAATCATGAGCATTAGATCTTATACCTATAGTTTAAACCGGACCCAATTCCTACCAATTTGGCAGACATTTATGTTTTTCACATGGGGTGGACGGAAAGGTTTGAGATTTTTCGGTTGGGACATAGTTCATTTAAGGTGGTATAGTATTTTTGAAAAATGGGGTGGTAGCATTCTGAAACGGCATTTTGGTGGTTGCTTCACAAAACGCCCCGTTTTTTGCGCCCGGAAAATGGAAAATGGCTTTTCCATGCGACAAAAATGAAAACTTCCTCCTGCAACATTGTTCGCCATCCCAATACACACATGCATGTACAATATGGGCACAGTATCACAAACTATGTCGTGATTCTATCCATAATATTGGTCATTTGGACCGAAAGCCATGAAACCTCGAACATGATAGGTCATTTTGTGAAGGTTTTTATGAGACATAATCAATATACCAAGTTAGGTATTTTTCCTAGAAACTATGTCACATAATATGACACCATGATAAGGATTTACATTGTTCAGACCGTTTTTTAATTTCTTATGCCTGTTTCAAAATTTTCTTGTTTCAAACTATAGGGGTTCATAGCATGCAAAACAAAAAATTCTATCACATGAACACACAAAAGCCAAGATCTAATCTACTAGATTGGCGCAACAATTTAATAGAGTACTAACCCTTGAAGATCCAAAGCGTTTAACGAGATACGGATCTCTTGTGGGTGATGTAGTCGTTCACTTGCCGATCTCAAGATCGCGAAGACGATCCTTCTAGTGTCGCGTTCTGGCAGCGCTCCCGTAGTCGGTCACACGTTCGGTAATCGATGAAGACCTTCCTCTCCCTTGTTCCAGCAGGCAGCGAAGGTTGTAGATCTCCTCTCTATTCCAGTGGCACGACGACGTGGTGGTGAAACAGAGGAGTAGATCCTGCAGGGCTTCGCCTAAGCCGGAGCGAGTATGGTGGATTTAGAGAGGCCTTGGCAACTAGGGTTTAAAGGATAAGGGGTGGAGTTGGCCGGCATCTAGGGTTTAGCTAGGCGGGGCAGTTTAGAGGAGCTCTAGGGCAGCGACGACTTGAGAGGGGGCGGCAGTCGACCTAGGGTTTGGGGTGAGCCTCCAAGGGGGCGCCCTACCCCTCCTTTTATAGGCGGGAGGGGCTGGCTAGGGGAGGGGAGTCCTCCCCAACCTCCCCTTGGTGGCCGGCAGCAAGGGAGGGAGGGGAAACCTTCCCTAACTAGGTTTCATCTCCTCCCTCCACTAGGCAATCATGTTGGGATTTGACTTTTCAAACTAGCGTTTGACTATTGAAACTAGAGTTTGATTTTTCTCTTCCCATTGCCCAGCCAAGTGACCTAGGACATGATGCAACCATTCCACATTGGTATGACACATTCATGTACCCTTCCCTCTCTGGAGTGGTGGACCTTCTAGACCCTTCTAGAAGATTCCGGTGAAAACACCAAAAACATTTCCGAACTCTAGAATTGGGCTTTCCTTATATGAATATTATTCTCCGGACCATTCCGGGTCTCCTTGTGATGTCCTGGATCCAATCCAAGACTCCGAACAACACTCGGTCTCCAACTCATTACCATATCTACTAAACAACATCGAATCCTTAAGTGTGTCTCCCTACGGTTCGTGAATTATGTAGACATGATCGAGACACTTCTCCGGTCAATAACCAATAGAGGAATCTGAAAATTCATATGGATCCCACATATTTCTATGATTACTTCGTGATCGAATGAACCATTTACATACGATACCAATTTCCATTTTTCTCATGATACTTTACTTATCCGAGGTTTGATCGTCGGTATCTCTGCATACCTATAGTTCAACCTCGTTATCGATAAGTACTCTTTTTTGGTTCCTATGATATGTGATGCCTTGTGAGCTAGTCACATGCTTGCAAGCTAATTGGATGACATTTCACCAAGAGGGCCTAGAGTATGTCTATCTGTCATATGGATGGACAAATCCCACTCTTGATCCATGTGCCTCAACACATACTTTCCAAATACTCAATGCCACCTTTATAACCACCCAGTTACAAAGTGGTGTTTGATGTCATCAAAGCATCCATCCAGTGATGGTGATTAACATGATCTCATGGTCGAAGGATTTAGGTTACTATGTATCTGAAAGCTTATAGCAAACGAACTACTAAAATGACTTGATACTATGCTACGCTTAACTATAGGAGTGTGTCCATCACATCATTCTCCTAATGATATGACCTTGTTATTAGTAACATCCAATGATCATGATTATAAAACCATAATCACCAATTAATAAACAAGCTAGTATTACAAGAGGCTTACTAGGGACTCTTACATGTTTACAAATCACACAAGTATTAATGTTTCTGGTTAATACAATTATAGCATGGTATGTAAACATTTTATCACAAACACAAATATATAATAATAACTACTTTTATTATTGCCTCTTGGACATATCTCCAACACAAACTACGGTAAAAACTCCGGGCATGAAGACAGGGGATGAGCCTCATTGAAAATCTCATTAGATTTGCGAAGAAACATGATATTGTGAGTCTAAAATTAGATCTTGTATCTATAGTTCAAACCGTACCCACTTCCTACCGATTCGGCAAACATTTGTCTTTTTTACCCAGGGTGGATGTAAAGGTTTGAGATCTCCCGGTTGGGACATAGTTCATTTAAGGTGGCCTAGTATTTTTTTAAAATTGGGTGGTAGCATTCTAAAATAGCATTTTGGTGGTTGCTTCATAAAACGCCCCGTTTTTTGCGCCCAGAAAATAGAAAATGGCTTTTCTGTGCGATGAAAAGGAAAACTTCCTCCTGCAACATTGTTTTCCATACCATGATGCACATGCATGCACAATATGGGCACACTATCAAGAACTATTCCCTGATTCTATCCATAACCTTTAGTCCCGGTTTTAGACACCATCCGGGACTTTAGGGGTTGCGGCAGGTTGGTGCCAGCACGCATGTTTAATCCCGGTTGATGTCTCCTACCGCGACTAAAGTTGAACCTTTAGTCTCGCTTGGAGATAGCAACCAGGACTAAACATAAGTGGCGACACTATGCCGGTGAGTGGCGACACTATGCCGGTGAGTGGCGACACTATTTCGATGGGTGGCAGCACTATGACAGGGGTGAGTGTCGACATTATGTCGTGAGTGTCGACACTATGTCGTGCTGCTTAATCTATAAATAGGCATCCTTGTGAAGTTATCAACTGCAAACAAGATGTGAGAGTAGGGACAACACTAGGACAGCTTGAGTGAGATGCCGGCGGAGCCTAGTCCTCCGGCATCTCCCTTAAGCTGGACATAGAGGCACTCCCTAATATGTGAAATTAGTTATCTCTCAGGCGTATTGATCTAGTTAGAGAAGTTATAAACTGCAAGATGGTGTGCGAGAGCAGGGATAACACTACGGCCATCTTGAGTGAGATGCCGGCAGAGCCTATTCCTCCGGCATCTCCCTTAAGCTGGACATAGAGGCACTCCCTAATATGTGAAATTAGTTAGCTACCCGGCACAAGAATAGAACAACATCTTTATAGTTCGGGAAAGTTGTAGTAGGAAACGGTCCATTAGTCCCAGGTTGCTAACTGGGACTACGGAATCAGGACTAAAGGCACCCCCTTTATTCATGCTCATATCTAGCCCTATAGTACACAACTTCAGGGTCATGTTCTTCGTATTCATCTTCGTCGTCGTCGTTGTTTCTAGGCGCACACGGCTTGATCCTTAGCCCAGCCATGGCATATTCCGGTGGCACCTACCACTCCGGCCTCGGATTCACGACATGTGGGGGAGGGGGCTCCCGGATGATGATGCCGCTGTACCCATGACCTTCACCGCTGCCACCCTTCTTATGGCTCTGCGGTGGCTGCATGCACCGCAGGCGAGGATGGTCTCCCTGTGCGATATAGCGCATCATGCTGACGATAGTCCAGTTCCCCCACCATAGGTGGAGGCCGACTTCGTTGTGGTTCACCGGGGGAGGGCCTTCACCCTCGTACCTAGCGAGCTCCCTTTCCTGTCGGTTAGCGAAGAAGTCATTCCAGATGTCGTAGTTGTCGGGATCCCAATGAGGATCCATGCGATGCTCTGTCGTGAGCTCGAGGTAGAAGTGGTTCATGATGGCCACCTGGCATGCGGAACCTTGAGGCACATGAGGGACAGGAACCCCTCCAAGTAGCCAAGGCATGGTAGCATGGAGGCGATGGCAGCGCCTCAGTCTCCTCGAGGGTCAGAATCTCCTAGTATGTGGTGTCCATTGTTGTGAGAGGGGAACAAAGTTGTGGATGGCCATGGCAGTCGGCCTAGATATAGAGGGAAAGAGCGGAAAAACATGGCGGGAAGTGGAGGGAAATGGCGGGAAAGCATGACGTGTGGCTTGACGACTCTAAGAATGGCGGGAAATATCTTTAGTCCCGGTTATTGGCTCCAACTAGGACTAAAGGCCTCCGAAATATCTTTAGTCCCAATTACTAGTTTTAATAGTTAGACTAGATATTTTAGAAAACAGAAAATGGTTTTGATTAGTCAATCAAATTGAAACACCTTTTATGTTAAAAGTTTTATGAGATTCAAAAATATGCAAAAGATATGATTTAACCCATTTTAAATTCAAAATGGAAAAATGGTTAATAGTTAGGATCCACATTTGAATATGATAGTTTTACAGTCTACATATTTATATATATACTTTTATTAAATAGATATTTTTTATTTCTTTTATTTAATAACATTGTAATATGCAATAAGGCGGGAACCATAGTTTGTAGGAAAAAATTTAAAAAAACTTTCAAAAGGCCCTTTATCCCCAGGTCATGCTAAGAACCGGGACTAAAGGGGTGCGGTTGGCGTGCCCGCTGGGCTGCTGGCCAAAAACCCTTTAGTCCCAGGTCATGGCATGACCCGGGGCTAAAGGCCCCCCTTTTGTCCTGGTTGATTAGACGACCCGGGACTAAAGGACCTTTAGTCCCGGGTCAGGCCACGACCCGGGACAAATAGTCCACACCCATATAATGCGCGCAACCTTTCTCCCCCAAATCCCCATCTCATTCGTCTGTTTGAGTTTTGCAGGAGGCGCCCCTGGACGACAACGCGAGCGACGCCGGCAAGTTGTCCGATTCTTCGTCGCTGTCCACGCCATCGCAGGATCCCCCCTCTCCGGCAGGCTCTCCGGTCGCCGTGCGCTCCTCCCCCTTTTCGGCCGCCGCCGTGCATCGTCGTCCCCCTCTCCAGCCACTCCACCACCTCCAACCGTCACCGCGCATCGTCGCTGCCAGCAGGTACGCCCCGGTCTCGATCCCATACGATAGATTAGGGTTAGGCGCCACTACTGGACGGCTACGGGTCCACTACGCGAGGCGGCTACGGGGCCGGTGACTACGGGCACGAGTAGGCCGGGGCGGGGCAGCTATGGCGCCGACCACTATAGGCGAGAGCAGGCCGGGGCGGGGCCGGCCACTGCGGGGGCACGCGATCTAGGGCGCGGCGGCGTCGGCTATGTACCATGGCGAGCAGAGGGATCGGGCCTATTTTAATTGTTTCTAGTTAATTTTTTAGATATTATCGATCATATTGCTTGTGTATATGTATTGTGTATGCATACATATATATGTTATTTTGTATATGTATATGTATTTTCATTTTGTGTATATAAAGGAAGTATATAAAGGAAGTATTTTCTTTTTGTGTAAATATAAAGGAAGTATTTTCATATTGTGTATATTATTTTGTGTATATAAAGGAAGTAAAAGAAGTAAAGTGTTTTTATTTTTTATATGTGTATATAGTGTATATATTTTTATTGTGTATATAGTGTAATTATTGTGTATACAAAATAATTTTGTCTTCTTACAAGTGTAGAAGTAATATTATGTAGCTATCTTTTCAATTTTCACATTTTGTCATGTTGGAATATGCAACAAGAATAGAAACATGAGAGACGTGGTAACTAGTTATTAGTATATGGACAATGGACGGGCGTGGCTATGGACCATGGATGGGCGCGGCAACATGCGCCATATATGGACAATGGACGGGCACGACAACGCGCACCATATATGTTTTGGACTATGCTCATCTGTTTATCGCATTGAAATAACTAGAAATAAGTATTTGCAGAAACTATGGAGCGCGATGAATTTCAAGAAGGGATGATGGAGGGTATGATAGCCAGTGATGACCCTTTGGTTTTTTTGAACGACACCGGTGAGGGAGTGGAGGATATCAAGCAAAGAGATGACGTCGTTGAGCGAAGATTCGACTCCGATGAGCGAAGATTCAACTCTGATGAGCGAAGAGACGACTCAGGTGAGGGAAGACAAGACACCCGTGAGCGAACAGACGGCTCCGATGGAGGAACCATCACTACAACTTCCAGCGATGTATATAGCTTAAGCCGTTGCTTACTAGATGCATTAACTGATTTGTGTATGTATTTACGATTCCTTATTTTAGCCTTCCGGGTCGAAGCAATCTTCTAAAACCAAACGAGGCCCGACAAAAAAGCTGGCCCCCGATGCTAGGTTCGTGATCGAAGAAGTCGGTGCAGATGGCGTCCCGATTGCTCCCGAGCACAATGTAAGAACATTTATAAATCAATGCGGAGTTATTGTGAGGGATAAAGTCTCGATCACCATTCGAGAATGGAATAATCCAAAGGAGGGTGGAGTTAATTATGTCGACGATAGATGCAAAGATATGCTTTGGACTATGCTCACAACAAATTTCACCCTACCGCCAGAGGTGGATCTAAAAAAACAAAGTTATAGAGCGAAAAGTCAAGAAGTGGGCTCTTAAAAAGATGGCGGGCCAATTCAAAGACCACAAGAAAATATTGTACAAGAAGTATGTCGTGGATAAAAAGTCTCTCAAGTTCGATGGAGCGAATAAAAAGATAAGGGATCACTGGAAAGAATTTGTGACGTACAAGGAATCATATGAAGCTAAGAAAAAGTAGGAAATAAACAATGAAAATGTTGCGCTGAAGAAATATCACCATGTTATGGGGACAGGTGGCTACAGGGGTGCCAGGCCTAAGTGGGAGAAAGCTGAGAAACAACCGATTGATAAAAGATCCCCCAGAGACATTGGAGTGGACCGAACGGGCAAGGTTTTGGTTCTACGGGCATGGGGGAAAGTTGGACCCAGAAACATAGAAGTGTATTTATACCAAAAAACATCTTGAAGCACCTTATGAAGCCTTTAAACCTGCAATGGAGGACGTGAAGAAGGGGGAGTTTCATCCAGATAGAGAGAACGACGAGCTGACACACGCCCTTGGAAATAAATAAGACAAAGGGCGAACAAGAGACACTGAAGGCTATGTTCCGTGGAAGCTCGGGTTTCCCACCGAAAGGAAGAAATAAACCGATAGAAGCCATCAGAGAAGAAAGGACCGGGAAGCAGACCGGATGCAGCAGATAGAATAAACACTAAGGAAGTAGCATGAGAAAATAGACGCTCTTAGCCAGCAAGCTACCGACCAGTATCAGCGGCAGGACGAAGATGCTACAGGCCCACAATCTCGGCGGAAAAGCAGTGTGGCTTCCATGGAGCACCCGTCTGATAATCTGGCGATGGTTTTGACAAAGCACCCAGCTGATGATCTGACGATGGCTCATCATTACTTCGTGGATGATATCATAGAGTCAACAATGTGTGAGCTACATGTGAAAGTTGTGAACATATACATGAAGGTGGCAGTCGGCTTTGCCTTACCTGTTTCTGGACCTAGACCAACTTACCATTGCTCTCCGGTTCTAGATGGCTATGTTGTTGTCGGGGTGGACGAAGTTATGAGTGAATTTTACAGGCTGAAACTTAACTTCCCTGGAGGTGAAGGGAATCTGAATGAACTAGGAGAAGCCAAGAATAACATTGTTCTATGGAGAAAGGAATACATCATGCTTCCAAATTGGACGCCAAGGCCACAGACTTCTCCCAGTAGCAATCCATCTCAATCTCCGACGCGTATAAAGGCTCCACCTGGTCAATAGACTCCCCCGCCTTCGCCTCGTCAGCATACTCCCCCGCCTTCGCCATGTCAGCAGTCTCTCCCACGTCAGCGGACTCCCCCACCTCCACCATGTCAGCAGAATCCCCCTGAAAGTACCGACATTGAATCGACTAGAGGGGGTGAATAGGCGACTACCCATTTTTAATTTGTTACTCAATTTTAGGCTTGGCAAGAAGATAAGTTCTCTAGATATGCAAATAGGTGAGCAACCTATATGCTAGAGAACTAATAACAAGTACAAGAGCGGTAAAGAGCAAGTAGTAAAGGTATGGAACGAGATAACCGGAGAGGGTACACAGGGATGTAATTCCTATAGTTCACTTCCAAGGAAGCTATCTCTACGTTGGAGAGGTGTCGGGGCCATATAAGGTCACCCGAGCGCCACAAAGGCCTCACCTTCTTCTCCGGTGAGCTCCCCCACAAAGGAGGCCTCACAATCCACTAACCGGTGACCTTGAAGGCGCTAACCAAAAACTTTACAACAAGATTGAGGGGGAAGCTCCACAACTCAATTGGAGGCCCTCAACGACACAACGGAGCTTTACAACACATACCCTTAGCTCCGAGGATACCCTACACCGTCTAGGGTTCCAAGAAACCCAAGAGTAACAAGATCCACAAAGGATTGGTGGGGGGAATCAAATCTTCTTTGGTGGAAGTGTAGATCTATGTCACCTCTCGCACCTCTCAAAATATCAAGTGATTTGAGTGGCTAGGGAGAGATCTAGTGAGATGGAGTTCTAGTATTAATGGAGGAGAGAGAAAATTAAAGAGTTAGGTAGGAGATAGAAGGAGGGCACCTTAAATAGGCCCCCTCCAAACTGAACCGTTGGATAGTTCACGACATCACCGGAAGTTCCGGTGAGGGGCCGGAAGTTCTGCCCAGCGCTGCTTCAACGGTATGAAGACCATTGACGCACGCTCCAAAGCTTGACCGAAAGTTCCGGTTAGAATGACCGGAAGTTCCAGTGAAACTTCCGGAGCAAGTTCCGGGCCAAGTTCCGTCAAATAGACAACTTCCATACAGAAGTATACTAAACGTGAGCAGAACTTGGAGCAGAACTTCGGGCGGAACAACTAGGTCGCAAAATGCCTAATTGGAAGTTCCGATTCCTGGGCGGAAGTTCCGCTCAGAGTCTCGGCGGAAATAGCAAAGGAAGTTCCTGCAACCAAAACTTCTGGTGCTACTTCCGGTGGAAGTTCCGTCAAATAGAACACTACAATATAGTAGGTTCTGAACCTTGGCCGGAACTTCCGTCGGAAGTTGGACTGGAAATAATCCCAGATCCATTCCATAGTGAACCCTGAGCAGAACTTCCGGCTCCTGGCTGGATGTTCCGATCAGACAAAAACTGCACCAACAGATCAGAAACTCTCTCTCTCTCTCTCTCTCTCTCTCTCTCTCGCCGATGAATAGGATGGCTGTGGCGGTCCAAATTTGGTTTGTGCAAGAACAGATGATTCCCCACAGCCTTTCGAGGTGGAACCCCTCTTGATAGTACGGCGATCTAAAACAATAAAATGAGAGAAAGAGAAAAACATAATACCACGGTCTTCACGAGATTCCAAGATAGCATCCACACACTCCATATGCTCCATCAATAAACAATTAACCTGAAAATCAAGCACATTGTTAGATCACAAGTGGGATTTTCATCATCAACAAAATAGCAAGGTAAAACATAGTCCTTTCAAGCTCCCCCTTTTTGGTGTTTGATGACAATCCCATAATATTTGCATAAGAAAGAGAAGATTTTGCAATGAACGGAACAAGCTCCCCCTACGTGTGTGCAAGGTAGAGAGAAAACTCTAAGGAAAAACTAGCACACATATAAGGGGGCTCCCCCTTTCCATTGCAAAAACAGCACATGGGCAAAGAATAAAAGGATAGGGGCATACCATTGCACCAAACATATGTGGTGTGAGACAATAGATGAAATAATATCAATGTAGACTCCACCACCATATACAAACAGCCATAAGCCAACAACATGCATACCATATCACATATTCTCATACATAAATAAGATGCACAAATAACAAGGTCCACAAATAACAAGTTCCACAAGCACACACATAAACTAGAGAGTTCACGAGCAAGAAAGGATCAAAGAGAAAACGAGCTCGTGACTCAACCCATGCAAATCCCGTGAGAACAACCTAATAGATAGATTTCTCCCCCCCTTTGGAAATCATGACACCAAAAAGGGAGAAGAGACCACTCTAATTGCCCCAACCATGGAAAGGATGAGGAGAAGGCTCAGGGTCCCAAGAGGCATTGTTCCATGCAGGTGGGGACTAGTGACTTCTTCCTTAGAGTCAGACCACTTGCAGTTGTCATGGATCCACTCATCTTTGGGTGTGGTGAAGGAGCTGGTCTCTGGAGAGCAAGGAGCACCAAGCGGTGTTAAGATAGCTTTCTGTCGCTGAGCATTGTGTCGTTGATCAACATAAGCCTGGTACGCATGGTCCTGCAAGAAATAAAACGTCTTGTTCACGTTCTTAAGCAGTTTCTTGGCCCAAGACGGCTGCCTCTCAAGAGTGGGACCACCAGCACTAGAACCAGCACATGTCGAAGTGGTACTAGTAGCACCTCCAGACTTCCATATAGCTTCTTCCTTCTTAGCTTGGGTCCTAGGCTTCTCATGCTTACTCACACACAGCTTCTTCTCCTCATGAATAGTGATGCAGTCCTGAGGGAAGCAGGAACCAGTTGCTTCCAACCACTTGGTGTTGTTAAGAGTATGAATGTATGGATCAAAGGGGCACAAGCACTTGTCAATTATAGCTTGCTAGATCTCATTGAACAGAAAGTGCATAACATCCATCTTCTGGTCAGAATCGCGGCGACGGTGAGTCTGAAACATAAGGTCAACCTGATAAGAATGAAACTGATCAAAGTTGCCTGCCTTTGGAGATATGGTGTTCAAGAAGACCCTGCGCATGATTTCATAGACTGGCTAGATATAATTCACGTGACCACAAACACCCCAACCCTCAATATAGAGAGGCTCCAGGACCTCAGGAGCAGAAGCCTTGGGTCCATGAATGTGCCAACCATTAGCACCCTCTCCAGGCAAGAGGGATAGCCAAGAAGAGCACCAAACTCAGACAGTGTGGCGGATAACAGCAGATCCTTAGTCATCCACTTCAAGGTGACATTGATAGGATCCATCTCCATGTGAGACGGTGCTCCATGATAGGAATCAACCCAAACTTTTTGCATATCTCGAGAGCTTCGCCAAAGTACTCCATCTTATATGAGCCACATTGATGAATTTCTGAGGAGCTACAACAAACTTGGACTTGGTGGCATAAATCTCTGCAAAAATTTGCTCTTGGCGACGATTGTGAAAGAGAGGATCCAAGCAAAGAGGGTCACGCGGGACAATATAGGGATCCACATGGCGAAACGCGGCATAGGCCTTTTGAGTCCACTTGGAGATCTTGATCTTGGAGGAATCAGGCCTAGCAGCAGTGGACTTTTGAGAAGCAAGAGCAGGTCGCTTCCCTTCAGCAGTAGTAGCACGACGAGCAGCAGCAGACCTCTGACGGGCAGTCTAAGTGGGAGGTTGCAGAACCTCATGATCTTCTTCATCAATCTTGAGAGGAGGACCAGAAGGAATACGGTTGCGCTTGCCTCTACGGGAACACCTTGCCCTGAGAAGAAATCAAAGAATAGGGAGGGATGGTGGGGGTAAGTGCACAAGTTCGAAAGAAGAAACGAAGATAGATTGAAAAAATACATGCAGTGAATCAAATATAGTGCACCGGAAGTTCCGGTGAACCATCAGAACTTCCGGTGAAAAAGTCACCACCGGAAGTTCCGTTCGTGACTCACCGGAAGTTCCGGTGAGGCCACGAACACAATGGTTCAATAGGAAAACTGCAAGGATCCAAGATCTAGGGTGCACATGTATGGATTCACACAAATTTATTGGTTCAATCTACCCTAGCAAGGTTTCCTAGGCCTACCAAGACCTCCCAACAAGTTCTAGCCAAAGAACTAGCCTAGACATGCTGAGCCCTAACTCAAGCAATGGAGTGAGCAAGATCTCCATTAATGGAGGGAGTTTAGGGCAAATACCGGAGTCCATGGTGGGAGATCGAGGTGGGGATGGTTCCCACGGAGCAGATCTGAAAACGGTTGGCCAGAGACGGAGGGGCCGGAGCACCTCCGCGGAGAGGTTGTCGGCGGCTGCTCCAAATAGAAGGTGGGTCTTGGGGAAAACTGGTAGAAGACCCTGTTTTTCCCAGGGCCCACTTTATATAGGTCGATGAGCCTCACCGGAAGTTCCGGTGAATCATCGGAAGTTCCGAGCACAGGCGGAAGTAGCCAGGTCAGTGAGAAGTTTCGGAGAACTACACACTGACCAGTACTTCCGGCAGCTGGCCGGAAGTTTCGGTGATGCCAGAAACATTTCCTAGGATTGGAAGAAAACAAGGGAGAACTTGTGCAGGGAACAGAAGGGGTTTGGGGTAAGAAAAGGCTTGGGATAGAGATCTCAAACTATGAAGAACCAAAACAACAAAAGACACCAAGAAAACATAAGAACAACCAAGCACAAAAACACAAGGAAAACCAAACAAGAAACACAATAGGGTCGATGGTCGAGGCTACCTTATATAAGAGTAAATGGCTTGACACCGCGAAGATATATCTTGGGTTCATTACCAACACTCATCATTAAGCTCAAATGGTCTCCTTAAGAGACTATAGAGTATGAAAACTTTAATGTGTGCATAATAGGGATAGTGTTTGTTCATAAGAGGAACTACACTCCCCCTAAATCCATGCCTACATCCAAACAAAGATACACATTGAGACATGGGTAGGTGTGTAAGGTACTCAAGCCACCTTGCTCTAATCTATGATATTTAGCTCATGCCTTAACTCTCGGAACCTTGCTTCATCTAGAGGCTTCGTGAAAAGATCCACAAGATTTGCCTTGGTGGGAACATACTCCAAAGAAATGTCTCCTCTTGCAACATGGTCCCGAATGAAATGATGACGAATCTCAATATTCTTAGTCCGGTTGTGTTGCATGGGGTTGTGAGCAATGGCAATAGCACTCTCATTGTCACAAAGAAGAGGCACCTTGTCAAAAGAAAGTACAAGATCCTTCAAGGTTTGCTTCAACCATAGCAATTGAGCACAACAACTTGCGGCGGAGATGTAATGTCAACCCGGATTTTTAATCCCAGATGCCTGTTATGCCATACATCGCAATCCCAGGATTACCATTTTTGCGAGACATAACAGAATTGGATACCATATTACATCATCCATTACAAACGGTACATAAGTTCTTACACAAATAGGGATCTCATGATCCAGTTCTTAATACAACTTCAAGCAGCGGAATACGTAATAATAACGGTAGCGTAGGCGAAGCTCCATCTTCGGGGTCACAGGCAATGCTGACGATGGGAGATGATCCTAGTTGTCATAACCTTCTTGGGGTCCATCCTCCAGGTACTCCTCTTCATAGTCTGGCCATGGGAATAGCCAGGGACAAAGCCATGAGTACTCTTTAAGTACTCGCAAACTAGTACTAACAGGTAAAGGGGTTTTTGGATAATAGGACACTAGGCTCTAGGGTTGTTTTGCAAAAGCCAGATTTATCTCTACGAAGTTCCAAAGCTAATCACAATTTTATAACTCCTAAGTGGGATCTTGTAACTCATGTCACAACCCTATTGTGGTCAAATCAAAGTCTCAATTCATTTCACAAGTCATTTTGGAAAGTCTGACGGGGGAACAGTATGGCCACTCCAACTGTCCATAACCGCGGACGCGGCTATTCGAATAGTTTGACACTCTGCAGAGATTGTACACTTTCACCACAACATTCGATACATCCGTCAGGAACAAATCCTGAATTCACCATACTCAGTATGCGGATAATCAATCCTAACCTTTAAATTACACGCCCTAGTATAAGAACCTCTCCTGTGAGTTTGGCCTCCCAACCATGACCAACTGTCATCTTGGGTACTGCACAGGTGGACAATCTTCACAAGGTAGCCTCAGCTCAGACCTTGGTCGTGAGGGAACTAATACTAAGGTATATAAGTTTCCAGTCAAGCCCTACCCAATCTTCGGGTATTGTGGTTGTATGATAAAATTGGAATGGTATCGCATCCCGACAACCATCAGTTTTGTAAAGGGCTAAGGCTCATGCCTCAACATTTTCATCACCAAAATCATCATTTTGTTCGAAAATACATGTCCAAAACATTTCAATAGAATGATCCATCATTCCAAGGTTTTCATAACCAGTTTTCCACCAAGTATTCCCATCTAAAAGTTGATCAAGTTTTATGCTTAGCACTAGCATCTATAAGTGGGGGTAAGTACTAATGAGGGGTGGTGGACTAGTGGAGTTTCAACTAAGTACAACCTTATGTCTTAGGCTGATATCAAGGTTTCTAACTTAGGACAAATTTTATGCTCTTTATGCAACCTTCACATATCTTTCTAGTATCTACCAATCTCTTAAGTAAACTCTAAGTAAGAGCTTTGATAAAGAAATAAAGTAAGAAGCTAGCAAGTAAAACTAGGATTGGTTTATCAAGTGGGTATGATCACATATGCTTATGGCATATAGTAGGCAGGGTAACAAGGGTTTACTAGCACAATATCCGTATAAGCTTGCTAAATTGCAAGTGTTAGCTTGCAAGGCTACTGGCTTGCACATTCACTAGTAGTATTAGGCTTGCATTAGTGTCAATATAATCTTGCAAGTATTGGCTTGCATAGGTATAGTATCATCTAGCCTTGTGCAGAGCAGTGGTTGAAATTCTCCTCGGCTTCTTCTTCGTAGAATCGTCCTTCCTCCTCGTATCCTTGGTCGGTACTAGCGTCTATGAATAAATACGAGGTACACAATCACCAAACAATACTTAACTACTTGCAATCATCACACAAAAGGGTCCTATAGATGATCTAGCATCATCTCTAACATTACAAGGTTAAGGCTTGGTTTAATTCTTTTTATTTTTAGAAAAGTAATTTCTACTCATTGAAAAACTACTTAAGATTTAATATTCTCCAAACCAAACATGGTATCATGTTGACACATGTCATCACCACATATTTTAGTCCATGGGAATATGATTTAAAGTGGTGTCACAATTTAATAAGGTTTTACCCTTTTATTTTAATTAAATAATGTGTCTAGAAATGCCTATGTAGCATTCTTTTATTACTTGAACATTATTTCTGTAAGTAAACCTATATATTTTTATATATTCTGAAAGGTATGGTTAAATGTGATTTTAGAGAGTTGGAATCAACTCAAAATCTATTATGGTTTAAATTTGAAAAATGTTTGAATGTAGAAAAGCTTCTGCCTTGTTATTTTTACCAGGGGTGATCTATAGATCCAAATGACTTGAATCCAACGGGCTTGGATTCAGCATTCCCAGACCTTTCTAACAAAATTAGTTTCATTCAATTTGGTGCACTGAATCGATCTGGGTTGATTTTTGAAACTGGGTACAGAAGTGTGTTTGACATAAAATGGAAAAGGTTTAATTCAAATAACTGGGCTACGCGGGAAAAGTTAACGGGCCGGCCTGCTAAGCGTAGCGCTTCCGCGGGCTGCTTAAGTGGTTGTCCCCACACGTCAGTGAGACAGGGGGTGCGAATCGGTATGGGACGATGTGGGTCGTTCGATCTGATTCTAATCCAACGGCTGGGAGTCATCGTCGACGTTGAGCAACGCCGGCGAGATAGAAACCTAGCGCGGCCGGTGGGGGTTGCTGGGGGCTCACCGGGGTGCAGGCGAGGGTCGGCGATGCGGGCAAACGACAAAGTCGACGACGACGAACTCAGGGGTGGTCGCGGTAGCTCCTGGGGTGGACGAAATCGATGGCCCCCTTCTTCTCCAGAGGCGGCGGGCACTGGTGAAATTCCGGCGATGTGCTGCTCGCGTTCCTCCGGGACTGAGGTGGGGTGGTTCTGGGTGAGAGAGGAGTGGAATGGTGTGAATAATTCGAGCGGGGGAGTCCTCTATTTATAGTCTCGACGGTGAGACCGAACGGCATGGGCGGGCGACGGTGGCGACATGGCTACGGGCTGCTAGAGGCATGGCCGGCGGTGGCGATCGCTTGGTGGTCTCCTGGCGATGCTCTACGGCTTTAATGCGCTTGTAGGGGCGGTGCGGTTTGGTCGGGAACACGCGACGCTATGCGCGGCTGAGGCGGCGTCTTCGACGGTGAGCGGTGGTTGTGCGTCACGGGGCGGCGAATGGGGATGTCTGGCGGTCTCCTGGGTCGGTGGTGATCGTGTATGCACACGGCGAGGGCGGCGCGCGGTCTATGGTCTTTGGTCGAGGGTGGCTCTCTGGCGCATGCTCGGCATGGTCGCTGGCGGTCTGGGCGCGGTCCGTGCGTGTGGTCCAGTGCCTGGCAGGGTTAGAGCGCTGGACAGGGAGTGGCGGTGGACGGTGGGATGCCTCCCAGACATGTTGTTTTGGCTTGGTGCTTGCTCTGGCTAGCTAGCCATTGTCGGCTGGCAAGGGGGTGCTCAGGTTGGCATGGCATGGAGCAAAGGGTAGGGCCTAGGGTTGGTCCAAGCACTGGTTGGCACTGGGGGAGACAAGGGTGATCAATGGTGAACATTGCTTAGCCCAATTACTACTCCAAATAGTGAAGTTAGGCTAGTTTGATTTGAATCTGCCAAGTGTTTGATGAAATGGCCAAAAGAATTCAAGTTTTGAATTTTGAAAAGATTTTTGGTGGGTGTGCTAGATTGGTGCTGGTGAGTCTACAGATGCTTGGGTTTTGAAAGTTGAGGTTGTTTGAGTGGTTTTTGAAAAAGTGTGATCTTCCCATATGATAAAGATTCAATTTTGAATTGTCATTTAAACTATGCATTTGAAAGTTTCTGGATGATCACAAAGTGGGCCTTGATACCTTGTTATGAGTACATTCAAGGGGTGCAAAGATCCAGAAAAGTTTCTGTTAGGTTCTGAAAGTTTGAGACAGCCAAAGTAGGCATGGGAGTTAAATTGGTCAAAATGACCATTCCCTTATTTTATTTGTTTTGATTTACTTGTCTTTAGGAAAAGTTTGGGAAATGTTTAGATGCTGTTTATTTCACCTAAGCATCCATTTACAAGCAATGGAACACATAAACAAGGTGGTTCAAAAGAATTCAAAATGAAATGCATACACATATGCATGCTTTCATAATTATATTTAGAAAAGTTTTTGTTAACCCTAATTTTGATGATTAGAGTTTGATGATCCAAGTTTAGTATTTTTGGGATGTTACAAACCTTCCCCCTTAAACAAAATATCATCCCGAGATTTGAAAAAGAACGAAAAGATTACCTAGGATTTGAAGAGATCGGGAAACTCCGTCCTGATGTGATCTTCGCGCTCCCAGGTGGCTTCCTCTTCTGTGTGGTTGCTCCACTGAATCTTGAGAAACTTGATGCTCCGGGTTCGGGTAGTTCGAAAAGCTTTTTCCAAAATACGGATGGGTACTTAGGGATAGGTCAGGTCATCGTTGATCTCTATGGTCCGGTGGTCGATATTTTTGAACACTTCGGTCTTCTCGGGGACTTCGAGACACTTGCGAAGTAATGAGATATGGAACACATTGTGCACGGCTGACATCTCTTCGGGTAGTTCCAATTGATACGATAATTCTCCTCGACGGTTCAGAATCTTGAAAGGTCCAATATATCTGGGGGCTAACTTTCCTTTGAGTTGGAAACGCTGCATTCCCTTCAATGGCGACACTTTCAGATAAACAAAATCTCCTATGTTGAAGGCGAGGTCTCTACGTCTCTTGTCGGTGTAACTCTTTTGTCTGGATTGGGCTGTCTTGAGGTGCTCACGAATCTTGTGAACCTTCTCTTCTGCTTCTCGTAGGATGTCGGGTCCAAAAATCTGACTCTCTCCTACTTCCGACCAGTTCAAAGGGGTACGACACTTCCTTCCATACATGAATTCAAATGGGGCCATTTGCAAACTGGCTTGATAACTGTTGTTGTACGAAAATTCTGCAAACGGCAGACAGTCTTCCCACTTGGATCCATATTCTAACACACATGCTCTAAGCATATCTTAGAGTATTTGATTTACTCGCTCCGTTTGTCCATCGGTCTGAGGGTGATACGCGGTACTGAAATCTAAGCGGGTTCCTAAACCTTCTTGGACTTTCTTCCAGAATCTCGAGGTAAACTGAGTTCCTCGATCCGATACGATGTTCTTGGGGACTCCATGCAAACTAATGATTCTAGCGATGTACAACTCTGCTAGTTTCGAACTCTGTTGTGTGGTCTTGACGGGCAAGAAATGGGCGACTTTGGACAATCTGTCCACTATGACCCAGATAGAGTCATTTCCACTACCAGAAGTAGGAAGTCCAGTGATAAAGTCCATTCCTACAAAATCCCATTTCCATTCTGGAATCTGCAAGGGTTGCAACAATCCAGCTGGTCTTTGATGTCTTGCCTTGACTCGCTGACAAATATCACACTTGGCGATATAGCTTCCGATTTCTCTCTTCATCTTATGCCACCAAAATTGCTCCTTCAAATCTTGATACATCTTCGTTCCTCCGGGATGGACAGAATAAAGAGTATCATGAGCCTCCTTCAAGATAACTTCTTTCAACTCAGAATCTGCTGGTACACAAAGGCGTCCTTTGTACCACAAAACTCCTTCTTCGTCCTCGGTGAATCCATGTACTTTGCCTGTACCGATATGACGCTTGATTCCGTCAATACTAGCATTTTCCTTCTGCGCCTCTTTAATCTGACTGATCAAAGTGGGCTAGAGTTCTATGCTAGCCAAAAATCCTTCACTTACTAATTCCATTCGAAAATCTTCCATCTCTTTGTGCAAACTTGGTTGCTCCTTCAAAATCATGGAGTTCAAGCGGCCCGGTAATCTGCTAAGGGCATCGGCTACCACGTTGGCTTTACCAGGGTGATAGTGAATGTCCAGGCCGTAATCCCTGATTAGCGCTATCCATCTTCTCTGCCTCATATTCAGCTCCTTCTGAGTGAATATATACTTTAGGCTCTTGTGGTCCGTATAGATCTCACAATGGTTTCCCATCAGGCAATGTCTCCATGTTTTCAGGGCTAGAACTACGGCTGCGAGTTCGAGGTCATGGGTTGGGTAGTTTTGCTCATGTTGCTTTAGTTGTCGGGATAGATAAGATATAACTTTGCCTTCTTGCATTAGCACACATCCGAGACCGATCTTGGATGCGTCACAATACACATCGAAGGGCTTCGTGATATCTGGCATGATCAAGATTGGGGCTGAAATCAATCTCCCCTTGAGTTCTTGAAAACTCGCTTCACATTTGTCGGCCCATTCAAACTTCTTGTCCTTCTTCAGCAATTGGGTCATGGGTCTGGCGATACTAGAGAATCCTTCTACGAATTTGCGGTAATATCCTGCGAATCCGAGAAATGCACGAACTTGGGTTTGAGTGGTTGGGGCTTGCCAATCTTCTACATATTTCACTTTGGCAGGGTCAACGGCAATTCCTCCGGCTGATACAATGTGACCGAGGAATCCTACCTCCTGCAACCAGAATTCACATTTGCTAAACTTTGCATACAACTGATGCTCTCTAAGGGTTCCAAGAATGGTCCTTAGGTGTAGCTCATGTTCTTCTTCTGATTTGGAATAAATCAGAATTTCATCAATGAAAACAACGACAAAATTATCCAGGAAGTCCATAAAAATCTTATTCATGAGATTCATGAAATAAGCAGGGGCATTGGTTAATCCAAAATACATGAATGTATACTCGTACAATCCATATCTGGTGGTAAAGGCAGTCTTTGGAATATCCTCTGCACTAATTTTGAGTTGATGATAGCCAGTTCTAAGATCAATCTTAGAAAACACTTTGGCACCGGTCAACTGATCAAACAAATCTTCTATCTTGGGAAAGGGGTACTTGTTCTTGATGGTGACATCATTCAACTTCCGATAATCCGTACACAGACGGTTACCTCCATCCTTCTTGTCCACAAACAAGACAGGTGATCTCCATGGGGACGCACTTGGTTGAATTAATACAATTTCGAACATGGAATCCAGTTGCTTCTTCAATTCTGGTAGCTCTGACGGGTTCATACTATATGGTCTCTGGGCTATGGGTCCTGTTCCGGGAATTAGTTCGATGATAAACTCGATATCCCGATCTAGGGGCATACCGGGCAAAACATTTGGAAATACATCAGGGTATTCACAGACTATCCGGACTTGGTCAATGGTAGGTTGGGCTATACTCTTGTTGCATTTGAATTGGCGAGGTAAGGTTTCAGATATATGCTCGACTAATATTCCGGCGGTACTGGTCATGGTTATGGATTTCTTGGCACAGTCAATCAATCCTTTATGTTTGGACATCCAATCCATTCCTAGTACTAATTCCAAACCTTTAGTTCCGAGTACTATCAGATTTGCATAAAAATCTATGCCATGGATTCGGATAGGGACGGCTTTGCAAATTTTCCTAGCCTTAGTGGTTGATCCGGGAATTTGAACAATCATTACATGCTTTAGTTTGGTTGGTTGAATCTTACTAGTGCATGCAAATTCTTCGGTGACAAATGAATGCGATGCACCAGAGTCAAACAACACTCTTGCAAGTACTGAATTAACAGAAAACATACCCAGCACGATGTCTGGCGCTTCCTGAGCTTCTTCAGCATGCATGAGAAAAAGACGGCCATTACGGTTGAGTGAATTCCCTGAGGCAAATCTTCTTCCCGGCTGAACACGACGCTGCTGCTGAGCTAGGGCATTGGCATTCGGGGCGGTAGCACTCTTCTTGTTTGGGCACTCGTTGGAATAGTGGCCTTTATTTCCACAGTCATAACAAGTCACTTGCGACTTGTCCTTGGCTGCGACAGGCACAGCATTGCTTCCAGTCCTAGGGGCAGTGTTGGTGTTGGCGGTAGCATTGTTGTTGTTGAACTTGGGTGGGGCACGGTTGAAATTGCTAGAGTTGTCGGGGTTGTTGTTATTTCCTCCAGGTCTAGGGTTTCCACGGTTGGGATAGGTCGGACGGTTCATCGGGGGTCTATTGGTTCTTGGGACAAATCCTGGAGATGGGTTGGGGCGATACTTTGGGGTCTGATGGGTTCCTGGTTGATGCATCATGCGACGCTTGCGGTTCTCATTGGCTTGGTTGATCTTTCCTTCCATCTGGATAGCTGAGTCCACAAGGGCTTCAATATCAGCAAAGGGGAAATTGACTAACACTATCTGCATTTCGTCATGCAGACCATTCAGGAATCTTTCTTTCTTCTTGGCTTCCGTGTCGATCTCATCCGGGGCATACCTAGCTAATGACAAAAAAAATTCACGGTATTCCACTACAGTCATCCTTCCCTGCTTCAGCTCTCTGAACTTGTCTCTCATTCTCTTGATCAAACCTAGTGGCACATGGGTTCTGCTAAACTTGACCTTCAATTCCTCCCAGGTCATCATCTGGCCTCCGGTCATTGCGCGAACACTGTCCCACCATGCCCTGGCATCTCCGGCTAGATAGTGGGTGGCGAACAGAACTTTCTCGTTGGCTTCCACTCCGGCGACTTCTAGGTTATTTTCCATTGTTTGCAGCCAATCATCGGCGTCTAGGGGCTCTTCGGACTTAGTGAAAACAGGTGGGTTGGTATTCTGGAAATTCTCGAGCTTAGATCCATGGTTGTCCTGATTTCCGTGGCCTTGGTTGTTGTGGGCAAGCTGGGCTATCTGCTGAAGGGTGGCTAGGTTGGCTTGACGTTCCGCTCTTTCAGCTTCACGGTCAGAAGTCAACATTTGCAGAATTTGCAACATAGGGTCCGGGGATGAACCACTTCCTCCACGTGGCATCTAAAGATTGAGATAGATCATGAGAAAAGAGGGAAATTTCTAAAGTTTTGGGTCTTTGAAAAAAATTAAAGTTTGACTCAGATTTTCTAGCAACTTGCTTTTTCATTCATTCATTCATTCATTCATATCACTCAGTACAACACACACCACAACAAAGAAAAACAGATGGTTTTAAGAACCATTCTGAGAACTATGATACAGGGGGACCGAATACTACTCACTACGCTAGTGCTCAAGTGCTACTACTCCTTGGAATCTGTGGCCTCATCATTCTCATCATCATCGATGAAGGCAAAATCGTCCTCATCGATGAAGAAGTCCATAGCCTGATCTTCCAGAAAATCATCGTCATCGCTGAGATAGGAGTAGGGGTCTCCACGAAGATCCTCCTCGGCATTCTCCCTTTCCTCCAACTGTATGTCTCTCTCGTGGATGGTCTCCTCCAAAGATGAGAGACGGTGGCGAAGACGGGCAATGATGCGCTCCTTCTTGTCGAGCTGACGGCGGCGAGACTTGCGATCCTTTGCTAGCATGGCGATGGTTTGGTCCTTCGTCTTGATGATGGCAGACTTGTGGTTGGAGTAGTCATGGCAGTTATCCAACTCTTGGTGATGATCGTACATCATGAAGCTAAGGTGGTCCAATTGAGTCTTTAGTTCGGGGTGGTATGGGGCTTCCAGGGGTTGTCCATTTGCATCACGCCTTGGGCAAAACTCAAAGCGAGTACCCTTGATCTGATTGATGCTCTGCCCACACAGACGGGAAAGAGCTTAATGCATGGCCCTGGCAAGTCCATCGAGCCAGTTGTTCTCTCTTAAGGTAAAATGAATTCCCTTAGCAGTGGGAGGTTCAATCTTTCCTCTGAGACTTGCAACAATTAGCGACTGCAGATCTTCTCCTCCTTGATCATTGAGCTGAGCTCCGAAGAACTCGGGGTGCGGACGCTCCAGAAGTTCCGATTGCTGGTCCAAATCCCTCTCAAAGATAAGGTCTCCTCCATTCCCCAACTGATAAAACTTGCTGTACTTCATGTCCATCTATAAGAATATAGGATGAGTAGGTTAGCAGAGTGATCAAGTGTGTCAAAATTTTAGGTATTTTGCAAGGGTTTTTGAGGAACATGAATTTTTATGAAAGAATCAAAGGGATAAGAATGAGAATAAGTTTTTGTAAATATTTGTTTTCTTTGGTTTTGAAACTAAGTTTTTGATTCAAACGTCCAGTCTAACTAGGGTCTCCTATGGTCAGGATGGCTCTGATATCAACTTGTCAACACCCGGATTTTTAATCCCAGATGCCTGTTATGCCATACATCGCAATCCTAGGATTACCATTTTTGCGAGACATAAAAGAATTGGATACCATAGTACATCATCCATTACAAACGGTACATAAGTTCTTACACAAATAGGGATCTCATGATCCAGTTCTTAATACAACTTCAAGCAGTGGAATACGTAATAATAACGGTAGCATAGGCGAAGCTCCATCTTCGGGTCATGCAATCTTGACGATGGGAGATGATCCTAGTTGTCGTAACCTTCCTGGGGTCCATCCTCCAGGTACTCCTCTTCATAGTCTGGCCATGGGAATAGCCAGGGACAAAGCCATGAGTACTCTTTAAGTACTCGCAAACTAGTACTAACAGGTAAAGGGGTTTTTGGATAATAGGACACTAGGCTCTAGGGTTGTTTTGCAAAAGCCAGATTTATCTCTACGAAGTTCCAAAGCTAATCACAATTTTATAACTCCTAAGTGGGATCTTGTAACTCATGTCACAACCCTGTTGTGGTCAAGTCAAAGTCTCAATTCATTTCACAAGTCATTTTGAAAAGTCTGAGGGGAACAATATGGCCACTCCAACTGTCCATAATCATGACGCGCTTATTCAATAGTTTGACACTGCAGAGATTGTACACTTTCACCACAACATTCGATACATCCGTCAGGAACAAATCCTGAATTCACCATACTCAGTATGCGGATAATTAACCCTAACCTTTCAATTACACGCACTAGTATAAGAACCTCTCCTGTGAGTTTGGCCTCCCAACCATGACCAACTGTCATCTTGGGTGCTGCAGTGGACAATCTTCACAAGGTAGCCTCAGCTCAGACCTTGGCCGTGAGGGAACTAATACTAAGGTATATAAGTTTCCAGTCAAGCCCTACCCAATCTTCGGGTATTGTGGTTGTACGATAAAATTGGAATGGTATCGCATCCCGACAACCATCAGTTTTGTAAAGGGCTAAGGCTCATGCCTCAACATTTTCATCACCAAAATCATCATATTGTTCGGAAACACATGTCCAAAACATTTCAATAGAATGATCCATCATTCCAAGGTTTTCATAACCAGTTTTCCACCAAGTATTCCCATCTAAAAGTTGATCAAATTTTATGCTTAGCACTAGCATCTATAAGTGGGGGTAAGTACTAATGAGGGGTGGTGGACTAGTGGAGTTTCAACTAAGTACAACCTTATGTCTTAGGCTGATATCAAGGTTTCTAACTTTGGCCAAATTTTATGCTCTTTATGCAACCTTCACATATCTTTCTAGTATCTACCAATCTCTTAAGTAAACTCTAAGTAAGAGCTTTGATAAAGTAATAAAGTAAGAAGCTTGCAAGTAAAACTAGGATTGGTTTATCAAGTGGGTATGATCACATATGCTTATGGCATATAGTAGGCAGGGTAGCAAGTAAGGGTTTACTGGCACAATATCTGTATAAGCTTGCTAAATTGCAAGTGTTAGCTTGCAAGGTTACTGGCTTGCACATTCACTAGTAGTATTAGGCTTGCATTAGTGTCAATATAAGCTTGCAAGTATTGGCTTACATAGGTATAGTATCAGTTTGCCTTGTGCAGAGCAGTGGTTGAAGTTCTCCTCGGCTTCTTCTTCGTAGAATCCTCCTTCCTCCTTGTATCCTTGGTCGGTACTAGCGTCTATGAATATATACGAGGTACACAATCACCAAACAATACTTAACTAATTACAATCATCACACAAAAGGGTCCTATAGATGATCTAGCATCATCTCTAACATTACAAGGTTAAGGCTTGGTTTAATTCTTTTTATTTTTAGAAAAGTAATTTCTACTCATTGAAAAAACTACTTAAGATTTAATATTCTCCAAACCAAACATGGGATCATGTTGACACATCTCATCACCACATATTTTAGTCCATGGGAATATGATTTAAAGTGGTGTCACAATTTAATAAGGTTTTACCCTTTTATTTTAATTAAATAATGTGTCTAGAAATGCCTATGTAGCATTCTTTTATTACTTGAACATTATTTCTGTAAGTAAACCTATATATTTTTATATATTATGAAAGGTATGGTTAAATGTGATTTTTGAGAGTTGGAATCAACTCAAAATCTATTATGGTTTAAATTTGAAAAATGTTTGAATGCAGAAAAGCTTCTGCGTTGTTATTTCTACCAGGGGTGATCTATAGATCCAAATGACTTGAATCCAACGGGCTTGGATTCAGCATTTCCAGACCTTTCTAACAAAATTAGTTTCATTCAATTTGGTGCACTGAATCGATCTGGGTTGATTTTTGAAACTGGGTACAGAAGTGTGTTTGAAATAAAATGGAAAAGGTTTAATTCAAATAACTGGGCTGCGCGGGAAAAGTTAACGGGCCGGCCTGCTAAGCGTAGCGCTTCCGCGGGCTGCTTAAGTGGCTGTCCCCACACGTCAGTGAGACAGGGGGGTGCGAAGCGGTATGGGACGATGTGGTTCGTTCGATCTGATTCTAATCCAACGGCTGGGAGTCATCGTCGACGTTGAGCAACGCCGGCGAGATAAAAACCTAGCGTGGCTAGTGGGGGTTGCTGGGGGCTCACCGGGGTGCAGGCGGGCGAACGACGAAGTCGACGACGGCGAACTCAGGGGTGGTCGCGGCAGCTCCTGGGGTGGACGAAATCAATGGCCCCCTCCTTCTCCAGAGGCGGCGGGCTCCGGTGAAATTCCGGCGCTGCGCTGCTCGCCTTGCTCCGGGACTGAGGTGGGGTGGTTCTGGGTGAGAGAGGAGTGGAATGGTGTGAAGAATTTGAGCGGGGGAGTCCTCTATTTATAGTCTCGACGGTGAGACCGAACGGGCAGTGGCGACATGGCTACGGGCTGCTAGAGGCATGGCCGGCGGTGGCGATCGCTTGGTGGTCTCCTGGCGATGCTCTACGGCTTTAATGCGCTTGTAGGGGCGGTGCGGTTTGGTCTGGAACACGCGACGCTCTGCGCGGCAGAGGCGGCATCTTCGACGGCGAGCGGTGGCTGTGCGTCACGGGGCGGCGAACGGGGATGTCTGGCGGTCTCCTGGGTCGGTGGTGATCGTGTATGCACGCGGCGAGGGCGGCGCGCGGTCTGTGGGATTTGGTCGAGGGTGGCGCTCTGGCGCATGCTCGGCATGGTTGCTGGCGGTCTGGGCGTGGTCCATGCGTGTGGTCGATGGCTGGCGATGTGGAGTGGCGGTGACGGGGCTGCCTCCCAGACATGTTGTTTTGGCTTGGTGCTTGCTCTAGCTAGCTAGCCATTGTCGGCTGGCAAGGGGGTGCTCGGGTTGGCATGGCATGGAGCAATGGGTAGGGGCTAGGGTTGGTCCAAGCACTAGTTGGCACTGGGGGAGACAAGGGTGATCAATGGTGAAAATTGCTTAGCCCAATTACTGCTCCAAACAGTGAAGTTAGGCCAGTTTGATTTGAATTTTCCCAGTGTTTGATGAAATGGCCGCAAGAATTCAAGTTTTGAATTTTGAAAAGATTTTTGGTGGGTGTGATAGATTGGTGCTGGTGAGTCTGCAGATGCTTGGGTTTTGAAAGTTGAGCTTGTTTGAGTGGTTTTTGAAAAAGTGTGATCTTCCCATATGATAAAGATTCAATTTTTAATTGTCATTTAAACTATGCATTTGAAAGTTTCTGGATGATCACAAAGTGGGCCTTGATACCTTGTTATGAGTACATACAATGGGTGCAAAGATCTAGAAAAGTTTCTGTTAGATTCTGAAAGTTTGAGATAGCCAAAGTAGGCATGGGAGTTAAATTGGTCAAAATGACCATTCCCTTATTTTATTTGTTTTGATTTACTTGTCTTTAGGAAAAGTTTGGGAAATGTTTAGATGATGTTTATTTCACCTAAGCATCCATTTACAAGCAATGGAACACATAAACAAGGTGGTTCAAAAGAATTCAAAATGAAATGCATACACATATGCATGCTTTCATAATTTAATTTAGAAAAGTTTTTGTTAACCCTAATTTTGATGATTAGAGTTTGATGATCCAAGTTTAGTATTTTTGGGATGTTACATGTAATCAACTTCGGCAGTGGACATAGCCACACAGTTTTTCTTCTTCGAGGACCAACATACCAGGGATATTCAAGAAATTGACAAGCTCCGGAGGTTGACTTCCTTCCCACTTTGTCTCCAGCCCAATTCGAGTCCGTGTATCCAATGAGGTCAAAGCTGTCTCCCTTAGGGTACCACATCCCAAAGTTTGGGGTATGAACCAAATATCGAAAGATTCTCTTGACCGCCACCATGTGGCTTTCTTTTGGTGCGGCTTGGAATCTGGCACACATACCCACACTCAACATAATATCCGGTCGGTATGCACAACGATAGAGCAAAGAACCAATCATAGAGCGATAAAGTTTTTGATCCACATCCTTATCGAGATCAAGATTAACCTTAGTTGGCATGGGAGTCTTGGCACCTTTGAATTGATCAAACTTGAACTTATTGAGCATGTCTTGAATGTATTTGGCTTGGTTGATGAAAGTCCCCTTCCTCAATTGCTTGACTTCAAATCCAAGGAAGAACTCCAACTCTCCTATCGTAGACATCTCGAAGCGGTCGGTCATGATCTTGGCAAAATCCTCATTAAAAACTTTGTTAATAGACCCAAAGATATTGTCATCAACATAGATTTGGCAAACGAACAAGTGGTCTCCTACTCTCGTAGTAAAAGAGTGGGATTAATGAGGCCCACTTCGAAACCACGGTCTAACAAGAGCTCTCTAAGGCAATCATAGCATGCACGTGGGGCTTGTTTGAGACCATAGAGTGCCTTATTAAGCTTGTAGACGTGGTTCAGGAAAATTGGATCATCAAATCCCGGAGGTTGCTTGACGTATACCAACTCTTTCAAAGGACTATTAAGGAAAGCACTTTTAACATCCATTTGATGCAACTTGAAGTTATGATGAGTAGCAAAAGCAAGAAGCATACGAATGGATTCAAGGCGAGCAACGGGGGCATAAATCTCACCATAGTCGATGCCCTCAACTTGTGAGTATCCTTGGGAAACTAACCTTGCCTTGTTGTGCATGACTATCCCATTTGCATCACACTTGTTCTTGAAGACCCACTTGGTTCCGATGATGTTTTGAAAATCTTTAGGCCGCTCAACCAAAGTTCATACTTTATTCCTCTTGAAGTTGTGAAGTTCTTCATTCATAGCGTCGAGCCAATCATCATCTTCAAGAGCCTCGAAGACTTTCTGTGGTTCCACATGAGAGATAAAAGCATGGTGAGAGCTAAAAGAGGCTAATTGCCTCCTAGTAGTGGAACATCTACTGAAATCTCCATAAACATTATAAAGGATATGGCCATCTCGGATGAGCTTGGCGAGACGATAGGCTTGACGGCGGGCTTGAGCATAAATACGAGATTCTTGAGCAACCACTTGGTCATTGCCACCATTTGAGTCCCCGCCTTGACTATAAGCACGAACACGAGGATCATCTTCATCAAGCTCCACCTCGGGAGAGTCATCATGTTGAGTAGAGCCTTGATCAACATTAGCTTGCCCTTGTTCTTGATGAGCTTGACCTTGTTCATGACTAGCTTGACCTTGGGAGATGTCTTGAGAAGGAGCCCCATCTTGGGGAGGTAGATGTTGTTAATGAAGAGCTTGAGTATCAGGGCTTGAAGAGTCATGAGCAAGAGGAGCTTCGGAAGAGCTTGTGCCAAAATAGTGGGTCCTTGAGGGGCAAGATGATCTTGTGAGAGTGAGGGCTCCACTTGAGTATATCTTGGTCCTTATCCTTTGGCCACAAGGGGATCCTCAATGGGGAGGTGGAAACCCACACCCATTCTTCTTATGGCCTTATGAGGAATTTCATCACTTGGATCACGAACACCATCTTGCCTAACAAGGGACTCATGGTCTTCATCAAACTTCACATTGCTCGTCTCTTTAACTCATCCATTGACATTGTTGTAGACTCTATAAGCATGGGACTGATTTGAGTATCCAACAAAAATTCCTTCTTGTGCCTTGGATTCAAACTTGGACAAACGAACTCCTTTCTTGAGAATATAGAACTTCCAACCAAACACTCGAAAGTAGCTAATGTTGGGATTTTTCCCGGTGAGCAGCTCATAAGGGGTCTTGTTCTTTTTCTTGCGAAGGTAAAGTCGGTTGGTTTCATGACAAGCGGTGGAGATGGCCTTGGCCCAAAAGTTGTATGGAGACTTGAATTCAGCTAGCATATACCGAGCCACATCCATCAAAGTACGATTCTTCCTTTTGGCAACACCATTTTGTTAAGGGGTATAAGGAGTGGAGTATTGATGCTTGATACCTTCATCACTAAGAAACTCATCCAAGGTATAGTTCTTGAACTTGGTGCCATTGTCACTTCGGATGGAGAGAATGGTTGCATTGTGTTTCTGTTGAACTTCATTTGCAAAGTCGATGACGGTTTGTTGAGTCTCACTTTTGTACTTGAAGAAGAACACCCAAGTGTATCTAGAGAAATCATCCACAATGACCAAACAATACTTCTTGCCTCCAAGACTATCATGAGAGGGAGGACCAAAAAGGTCCATGTGCAAGAGTTCCAAGCATCTTTCCATGGTGATTTGATTGAGAGCCTTGTGGGGAGTTTGATGCATCTTTCCTTCAATACAAGCCATGCACACGTGATCTTTGGCAAAGGAAACATCGTTAAGACCAAGGATGTGGCCCTCGGAGTGAATTATTTACAAAGTTATCATGTTAACATGGGCTAGGCAGCGATACCACAACCATCCCTTGTCAGCTTTAGCATAGAGACATAGAGTATGAGGAGTGGTGGTCCCTGAAAAGTCCACCACATACAAGTCATGCTCTATATACCCTACTAAAGCCACCTTGAGAGACTTGCTCCACATGAGGACCATAGAATGCTCATTAAAGAAAGAAGAAAGACCCATAAGGGCAAGAGCACAAACTGAATGTAAATTATTACCGAGGGTTTTGACAAGCATGACGTCAACCAAGGATACATCCGGGGTTACCACCACTTTGCCAAAACCTAATACCTGAGAACTTGTTTTATCACCGTAGGAGACCATAGTGTTGGCAATATTTGGCCTTATCTCCGACATGATAGACTTGCTTCCGGTCATATGACTTGTGGCGCCGCTATCAAGCACCCATTTTGCTCCACCGGAAACACAGTCCTACAAGAAAATCAAGCTTTGGTTTTAGGTACCCATTTTTCAATGGGTCCCCTTTTGTTAGTAACAAGAATCTTTGGTACCCAAATGGCCCAATGATAATCATGCGTGTAAGAAGTTCCAACATATTTAGCATAGACATGACCATCATGATTTGCAAAGAATATAAGAGGGATTGTTCTTTCCGGCAAAGTTGTCACTTTGCAAGATGGAGGGACCATTAGAAGGTCCTTGAGCTATGCGCTTGTTCTTTCTCTTCTTATTGCTCTTCTTCTTATTCTTCTTAGCCTTGGCAAGTTGATCCTTCAACACCTCGTTCTCCTCAATGAGATGCTCATGCTTGCAACAAGGGTTAGAAGGGCTAGACAAGTCTAGAATTTGCACAGCGGAAGACTTAGCATGTTCACAAGTTAGTTGAGTTTGAAGTTGTTCATGGGCTTCAAAAATACTTGAGAATTTTCTCTCCAAGGCTTTGTGTTCCTCCTTGAGTTTCTCAAAGTCTTCTCGATTCCTATCATGACCAACACCAAACTCAAATTTCTCTTTCTTAAGCACCTTAACCAAAGCTAGAGCATGATCATGTTCTTTAGTGAGAGAGCACGTGGTGTTGTTATGGTCATCTACAAGCTTAGACACATTTTCTTCAAGATTAATTCTCATATTTTGTTCATCCTCAAGACTTTGAGTGAGATAAGCAATTTCATCAACGACATCCCTTTCATTTTTACTTAGCAAGTCAAGAAGTTCTTCCTTTTCATCTAAAGCATCCCTAGCATTATCAAGTAGTGCAAGCAAGGAATCAAAGCAAGTTTTAGTTTCTTCATCCAAGGTAGCAATAAACTCGCACATGTCTATCATCTCTTTCTTTATCTCTAGACCTTCAAGGTCAAGAGAGGAAGGCTCACTAGAGATGGGTTGAGGAGTGGGTTTAGATGTTACCTCGGTGGCCTTGGCCATGAGACACTTTTGGTTGGAGGAGATGACGTTCTCATTTGGTGAGTCGAAGAGGGACAATCATGGAGTAGAGGTAGTGTCAATAGAAGCAACTCCCACAATCTCTCCGCCTTGGATTTCATCATCTTCTTCATCCGTGCCCGAAAGGTATTCTTCATGGACCACAATAGCCCTTTCCTTGTTGACAACATTCTTGACGGCATAGTTCTTGTTGAAAGGATGAGGAGGCCTTGACTTGATCTTGCGAATGAGACGACCACCATTGTCTTCATGGTTCTCAAAGGAACACTTGGCCACAAAGTGACTCTTGTCATTGCAATTGTAGAATGATCTCCCCTTGGGAGACTTGCTGGATGAGTTGAATCTTGTGTTGTCCCTTGATCTTGACTTGATGTCGGGCTTGTTCCAAAAGGCTATTGAAGCGAGTGCAAGATGTTCGTTGAAGGCACACTTGAGGTCCTCTTGAGAACACTCACTTGATGTATCATCATCATCAACTTCAATAGACTTGGCCTTCAATGCAAGATTCACTTTTCTCTATCCTATAGCCCTAGCACGGGCGGACTCCGCGTTCTTCTTGGCAATGGTCATGGCAATCACTTCACTCAAGACTTCTTGGGAGGTCATTAGGTGAAATTTGGTTCTTCCCTTAATGGAGTTGAGCTTTTGTTCTTCAAATGGAAGGAGAGCTTGAATGAACTTCCTCTTCATGAACTTGTCATCAACATAGGTGGCACCAAGATACCTCATAGTGCAACAAAGGACCTTGAGCCGCCTATACATGTCTTCGGGAGTCTCATCATCTTGCATAGCAAAACCATCGCACTCATTGACTTCATCAAACTTGGAGCTTTGAATGCTTACATTCCCAACAAACAGTTCGGTGAGCTGATCCCATGCCTCCTTGGCGGTGTTGAATTGATGAACGTGATCAAAGTCCTTGGTAGTCAAAGCCTTTTGAATCATGCCCAAAGCCGTGGCATTGAGTTTCTTGTCCACCACTTCACCTCAAGTCAACTTCTTTGGGTCATATGGAGAGAACCCATCCTCCACAATCTTCATTAACTCAATAGAAGAGCTGGAAATATGTGAGCGCATTAGATATTGCCAATTGGCGAAATCTGAAGTATCTAACATAGGTGGTGCTCCTTGAGGAATGATGTGGCATGGGTGGATCCGGAGTTTCCTTCGGTGGTGGGGGCACCGCTGAGTAGTCATTTCCTCCACTTTCCTCTTTGGAAGTTGAGTCTTCGAGCCCCTCGGTGTTCTTGCTTGGGACCTTGGTAGATGTTTGAGAAACAAAACCAAGTCCCAAGTGAGTGGTGAAGGCCGCGAGATTCACCCCGGGGGCGGTCACGGGAACGGTGGGAGGAAGCTCGGTGGTTTGGGGTGTGTCAAGAGGAACCATGGGGTTTGGCTTGAGAGGCTTCAAAATAGTCATCATTTCCTCAAACTTAGACATCATGGATGACTCCAATTGCTTGAGGTCATCCATGGTGGCCAAGTTCTTGGAGTTGTCATTCTCACTACCCCCTTCGTTGGCCATCGTCTCTTAGGCGGTAAATCCCGAAATAAGAGCCTCGGCTCTGATACCAATTGAAAGTACCGACTTTGAATCGACTAGAGGGGGTGAATAGGCGACTACTAATTTTTAATTTGTTACTCAATTTTAGGCTTGGCAAGAAGATAAGTTCTCTAGATATGCAACTAGGTGAGCAACCTACATGCTAGAGAACTAATAACAAGAACAGGAGTAGTAAAGAGAAAGTAGTAAAGGTAAGGAACGAGATAACCGGAGAGAGGACACGGAGATGTAATTCCCGTAGTTCACTTCCAAGGAAGCTGCGTCTACGTTGGAGAGGTGTCGGGGCCACACAAGGTCACCCGAGCTCCACAAAGGCCTCACCTTCTTCTCCGGTGAGCTCACCCACAAAGGAGGCCTCACAATCCACTAACCGGTGACCTTGAAGGCGCCAACTGAAACCTTTACAACAAGGTTGAGGGGGAAGCTCCAAAACTCAATTGGAGGCCCTCAACGACACCACGGAGCTTTACAACACATGCCCTTAGCTCCTAGGATGCCCTACACTGTCTAGGGTTCCAAGAAACCCAAGAGCAACAAGATCCACAAAGGATAGGTGGGGAGAATCAAATCTTCTTTGGTGGAAGTGTAGATCTAGGTCACCTCTCCCACCTCTCAAAAGATCAAGTGATTTGAGTGGCTAGGGAGAGAGATATAGTGAGGTGAAGCTCTAGTATTAATGGAGGAGAGAGAAAATTAAAGAGTTGGGTAGGAGGAAGAAGGAGGGTGACTGAACTGTTGGACAGTTCTCGACATCAGCTGAAGTTTCGGTGAGGGGCCGGAAGTTTCGCCCAGCGCTGCTTCAACGGTAGGAAGACCGTTGACACACTCTCCAAAGCTTGACCGGAAGTTCCGGTCAGAATGGCCGGAAGTTCCGGTGAAACTTTCGGAGCAAGTTCTGGGCCAAGTTCCGTCAAATAGACAACTTCCATACAGAAGTATACTGAACGTGAGCGGAACTTGGGGCGGAACAACTGGGTCACAAAATGCCTGACCGGAAGTTCTGATGCCTGGGTAGAAGTTCCGCTCAGAGTCTTGGCGGAAATAACAAAGGAAGTTCCTGCGACCGAAACTTCTGGTACTACTTCTGGTGGAAGTTCCGTCAAATAGAACACTACAATACAGTAGGTTCTGAACCGTGGCCGGAACTTCCGCCGGAAGTTGGACCAGAAATAATCCTAGATACATTCCACAGAGAACCCTGAGCGGAACTTCCGGCTCCTGGCCGGAAGTTCCGATCAGACAAAAACTACACCAATAGATCAGAAACTCTCTCGCGCGCGCGCTGATGAATAGGATGGTTGTGGCGATGCAAATATTGTTTGTGCAAGAACAGATGATTCCCCGCAGACTTCCGAGGTGGACCCCCTCTTGATAGTACGGCGATCTAAAACAATAAAATGAGAGAAATAGAAAAACGAAAGACCGCGTCTTCACGAGATTCCAAGAATAGCATCCACACACTCCATAAGCTCCATCAATAAACAATTAACCTGAAACTCAAGCACACGGTTTGATCACAAGTGGTATTGTCATCACCACCAAAATAGCAAGGGAAAACATAGTCCTTTAACCCCCTCCTCCGCCGCTACAGCAGTCTGTGGCGCCCCAGTTGCAAAAGCGGAAGATCACCGCCGCTCCAGCGGCTAGTACTATAGCCTCGAAAAAACCCTTTGAGGGTACAAGGAAGAAACCCCAGGTGGCTCCTTCCAAGTTACCTAATGATATGACTGATGAGGAAAACAAAGCGGTCGTGGATGAATATGTGAAACAACAGCTTGCACCGAAACGGCCCAGCCCAAAGCAGTATATAGCACCAAAAACGGTGAAACACTTTGTGGAAATGCTTGAAAGTAAAAGGCCAGATAATCTACCATCGGACTATGACCGCTCTATTATGAAGTCACATAGAGCGAATCAGCAGTGCTCGAGAAGTAGTAGTACAAGCAGGAAAATAATTCCGTAGCTCGGATAATAGAAAATCAACCATGCCCCCTGATCAAAGTGTTTTCCGATGATTATGATCCGGAGGTTGCACGCCTATGCGCACTAACGGCTACAGGTGATCATTCTTTTGCCATAGCTGAATTAGCATACAGATACCGGTAAAGGGAGTCTCTCGTCAGACCTCAAGAGGTCCCGCATCTATAAACACAAATGCGGAAATTGCATAAGTGGTATCTCGACGCTTGTAAGGAAGGGCAGATCATGATCACAGTGGGAATTAGAGATGGGCATTACTTCCGTGGCGACACCGAGATACACGTTGACTGCGAAGAATTATTTCAGTTATTCAACCAAGACGCTCTCGACATATCTATCATCAGTTGCTAATGTCTGTAAGTGATTTATTTCCCACTTTGATTAAGTCTCTAGCTCAGCTCGTTTATTACATATATAATTATCCTCACTATATTCTTTTGTACTCTATTATGCAGACTGAAGATTCTCGAATGTAAATAGAACAAATCTATGACCTTAGGTTCATTGATCTAAATAACATTAACGAACGTACGATAAAAGATAAGCCCCAAGAAATAGAGGATTATTTGCTAAAGTTTTTACTGCAAAAACAAACCAAAACGAAAATACTATTTCCTTACAACTTCGAGTAAGTGTTACTATCTTCTACAAATTCGATTTTGTTTACTCGATGTTAAGTGTATTTATGAGATACTCGTGCACAGGTTTCACTATATTCTGCTAATCATTCACATTGACACCGGAAAAGTACTTGCCATGGACTCGAAATGTAAAGAACATGAGAGATTGGCGGACCTGGTTTATATGCTCCAGAGGTAATTTCCTGGTTTATATCGGCATCTTTCGTTCATTTCCTGATATCAAGTACTTAATAACTCGTTTACTCATTTGGAAAACCGGTCAGGGTTTGAAAACGGTTCATCAAGACTACTAGGGGAATGGAAAGACTAGCTGACATTTCGACAAATCCCTGTAAGTACTACTATTGACTAAATGTCCGCGCATCTCTTTGAATCTTGTTTCAATATCATTACCATGCTTGATTATTATTTTGATTGAACTCTATTCTCGTGAGGTGTTTGAGGCAGCTAGACGGGAACAATTTATGTGGATACTATGTTTGTGAGTTCATTCGTCGAACGACCTTTGAGAAAAACAAAGCTAGGCAACAACTTCAAGTACATCAACAATGTTCATAATTTTATTTTATTACCATCAATTGTGTTGAGTTTCATTCATATATATTGATCCCCTTCTTTAAATTAGCTTGAACGGATTCGGGATGGTCTCCTGGAGCAGGATCACATACGAGCTATTCAAGAGGAATAGCAGGATCGCATACGAGCTATTTAAGAGGAATTAGCAAGATTCTTTGTTAATGAGGTCATTGATCTAACCGGAGAATACCATAGATAATTTCTATTTATACAATAGGGATCATGTAAGAGAAATTATATTGTATATATGCATGAACATGTGATGTATGTAATATATGTTCGACCAAAGCACGAAGAAAGATTTCACTCTTCGATCTCTATATTCATGACGATGTTCTGTAATGGTTTCTATCACAAACGCCAAACCTCGCTCGCTCTCGCTCCCTGCTCTACCGCGGCAGAAAAACGTCCTAAAACTCTGTCGCGGCAGAACCTGCTGCCGCACAGCCACCCGCTGCCACGACAGAGCTCACGTTGTCCTCCACCCCCGCCCTGCACCGCAGCCATGTGGAGCTTCTTTTGTCCTGGTTCGGGGAGGGACCAGGACTAGAAGGGAGGACCTTTAGTCCCGAAACCGTAGTCCAGGTTCGAAAACCGGGACTAATGGCCCTCTCGAACCGGGACTAATGGCCCGTTTCCCACTAGTGTTTGTATGAACTGTTTATTTGTAATAATTTTTTAATAAGTCAATAAAACATCAGTCTTCTTCTAGCAAGATGCAGATGAGATCTTCCTTTTCCATGGCAAGCTAGGTCGGCTGTAGGCCTAGGGCTTTTAATTCCTTTTTTTCGGACAGAAAAGAAGGTCGTGACTAATGTCCCGGTCTGAAGGTTGTACTTTCACAGAGTGTTTGATGGCATCGAACTAAACTTGCCTTCGTTTCCATCCGGAGTCGGATTGGAAAAGCAAACACCTTTGCTTACGAACCGGTGCGTGGCGTGTCGGAAGAAGGTGGGGCTGATGGGGTTCGCGTGCCGCTGCGGCGGCGTATACTGCGGCGCGCACCGCTACGCCGGCGCCCACGAGTGCTGGTTCAACTACAAGGCGGCCGGCCGGAGGCAGATCACGCGCCAGAACCCGCTCGTCGTCGCGTCCAAGATCACCAGGATTTGAATCGACGTTTCTTCTTCAGATGAGCTGTGCGTTGTCACATGTACAAGCAAGCAATGACCGGCTGATATCCTTGTCAAGAACTAAACAGTGGCGAGAGTGCCTCTCGTGTACTAGGTTTACCTTGTAATCCTCTTAGATTGTACATGTACTCGATTTGTTCTCCTATAAAAATGTGTTGTATGACAGTGTCTTCTTCGTCTTAGATTGTATCTCTCTCCGCATAGACGCAGACAACATTATTGAGGGAAAATATTGCACAATTAAAAAACAGTTTGGAAGCTTTATCGGAATCGAGCACTTGAATCGTACACTCTGATTCATAACATAAGATGTTACTACATGCAGCATGAGTATGCATGTTGGTTTAATAACATCATATAATTTGGATAGAGGGAGTATAATTTGAACAGCTATCATCTAATTGCGTACATGGTTTTAAGCATTGCAATGCTATGCATAGATAGGTAGTAGGTATCGAAGTGTTTACAACAACTAGATGATGATATCATGCCCCAAAATTATAATTGCGTACTAGTCTGCATTTGTGTAAAATGACGTTCAAAGCCTTGCAAGCAATTTTATTATAGTTTAATAGCTAAGACTAGTATAACCTCGCAAGTGATCAGTTGCGCAAAAAATATTTTCAGAACATATAAAGTATTCCTCCGACCCATATTAGTTGACTCAAATTTGTCTAGATTTGGATGAATCTAGACACTATTTAATATATAGGTTTATTTAAATTTTAACAAATCCAAGTCAAGTAATATGGGTCGGAGGGAGTATGTGAGTTTCGAAAATGAGTCTTCTCTGAATTCATGAAAACAAACTAACCTTGTATGGCTATGTTCACCTTGACATGAAAGACTCTTTTCCTAACCTGGCTGTTCTACATGGCTAGTTCACTTCACTTTCAAGGGATTCTGGAGTTCACTTGTCTATGAGTAACTTCTTGCGACTAAGCCATAGATAAAAAGATCATCAATCGAGTATACAGTTTATAAGATAAAGGTTTTTCAAGTTTGGAAATTGTGACAATCTTTTCATTTGCCATACTCTCAGAAACCTTAATGATGATGACGAGGCTACTGGTGATAGATCCGTGTTAGTTTCGAGTAGTCCATCCCTCCTCAAACAAGTGTGTACTTGTAGCTCTAGTCTTAAGTTGGAAAAAAATTAAACTTTGGCCAATTATATATTGAAAAGAGTAGCAACATCTATGACATCAAACCGGTATCAATACGAAACTATATTTGAAGACATATCTATAGTGATACAAACTAATGTTATAAATATTGTTAGTTTCTCTATAAAATTGATTAAACTTTAAAAATATTTGACTTAGGACAAAGCTACAACTACATCTACACTTATTTGTGGACGGAAATCACATGAGCACGGGAGATGAGCGTGAAGATGACGTTGACTAGCTAGAGTTTTGGCACGTTAAATGTTAATTAGTGAACGTGTGTGTCGGCAGAGTGCGTGGATTAGTTGTTGGACTTTCACGCTTTGATGTTGGGCGGCCAACACACCTCCATGTGGAGGGACATGGCCTAACAAACTCCCCCTCCCGATATCATAGAGGGTCTCACTGCCAACCGGCAGTCATGCCGGCGAGTCGACGGCATACCTCGAGCTGTCCTATTGTCACCACCTTGGTCAACATATCAGCCCCATTGTCATCTGTGTGCACCTTCTCAATTTGCATTTGCTTGGAATTCAGCACATCTCAAATCCAATGATAGCATACATCAATATGCTTCAACCTTGAATGAAAACTTGAATTCTTACTCAGGTGAATGGCACTTTGGTTATCACAAAACAGCACATACTTGTCTAGCTCAAAACCAAACTCACAAGCCAATCGTTTGAGCCACAATAGCTCCTTGCTCGCCTGAGTTATTGCGATGAACTCGGCCTCAGTTGTATTCAGCGCCACACACTTTTACAGCCTGCTTTGCCATGCCACTGCTCCCCCTGAATGGGTAATCAAATAACCTGAAGTAGACTTCCTTCCATCGACATCTCCAGCCAAGTCTGAATTTGAATATGCAATCATCTTGGGCTCACTACCACCAAAGCAAAGCTTCATATTAGTGTTGCCCCGGAGATACCTGAAAATCCACTTCACGACTTTCCAATGTGGTCTTTCTGGATTGGACATAAATATGCTCACAGTACTAACCGCTTGAGCAATCTCAGGCCGTATGCACACCATAGCATACATCAAACTCCCAACAGCTGAAGCATAAGGAACCTTTTCCATTTCCTTTTCTGTTTCTTCAGTGGAGGGACATTGCTTTTTACTCAACTTGAAATGAGCTGCGAGTGGACAGCTCACTTCCCTTTCCTTGTCCATTTTAAACTTGTGAAGTACATTCAAAATATATTTCTCTTGAGACAAGTACAACTTGTTGGATTTTAGATCTCTCTCAATTCTCATGTCGAGAATACACTTTTCTGGACTCAAGTCTTTCATACCAAAACTTTTGCTCAACTCTTTCTTTATCCTAGAAATCCTAGAGACATTCTTGCCAACAATCAAGATATCATCAACATAGAGCAATAACATGATAAAATCATCACCTGAGAACCTCTGAGTAAACACACAATGGTCTGAGATACACCTCTTGTAGCCTTGCTCCCCCATGACAGATTCAAACTTCATACCATTGTCTTAGTGCTTGTTTCAGGCCATAGAGACTTTTCTTCAATTTGCACACATAGTCTTCTTTGCCTTTAACAAGAAACCCCTCAGGCCGCTCCATGTAGATTTCTTCCTCCAAATCTCCATGAAGGAAAGTTGTCTTCACATCCATTTTCTCAACCTCCAAGTTGATACTTGCTGCCATGTCAAGGATCATTCGGATTGATGTCGTCTTCACCACCAGAGAAAATATTTCATCAAAGTCAATACCTTTTCTCTGGCCGAATCCTTTTACAACTAGCCTGGCCTTATACCTTGGATGTGATGTGTGCTCTTCTTGCTTAATTCTGTAGACCCACTTGTTCTTTAGAACTTTCTTGCCCTTGGGCAACTTCACCAACTCATAACTATGATTCTTATGCAAGGAATCCATCTCTTCTTGCATATCCTTATTCCACTCCTTCTGACATGGTTATACCCCGCGGGTACACGACCTTAGCATACCTAGTCCAGCCGAAGGAAGGCCCACGACAAATATACGCCGGCCCATGAAGACTTTTGGGTGGCCAGGGCCCATGACGCCTTCGGATCCTTGGAGAGCAAGACTAGAGTAGATAGAAAATTCAAAGGGGTAAACCCTAAAACCTGTAACCGACTCGATCTGTGCCTGGGACCTGCCTATCTCTATATAAAGGCCAGGAGGGCATGACGAGGAGGCTCTCTGACAATCTCTCGCAAACCACCGCATACACACCTTCACGCCAGATTGCATCTTCGCACCCCTGTAACCTTCGGTTCCGCCGTAATCAAGAGCAGACAAGCAGGAGTAGGGTTTTCCCTCCGGGGGCCTGAACCTGGGTAAACCTCGTGTCCCCGTGTTGCTTGTTTGCTAACCGTTCTGCGATCTCCAGCATCCCCATCTTCTCCAAAACCCAAGTACATAACAATGGGCATTGACAAGATTAAACCTCGTCAATTAGCGCCGTCTGTGGGAACTGGGGACGCTGATTGTGCGATCGTGACGGTCCTAGCCCGAGCGATCTACAACTCTGTGGCGACGGAGAGTCATCTCCTCTTCGGCGCCTTCGACTTCACCGCCCACTCACCGGCCACCATGAAGGACTTCGAGCCCGTTGGCGACGGACTCGAGATCCTGTTCGGGAGCTTCTGCTTCCAGGTGGGGCAGACCGGCACTCTCCGCCTCCCAGAGCGGGTGACCCGGCCATCGATCAGGCCCGCTTCATGGGCTCCACACCCTGTGCTGCGCACATCATCGTCGACAGACGAGTCCTATGACAGCAGCAGCTGCAACTCCGATCTGTGCGATCCACCATCGAACGAAGGGACCTACGGTTCCGGATCCAAAAGCTGCCGCAGCAGCAAACCAATCTATGAGCGCTACCAGTGCGCCGCGGTCATCTAGGATCAGGAACACAATCCGCCGCCCAACCCGCAGGGTAGAAACGGTGGAAACAGAAGAAGCCAATCCCCCCACCCAATGGGGAAAACAATGATCAGGTCATCCACCTCAGCGAGGAGGGATGGGCCCAAGCACGTGAGGCCATAGCAGGCAACAAGATCCTTCCCGCAGATGCCTCGCGAGATCTATTAATGGCATACCACCTGCTCCTAATCGAGGAGCACAAGAAGCAGGTGAAGATGCAGGAGGTGCTTGACAAACGCAACGGTGCATGCAGGCATGCCACATACCAACGGTGCATGCAGGCATGCCACATACCTTCGGGATGAAGAACGCGGGAACCACATACCAACGGTGCATGCAGGCATGCCTGAAAGACCAGATAGGCCGCAATATACAAGTCTATGTCGACGACATAGTCATCAAAACAAGGGAGGCGAGAACACTCATCGACGATCTCCGCGAGACGTTCGATAATCTTGACCGCTACAGGATCAAGCTCAACCCTAAAAAGTGCGCCTTCGGCATCCCATCTGGCCAGCTGCTCGGCTACTTCATCTCCCAGCGAGGGATCGAAGCAAACCCGAAGAAAATTCGGGTCATAATGGCCATGGAAAATCCGAAGAACCTCAAGGGCGTCCAGCAGCTTGCCGGGCGAATCGCGGCATTGAGCAGGTTCATCGGCCGCATAGGCGAAAAGGCTCTGCCGTTCTACCAGCTGCTACACAAAGCAGACTAATTCGAGTGGACGCCTGAGGCGGACGATGCGTTCGAAGATCTCAAGCGACTGCTCTCTACGTCGCCGGTCCTGGTCACGCCAAAGGAACGCGAGCCACTACTGCTATACATAGCAGCCACACACCAGGTGGTCGGCACCGTACTGGTGGTCGAATGACCCGAGGAGGGCAAGACCCATAGGGTCCAACGCCCAATCTACTACCTCAGCGAGGTATTGACACCAACAAAGCAGAGGTACCCTCACTACCAAAAACTCGCCTACGGCGTGTTCATGACGGCTCATCGGCTGAGCCACTACTTCCAGGAGCACCAGGTGATGGTCGTCAACGAGGCACCCCTGAACAGCATCCTGAAGAATCCGGAGGCCACAGGACGCGTGGCCTTGTGGGGCATCGAGCTGTCACCTCTAGACATCGTCTATGAGAAGCGCCACAAGATCAAGTCTCAAGTCCTCCCGGACTTCCTCGTACACTGGATGGAGCTGCAGCTGCCAGACACCCCAGACACGACATAGTCATGGACGATGCACTTTGACGGCTCCAAGCGAAGCGGGCGAGAGCCGAGTCATCTTGACCTCCCAGGCGACAAGATGAAGTACGTCCTCCGGATGAAGTTTCGAGCTTCCAACAACGAGGCAGAATACGAGGCCCTCATCCACAGCATGCGGATGGCCAAGATCTGCGGCGCAACACGCCTAGTCATCTACGGTGACTCCAACCTCGTCGTCCAGCAGACGATGAACGAGTGCGACGTGCACGCCGCCAACATGATCGCGTACCGCGCACTCTACAACGCACTTGAAGGAGGCTTTGACGGCTGCGAGCTTCGGCACGTTGGCAGAGAAAGCAACGAAGAGGCCGACAGACTCGCCAACATCGGCTCCACCTGCGCACAGGTGCCACCAGGTGTGTTCCTCGAATAGATCTGCGTACCATCCATCAAGCGGAAATTCCCAAAGGGATCACCCGAAGAAGCAGAACACTCGGGGGCTATGCTACCCGAAGGACAGGAAGGACCCGAAAAGCTGGACACAGAGGTCGTTGTGGTCAACCTGATGCAGGTCATGGCAGTCGAATAAACTTGGACACGGCCATACCTCCGGTACTTGATAGATGGAGAATTGCCTGATAGCCCGACAGATGCCCGGCGCATATCTCGCCGGTCCAAGGCCTTCACCATCATCAATGGAGAGTTGTACAAGCGCAGCATTTCGGTTGTACTACAAAGGTGCGTCACCATCGGCGACGAAAAAGCATCCTCCAAGACATCCACGAGGGCATCTGAGGCCATCATGCAGGTAGCCGCTCCCTTGTCGCTAAAGCTCTACGAGCTGTATTCTACTGGCCAACGGCCATGAACGACGCCAAGGACATCATCCGAAGATGAAACGGGTGCCAAAGGTTCGCCGACAAACCACACACACCCGGATCAGAGCTCAGGCCCATACCTTTGGCTTGTCCCTTCGCCCAATGGGGCCTCGACATGATCGGCAAGCTGTCAAGGTCTTTGAAAGGAGGACACGTCTGCCTCCTGGTCGCAGTCGACAAATTCACCAAGTGGATTGAGGCCATGCCGGTCACTAACCAAAAGGGCAAAACTGCCGTCAAGTTCTTTGAATCCATTGTCTACAGGTTCGGTGTGCCGCATAGCATCATCACTGACAATGGATCAAACTTCATCTCCAAAGAATTCCAAGACTTCTGCGAAGGCCTCGGAATCAATATCACATACGCCTCAGTGGCGCACCCGCAAACGAACGGGCAGGTCAAGAAGGCCAACGGCCTCGTCGGTGCTGGCATCAAGAAGCGCCTAATAATCCCACTCGAGCGACTCGCCGGAGTTTGGACGAAAGAGCTGCCCTCCGTCCTATGGAGCCTGCGTACAACGCCAAACAGCTCAACCGGCTACACGTCGTTCTTTATGGTGCATGGAGCCGAAGCCGTGCTACCAGCAGAGGTACGCCACAAGGCCCCACGGGTCGTTGCTTACAGCGAAGCCGAATCCATGGCTGCACTCGAAGACACCGTCGACACACTCGACGAAGCGCGCGACATAGCCGCGGCTCGATCAGCGGTGTACCAACAGAGTCTCCGCAACTACCACAGCCGACGGCTGCGCCCAAGGTCCTTCGTCGAAGGAGACCTAGTCTTGCGACTCAAGCAAGAGCGACCGAAGAAATTCGAGTCACCATGGGAAGGACCCTACATCGTCACTGAAGTCATCCCAGGTGACGCCTATCGCCTCAAGCACGTGGAGTCTAGAGTCACATACTCCAACCCATGGAACGTCGCATAGCTGCGACGGTTCTACCCCTAGCTACCTCCCTCTTTTACTTTCAATAAGGCTATTCAGCCAAGGCTACCCAGCCGAACAATGTACCTCCTCCATTACGATATGAATAAATCTAAGTGTCTCGCCCCAAAATTTTGTTTACTGTTCGCATTTTACTCCATGCTACAACGCACTCGGGGGCTCCCCCAACCTCATGACTTCGTCTACTGAGGATAACACGTGTACACCTGAGTAACTGACCACGTCAGGCTAACGAAAAGTGCACGTACACAAACAAAGCACTACGTGCTAAAAACAACAACAAAATCCTTATAACCAAGGGCAAAACACGCCGAGTCAAATATATACAAATTTTACATCTATCCTTTTTATAGATACTACCTATTCTGAAGAATAACCTGAGCACGCTGCTCAAATAGATCTACGATCTGTTCGGCATACTGTCTTACAGCCGCATAATGCGGACGCATATCCCATTCGCCACCATCTGGCCGAAGAGGCGGCCCATCCGCCACAACAGATAGATCTAAGTCAGGACGATGTAACCGCACAAGGGAGAGCGCGGCCTTCACCCCTGCGACGAGCTGACGCCGTACCAGTTCCCTGACATGATGCACATTTCGAAACTTCGACAGCAGGCCAGAAAGAGTCGACGGCGCGTCATCCAGCAGAAACATTACATGCAGAACTGACGCGAGCGAAGACTTCACCTGACGAAGCACTCGCGATACCTGGTGGACGCGACCCTGCACCGTCGCAAGGACCATGGCACGATCTCGGTCCATCCAGAAGAACCCGCCGGCCTCCATGTCCTGCTGAGTCAAGCAGTTGATCCGAACAGCAACACGCTCCTTATCCTCCCGTGGAGCAATGTTAGCACCTGCAATACTTGCAAAAGAATAAGACAAAAGGCCAGCAGGCGCATCCGAAGTAACGGGCAGCAGCTCGAAAAACTCACACTGAAGCTGTTCGGACAAACGAAGCAACTCTGCTATCAAGTACTCCTCTCTAGCAGCGCCTCGATCCACTTTGGATTTCCAAACATCACCATGGCCACGCACCCCAAGAAACTCTTTCTCGAGGCTACGGATACGGTCTCGAAGAAACACAAGCTGCGACGCACCATCCAGGGATGGCCGCAGCTGGGCCGCAGACGAAGTGTCAACGAGATCATCACCGGAAGGACCCTAGAGTAACAGAAGACAAAGACATGAACAAGCAGATGAAGGAGCACAGAACTCAACAAATTCATTACGTGCAGCAAAAGCCACTACGTGGCACAAGGATCTTTCATCAAAATAATTACAACAAAAGAAGCTAAAACTATCCTACAACTACAACGCCTACGAAGATGCACCCTGAGTAGCCTCGAAGCTGGACTGCCTCGCCTTGGCTTCCCCCTGCTGCCTTAGCGCGTACTCGGCCAGCAGATCAATCAGCTTCGGCCCATAATGCTTACAACGAGCAGCATAGGTGGCGAAGGCTACCTCGGATCCGTCGGCAGCCGTCGACATCCGGGAGGTGACCTAAGGAAGATCCAGCTCCGCTCCAGCCGCCAAGGCCATTGCCAGCCCGACGGATGCGCCAATGCCTTTCTGCTTGCGCTTGTACTCCGCAGGCGCTTCGGCTGACAATGCATCCGCCAAGGCATCGACATCCTCGAGGGCCACGCCCTTGGGGACGAGCTCCTTGTAGAAGCGCCTGAGGACCTCCTTGGCCTTGGCAAGCGAGCTGACAACGGTACTGCAGCGGTCTTCCACCGCCGCAGCAGCATCATCCAAATCACTCCCGTGCTCCAGAGCACCGCGATCAAACTCGATGCCCGTGACATCTAAAGAAACAAAGGAAGCAGCGTGAATAAAAGCACTGCAAAAGAAAGACAAGGAAGTCGAAAAGAGGAAGGCAGAGAAACTCACCCGAAACAGCCTTGGCAGCCGCCATAAGCTTGTCGGCTACCTCTCTCTCGCGCGAAGCCGTGGCGGTGGCGAGCTGCTCCTCGCGGTCCGTAGCCTCCTGCTGCAGGCGCCCCTTGGCCTCGGCCGCGTTGGCTAGCTCCAACTCGAGGCGCTCCTTTGCACCAACGGCTACCTCGACTTCTTATCTGCTTTACCAAGGCTCTTTTTGAGAGCATCAATCTCACGGAGAGAGGCGTTGTGGTCCTCTGCAGTCAGCAACACACCTATCGGATTGAAGGACAAAAATACAAGAAAAAGCAAAAGACCAATTCGTAAACATACCTTGAAGCTGTTTGAAACTGGCCTCCAACGCCAGGTGCTGCTGCACCAGCTGGTTGGCACTTTGCACAAAAGGCTGCAACAAGAACTACTAGTCAGAAGAACGGCTCGGGGGCTACGCCCAAAAGAACGAGCAGAAGCAAGTTACACATACGAAAAATGCTCGGGGACTCCCCCTGAGATTCAAAGAAAAATCAGTAGATCATCCAAAAAGGCTCGGGGGCTCCCCCTGCGGCAGAAAACAAAAAATTACTTACATGGTTAGACGGCGACTCCGAAGGTTCGCTCGCAGTCTTCTGAGGGACAACCACCGAAACCTCCTGCGGAGAAGGGTTTGGGACAGCGCCTTCAGAGGTGGCCACCATCTGAGGAAGAGGAAGAGCAACTTTCGACTCCCCCACCATCTCCCGAGCACCGTCACTGGAGGGGCCGTCGGAGGAGTGGCTACAAAAGGAAAAAATCAGCAAAGCGCAAGGTAAACAGACAAGAGGAAGCAAAAAAGGGACTGAGGAAACTTACGAGTCAAGCTCGCTTAAGTCGAAGATAGGAGGGTTCTTCCTGCCCTTCTTCTCCTCTTTCTTCTCTTCCTTCTTTTCTTCCTTCTTCCGCTTCGCTGGTGGGTGCGGTGCCATGGCCCGCACGGGAACGGCAGGAATTGGAGAGGAAGAGCCCCCATGCCCATCACTGTGACGCTCAAGGCACAACGGGTTCCTAGGCGTCGGCAGAGTTGAGGCATCCGACGACTCGCTGGATCTCCTCGTTCGCTTGCGAGTGTGATCCTCGCTCGACTCGTTGGCCTCTTCGGCCGGAGATCGCGCCGACGGCAGCTCGGACATGGAGTCCACCACCTCATTATCCGGAGCGTCTGGGAATACTTCAGGCAATGGAGGCGACATGCCCGGTACCTTGAACTCCTGCGCAAAAAGATAGCAAAAATTTTAGCACAAAAGGTGGAAAGACAAACACAGTCGAAAAATAGCGCTACGCGCACATCCAAGCTCTACACCTGCGGAACCGGACGAGAAGCGGAGAACGGAGAAGTCAGCGACTTCCCCGGAAGGTCCTCTCCAGCCTTGTACTTCAGCAGCGGGCGAAGGACCCTGTCAAGATCCCCCTTGGAGAATTCATCATCCGAAACCCTAGTCGGATCACGGCGACCCGAATAAAGGAACATCGGGTGCGCCCTAGCCTGGAGTGGCTACGCCCGACGTTTGAGAAAGGTGCGGATGATTTCCACACCATTCACCTCCTTCTCCAGATTCAATTGGAGATCCTCCACCCGGTGATAGAGCCCTTCAATCTCAGCCACCTCGCCATCCAAGATCTTGTTTTTCCAGGACCTTTTCTGCTTGATTTTCTAGGAAGGGTCAAAAGGAGCAAGCCCAAAATCCTGCCCAGTTACCGTGGAGTCGCGGATGTAAAACCATCGCCTCCGCCAGTACTGGATAGACTCGGACATAGAAAAGGAGAAGAAAAGAATGTTGGATTTAAGGGAGATGATGCAACCCCCAATGGGATAAACACCATCGGAACTAGATTGCCTCTTCACGGAATAGAGTTTCCGGAAGAGGCCAAAGTGTGGCTCGACACCGAGCCAGCACTCGCAGAAAGTGATGAAACAGGCGATATGAAGAAGAGAGTTGGGAGAAAGATGATGCAGCTGGATACCATAGAGGAAAAGCAATCCATGAAGGAAATCATGGACTGGGAAGGAAAAGCCCCGAAGAACAAAAGCGAGGAACATAACCCGAAACCCAGCGGGGGGGACGGGGAATTACCTCGTTGACAGGGAGTTTAACAGCCTCCCTATCCTGCAGGATCAAGCCCCGCTCACGGAGCTTGCGGAGATCACTCTCACGCGTCTCCGATCGCCGCCAGCCACCATCGGTGACTCGGGCGGCGGCAGAACTTCTCTTGCCACCAGCGGCGCTGGTACCAACTGCAGAGGAGGACTTCTTCGGCCTCCCCATCGCAGTACGGAGGTGTCGGCGGAGAGCACGCATGATCAAGGAAGGAAATGTTCGAGGAAATTCCAGCACGCGGCAAGAAAGCTCAAAGAAGATTGGAGCAGTGAAACAAGAATGGCTGCTGTGAAAACAGATTAACTTTTCCCCAATGATTATAAGGACGAAGACGATGCACGACGACCATCCATCGGGAAGACCTAGAGCCAACTGCAAGATCTGACCGTCCATGTGTCAGCACAGCAGCGAATCGTCGCTCACACGCCGTCCACTACGCGTGGAAATCGAGGAGACACCGTAATTATCTCCATGCCGCGCGTGACCGGTCAACTCAAGGTCAGAAGGTGGGACCCATGTTCGTCTAGTCACATCATCTCTGGCGCAGCAGACGCTTGAGGTCACCGATCGTCAGCACTGACGTCATCAAAAGCTATACTAGCAACGGTTACAATTCTGTGGCTACATAACTAAGAGTACTCACTCGAATCTACGATTCGACTAACTACTCGGGGGCTACTCCTATGAGGAGCGCTGGCCGCGTACCCGAAAATAAACAAAACACTACAGTGCTGAACTAATATCTTCGAGTCCTACGTCGAGTCTGCGACTCCACTACGGACTCGGGGGCTACTCCCATAGGGAGGATGGATTCAAGCATCCGAAAAAAAATTGTCCTACGGACCGGAAGCCAAAAAAACAACTGAATTAAAGTCTTCGCTCGAGTCTACGACTCGAACAGACACTCGGGGGCTACTCCCATAGGGAGCGTTGGTCGTGCACCCTATGAATTCTTCGACTGCGATCCTACAGATCAGCATGCAAAACTTTTTCGGCAACTCTGCCCTAATTAAACGCTGAGTGAGCAACGTCCTCCTTGGCCACCCGAAGCACCTCCGTGGTGATAAACATTCGGATGATGTGTCTGCGACACAAAGATAAGACCTACAGATATCATCTGATGGCCTGGTAACGCACATGACTGCGCTCTACTAGTAAGAATCTGTGCCAACAGGTGCGATGAAAAATCCAGACTGACGCGTTGGGTATATCATTTAAATTCACTGGAATTCCACTCCTGTAAGTCCTCCGCGTCCTGAGTCGAATTACGCCAGCATATGTTCCGGGTTCGGGTCAAGGGACTCGAACCTGAAGAAGATCGTGTTGTTTTGTCCTAAGACAGTTAACTGACCCTGATCCGTCGGGAGAGTCAGGCACACGCATCAACAATCCCTACACATTCTCTTGAAAGACAGAGTTGCACCCGAAGGATTGAAGAGTCCTCAGCCGAATCTACGATTATTTGAACACTCGAGAACTCTTGACATGGTTATACCCCGCGGGTACACGACCTTAGCATACCTAGTCCAGCCCAAGGAAGGCCCGCGACAAATATACGCCGGCCCATGAAGACTTTTGGGTGGCCAGGGCCCATGACGCCTTCGGATCCTTGGAGAGCAAGACTAGAGTAGATAGAAAAATCAAAGGGATAAACCCTAAAACCTGTAACCGACTCGATCTGTGCCTGGGACCTGCCTATCTCTATATAAAGGCCAGGAGGGCACGACGAGGAGGCTCTCTGACAATCTCTCGCAAACCACCACATACACACCTTCACGCCAGATTGCATTTGCGCACCCCTATAACCTTCGGTTCCACCGTAATCAAGAGCAGACAAGCAGGAGTAGGGTTTTCCCTCCGGGGGCCTGAACCTGGGTAAACCTCGTGTCCCCGTGTTGCTTGTTTGCTAACCGTTCCGCGATCTCCAGCATCCCCATATTCTCCAAAACCCAAGTCCATAACAATGGGCATTGACGAGATTAAACCTCATCACCTTCTTGTTCCCATCTTTCATTGCCTCTTGAAAGCACTCAGGTTCTGAACCATCAGATAATAACACCACATATTGCTCTGAATCATACCTAGTGGAAGGAACATGGCCTCGGCTAGACTGTTTGAGTGGAGTAGCCGGTGGACTATTTGGTTCAGGTGCTTGCTGATCATGATCATCTTCTTCAGCATCATACTCTTACTACTAGGGAGCATCCTCACCTGTACCACTATGTGCATCATCTTGCACATCTTCTGAATCATCATTTTCAGCTTCTTGTTGAGCTGAATCTACGGAAACTAGGTTAGAATCAGATCTGTCTTGCTGCTGATTTCGAGGAGAAACATGTACCAGAACTTCCTCCGGAACCTCCACCTTTGTCTTCACAATATCCTCAATTGTTTGGTCTTCAACAAACAGAACATCACGGGTTCTCGCAACTTTTCTTGCTATTGGATCATACAACTTATAGCCGAACTGATCACCTCCATAGCCAAGCAATAGGCACTGTCGTGTATTTGAATCAAGCTTTGACCTTTCACCTTGACGGATATGAAAAAAGGTCTTGCACTCAAAAACCTTCAGGTGCTCATACGAGACATCCTTGTCATAAAAGACCATGTTTGGGACATATCCCTGCAATGGATAACTCGGTGAGAGATTAATAAGATAAACTGCAGTCGACAAAGCTTCACCCCAATAATGTTTAGACAGCTTTGCACTCGATAGCAAGCATCTAACTCTCTCAAAAATTGTCCTGTTCATCCTCTTAGTAAGACCATTCAGCTATGGTGTCTTCGGATGAGTAAATTGGTGCCTAATTTCCCGCTCCTTGCATTAGGCATCAAATGGACCAATATACTCTCCCCCATTATCAGTGTGAATGCACTTGATCTTCTTCTCGGTCTCTCTTTCAACTGAGACATGGAATTGCTTGAATACACTTAGTACTTGATGTTTGTTCTTCAAAACATAGACCCAAACCTTCCTGGAAAAGTCATCAATAAATGTGACAAAGTACTTTGCTCCACCCATAGACCTCATTGACATTTTGCAAACATCAGAGTGTATCAAGTCTAGCACCTCGGGCTTATTTTGAGGAGGTTGACTCTTGAACGCAACTCTGTGTTGCTTCCCCGCTAGACAATCTGAACATTTCTTGATGTGAACACCTTTCACACATTTCAACAGATTTTTCTTCACTAGCACCGTCATCCCCTTCTCACTCATGTGCCCAAGTCTCTTGTGCCATAAGGCACACGCATCCTCTTTCTACAATGCATTGACACAAGCAGCAGAAAGCTTAGCATGAACATGATAAAAACTAAAACCATGTTACCTTTTGCAATAATCAGGTTCCCTTTCGTGAGCTTGTACTATGCATTTCCAAATCTGCTCAAGTACCCATCTCCATCAAGCAATCCAACCAAGATAATGTTGAGCCGAAGGTCCTCAACATGTCTCACCGACTTGAGGACTAGTGTCGTACCATTTTCAGTCTCCAAGTGCACATCTCCTCTTCTAATGATTTTTGCTCTATCATTATTTCCCATCTTCACAACACCAAAATCACCTGTTGTGTAATTGGTGAAGAGCTCTCTACGAGATGTAGCATGTATGGTAGCACCGCTGTCCGAAATCCAAGTCATCTCATCACCATCTGCAAGGTTGATGGTATCATCAGAAACTACAGTGATCCTCTCCTCATTGGTGGAAACACTGTTGCCATCATGTTCTTCATGCATGAGAAACATGATCTCCTCAACATCAGCAATCCAGCCTCCCTCACTGTCACTATCACTGTCGACCTGTTTCTAAACTTTCTTCTTTTTATTTTTGTCTTTCTTCCATTGTTCACAATGCCACTTGATGTGGCCCTTCTCATGGAATTGATGGCATATAATACCAGCATACTTGTCTTTGCCTCTTGATTTGCTTCTACTTATTTCTCCTCCATTACTCGGACCTTTGCTCTTGCTTCTTCCCCGTGACTCGGTCACTAACATTTTAGAATGTGAGGAAGAACCATCCTTATTAGCAATTTTTCTGGACTCTTCATTTAGTACCTTGGTCTTCACAAGGTTCCAAGTGACTACTTCATTAGGTGTTGAATTGCACACGGTAACCTTAAAGGTCTCCCAAGTGTCCGGTAATGATCCAAGTAGCAGCAAGGCTCTCACTTCATCTTCAAATGTGATTCCCATTGAAGATAGCTTATTTATAATGCCCTGAAATTCATTCACATGATCTGTAATTGGAGTGCCCTCTTTGTACCTCAACGCATCAATTTCTTGATCAAGAACATCTTGTTGGTACCTTCTTTGCGGGCATACAACTCCTCCAATTCCTGCCATAAGGTACGTGCATGTGACTCATCAATGATATGGTTCAAAACATTATCATCCACCCATTGTCGGATGAACCCACAAGCTTGGAGATGAAGTACCTCCCAGTGATATTCTTGCATATCACTAGGCATGTCGGTGGAGAACACTAGCTTCTAGTAATCCTTCACATATAACAAGTCCTTCATCTTGCTCTTCCATGCTTGATAATTTGTACCATTCAAAGAAATCATTCTGTTGGTATTCACTTCCATACTTCACCACAAGCAAATGCACTCAGCCCAAAACAAACCTTGCTCTGAAACTGACCACGAACTGAACCTGGCTCTAATACCACTTTGTTGGGGGAAGAAGCACAACCCCCGCAGCTTGCGGTGAAACCTGAGGATAATTTCAATCAATAGATATGCAGCAAAAATAAAACAACGAGCACATGCATAGGTGACACAAGGATTTACGTGGAAAAACCTTCTCAAGGTGAGAAGGAAAAAACCACGGCTGCGGACCAACCGGTCCACCGAGCTTCACTATGAGCAACCTGGGTACAGAGTCTTCTCTAGAACATCTAGAGATATACAACACACTCAGCACATTGCCCACCGGCAACAACAACAACCACTTGAAAGAAATATTATAGCAAAGCAGAGTATCTCGGTTTCTGTCCCCTTCGGTAATCAGCAAACTTCTCTTAAACCGCAGATCCAATCAGTCCAACACGTTTCAACTGTTGATAGACGTTCGTATCCAACGGCTGGGGTGCTCCTTGGGAAAGGAGTAGAAAATAAAATCCTATCCACCCTTGGTAGCTGGGTGAGACGCTCTGTGAGAGTGTGAGCTGAGCAAGAGAGAGAGGGTGGAAGAACATACAAGAACACCACAACCTAGTGAGAAGAGAGGAAGAAGGAGAGGTGATTTCTGTCCAGATTTCTGAGATCTGACCGGTCTGTCTTCAACCTGGTGTTTGGAGGCTCAAAAGTGCTTGAATTAGCTCCAAACTTGGTGAGCTTGTTCCTTGCTTTGAGTACTTCAATCTGGTTAGCTGGTTTGAGTTTTGGGTCAGTGTAGCATCAGATTTGGAAGCGGTTTATTCAGTTCGGACTGCTGCAGTTTTAGCACAGAGCAGTTTTGGTAGACGAACAGTTTGGGCAGACAAACGGTGTTCGATTGGCCTGAAATTTGGTATGTATGTTGGGTACTCGTATGTCATCTTGTCTACCAAGTTTGGTGCTGATTGGATGTGTGGTTTAAGAGCAGTTTGCTGATTGCCGAAGGGGACAGAAACTAAGATACTCTGCTTTGCTATAATCTTTTTCTCAAGTGGTTGTTGTTGCTGCCGGTGGGCAACGTGCTAAGTGCGTTGTATATATCTAGATGTTCAAGAGAAGACTCTATACCCAGGTTGCTCATAGTGAAGCTCGGTGGACCAGTTGGTCTGCACCCGTGGTTTTTTCCTTCTCACCTTAAGAAGGTTTTTCCACGTAAATCCTTGTGTCACCTGTGCATGTTCTCGTTGTTTTATTTCCGCTGCATATCTGTTGATTGAAACTATCCTTGGGGTTCACCGCAAGCTGCAGGGGGTGTGCTTCTTCCCCCGACATTAGTCACCTCTGTTGAACACACAATAATCCATCACAATGTAATAGAAGCATCTACGAATATGAGAGTGCGCGGAGCGCTAGGTAGTCAAGATGGGAGTTTTACCTATGGAGGCGGGTACCCGTGGGATATACCTTCTAAGAACTAGGGGTGGGGAACAAATTTCCTCCATAGAGCTAGCGGGGTGGGTACCCGATAGGGTTGCGGGGACCCCACCTGTCATTTGCATGGGGACTCCATGGATACCTAGGACCCCACCTGTCTTTTTTTAACCCGAACGGAGGGTCAGTCGAACAGACATTCAATATTAGGTAAAAACGTAAGGTCGTAACCCCCACTCCATCCCTCGTTCCCCTTGTCGGGCAACTCTCACTTTCCAGCGCACCTCCATCCACAGTCCCTCCTCACCGGTGCCTCGCGCAGCAGGTTATCGCTGGAGTTGCCCCGCATCATGTCATCGTCGGCGCCGCCCCACATCCGCATCTGCTAGCTTGGGGTTCGGTGGAGGCCCCGTGGAGACCCCGACGGGGGCCGGGTACCCTATGTTGGCGGGGATGGGGGCCATTTCTCCCCCTATAAGCTAACAGGGACTAGCGAGGACGGGTACTCGCGGGAATCGGGGCAGGTACGGTGGAGTCATCCCCGACAATCCCTGGCCCCGTTGCCATCTTGACTAGGTAGCAGCGTCGTTTAACCGCAGAAGGCTGCATAACACCAAAAGCGACTGCTAGTCTGCCACAAGACCCGCTTAGCGGCCTCTGACTGACATGCAGCTCGGGGCACCTCCACTCATTAGACGTTCCCAGCACAAAATCTGACGCCATTTAGCCTGAACGGATATAATTTTCTGTCTAGGAACGGCCATTTTCTCATTTGCATTTCCAGGCGTGGATCCTAGGCGACGCAAAGTTGGCAAGTTTTCACCTAAATTCGGCTCAAATTCAAACAGGGTTCTGCATAGTTCGTCATAATATGAATACAAAGCAATGTTCGGCATAATATGAATACAGAGCAATGTTCAACATGAAATTAACATTGTTCGTCCAGATCATGCTCGACATCTACATATTGCCCCTGCGTATGCATATGTTCTCAACCAGATTATCACTATCAGGTCTCGGATCTCCTGACACATGGCGATGAAGGCAACCCGGGTTGGCGGCAGCTGGTGATCAGGCTCTGCAAGAGGTCCTTGTATGTAGTATGGCTCGCCCTGCTCGATCAAATTCAGTAGATGCTTCCGCTCATCCTCAATGATCATGTTGTGCAAGATCACATAACAGTCCATCACTTCCCACATCTGATCTTTTGACCAGGTCATAGCAGGAAACCGGACAACTACAAACCTCTGTTGGAGCACACCAAATGTCCGCTTCACGTCCTTTCTGTAGTCTGCGTGTACAGCCGGGCCAGAGAGGCGAGGATCTGTATGTGCTCTTCATCTTCGGCGGCTGCGGCGATCTCTTTCTCTAGCAACATGGCGAACATCTCCTCGTCATCGGAGTCCATGGCCGAACGGGCAAAACGCCGAACACTTGGCTGGCGAGGCGGCGGGAGCTCGGAACGAAACCGAGATGCGGCGAAGGAGGGACGGTGAAATGAGGCCTAGGCCGAGGGAAAGGATGCGGTGACGACGACGGACCTATCTATAGGCATGGATTCGGCTTGGCGTGGTGGGGCTTTGCCGATGACGACATGGCGGCAGGGGCAACTAGGAGAAAGCTCTCTGCCGTAGGAGAGCCGAGTGGTTGTGGAGAATGGAGTTGTCTCGCCGAGAGGGTTGACCCATCTAGTTTTCGCTGCGTCCGGCGTTCCCAGCGCCCCGAGTTTGGCCTGGAAACATCGAATGAAAGTTGGACCAAATTCGGGGCAACTCGGCATTCTGGAAAATTGGACAAAATTTTGTCGCCCGCATAAAAAACCGCCCAAAGAACGTCCTCTTAGGAAAGCGGGTGGAGATGCTCTAATGCCACAATGCCGCTGAGCATGACGATATATCTCCTTCCACACGATTAACACCATACGCCTCCATCACGATTTACTCTTGGGATCCCTTTACTCTTTCTGCACAAGCAGATTAAGATTTACCCATTTTCAAACTCGCAAATTATTAGGATTGCTCGAGTGAGAACTTAACGAAAACTATACATGGCGAATTTCAGACAGAATGTGTTAGCATCTTTTTACGGATAAGGTCCACAGCCTGCATTCGGTAGAACATTCCTTTACAGTCAGGGAACAGTTACGGACCGATACCCATCACGACAACTTCTGCTTTCTAATCCTATTCCCGGAAACTCTCTTCCATTGCACATCGATTGATGCTCATTTTTGACAAACTACTAAATGTCCACTGGACTTCAGTTCGCAGAGGGGTCAACTGACAGTTCGGCCGTAGCAGATCGAAGCAATGTACAGGTTCTTCGCCCATTTATCCTGCAAGTTTGTCCCAAGGTCAGCAACAGAAGATGCATACTATGGTACTGTAAACCATTCCAATGGTACTCCCTCTGTTCGGAAATATAAGACGTTTTAGCTTTGTGAATCGAATGTATCTAGACGTCTTTTAGTGTATAGGTTCGTAGAGGTTCGGAGTGAACCTATACCCTAAAAGGTGTCTAGATACATTCATTTCACAAAGCTAGAATGTCTTATATTTCCGAACGGAGGGAGTAGAGGATATGAAGAATCCCAGGCATTTTGTGTGAGAAGGTACCTTTACATGGTTGCTGGGAAAGGCTGAGGTCCGCAGTGTTTCTTGTGTCTCATCTACCGGTTTCCGTTTTGGTTTGCTCAGGATAAAAGCAGCTTGGTCACTGGTGGCTGCTGAAGAAGTTATTCTGTAACCATGCTCCCATCGCCGATGGATGCCTTCACTTGGATACAGGAAATCCAACTCTACAACCTGAAAAAATTGCATAAAGAACTTAGCCTCATAAACTTGCCGTGCTAAAGTCACAGGAATGTCAAATGGCAATTAAGTATTCAAACCTGTTCAGAATAGCCTGCGTTCCTTGACATGACTACTCCCCAGCGATTTCCAGCTGTGGCCATAGATGTTACATGAAAACCTTCTTTCCACTTTTTGTTGATCCACTTGAAGGGGAATGATTCGCTAACCTTGTATGACTGCTGAGTGTAAGGAGTTCCTGCAAACATGAACACAGTCGAATTATATCCGATTATGAATAACCCTGCGAGGAATGACACTTATTGGAAGCGCCAAGCTAAAAAACGACAAAAGAAACAGTTGGTGTTTTCTTTATCATGAACAGAAATATGGCCACGCAATGGAGATTTAACTGGCACGCACAATTGAATAAAAAACGCAAACCACGGACCTTTGGACATTACAACCAATGAACCTCCATTGGATGCTCCAGCTATTGCTGTTATGTAGAAACTTTTCTCCCACTGGTCCATTATCCAGTCCTAATGTTCAATGAAAACAGAGTTTAGGAGTCCTCGATCAATAATTTATCCAGGATACTGATGAACAATGATCATGCTTTGTCATATTGTACCTTACCTTGTGTAGAAAAACTGTTGAAATTTCATAAAGTTGAGAACCAAAACCAGTTCCTGCATCCATAATGAGAGCCCAAAGATTTGCTGAAGAAGCCACACAGCTAATGTATAGGCCATCCTCATTACCCTTTTCTATATGCTGCTGAAGCCTGTTGTCAGCCACGTTGTAATGGTACCTAACAAAGAAAATCAAGATATAATAATTAGATTTAATTTCCAATAATACATCGTCAAACTATTGCAGACTGTATTTACATTCAAACCAAGATGAAATGATATGTCAACAAAGGGCCAGATTGGTCCTGATAATATTAGCTTCAATTTCCACTTCTTTTGCAAAAAGAGACAGTACTAGAAATTCAAAGTATCAATTGATCACATTTTGCATCATCTATTCTATTTCAATCATTTAATAAAATTACCGCTGCTTCATAGGCCGCCTGGCATTGTAAACGGAAATCCATTGTGATGCCGGGCTCCCTAATCTAACTTTCTTCTTAGGCTGCCCATCTTCTTCATGATTTACTTGCAATCTTCCACGTTTTTGCCCCACCTATAATTTGGGAAAAAAGGTTCATGATGAGACATGAAAGAAGCAAGCTAAACAATACACGCAAGCGTGAAGTACCGCAGAACAGACCTTAAGAGCCCCATCAATTCTGATGGGCCTTGATGCAGGTGATTCAATTAAACCATCAAAAAGAGAAATAAGTTTGGCGTAATTTGGCTCTTCATCAAATTTCATATTTGTCACAGTCTCAAAAAACTCTTTGAATGGAGCTGGACAGAAACTACATAGCATGTCTGGAGAAGTAGCCATTTTCTTCTTGCAAACAAGGAAACTCTTGGTATCTCCCTGTGTTGTTGACTGAAGTGAGCACCAGGAAATTATTAAGAAGTTATAACTCAAAAGACATAATTAAATTTACCTGGTAGCCTTGCCAAGGCAATCTTCCTTTTATAAGAAATATAAGGGTGTAGGCAAGTGACTCTAAATCATCTCTCCTACTACCTGTACGACCTAAATGGGCATGTGCACTTGCATATCTAATTGTTCCCCTGGAAAAACGAAAAAAGATGCCGATAAGTAAAGATTGGCCATAAGACAAGCAACAAATCCAGAGTAAACATAACCAACCTAAAAATATCAGGCTTTTGATCATAATCAACATGTTGACCTGATGAATTTTTCCACTTTGATGCTGCATAATCAACGCCATATTGAAAAAGAATTGTAACCAAATAAAAGAACACTAATAAAGTGGAATGAGTACAAGACTGTGACCTTGAGTTTATCTCATGAAATATTGCAATGAAATGGGATTGCATACTTAGATGGGAATTTATTGAGTAAATAGCATACCTAAACCAAGATCAACAAGGAAAAGCTTCTTCTCCTCAGGTGATCCAGGCAGGCCAAGCAGAAAGTTTTCCGGCTTTACATCACCATGAACAAACCTGATAAAAATAGGATGTGTTAACGTAAATGGAAAGAGATATATCAGTTGAAGTAACTTTTAAGTTACCCTTTGGAATGGAACTTCTCAAGAATTGACATGGCCTCTACAGCAATGCATGCAGCCATATGTGGAGACATCCTGTTAGAAATGTTAAATCTTTTAGTAGAGATTACATAAGTACAACTAGGAGATTAACAAAGTAATGTCAAAAGGAACAAGAGGTTGCTTACGCTTGCCCCAGTGAATTCCACACATCCCAAAGACTAGGACCAAGGATATCCATTACCTGATTATTTTTTCAATACGATCAATTCTTCTGGTCAAAAGAAATCAGTTCAACAGTATAGATGATTAACTCAAATAAACTCACAAGGATATAGTAGTCGCCCTGACGACCCTTGTAGTGGACAGAAGGTACACCATAGCAGCCATTAAGATTCCTTGTTATAAAGAAGGACAATGCTCAATGATCAGAAAGCACAAAAGACAAGAGAATGGTCTAAATACAGAAAGAAGTTGACTCTACAAAGAGTACATACTGATAAACTTGCCACTCATATGGAGGGGCATAATTGCACCCTTTACTGCTCCGGTGCTCAAACTTCAACGCAACCTACAAAATCGTCATCCATAGCATTAATTCATGTGATAGAGGTTTTTTTTCCATAAATTATTTTTCTGTCTAAGAGGACAAACCTCATAGGCATCAGGACCAGTGCGGGCAGTCCCACCAGACACTCTTCTACCAACATAGACTTGACCAAAGCCACCTTTACCTAGTTTCCTGTCAGTTAGATATACTGGAGAGTTACCTACATGAACCTGCAGAAGTGACATGGTATTAGGAGCATCTGAGTAGCATGACTGATAACTTTTGACAAATAAGATATTACTATCCCTTCTAACATCATCATAGAGCAGAACTTTCCAGTGATATGAAACTATGCAAAAACGCAATTGACTACAAGATTGTGAGGTAAGAGCATAATTCGGCAGCTCACCTCCTCCCTGGTCATGTACAACTATATTGGACTACATACTTAAGGAAATAGCATGTTTTCAATGGTAATTTGTTGGTTTGTGTATAGGATTGGACTGAATTTATGGACCTGTTAAGTGGGGATGCGTTGATGCTCTATGAGTGACTGACTGTTAATGCAGGCCAGGCCATCTACTCTGGGTAGCCTTTTCCTGCTAAAGGGGGTGTTGAAATTTATGATATTCTAAAAGAAAATATATTTTTACTACTTATGCTATATTAACTGCTAACCTCTTTTCTAGAGCTATTACAGCAATATTTTAAAACATTTGGTAACTATTAAATCGTTCCAGTGTCAAATTTGAACAATGCCTACAGTAATGAATGAATCCCCAATGCTATGGCATCCCAGATAGTGCATGAAAACGACAGATATAGTCCATGTACGTTATAGGGGCAAATTGAGATACTTATCTCATCCGTGCCTTAAACATACACAATAGTAAAATCCTATGTTTAGAATTACAAAATTAGAGAACTGAGCGCTGGCTCAGTGGCTGTAGTTCAGGGTGCTGAACTCGCCCACCCGAGTTCGAATCCTGCGCGAGGCGCGGATTCCTCAGGGGTGCTATTCGCGCTGAAAAAGTGCGGAAAGGTCTCATATCTATCTAACAACGTATAACCAAGGGAGGGATCATTCCCCCGCCGGCAACGTTTTTTTTAGAATTACAAAATTAATAAAAAGTCAGGTTCCATTTGTTTGTGCCCTATATGACCAATCTAACACAAAAGGAACACCCGGGGAACATATGTAAGGTGAAGGCTGAAATCAATGCATTTATTTTTGAACTACAGCACAAATCAAAAATTACGTTGATTGCAAATGGCGGTTCAGGAAAACAATAATGAAGAGAAGTAATACCCTCTCAGGAATTGGTGCTGTTGTTGATTCATCTTCAGCCCCAACAAGTTTCTCAGCACTTTCACCATCCATTCTCAAACCTTTACTTGCGACACACTCAGCAACCTTATCTTTCTTTTGACTGTAGTCAGCAACCTTCTTCGAAGCAGGGTTTTTGGCTTCAGAAACAAGCGTGGCTGCAGAAACAACTTTGGGGGGGTCTTCAAAATAAGGGTCCTTAATAGGCCTTGATGGCCCTCTTCTCCCACCACCACCAGCAGCGTTTCTTCCCCTGACAGCAGGGATAGGAATGCGCTTCCGTGGAGCAGGTAAGACTGGTTTTGCAACCGGTGGCTCTGCTGGCTGTTGATCTTCAAGCTTCCTGGACCTCAAACGTGCTAGGCGAGTACTGCTTCGCAGCTCTGGCATCCTCTCCCCATGCAACTCTTGTCAGTGTTCCAGCAGTCAGAGCACCTTCCGATCTCCACATTAGTAAACACAGTTAAAATTATTTATTAATGTAACATAACACAAGACAAAATATCTCACAAACACAGATGAAAATCTATCTAACAGCTGATTTCATCTACCAATGTGCCGACAACCAACCAACTTAAGACCAAACTTGACTGCTCGATTCACTGCCTGCAGTAACTAGATTCAGCGAGCTAGATCCTAAATCGCCAACAAGAGGCGGCCTACCTAATCTCACCACCACATCCTTTCACGAGCAATCAAATGCGTCAATTGGCATGGAAAAGAGGGGGAAGCATCCCCATCATCTGATACCCTCAACAGGAGGATTTGCAATGGAGAGAAAAAAAATCTCGCTTAGTCCACCAGATTACCACCAATCCGGCACCCAATCTCCACTACCGCACAGCCAAGCCAGATCACCAACCCACTAACAACCCCATCTCTCGCCCAAATCCGGCGCTCACACCGCCTGCAAACAAACAGAGTGTTCCGGAGTCCGATCAGCCGGCGGCGGCCAAATCGGGCCGCCGACAACCCGTCAGACCTCGATTTGCTCCGAGTGGAACGCTCCCACGCCGACCGATCGCGCAGGAGCACACCCGGCCGCTATCCTCGGACCGAAAAAATTCAAAAAAAAACCAACGGAAAAAAGTAGAGAGGCGGAGAAAGAGAGATAGCGGGAGATCGGGGCGCAGGATGCTCACATCGATGTCGTGGCGGCGACCGGAAGGGGAGGAGGAGGTGGAGGCCCGATTCGTCGCCTCGGGAGCCGCGTGGTGGTGGTGGTGGTGGTGGTGGGGAAGGAAGACACACGAATTGTGGAGGCGGAGCTGCTCGTCTCGTCTGTATCGTCTCGGCTCCGTCTCTCGGCTCGTGCTGATGACGTTCCTGTGTGGGATGGGGGCTGGGTTTGGTCGCGCCGTGTGCGCCAGCTACCTCGTCATGCATGCTGTCGCTGACCCATGGGTCCGCCTCGTCAGTCGACGGAGTAAAGGCGGCCTAGCCTCTTTAGCCGGTACGAATTTGGTTCTAGTACGGAAAATTGGAAGATGGAAAGTTGGGGGTTGTGAATTTGGAATGCCTATATCAAGTCCTGATTTGTCAACACCTTTAGTTTGCTCTCCAAGATTTTGTTTCATTTGGGAGGAGGGCAAACAACCTCGTGAAGATGATGATTGATTGTCCATCTCAAAGTCTCAAAAGATTATTGGCGCTTCGGTACTAATTCCGGCTATCACACAATGGAAGAGGGTTTGAATTCATGGACTAATATAAAATTTAATTTATTTATTTTTTACCGAAACTACGGCGGGCTTACGCCAGCCTGAACAATTTCATTCAACCAAACACGATTCTGAGGATCTCGGCGAGTTTTAGAGACGGAGGGCAAAGGCGGACAAGAGGATTCACGGCGGATCATAGATGTTACACAGGACCTAAGGCTAGATCTGAGCCGGGTTAAATGCAGTGATGCGCCCATGATCCTCGATGCATCCTACGAATAAGGAGAGAGGTTCATCGATGTTGTTGAACACAAGTGCATTCCTTCGTTTCAGATGTTCCGGAGGATAGCGATGCGGTGGTGGCTGCTGCGAGGGCTCATGCTGCAGAGACCCGAGCTCGATGAAGTCTTCATAGCGCTTCGTCATCAAGTAAGGGGGAAGAGCGCCCAAACCTCCTTAGCCCGGGGACAGTTTGTAAACAAATGATCAATAGTTTCTTCGTCTTGACACGTGGGGCAGTCAGCCGTCGCGGAGATCTGGTGGCGAAATCTCCGTTCATTGGTTGGAAGCCGTCGGTGGCGTGCAAGCCAGCAGAAGATCTTGCATTTCAAGGGTGCGTTGCTACCCCAAATCATCACTGTTCATCTTTTTGCAAATGCTGAAAGAATTGACATAGAAACCTTTGTTCGATAATTCCTTGTTAGTGAGTCGGCAATTCCGTAGATCGAGGGATAGTTAGGCGGAGGAGCAGAGAATATCAGCGGAGAGAGAGCTGAGCTGAGTAGCGGCAGTGGTGGTGAGGCGGGGTACGAGGCAATCGGAAAGGCGGTGCGTAAGGATGTGAGCGACTGAAGCATTGGGCCTAGTCGTATGAGAGAAAAGGCGAGAAAGCAGTCCAGGCGGGCGTCGCCATTCAAGTGTCAAGCGAAGGCGAGGAAGAGCCACAACCGATAGTGACAAGGAAACCCGATCGGAAAAGCAGTGAGCCAGCGACAATGCCCTTCAAACCCGGAGTATCCAGGCGGTGTGTGGGTCTCCGAGGTCTGTTGGCGGACCAACCATACATGCGAAACCAGCAGGCCCAAAGGCGGGAGAGTCGAATGAAGCTTGGAGAGAATTTGGCAAGGAGGCGGAGTTACAGGCAGGAATAGAGAGAATGCCAAGGCCACCCACATCCGTAGGCGTGCAGACATCAGTCCAAGCAACCTTACACTGTCCCCCATTGCAGGTTTCCTCCCCGGTCCATAAGAAGGCACGACGCCTTTTATCAATTGCCTCGATGACACCTGCCGGGAGAAGGCCGGCACTCATAGCATGGGCAAGCATGGCGGTGAGAACGGAGTTGACGAGTAGGAGGCGGCCTCCAATAGGAAGGGATCATAGTTTCAACGACAAAACAATAGAAATCATAGTTTCATTGCATTCACCGATAAGATAATTCAAGTCCGATGGACGTTGTACAGAAAACTTTTTTATAAACAATTCGACTTTACTAATTAAGTGAACATAAATTAAACCAAAACAAACATGATCAACAAAGTCTTAGCCTTTAGCTTCCTCATCATGACATTTGTCAATGATGTCGGGCATGAAATCTGCCAAAGAACAAAAGTGCACCACCTAGGATAACGTACCGTCAAAGGAATTTGGTAATACATGCATGCACTTCTATATACATATACCACCTATTAGAGATTGTTCATGTGGAATTTCAGAATTAACAAACTCAGCACGAGTATGTCTTCCTATCAACAAAAATGCAATTCCTACTCAAAGAATAATCAACCTTGGTGAAAAACACATGAGGCGGTTTGGTGTCAACCACCCATCCTGTATGGTTGGTTCTTGATCTAGTTTGTGGGCTTATATCGCTATTTAGTATAAATAAGAGAAAATACATAGTGGAAGTGCCACAACACGTCATGATTTAGGATAAGACAATATGTTTAGGGTTGTTTTTATAGAAGTGTGCAATTATGAGTACACAAAACAGCCAACATCTAAAAAACAAGAGACTATATCAAAATGTGTAGAAACATACACAATTTCTTGAGTTCATATCAAATTGTATGAACCATGTAAAAAATGGGAACTAGCCTGCCGGACATCACTCATTATATTAGTGATTCTATAATTAAATTTGTGCATGGGTTATGAAACTTTTCTTAAACTAGGCGTTGATCAGAAAAGATTCTCAAATAACCTCACCCTAGCTCAACGGTGTCCGTCAAACCAAACACTCAGATAATAACCATCATATTTCATTCTATTTGGTTCGTGGACCAAACAACCTTCCCTGTTGGCCAATGTATAACAAAGCTTTAATTTGACTATGTTTGCAAGTACTTCTAGCAGACCACGACACCTCGTCGGCGAGAGAGTTCTCGTTTCTTTTTTAGATCTTTTTTCAATATCTTTTTTGGGATGTTGAGTGATGACTACATCTTAAAATCAGAATAATGTAATCATCATCCTATTCTCGCTCTAATGGTACGTCTAGTCCTGAGGTGGCGTGTGAAATCGTGTGTCTGATGTATCTTCTGAGATCCTATTGTTTTCTATATCCATTTGTGTGGTGAGGTCAGTCTTTTCAGATCTATGATTGTCAGGTTCGATAATGGATATTCCTCTGGTGCGTTGGTCTTTTAGGGCGTATTTGGTTTCAAATGCTCAAATTTCTCGGTTTTCCTATTTGGCTTGACGGGTGCTGCATGGGGGAGATTGGTCTTGAGCCAAGTTTGGCACTTTGTTTGGTTGTCCATATCTAGTTTTTCTGCAATTTTGGCAAGTTGGTTGGTTGGCAACAAAACTGATTTTATCTCGTTTGATGCAAAAACCTGCATGTTTGGTTGCTCATGTCATAGTGTTGTGCTCACCACTTCTCAGAGCTGGTGATGGTACCACGTAATACCAAATAAGCAGCAATCTGAACTAGCAGTTTCAAACAAGCAGCAAAATTTAAAATCGTAGTACCAAATTAACACCCTAGCTACTAGCAAATATGAGTTCATGATAATGTTACCTAGCTACTAGTAAAATGATAGTTCACCATAATATTACCAAGCTACTACGAATGAATGTTTTATACCCACATCAGGGATTGTTCATGGAACACAAGGGCAGCACTTTATCAACAAACTATCTTCTTCATTTACTTCAGATCCTGTAGTTGCCTCTCGTCACCCACATGTCGAGCATCCACTATCGTCTCTTGCTCTTCCAAACAGCACAATCGTTATGGGCAACACCATGGCTACTGTCAGTGTCGTTCTCGTCAGGAACTACATCTTCCTAGGCTAGGAAGTACTTATCGGTGCCAAATTGCAAGATCCAGTTATGCAAAAGGCAACTTGCAAGAACAATCTTAACTTGGGTGGGGAAAGAGTAGAAAGGCTTCTAATCAAGGATCTTAAACTTGTTCTTCAGAGCAGCGAAAACCCTCCCAATCGTGACTCTAAGGCTAGAGTGCCTAGGATTGAAAAGTTCTTCCAGAGTCTTTGGGTAGTTTATAGCAGAGAACTCATTGAGATGGTACCTTGTTGACCTGAAGGGTGGAAGAAATCCAGGCCGATAAGCATACCCGGTATCTGCTAGGTAGAATTTGTCGTCGGGAAGCTTGAGGACATTAGTTCTGCGAACGATGTCAGTCAGAATCGCCGCATCATGGGCACATCCTTCCACCCATCAAGCACATATATGAACTTCATGTCGAAATCAACAGTGACAAGCACATTCTTACTGGAGTAGTGTTTCCTCCCCTATATGCAGCCTGTTCAGCTTTCGGTACTCTAGCCATCACATGAGTACCATCAATTGCGCCAATACAATTGAAAGATCACGGATGCCGCCTAGAGGGGGGAGAATAGGTGGTTTAAAACTTTTACGAGATGGGCTTAACAAAGGCGAAATAAAACCGGCATTTTATTTTGTCAAGCACAAAGCCTATATATATTAAGGTTCACCTATGCGCACCAACAACTTATGCTAAGCAAGACAAACAACAAAGTGATAGCAAGATAGATAACTTCAAGCACGAAGGCTATCACAATGTAAAGTGCATAAGTAAAGAGCTCGGGTATAGAGATAACCGAGGCATGCGGGTGATACATCGTAAACGTATCTATAATTTTTGATGCTCCATGCTTGTTTTGTGCCAACTATCTTATGTTTTGTCTACACTTTGAGGTATTTTATACACTTTCTGGAATTAACCTATTGACAAGATGCCACAGTGCCAGTTGCCTATTTTCTGTTGTTTTTGGTTTCAAAAAATGAATATTCTCGGAATTGGACGGGACAAAAGCCAAACTTCATATTTTCCCGGAACGATACAGAAAATAGAAGAAGAGACGGAGTAGGGCACCAGGGTGGCCACACCCTAGGGTGGCACGGGCCCACCCTAGGCGCGCCACCAGGGGGTGTGGGCCCCCTGGGCCTCCACCGACCTTGCCTCCTTCGCCTATAAGAAGCCCCCGGGGAGAAAACCCTAGATCGTCAATCATACATTCAGAAAAAGTTCCGCAGCACCGCCGCCGCCACCGAAGGGGAGATTCGGGGGACAGTCTCGCTACGGCACCGCCAGATTGGAGCCCCGGAGCCATCTCCATCGATCTCCACCACCATCTCCATCGCCGTTGCTGATTCCCATGATGAGGAGGGAGTAGTTCTTCCTCGAGGCTAAGGGCTCTACCGGTAGCTATGTGTGCATCTCTCTCTCTATGCATGATCATATTGTGATCATGAGCTTTGTAATCAAGTAGATCTGCTCTGCTACTCAAGTGCTTTAATAGATCTCTGGATCTCCCCATGTGTGTGAAAGTGACAACGTGCACGTCGTGGTGGCACTTAGGCTAGAATCTACATAAATACTCAAGTGCTTCAATAGATCTTTGCTCTCCCCACGTGTGTGAAAGTGACAGCGTGCATGCCGTGGTGGCACTTAGGCTAGAGTTCATAAATACTTATCATGAGTATATTTTGAGTTGGATGTATTTATGAAATTGTGGTGTTTGTTGGAACCATCTAGCGCTCAAGGTGATAGTGTGGGGTTATCTAGATGGGGAAGGTGGACTTTGAGAAATGATGTTATAGCCCTACCATGGATTAGAGTGCCCAACCGGAGAGTAGTTCAGGGTCGTATCATGAAGATAATATATTTATTAAGAGTGTTCACTAGTGAAATTATGAACGCTAGGCCTTGTTTCTAAACATTGAAGCATCGTTTATAACTAGATCTGTTACACGTTTGCTTGCTTCCATCTATTTGCCTTTAGTCTTTTCCTCCCCATCAGAAGCTCTTTTCTCGCACCGTTACCACTTATAATCATCCATACCACTTGTATTTCACTATCTTTTCGCCGAACTAGTGCACCTATACACCTGACAAGTGTATTGGGTGTGTTGGGGACACAAGAGACTTCTTGTATCTTGATTGCAGGGTTGTTTGAGAGTGATACCTTTGACCACTTCCTCCCTGAGTTCGATAAACCTTGGATAATCCACTTAAGGGAAACTTACTGCTGTTCTACAAACCTCTGCACTTGGAGGCCCAACAACTGTCTACAAGAATGGAAGTGCATAGACATCAAGCTATTTTCTGGCGCCGTTGCCGGGGAGGTAAGGTAAAAGGTACTCACATCCTCTTAGTGTGTGAGTGATCGAAGTTATTTCCTTTAGATTCTGCAATTTTGTCTTTTTATTTCTTGTTTTCACTAGTTAGGCTTAATGGAAAACAACAACAAAATTAGAGAACTTTATGAGTTAGGACATGAAGTGTTTGAAGAGAAAATTAAAAAACCTATGGAACTTTATTTCCATGCCAATAGAAATGTTATTAGTATGAATTTTTTGAACACCATTATTGCTAATGTATGGAAACGTCTAAGCTTGGGGAAGCTAGTTTTTATGAAAATGATCCTTTTAGTTCCCCGGCTTTGGAAGATAGCTATTCTATTGCTTATGATGATACCAAACCTCCAATATATGATGATTACGATGATGAATATGATATTTTCAGTGCACCTACTATTGAGGAGGAAATCAATTATGATTTCAATATGCCTCCTAATTGATGATTATGGTAATGAGAATAATAATGATAGCTATTTTGTTGAATTTGATCCCACTACGATTAAGAAGAATGACTATGCTTATGTGGAGAGTAATAATTATTTTATGCATGTGGCTCATGATAAGAATGTTTTATGTGATAGTTATATTGTTAATTTTATTCATGTTGCTACTGAAAGTTATTATGAGAGAGGGAAATATGGTCTTATGTATCTCAACAATATTAAGTTTCCCCTCTTTGTGTTGAAAATCTTGAAGTTGCACTTGTTTTGCTTTCCTATGCTTGTTGCTTTGTGCTTTCATAACTTGTTTATTTACAATATTCCTATGCATAGGAAGTGGGTTAGACTTAAATGTGTTTTGAATTTTCTTCTTGATGCTCTCTTTTACTTCAATTCATATTTCTTATGTGAGCATCTTCCCAAACTATCAAGCCTAACTTAAAGGCGTTAAAGAAAAGTACTTCTTCGGAGATAACCCAATAGTTTTATTGAGTCTTGGAAGTTATTGCCTCTGTAATAACCTCTCCTTATCCTTTTTGTGTGATTTTTGTGCCAAGAATAACCTCTAATGAGAGGGAAGTAAGATTTAGGGAAGTGTTGTCCCGAAACAGATTTTTGTGCTTCATTGTAAAAAATCGTGAAAAATCTCTGTAAGTCAGATTGAGCTGTAATTTTCCATGTAAATCCCTCAGGTTGTTAGATAACTTTTGTTAGTTCAACACTTTTTTATTTGAGCAACATAAGGTCTTCAAAAAAATTTGTTTTTACCTACTGTTCTGTTTTGACAGATTTCTGCCATTATTTGCATTTGCCTCTTTATCGATTTCTTTTTGAGTTCTTTTTGGTAAATTGAGATTTTTGAGGGAATTTCTACAGTATCTTGTGTTTTTAATGAAAGTTTTTCTATTTTGAAACTAAACCCCAAAGGTCTATTATCTTTTGAATGCACTAATGTTGCTAATGAAGATTGTGTAAAGTTTTGTATGAAGGAAAAATTTAGGTGTAAAGGAAGAATGATGTAATGAGATGAAGAATGGACAAAAGCTCAAGCTTGGGGATGCCACCACGTGTCACCACAATACATATTCAAGAGGTACAAGCGTCAAAGCTTGGGGATGCCTTCATCAATAAAAATCTCAAGTCTTTCTAGACACTTCGTTTTTATTGTTTCATGCACTGTTGTGTTGTTCTTGGAGCGTATTTGTATTTTTTATAGTTTTCTTTTGCTTGGTTTTCTGCAATAAGTTGGTTGGATCCCATCACACTTATTTCGGAGAGAGACACACTCTGTTTTCATTGCCTAGAACCCTCTAGTTTTCATTATTTTTGTCTTGTGAGTGTTCTCTTTTGCTAGCACTGTGTTTAGCCTTAGTTTTCTTGTGCTTTCAGCTTAGAACTTTTTAGTTCTTCTTTGTGGATTTGTGAGACAAGATCACTGATATTTATTAGATAAGTTGATTGGTGTTGGAAAAGAGTATGAAGCTTCATGCTTATAGTGGTACAAAAGGGAGCTTGTTTAGACCGTGGCTTAGACTTTAGCATGTCATGCTAGATGTTGTTTTGACCTTGCTTAGTGATTATTATTGTAGCATGACTTGTTCCAAACAATTGATATTGCTTAATGTGCCTTAAAAAATCATGCGTTGTTTTAGCATACAAAAGCATAATATTATGGTATTCTTCTTTTATGCTTTGTTTGGGTTGACTTGGCACATTCTCACACCATGTTATGACTATGAACCAGTCACCTTATCATCTATGATCATTTAGTTTCTGACTTGTGATATCACTTTATGCTTTATCTGATAATGTTTTATCGCTTTGCATGATTATGACCATTATTGCTCTCTTAGTTGGTTGCTCCTAGTCTTTTGCTAGCCTCCACTTGTATTGAGTAAGCTCTACTCATGCATCCAACTTCCAAGAAACCAAGTTATTCCAATGTGTCCACTATAAATTCCTGTGCATGGTGTGTTACACCATTCCAAGTATATTCTTGTTTTATCTATCTTCCAAATTAAACTTGTTATGTGAAACTTAGTGATTAAAGCTCTCACAAACTTGATGGCACACTTTATTTTCCTTGCCCCTAAGTAAACTTGAACCATTGTGTCATCTATGTTGTATATGCTTGCACTTATACGTTGGAATTAGCAGAACCATGCTATCATGGGGAACGCTTTCAACATTGCACTTGTACATTGTACCCAGTTGATATCATGCTCTTTTGTTTGCGGATGTCGTCGGTGTGAAATAAAAGGGGAGCTTGTAAGTCCATGGAGTTGTGTATGTGTGTTAGAGAAACGTCTGGGCCGCTAGCCTAAGCCATGCCTAATCATGGTAGAAACTTGCAGCATCACCATAGTGATCAATTTATGAAGCATTCTTCTTATAAAAAAAGAGATATAAAAGGAGATTGAGAAAAAGAAAAAAATATGAGAAAATAGGAAAGAGAGAAAAAAAGCACCATTTTCCCATGGTAAATAAGAAGATTGCGGAGATGCTCATTGTCTGCTTTCCTTGTCATTTTGATATGGGATAGCTCTTGTATCATGGGGCAAGGGGTACCCCGTTGACGGTTCTCTATGATACACATATACTTATAATGAAAAGAACTTGCCTATAACTAAAGTTGAGTAGCATGAGGAGCGGCCCTCGTACTCAAGGGACATGAGATTGCCAACTTATACTTTGTCAAGCATATACTCCATATTTGTTTCACTTTAACCTTAATAACTTCAAGGTGCTTATGATAGGGGCAATGAGAGCTGAAAGCTAACAAGTACCATAATTTTTGGAAGCTCTTTATGAAACTTGAAATCCCTTCTTCCCTTTGAAGGGCCTTTCTTCCCACTTTTATATTGAGTCTCCACCTTCTATCTTTATGCACCAACTAGGAGAGCATAGTTGTCATTATTAGTTTAATGTGCATTGTCCCAAAACTTATTGATTGATTCATAATGTTGATATTGCTTGTTCTTGAACCATTTGTATCTAGTCACCCTTATGATTTTTGAAGGTGTCATATGCATTTATGTTTTGCTACACCATGAGGGACAAGATGAATACCACTATGCTATGTTTTCTGCATGTGAAACAAACAAACATCTTTCAATGCATTGTTATTCATGATTCTTTGTTTGTATCCTTTCATGTTGTAACATAGTTGCTATATCTTACTATTAGAACTTCATCTTTCATGCTCATGTTTAGATTACTTTGATCCCAGCTTTCAATGCTTTGCAAATGGTTTGATCATGATTATGATGGTGCATGTCACCTCAAAAATTATTCTTTTTATCACTTACCTACTCGAGGATGAGCAGGAGTTAAGCTTGGGGATGCTTGATACGTCGTAAACGTAACTATAATTTTTGATGCTCCATGCTTATTTTGTGCCAACTATCTTATGTTTTGTCTACACTTTGAGGTATTTTATACACTTTCTGGAACAAACCTATTGACAAGATGCCACAGTGTCAGTTGCCTGTTTTTTGCTGTTTTTGGTTTCAGAAAGCTAAAAAATGAATATTCCCGAAATTGGACGGGACAAAAGCCAAACTTCATATTTTCCTGGAACGATACAGAAAATCAAAGAAGAGACGGAGTAAGGCACCATGGTGGCCACACCCTAGGGTGGCGCGGGCCCGCGCTAGGCGCGCCACCAGGGGGTGTGGGCCCCTTGGGCCTCCATCGACCTTGCCTCCTTCGCCTATAAGAAGCCTCGAGGAGAAAACCCTAGATCGTTAATCATACATCCAGAAAAAGTTCCGCTGCGCTGCCGCCATCGAAGGGGAGATTCGGGGGATAGAAGTCTTTGTTCCGACACCCTACCGGGACAGGGAATTGCCCTCAGAGCCATCTCCATCGATCTCCACCACCATCTCCATCGCCGTTGCTGATTCCCATGATGAGGAGGGAGTAGTTCTTCCTCAAGGCTAAGGGCTCTACCGGGAACTATGTGTTCATCTCTCTCTCTATGCATGATCATATTGTTATCATGAGCTTTGTAATCAAGTAGATCTACTTTGCTACTCAAGTGCTTTAATAGATCTCTGGCTCTCCCCATGTGTGCGAAAGTGACACCATGCACGCCATGGTGGCACTTAGGCTAGAATCTACATAAATACTCAAGTGCTTCAATAGATCTCTGCTGTCCCCACGTGTGTGAAAGTGAAAGCGTGCACGCCGTGGTGGCACTTATGCTAGAGTTCATAAATACTTATCATGAGTATATTTTGAGTTGGATGTCTTTATGAAATTGTGGTGTTTGTTGGAACCTTCTAGTGCTCAAGGTGACAGTGTGGGGTTATCTAGATGGGGAAGGCGGACTTTAAGGAGTGATGTTATAGCCCTACCATGGATTAGAGTGTCCAACTAGAGAGTAGTTTAGGGTAGTATCATGAAGAGAATATATTTATTGAGAGTGTTCACTAGTGAAAGTATGATCCCGAGGCCTTGTTTGTAAACATTGAAACACCATTTACAACTAGATATGTTACATGTTTGCTTGCTTCCATCTATTTGCCTTTAGTCTTTTCCTTCCTGCCAAAAGCTCTTTTCTGGCACCGTTACCACTTATAATCATCCATACCACTTGTATTTCACTATCTCTTCGCCGAACTAGTGCACCTATACACCTGACAAGTGTATTGGGTGTGTTGGGGACACAAGAGACTTCTCGTATCTTGATTGCAGGGTTGTTTGAGAGGGATACCTTTGACCACTTCCTCCCTGAGTTCGATAAACCTTGGGAAATCCACTTAAGGGAAACTTGTTGCTGTTCTACAAACCTCTACACTTGGAGGCCCAACAACTGTCTACAAGAATAGAGGTGCGTAGACATCAGCGGAGATGACGATATTTTACCGAGTTCCTTCCACAATGGAAGTACGTCTCGTTGGAGGGGTGGGCGGTACTAAGACCACCAACGCCACAAGAGGCCTCACCCTATTCTCCCGAGCACCCGCCGCACGGCAAGCACTCGATCCACTATGGGACACTTGAGGGCTGTCACCAAACCCGTACAAGATTGGAGCAATCTTCACAACTTAATTGCAGGCTCCCAATAAACGCCACCAAGGCCACTAGCTTGAGGATAGCTCCACATCTTAATTGTAGGCCCCAAGAACACACCACGAAGACCACACAACCGTCTAGGGTTCCAAGAACCCAAGAGGGACAAGCTTCAATGAATTCACCAACCAAATCCTCCGAGGAGAAATCAAACCGATGTACTGAATGCAAAAGGCAAGAACACCACAAAGATGCTCCAGTCCCTCACTCTCAAGTTCCAACAAAGCTACTAAAGCTATTGGGGGAACAAGAGAGGAAGAATCAAAGTAGAACACAAAATCCTACAAGATATACATCCCAAAGAATCACTCACAAAGAGATGATTTGGTTTGGTCAAAATGTAGATCTATATCTCCTCTCTCTACCTCTCAAATATGAGCAAGAATCATTGGAGGGAGGGAGAGAAATCAAGCTCAAAGAGATTAACACAAAGGGGAAAGGCTTGAGAAAATGAGAAGAACTAATTAAAAAGAAGAAGGAAGGAGACTTATAAAGGGCCTAGGAATTTTCTGCCCGTTGGGGCAATTTCTACCTAGGCCCCCAACCCACCAGCACCCAGGAAGCAAGGGGAAAACAGCTGGCGATCTGGTCACGTGGGCATGAACCGAACGAGAGAGAGAGAGAGAGAGAGAGAGAGAGAGAGAGAGAGAGAGAAGGAAGGGGATCGGAACGCCAGCGCGCGGGTGAGGGAATCTAAAGGAGCTTTCCCGTTGACAAGCATAGCCATGATAACATCAATCTTATCACTCAAAGAGGAGGTTTCTTAAACATAATTTACCTTCTTACCATGTGGAGCTCTCTTAGTGTGCCATTCAGAATAATTAACCATCATATTATCAAGTAGTTTTGTTGTAGCACCCAAGGTGATGGTCATAAAGGTACCTCCAACAGCTGAATCCAACGGGTTTCTTGAAGAGAAGTTCAAACCTGCATAAAAAGTCTGGATAATCATCCAAGCAGTAAGTCCATGAGTGGGACAATTCTTAACCAAAGATTTCATTCTTTCTCAAGCTTGAGCAACATGTTCATTATCAAGTTGTTTAAAGTTCATAATAACACTTCTCATAGATATAATCTTAACAGGAGGGTAGTACTTTCCAATAAAAGCATCTTTGCACTTAATCCAAGAATCAATACTATTTCTAGGCAATGATAGCAACCATTATTTAGCTTTTCCTCTCAAGGAGAAAGGAAACAACTTGAGCTTAATAATATCTCCATCTCCATCCTTATACTTCTGCATCTCACAAAGTTCAACAAAGTTATTAAGGTGGGCAGCAGCAGCATCATCAGAACTAGCACCAGAAAATTGCTCTCTCATCACAAGATTCAACAAAGCAGGCTTAATTTCATAAAATGTAGCATCAGGATAAGATGGAGAAATAGGAGTACTTAGGAAATCATTGTTTTTTGTTCTAGTGAATTCACACAACCTGGTGTTCTCAGCAGAGTTCATTTTGGCAAAAGTGGAGCAAGCCAACAACAACAACAACTAGAGTAGGAACTATTTTTTTTGGAGTTTTTGATAAAAAGAGGCAAACAAAACCAGGCAAAAGAAACTAAGCAAAACAAAAACAAAGTAAAGAGAAAGTTTGAGAAGGACTCCCCTTGTGAAGACGTCCTTACACTCCCCGGCAACGGCGCCAGAAAACTTGTTGATGGCGCCTGATAGCACTTCGTCGGGAAACCCCAAGAGAAAGGTGTGAAGAGCACAACAGCAAGTCTTCCCTCAGTAAGAAACCGAGGTTATCAAACCAGTAGGAGGAAGGAAACGTCTCAAAGGTGTTGCTAGCAACTTGGAGACCTGCACAACACAAACTCAATTGCCCCAACGAACAGTGAGGTTTTCAATCTCACTAGTTGCTGTAACAAAGGATTAACCGTATGATGTGGCAGGTGATAGTGGTTTGCAGCAAGTAAATAGGAACAGTGGAAGATGTATCAATGGTAAAGATTGGACCGGGGTTCATAGTTCACTAGAGGTGTTCTCCTTAGATAAACAAACATGGCATGCTGGGTAAACAAATTACAGCAGGGCAATTGACAGGGTTGAGCAAGGCATAACAATGCAATACTAGACATTCATGATCATATGAGATTCCATTGGGCAATACAACAAGATATATAGACCACCATCCAACTGCATCTATGACTAGAAATCCACCTTCGGGTTATCATCCGAACCCCCTCCAGTATTAAGTTGCAAGCAGATAACTACTTTAAGCAAAGTGTGTAAGGTAAACAATCCACTTGTTCCATGAACAAGAGACCGTTGTTTTCTCCCTAGTGGCAAAAACACATCTACAACCTTAGAGATTTCTGTCACTTCCCTTAGATTAAATAGAGGCATGAACCCACTATCTAGCATAAATACCCCCTCTTGGAGTCACTAGCATATACTTGGCCAAGATAGCTACTAGAAACGGAGATCATGCAAGATCACAAACAACACAGACATGATAGAATCAATAAGACAAAACCATTAATCAATCTGACATAGTAATCTCAATATCCATCGGATCCCCGCAAAAACAACATGCATGATTACAAACAGATGATCTTGATCATGAACGGAGCTCACAAGATCTAAACATGGTAGCACAAAGGAGGAGATACAACCATCTAGCTACTACATGGACCCGTAGTCCAAGGTGGAACTACTCATGCTTCATACCGGAGGCTGGCATGATGAACAAGAAGGCCTCTGGGATGATCTCCCCTCCGGCAGGGTGCCGGGAAGAGCTTCAAATCCCCCGATCTAGGGACGATGGTGGCGGCGGGTATAGACGGTTTCATGGAATATTGATCGGGTACTTAGGGTTTATGCATCGGGGGGTATTTATAGGCGAAGAGGCAAGGCAGGGGGCGGCCAGGGTGGTCACACCTCCCTAGGCACGGCTAGCCCTAGCCCACGCCGCTAGGGGTTGTGGCCCCCTGGTGCCTCCCCTCTGTCTCGTACTTTGGCTCTGTGTTCCCCACGGTAAAATATTGACTTTGGCTTTTGTCCCGTCCAATTCCGAGAATATTGATTTTCTGCCTTTCTGGAACCAAAAACAGAAGAAAATAGGCAACTGGCACTATGGAATCTTGTTAATAGGTTAGTACCAGAAAACATATAAAAACACCTCAAAGTGTAGACAAAGCAAATCAAAGTAGATACTAAACAAGCATGGAACATAAAAAATTATAGATACGTTCCCGACATATCAAGCATCCCCAAGCTTAACTCCTGCTCGTCCTCGAGTAGGTAAGTGATAAAAATAATAATTTTTTAGGTGACATGCACCATCAAAATCAAGATCAAACCATTTGCAAGCATTGAAAGCTGGAATCAAAGAACTCTAAACATGAGCATGAAAGATGGAGTTCTAACAGTAATACATAGTAACTATGCATGCAAAATGAAAGGATACAAACAAAGATCATGAATAACATGCATTGAAAAATGTTTGTTTGTTTCACATACAGAAAACAAGGCATAGTGGCATTCAGCTTGTCCCTCATGGAGTAGCAAATAGATGCATTGACACCTTCAAAGTTCATAAGAGTGACTAGATGCAAATAGCACAAGAACAAGTAATATCAACAATATGCATCAATCAATAAGTTTTGGGACAATGCACATAGAACTAAGAATGGCAACTATGCTCTCTTAACTGGTGCCTAAAGGTAGAAGGTGGAGACTCAATATAATGGTGGAAGAAAGGCCCTTCATAAGGGAAGCAGGGATAGCAGGGATTTCAAGTCTCAGAAAGAGCCTCCAAAAATTATGGTACTTGTTAGCTTTCAGCTCTCATTGCCCCTATCATAAGCATCTTTAAGCGATTAAGGTTAAAGTGAACAAACTATGGAGTATATGCTTGACAAAGTATAAGTTGGCAATCTCATGTCCCTTGAATACGAGGGCCGCTCCTCATGCTACTCAAGTTTAGTTACTTGCAAGTTCTTGTCATAGTAAGTACATGTGTATCATAGAGAACCGCCAACGGGGTACCCCTTGCACATGATACATGAGCTATCCCATAATCAAAATGACAAGGCAAGCAGACAATGAGCATCTCAACATTCTTCTTATTTACCATGGGAACATGGTGCTTTTTTCTCTCTTTCCTATTTTCTCATATTTTTTTGTTTCTCAATCTCTTTTTTTCTCTATCTCTCTTTTATAAGAAGAATGCTTCATAGATGTCATTATGGTGATGCTGCAAGTTTCCACCATGATTAGGCATGGCTTAGGCTAGCAACCCATGCGTTTCTCTAACACACATACATAACTCCATGGACTTACAAGCTCCCCTTTCATTTCACATCGACGACATCCATAGACAAAAGAGCATGATATCAACTGTGTACAAAGTACAAGTGCAATGTTGAAAGCGTTCCCCTGATAGCATGGTTCTACTAATTCCAACATATAAGTGCAAGCATATACAACATAGATGACATAATGGTTCAAGTTTATTAGGGGCAAGAAATATAAAGTGTGCCATCAAGTTCATGAGAGCTTTAGTCACTAAGTTTTCATATAACAAAATACTTTTTAATTGGAAGATAGATGAAAACAATAATATACTTGGAATGGTGTAACACACCATGCATAGGAATTTATAGTGGACACTTTGGAATAACTTGGTTTCTTGGGAGTTGGATGCATGAGTAGAACTTACTCATACAAGTGGAGGCTAGCAAAAGACTGGGAGCGACCAACTAAGAGAGCAATAATGGCTATAATCATGCAGAGTGACAAAACATTACTAATCAAAGCATAAAGTGGTACTACCAGTTTAGGACTAAATGATCATAGGGGTATTGTGATTTGTTCATAGTCATAACATGGTGTGAGCATGTGCCAAGTCAACCCAAACAAAGCATCAAAGGAGAATACCACAATACTATGCTTTTTATGCTAAAACAACGCATAATTCCTTCAAGGCACACTAAGAAATCCCAATTTTTGGGAACAAGTCATGCTACGGCAATAATCACTAAGCATAAGGTCAAAACAACACCTAGCATGACATGCTAAAGTCTAAGTCACAGTCAAAGCAAGCTCCTCTTGTACTACTCAAGCAAGAACTTTCTACTCTTCTCCAACACCAATCAATTTATTTGAAACAACACAACGAGAACGGGGGTCCAAACTACTTTATTCAAGCAAACTAAGCAAACTAAATGAAAACTAAGACTCTCCAAGAACAACACAATAGTGCATGAAACAATAAAAACGAAGTGTCTAGAAAGACCTGAGCTTTTTATTGATGAAGAAGGGGATGCCTTGGGCATCCCCAAGCTTTGACGCTTGTACCTCTTGAATATTTCTTGGGGTGACATGAGGTGGCATCCTCAAGCTTTATATTTTGTCCATTCTTCATCTCATTACATCATTCTCTCTCTACACCTAAATTTTTTCCTTCATATAAAACTTCGAACAATCTTCATTAGCAACATTAGTGTATTCAAAACATAATAGACCTTTGGCTTTAGCTTTAGAACAGAAAAAACTTTCACTAAAAAGACAATCTACTGTAGCAATTCATTCAAAAAGCTCAATTTCCCAAAAATAACCCAAAAAGGAATCAATAAGAAGCAAATGCAAATAATGGTAGAAATCTGTCAAAACATACTAGCAGGTAGAAACCGATTTTTTCGAAGACCTTCTATTGCTCAAATCAAAAAATGTTGAACTAACGAAAGTTAGATAACATACTGGGGGATTTATTCACAAAATATCAGCTCAATCCGACTTACAGAGACTCCTCACGAATTTTATGGTGTAGCACAAAAATCTGTTTCGGGACAGCAACTCCCCAAATCTTACTTCCCTCTCATTAGAGGTTATTCTTGGCACAATAAACAAACAAAAAGGATAAGGAGAGGTCATTACTGAATTAATAACTTCCAAGACTCAATAAAACTCTTGGGTTATCTCCCAACAAGTACTTTTCTTTAACGCCTTTAAGTTAGGCACAAGAAGCAAGAATCAAGTATTTTCAAATGAAGAGGCATTAACATCAAACCTTGCTTTCAAAGGAGGAGCAAAAAGCAACTTCTCTCTCCTCATAGGTAAGTGTTCAATACCTTTATTGAATGTAAATTGATATTTAATGGTGCATTCTTTCATATCAATGATGGCACCAACAGTTCTAAGAAAAGGTCTTCCCAAAGTAATAGGACAAGAATCATTGTATTCAACATCCAAAACATAGAAATAAATAGGGACATAAGCATTGTTAACCATAATAAGAACAACATTAACACTCCCCATGAGTTTCTTCTTAGCATTATCATTAAGTGGGACATCCAAATAATAATCTTCCAAATGTGGCAAATCAAGCATTTCATAAATCTTTCTTGGAATAATAGAGACACTAGAACCAAGGTCACATGAAACTTTGAGATCAAAGTCATTCACTTGCATATTAATAATAGGTTCCCAACTATCTTCTACCTTCCTAGGAATAGAAGCTTTGTGTTTCAACTTCTCTTCCTTAATTCTAATAAGAGCATCTGTAATGTGTTTGGTAAAAGCTACATTCATATCACTAGCATTAGGACTTCTAGCAAGCTTTTGTAGGAACATAATCACTTCAGAAATATTGCAACCATCAAAATCAAAATCAAACTTAGCATCACTAGTAGTAGACTCATTGGGCTTAGGCATTGTGGTAGGAGGTATAGGGACTTCCTGTGGTTTAGTGGCATCCATATTGGTGGTGCTGATAGTGCACACACTATTGTTTCTAGCAATTTCAGCTTCTCTTTCCCACTTAACATGAAGTTGGGCTAATAGTCTAACATTCTCATCAATAGTAACTTGTATGGCATGAGTAGAAGCAAAGGTACTTTCCAAAGTTTTAGGTTTAGCAGCCATTTTATTAATCAAAGAGGACTATGCTTCAGACAAAGAGGAAATATTTTTCTCAACATTCAAAAGCTTTTCTTCCACAGTCTTGTTGAAAGTGGTTTGTTTACTAATAAAGTCTTTGAGCATGAGTTCAAGTTCAGAGGGGGCACTTATAGTATTGGTGTAGGAGTTTCCATAGGTATTGCCATTATTAGGAGGATAAGACCTATAATTGTTATTACTACCGATGTTGGGGGGATGACCCCAGGTAGGGTCAAGATAGTGGAAAGAAGGAAGGGACCTGTCTTACCATATGCCGAGTTATAAATTAATTTGGCTGAGTTATGAAAGGCTCGTCCGAATAAGGCGTGGCTTAGCCAAAATCGAGTGATCAGTACCTCACTCGGCCGACGGGTTGGCTAAGTCAGCCGAACAAGGTTGATCAGCTCATACGCAGGTGAAGGCCGAGCCGAGTTATGCGACACGAGGCCGAGTAACGGGAAGCTTGCAGGAGAAGGAGAAGGATCCTAGATTCAAACCCTAGCTACTGGCTAGGAGGAATCTACACAGGGCTAAGCACTAAATACAAAGAGCAGAGCCACAGAGGGGCAGACAGGCGTCACAAAGGTGACAGTGGGCAAGCCCGAGGCTCACATGTAGGAGTTCTGGGTCTTTGCCGTCGATAGAAGGGAGACACGGAAAGGAGTCCGCCGAGTTACCACTTTGGGACAAGCATATTCCAAGAATATGCTTGCCATGTCAACCCTAGGAGGAACCAAGGGACCCCTTTATAAGGAGGGGCACGACTTCCTGGAAGAGGGATCGATTCATTTGTGACCAGAGGGCTCGCGTAGTAGTGATCTTCTTCCTCATCACTCTGATACAGCTCAAGGAGCACTTGTAACTTGGTTGAGGAGAAATAAAGATCTGTGTTCTAGTCAGTTGTGTGTAGAAATCACTACATCTTCCCTCCCCAGATCCCACTAGCATCCATTGGCCCCATACTTTAGCCTACACATGGCATCTGTCGTGCCACAACCACGACAGTTGGTGCCCACCGTGGGGCCAGCAACGGTGCTAGCTGGAGTCAAGATCTAGACGGGAAACTTCATCAACACCGGCTAGTGGGTTGTTTCTGGCCTAGTACAGAGATTTGACATCTGGGACTATGTCAGCGACAACGCTGGCAGCTTCAGGAGGAGGGCGCCTCCACGCAATGGCATCTTCATCAACCTGGGAGCTCACAAGATCTACGTCGGTGTCGATACCTCCTGCGTCTATCCGGTCCGAGTCATCGTCGCAGGAGATCCTCCCCTCTGTGCTGCCAGCGGTCAGCGTGGCGTTCGCCCCGCAGGCAGCGTAGAGGTGATGATGACAGCTCCAGCACCAACAGCAGGGGCAGGCACCGGACCAAGCAAGGACCCAACGGCAGGAGGACAGGTAACAACGAAGCAAGCGGCTCCAAAGCCAACAGCAGCAGATCCTCCGGTGACCAGGGCAACCGAGGTACAGGAGACAACTCCAAAAGCAGCAAGGGTAAGGGGCCACCTGTGGAGAGGCCGGAGAAAATCCTCCAGGCATCTATAGATAACTTGACTACACCTGTAGCGCCGAGAGTTGACCCGGCAAACGCACAGGCGGAATTAGAATAAACTAGATTGAAAATGTTAGAGGAGGCAAAAAAGTTGTCGGCCTTGCAGGAGTCCTTTAACATGACCTTGCGATAATATGCTAGGGCAAACAAGCTAGATATGGCCCCTGACCGAGTAGATGAACTGAGATTAAGAGGAAAGAACCTCATGAATGATATCAACAAAGAGCATGAGGCTCAACTAGATAATTTGTTTGACCCAGGTTTGCCGAGGTATAGTACCCCGGCAAAGAACCTCAGGGCGGCAAATGCAGCAGCCGTAGAATTGGAGGGATTAAGCGGGGAAGCCCGACAAAAGCAGCAAGAAAGAGTAAACGAGATGGTATGCATCACGAACCAGCAGAATGAAGAAATGCTTAGGCCTAACCCGGCGAAGCTGGGAGCTTACCGCATGGGTCATTCGGCAGGGGCTGCCCCCGCATTATCCGCGGCAACGGCATCCTCGCCCGGAAACAATGTGCGGAAAGACAAAGCAGTAACTTTGGGAAAGAGAAACAAGCAAATTGTCCCATATGACCCGGCAGTGGTCGGGAAGACCAATGAAAATAGAGGCAATGGAATCCGAGGTAACAGCGGTGATAGAAACCCCGGCCGTGTAAACAGAGAGCACGGGAATCTCGGAAGGGGAAACCCCAAGAACAATAACCCGACGGAAGGAAGGAGGTACCCTCCGCAAGATCATCAGCCGAGGCATGAGCCTCGACAAGAACGAGAAGCAAGACAAGCTCTGCATAATCAGGCAAATGACAGATACAATGATGGTTACTCGGAGATGGAAAATGCGGAGCATGGTGGGCAAAACCGTTATGGAATATAGGAGAGAATATCTATAGAAACTTGTCGTCAACTGACGCAAGATTGAAGCTAGACAGGTTGTATCATTCCGAGTTGTTGGAAGAACAGGGTCCGCTTGGCCCGGCATGTTTTGGACCTCGGATTATGGGCGAACCGCCCGTGCCGAACTTTCAGTTGGCAAGAGGCACGAAAACATACAACGGCAGTACGAAGCCGCAAGATTGGCTAATTGATTATGCCTCGGCCGTAAAAATAGCCGGGGGACATTTGAGATGGGCTGTAAGATACGTGCCCCAGATGTTGGAAGGGCCGGCCAGAGTCTGGTTGAATAATTTGCCAACAGGAAGTAGCAACTGTTGGTTAGATTTTGAGGAAATGTTTATCAGTAATTTCACCAGTACATATAAGAGGCCAAACAAGCCACAACAGCTCACAATGTGCAAGCAGAAACCAAATGAAACTGATAAAGAGTTCTTGACTCAGTGGTGAAACCTCGGAAATTCATGTGAGGGGGTTATAGAGTCTCAAGCAATTGCCTAGTTCGCTCAGGGTTGCAGATATGGAAGTGTATTGTGGCAGAGGTTGCAGAGAGATATGCCAACCACGTTGGCGGAAACGATCAGAGTAGCAGATTCATATGCCTTAGGTGATCCGACTCAACCAGAGCTTATGTCGGCGGAGCATCGTGAGCAACAGGATCATTATGATCGAGACGGTGCCGGATCATCGCGACGCAATGATTACCGAGGTAGAAGAAGGGATGAGAGGCCAGATTACAGATACATTTCAAATCAAGTAGCAGCAGTAGTGCAGGATCAGATGAGTCATGGAAACAATCAACGACAGAAGAATGGTCCTCAGAAGTGGACGCCGAGGAACGAGGGTAAGAAGCAGTGGACACCTAAACAGAAGAAACAATGGCAAGAAAGGACGAAGTACATGTTTGAGTCCATGCTGGATCAGCCGTGTAAATTCCACACGCCTAACCCGTCCAAGCCAGCCAATCACACCGCTCGCCAATGCGCCTGGATGAAGAGTGTAGTGGGAAACCCGACGGCCATACAAGCACCGCAGCATCAAACGCATCACCAACAGCAGCCACAGCTGACGGGGGGAAATGCACAACAACTATGTTACCTCCACCCCCTCTGAGGTATGAGAATCCGGATCGGAGGGATGCAGTGCACCAAGTGATAAATTAGAATCAAGATGGAAGGGGAAAGCTCGGGAATAATGGATGCAATGATTACATGGAACATCACCAATCATACTGTGTGTTCACGACAAAACAACAAGATAGATAGAGCGTACAACGCCGACGTATGGAGGTGAACGCAGTTATGCTAGCAGTTCCGAGATACGTTCCATGGTATGATCAGGAGATAACCTGGAGCATACGGGATCATTCGAAGATAATGTCGAACCCAGGATCGTATGCCTTAGTACTGGATCCGACATTTGTCGGGCCTAGCATCAATGTGAAGTTCTCAAAAGTACTCATAGATAATGGGAGCAGCATCAATATCATGTACAAAGACACAATGCACAAACTCGGAATAACTCTGAATATGCTACAGTCAACGAGGACAACATTCCATGGGATAGTGCTAGGACTCTCGTGCGAACCCATTGGGAAAGTCCAAGTAGATGTACTATTCGGCACAAGAGAGAATTGTAGAGCTGAGAATTTGGAGTTTGAGGTGGTGGATCTGGAAAGTTGCTATCATGCTTTACTCGGCCAGCCGACATTGGCCAAGTTTATGAGTAGCCGTCATATCACTTACTTGAAAATGAAGCTACCAGGACCTCAGGGGGTGATAACAGTAGCTGGAGATTATAGGAAATCAATGGAATGTGCTTCAGTCGGATCGAACCTAGACGAGTCTTTGGTGATTGCAAGGGAGAAAAGAAGAATTCAGGAAGTGGCAGCTCTGGCTCAGTCGGCACAACTTAACATGCCGGCACTTGCCAACCCGCATGGGAGTGTATCATTCCAGCTGACTAAGGAGACGAAAAAGATCCAGATCGATGATCAATTTCCAGAGCGTACCATCACCATTGGTGTTGGCCTGGATGACAAATAGGAAAGCAAGCTCACCAACTTCCTCTATGAGAATCGGGATATCTTTGCGTGGTCAACACAGGACCTGCAAGGAGTACCGAGGGAGTTGGCTAAGCACTCTTTGCACGTAAGGCCAGTAGCAAGGCTGGTGAAGCAACCTCTCCGCCGCTTCGCCGAAGACATGAGAAAGATAATAGGAGATGAGATATCTCGGCTCGTTGCAGCCGGGTTCATCATGGAAGTACTTCATCCGGATTGGCTATCAAATCCAGTGTTGGTAGAAAAGAAAAAAGATGACCCAAATATAGCCGTCGTGTGGCGAATGTGCATTGATTACACGAACCTTAACAAGGCTTGTCCCAAAGATCCTTTTCCTTTACCTAGGATAGACCAAGTCATTGATTCAACCGCAGGCTGCGAGCTGTTATCATTTGTAGACACATACTCTGGTTTCCACCAGATACCGTTAAACCCGGCTGATCAAATAAAGACTGCGTTTGTCACCCCGTATGGGGCTTATTGCTATCGCACCATGCCATTTGGCCTGCGTAATGCAGGAGCCACCTACCAAAGATGCATGCAAAAATGTCTGCACGACCAAATTGGAAAAAATGTGCAAGTATATGTTGATGATGTGGTTATAAAAACCAGAGAGCAACACGCTCCTAGAAGATATTCGGCAGACATTCACGAACTTAAGAAGGTCCCGAATGAAGCTTAACCCAAAAAAATGTACCTTTGGAGTGACGGATGGAAAATTACTCGGTTTCCTCGTATCCAGCCGAGGTATAGAGGCGAATCCGACTAAGATCCGAGCAGTTGAAAGAATGGAACTGCCGAAATGCCTAAATGATGTACAAAAGTTTACATGGTGTCTTGCGTCCCTGAGTCGGTTCGTGAGTCGGCTAGGTGAAAAAGCCTTACCTTTGTATCAATTGATGAAAAAATCCGACAATTTCACCTGGACACCTCAGGCCAATAGTGCCTTTCATGAGTTAAAAAATATGATGGCCATGACACCAATCTTGGCTTCCCCATTGTCAAAAGAGCCTATGCTACTCTATGTGGCAGCTAAAAACAGAGTGGTAAGTGCAGTAGTTGTCGTGGAACTAAATGAAGAGGGTAAGTTGGTACAAAGGCCGGTATATTACCTAAGTGAGGTATTATCGGCCTCCAAGCAAAACTACCCACACTACCAGAAAATGGCTTATGGAGTATACATGTCGGCAAAGAAACTCAAACATTATTTTGAAGAGCACCCAATAAAGGTGATTTGTGAGGCACCAATAGCCGAGATACTAAGAAACAGAGATGTGAGTGGTCGAATAGCAAAATGGGCAATTGAGTTATCGCCTTATGCTCCGCAATTTGATAGGCGAGATGCAATTAAGTCTCAGGCAGTGGCCAACTTTTTTGTAGACTGGGCCGAGGTGCAGTATGATCCCCCATTGCCAGATCCAAATTATTGGACGATGCACTTTGACGGGTCCAAGTTAAGAAATGGGCTAGGAGCAGGAATAGTGCTAACCTCACCGAAAAAAGATCAGCTAAAATATGTGTTGCAAATACATTTCGCTGCATCAAACAATGTAGCTGCATATGAAGGGCTTGTCCATGGCCTAAAAATGGCAAAAGAGATCGGCATACGTCGGATCTTGTGTTACAGGGATTCAGACCTCGTAGTACAGCAAGTGTCGGGGAATTGGGACGCACTAGATGCGAATATGGCCCTATATAGGTTTCATGTGCAGAAACTCAGTGGTTATTTTGATGGATGTGAATTCCATCACATACCTCGAGCAAAAAATGATGCTGCAGACACACTGTCGAAGCTAGTATCAACCAGGTAGTCAATTCCGCCTGGTATAGCTCTGGAACACCTGAGAAAACCATCAATTACACCTTCGCCAGAATCCAAGTCAATTCGTATCTCGGCAGATCAGATAGAAGGGTGCGTCCCAATGGAAATTGACAAAGAACATGATCCGAACTACTCAGAAATTGATTCGGTTGACCCACAGATGGATTGGGAAAATCCCACAGATGTTATGTCGACGGAAATAATGGAAATTGACAACATAATTTTCTCAAAAAAAGTCACGCCGACATGGGAACAACCCATATTCTCATTCCTCAAATAAGAGATCTTGCCGGATGATGAGGTTATGGCCAGGCAGATAGTGAGAAGAGCAAAAGCCTACACAATCATAAATAATGAGCTTTATAAGAGAAGTGTGACAAATGTACTACAAAGATCCGTTGACTCAGCAGAAGGGCAGGAAATCCTTTTGGATATACATCAAGGAGAATGTGGACATCATGCCTCGTCCAGAGCCCTAGTGGCCAAAGCATTTAGGCATGGATTTTATTGGCCAACTGCACTGAAGGAAGCAAACGAATTGGTAACAAAGTGTAATGGCTACTAGAGATATGCCAGCAAAATACATCTGCCTTCATCCGAGTTAAAAACAATACCAATCACTTGGCCATTTTCTGCGTGGTGTTTAGATATGGTAGGTCCATTTAAGCCGGCTCACGGCGGAATGACTCATATTCTGGTCATGGTGGACAAACTCACAAAGTGGATAGAAGTGAAGCCAATAATAAAATGTGATGGGCCCACGACGTTGAAATTCCTTAAAGATATTATCTTGAGATATGGATACCCACACAGTATCATCACAGATAATGGCACAAACTTCGCTGAAGGAGCCTTTGCTAGATTCTGCCAGGAGAAGCACATAAGACTCGATGTTGCCTCGGTGGCTCACCCGGCCTCGAATGGGCAAGTAGAAAGATCAAATGGGCTAGTATTGTCCGGGATAAAACCTCGGTTGATTGAATCGCTGCAGAGGTCGACAGGATGCTGGATTGAGGAACCCCCAGCAGTGCTGTGGAGCCTCAGGACCACCCCGAATAGATCGACGGGGTATACCCTGTTCTTTCTCGTATATGGGGCAGAAGTTGTACTTCCATCCGACATAATGTATGACTCGCCAAGAGTGGCTCAATACACAAGTGCCGAAGTAAACGAAATATCATGGCAAGATGATGTGGACCTGCTAGAAGAAGTAAGAGAATTGGCACTCTCAAGATCAGCTATTTATCAGCAAGAACTCAGACGATATCATATCAAGAAAGTGAGTCCAAGGGTTTTTAAGGAAGGATATCTAGTTCCTCGGTTAGTGCAACGCATAGCTGGCATGCATAAGCTCTCACCCCCATGGGAAGGCCCATTTATCGTGAGCAAAGCATTACACAATGATGCATACTACTTAATCGACGCTCAGACACCAGAAAAGAACAAGGCAAACAAGTCCGAAGATGAATCAAAAAGACCGTGTAACGTGGCTTTACTTCGTCCATTTTACACTTAGAGGAGGTGTATTGCATCTGCAATATGATGTATCAAATTGATGTATCAGACATGTATCAAAAGTGACTCGGGGACTACCCCATGTTATTTGTCATTTTTAACTATGTATGAAACTTCGGCATCCCGAGCAATAACTCGGGGACTACCCCATGTTATTTGTCATTTTTAACTATGTATGAAACTTCGGTAGCCCGAGCAGTAACTCGGGGACTGCCCCATGTTATTTTTCATTTATAACTATGTATGAAACTTCAGTAGCCCGAGCAGTAACTCGGGGACTGCCTCACATTATTTATCATTTTTAGGTATGTATGAAACTTTGGTAACTCAAGCAGTAACTCGGGGACTACCTCGTACTGTTCGTCGACTTGGTTATATATGAAACCTCATTAGCCCAAGCAATGGCTCGGGGACTGCCCCGACTAGTCTATCATCAGTCATAGATATAATATAAATAATCACTTTGACAACCCGAGAAATAACTCGGAGGAGACGACCAACAATTTATACTATCATAATCACACGAGTAATAACATCAGCAATTCGAGATATAACGGGGAAAGTATCCTATCTATATTGTTTTACCGGCAGATAACTTGGAAAGGTATTAAGTCCATCAGTTTAAAAGATATATGGATTTAGGACTCATAGTCCTTGAGACAAAATTGTAAAGCCAAGAGTTTTGCAACTAAGAATAGATGAAAGATACAATATGGAAACCAAACGAGAATCAGACATGTGGAAACATGATTCGGATTTACAAAGTTAAAGTTTTGTAAACAAAGATACGGATCACACAAATTCAGCTAGATATAGTAACAACATTACTACAACATATGATGCCAAAGGTAAAATGGTTCAAATTGTATCAAAAGGGGAATAATTGTTTTAGGATAGCATACACCCGGCATACCAGGGACTTCAAATAAGAGTTGCTGAGCTTAAACATTGGCAGTTGCCGAATCACCCGTGGGACGAACAGTAGCAGCAGCAGGAGTTTCCGACGTTGGTATCTCGGACGCAGTTGGGGCTACCCCGGCCTCGCTAGAAGGAGCATCCTTAGGAACAGGGGCCTCAAAAGTTGCTTGGGTCTCTGCAAAAGTTACTTTGGCATCGAGGGAGGTCGCAGGAACATCTTGGGCAGGCTTTGGCTGCTGAGAGACTCCGCCTTGGGCTTGAGAAGCCTCAGTTCCCTTGGAAGAGGATCGAGCCTCGGCATCCCCACCTGAGCTATTGCTGGACTCATCAGCATTATCGGAACCTTCGTCTGACCCATCCTCATCATCGGAATCGCCATCGGATTCATCTTCATCCATAGCCTCAGCATCATCTTCAGCATCCTCAGGGAGAAAGCTCGGCCCTTCGTTCCACTTATGAATATTGGCGTACTCAATAAGCTGAGAGGCGCGGGCTTGACGGCGGGCAACATACTCCGAATTTTCAACCCAAGGAGATCCAGTGCGCAAATTCATCAAGGTATCGAGGGAGATATCCTCGTACCACAACAAAACAACAGTAAGTGCCATGTCATCTCTGGCTCGTCCGGCAGATTCTCACCAAAGATTCAGCCGAGTTTGAGACTCCATCAGCCTTGCCATGAGCACTTCAACCTCCTTAATCTTTGTCTCATTCGGCCAGAGCACATGGTAGGCCCGAATGGCCGCTTGCACTAGGTCTTTTCCCATAACTTTCATGGGCTCGATAGCAGCGGCAACAGCAACCAGGAAATCCTCAATGGAATATTCCTGGTTTGGAACAACGGGGACACCTCGGCGGCCGCGAGAAGCAATCATAGCCTTTGAACTCACAGACTTAGCTTCTGGAAAATGATCTATAGTAAAGAACATCAAATAAATCAAGAAAGGCAACGGGAAAAGAATAACTCGGCCAAGAACAGAAATCTCACGATGGATATATCGCAGCATTTTCTGGAGATCCGTGGCCCAGTTCGCCATACTCTTCTCAAAACCAGCAATTTCTTCGGTCATCGTTTGGTTCTTTAACTCGGCGGCAGCAAGAAGCTCCTTATCCTTCTGAAGTTGCAGACTTAGTCGGTTCTTCTCCTCGGAAAACTCCTGATCGATTTTCTCCAAAAAGTGTTAGGCCATGAGAGATAAAACAAAACTTTTCCTCTAACGTGGTGATCCCAAGATCTAGCTGAGGTAGAAGGCCACGAGGTTTACCACTAGATGCGCAGCTATGATTACCGATGAAGCGCTGTCATTGATGCAGCAAGTCCTCACGATCCGATCGTCCCGGTGCTGATCGACAACACCTCTGCTGGTATCCACACGCATAAGGAGGAGCACCGGCGAATCGCTAGGTTCAGACGACGTGTAGGACTGCTGTGGAGCTAGGGTTTCCAACACATGGAATGACCTAACCGAACAACGATTAACCTTTCTGGGTTACGGTGCTCCACTATATATAGGGAGTGAACGTGGGCTCTGCTCGCACGACCCATTCACTAAAGCCCATATAACACTAGTCACCGTGAGTCAAACTCACTAACTCAGTCCTAATCCGGTTTAGGTCCAACCTAACCAGATTACAGGTTCAGATACAATCCGAACACGCTCCCGCTCTTAAGTGTGTGACCCCGCAGGCTCATGGCTACTTGGACACGATTGGAGTCCGACTCTCAATCGATCAACAAGAGCGGCTTCTAGCGTAACGTTAACTCCCAAGTACCAAAGAGTCATGACAACTTGCCTTTCCAATGCGACTTACGTCCGAGTCCCTTTTGCCTCACGATATACCTTGTCAGACTATAGGCGAATAATTGTCATCCCTTAAATAGTCTGACTCTCTTCTCGATCCAAGATAAGTGATTCACCCGACTAACTCTTAGTCGATCGCCCCGGTTAACACTTAACCGAGTCGTGCATAGCCATGCTTTCCGAATCATATCTCACGAGAGGGCCCAGAGAATATCTCTCCAGTGGAGGGCAAAATCCCATCTTGGTTATTCACATCACGCAGCTTGATTCTCACGACCAACTCGCTTTATAAGCGCCCGCCACGGATCAGCGTTGATGTAACCTAAGTCGGTGATCCTCAACTCGGACTATGCAACAACCTCAGGTCTAAGGATTACATTGATTGAGATATACAAATGACAAATTTTTCGTTGTACCTCAATATGGGTCAATCGGACTCGCTAAACTCTTTAGCCGAATCTGTGTAAGTTGGAATAGCATCTCCATGCTCATGACAAGTGGAACCGAGTCATCAATCCAACTTTCACATTGGTCTAAGTTGTGTGTCCAAAGACAACTTGATGACCAAGGATATTTAGTACAAACAACATGAATGCATAGTTCCACAACCGAATCACATATTCAATGATACACATCAGATGTTTATACAAGGACTACTTAATATCTTTATGAATACAATGGGAAATCTCATCATACATGATTGCCTCTAGGGCATATTCCCAACAGTCTCCCGCTTGCACTAGAGTCAATCTTCTGACATCACATGTCTAAGCATCTAATTCCCATGGCTCTCAGGTGCGCCTCATGCTTCGGCTGTGGTAACGGCTTTGTCAACGGATCCACAATATTTGCATCCGTGTGTACCTTGCATAACTTGATATCACCCTGATCCACGAACTAGCGAATCAGGTGGTACCGCATGAGTATGTGCTTGTTCTTCTGGTGCTGTCTGGGTTCCTTGGCTTGTGCAATAGCACCATTGTTGTCACAATACACGTCTAACGGATTGGACGAGCCCTGAACCACACCAAGATCCTTGAGGAAATTCCTCATCCAAACAGCTTCCTTTGCTGCCTCCGAGGCGGCAATATACTCAGCCTCTGTTGTAGACGCAGACACGGTCTCTTGCTTGGAACTCTTCCAGCTCACAGCACCTCCATTTATAATAAACACGTATCCGGATTGCGAACGAGAATCATCAGAGTCGGTAAGATAACTCGCATCCATGTAACCCTTTACACTGAGTTCATCTTCACCACCATAAACCAAGAACATATCCTTAGTCCTTCTCATGTACTTTAGGATATTTTTAGCCGCTGTCTAGTGGATCTCTCCAGGATCAGCCTGGTATATGCTCACAACACTTAGAGCATAGGAAACATCCGGCCTAGTACAGATCATGGCATACATGATGGATCCGACTGCAGAAGCATATGGAATCGCACTCATCCGACTTCGCTCATCAGTTGTCGAAGGACACTGAGTCTTGCTAAGTTTTACACCATGGGACATCAGTAAGAACCCCTTCTTAGACGATTCCATGTTGAACTTCTTCAACACTTTGTCCAAATAAGTACTCTGACTCAATACAATGAGCCTCCTTGATATATCTTTATAGATCCGGATTCCGAGGATGTATGTTGCCTCACCCAAGTCTTTCATTGAGAAACTCCTTTCCAATGATTCCTTGGTTTTTTGCAACATCTGGACATCATTTCCAATCAGTAATATGTCATCCACATGTAAGATTAGAAAATTTACTTTGTTCCCACTAAACTTCTTGTACAAACAAGAATCATGATCACTCTTGATGAAGCCAAACGATTTGACTACCTCATCAAAGCGAATATTCCAACTCCGAGATGCTTGCTTCAACCCATAAATGGATTTCTGAAGTTCGCACACCTTGTCAGCATTAGCCGGATCGACAAAACCCTCGGGTTGTATCATATACACGTCCTCGGTTAAATTTACGTTAAGGAAAGCCGTTTTGACATCCATCTGCCATATCTCGTAGTCGAAATAGGCCGCTATAGCTAACATGATCCGAACTGATTTAAGCATCGCTACGAGCGAGAAAGTCTCGTCGTAATCAACTCCTTGAACTTGTCGGAACCCCTTCGCGACAAGGCGTGCTTTATAGATTGAAACATTTCCATCCATATCAGTTTTCTTCTTAAAGACCCATTTGCACTCGACGGGTCTTGCACCGTCTGGCAGATCAACCAAGTTCCAAACTTGATTTTCATCCATGGACTTTATCTCGGATCTCATGGCTCTAAGCATGACTCAGAATCAAATCCCACCATCGCTTCCGAATAATTTGCCGGCTCATCACTATCTAACAGTAACACATCACGAACACTTCATAATCTTGCCGATCTTCGTAGTACAGGTGCTGCTGTCGTCTCAGCTTCCACGACCGGCTCAACCTCCAAGGTTTTTTCCGACTCACTCCTAGCCGGTTCCTCTCGAATTTCTTCGAGTTGCACCGTGCTCCCACTTACTCCCCGACTGAGAAACTCTTGCTCAAGGAAGACACTGTTCCGAGCGACAAACACTTTGCCCTCTTCTCGGTTGTAGAAGTAGTAACCCAAGGTTTCCCTCGGATACCCCACGAAAATACATTTATCTGACTTGGCCGTAAGCTTGTTCGACTGAAGTCGCTTGACAAATGCTTCACAACCCCAAATCTTAAGAAAAGACAATCTCGGCTTTTTGCCTGTCCACATCTCATGCGGTGTCTTCTATGCCGATTTTGATGGTACTCTATTTAGTGTGAACGCCGCTGTTTCTAGAAAATAACCCCAAAATGATAAAGGCAGATCTGTCCGACTCATCATTGACCGTATTGTGTCCAACAAGGTCCGATTCCACCTTTCCGAAACACCATTCCTTTGCGGCGTTCCTGGCGGAGTAAGTTGAGGAACTATTCCACAACTTTTCAGATGGTCATCAAACTCATGGCTCATGTACTCACCTCCTCGGTCCGACCGAAGAAACTTTATTTTCTTGCCGATTTGATTCTGTGCTTCATTCTAGAATTCTTTGAACTTTTCAAAGGCTTCCGACTTGTGTTTCATCAAGTAGATATATCCATACCTACTCAAATCATCAGTGAAGGTAATGAAGTACTCATAACCACCCTCGTCGTCGTGCTCATTGGTCCACATACATCACTATGTACTAGTCCCAACAAGTCGGACGCCCTTTCGCAACTCTTTGCAAAAGGTGTCTTGGTCATTTTGCCGAGTAGGCAAGATTCGCATGTCTCGGACCACTCCAAGTCGAACGAAGTTAGGAGTCCATCATCATGGAGCTTCTTCATGCGTTTCCAACTTATATGACCAAGCCGACAGTGCCAAAAGTAAGTCATATTCAGATCATTTGGTTTCAACCTTTTAACATTTATGTTATAAACAGACTCACCATCAATATTCAAAATAAATAACCCGTCCTGGACGGGTGCAAAGCCGTGAAACATATCATTCAAATACAAAGAACAACCATTATTCTTGATATTCGACTCATAGCCTTGCCTCATCAAACATGAAGCAGAAATAATGTTTCGATCGAAAATCGGAACATAATAACAATTATTCAGTTCCATAATGAATCCGGAAGGTAAATGAAGTTGCATCGCATCGACTTCCAACGCATCAACTCTTGCTTTGTTGCCGACTCGAATATCAACTCGCCTCTTGCTACGCCTCCTAGTTCTTATTACCCCTCGCAACGAGTTGCGATGTGAATAATCGATCCGATCATATACCCAAGAACTATTAGGTGCATCAAGAAGATATATGTCTATAACATTGCAAACAAGTGTACCTGAGTCGGAAGTCATACCTCCACTCTTGGCTTTGTCGGCCAAGTACTTGCAGTTCCTCTTCCAAAGGGCCATCCGCCTTGGCAGAGAAGCAAGTGGATCTGGTCAAGGAGATGGTTTAGTCCCCGAGGAAGCGCTTGGGACCGGGTCCCGAGCCTGCTTTCCTCCCGACTTAGCCTTCTTCTTAGTCCAAGAACTCTTCTTGAACTTAGCCTTATTCGCACCATCAACACTTGATCGGGCGCCTTCTTGAGATCCGCCTCGCTTGAGCATCCCATGTAATTCAGTGAGCTTTATCCATACCATGCATGTGGTAGTTCAAATGAACTGCCCATATGCACTAGGAAGAGAGTTCAGAATTATATCCGTAGCTAACTCTTTGCTAATGGGGTAGCTAAGCCTTCCAGAGACCGCACATAACCAACCATTTTGATCACATGCGACTCAAGAGATCATCATCCTTAAGTTTGCAACTCAGCAAAGCCTCGAGAGACTTGATACCTCTCGCCTTCGCCGAGCTCGAACATACTTTTGAGGCTTTCGATCATATCGTAGGCCTCAACATGCTCGAACTGCTTTTGCAAGTCCGGTTCCATGTGTGCAAGCATAAGACAGCTAATATCCGTGGACTCATCCTTAGCCCGACGGTAGGCATTGGTGGCAGCGACAGTCGCATTCTCATTCGACTCATCTGGAAGTGGGTTGTCTAGGACATGGTCCTTCTTTTCTTGTTTGAGAACAATTCTCAGATTTCGATACTAGTTGGTAAAATTAGTGTCGTTCAGTTTATCTTTCTCAAGAATGGTTGTCAATGCAAAACCGGATATCTGAGAGTGACCGCTACTTGGTGCCATGATCTACAACAGAAAATATGCAAAACACTTAAGACATGTATTCATAAAAGAGAAAGCATATTAAACAATTTAATATTTTATGCTCCCACTAGAACCAACACCCCTTCGATGGTTGCTTAGTGATTTAGGATCCTAAATAAGCAAGTCGGCTAGTGAGCTTTAGCATCAACGCTAGCCGCCAAGTGATCTAGGTAGACAACTCCTTGTCAATCGCATCTCATGCGACTCCTGTTGGACGGGTGGCATCACATGCCCCGACTCCCATCCGACTTTTCCCCGAGCCCCACAACCGTTGTGATAGACCCGTCTAGCTTACCGAGTGTTTCCGCAATAAGAGTCCGACTCGAACCCACCTAGTCGGAAAGAATTGGCAGCACCTCAATTTTATGAGCCCACTACCAAAAATGTCCGACTTGTGATGGTGCAAACACTGGCGGGAAAACCGACTAGACCTTCTTTGAGGGATTAAATTTTACCGACTATCTGATAGAGGTAAAACTGAGACATAACAATAACACAAAATAAAGAATTTATAATGTGAAATAGTATGGCTCTCTTCATGGCGATCTCCATATCCATAAAGCCTGTAATCCGACTCGTGCCAACTCTTGTCACTTGCCGTTTTACTCCATGTCGCCGACATGTACAACGCCTTGCATGCCTTCCGGGTTCCCCAAACAGCTACACTAGCTTAGTAAAGTAAATTATATAGAGAATCCGACACGCAGGTCGTTATACAATAAAATGACAGCACCTAGGCTCCAGCCGGCTGACAAAAAACCATGATTCGCAGATCACGTATGGATTACACACATACATCACATGCACATGAACCATACCATTCATAACTTCCTACAAAAACAAGTTATGCATAGATACAATATCTATCGGCGTTGTGAAACTCGCAACGACATCTAAGGCGCTACGATAGGGCGAAGCCGGCAGTCCCGCTAGCCGGATAGCTGGTGGGGATCGAAGGGGCAGCGCCCCTCGCGGGTGCGGGCAGCGCCCGGCGATTTTTCCAAAAACGTAGATCTCATCTATGATCCGAACATGGATTCCGGCCATCGTTCCGATTCGATCAAACTCTTTGATCTTCGATCATCGCTTCTGGATTTACGTGTCACAATCTACCCCGATGGCGGAAGCCGACCGGTAGGGGTATGTCGTTCCACGACCTCAGCAGTATGATCACGGAAATCAGATCTACCATTCCCCGAGCATAGTTGATCTAATCAACTTCATACAAAACCAATCTATCTCATAGATCGACCACCAAACAGCACATAGATCTCATCTACAGCCAACCGCATATCACATATGCTAGATCTCGAGCCTAAAACCAGAAGCTATCGCTCTGATACCACTATTGGGCCACGCAGAGATAAAACAAAAATTTTCCTCTAACGTGGTGATCCCAAGATCTAGCTGAGGTAGAAGTCCAGGAGGTTTACCACTAGACGCCAGGCTATGGATTACCGATGAAGCGCCGCTTGATGCAAGGCAGTCCTCACGATCCGATCGCCCGGTGCTGATCGCACAACACCTCTGCTGGTATTCACACGCATAAGGAGGAGCACCGCGAATCGCTAGGTTCAGACGACGGTAGACTTATGGAGCTAGGGTTTCCAACACATGGAATGACCTAACCAACAACGATTAACCTTTCCGGGTTACGGTGCTCCACTATATATAGGAGTGAACGTGGGCTCGCCACGACCCATTCACTAAAGCCCATATAACACTATTCACCGTGAGTCCAACTCACTAACTCAGTCCTAATCCGCTTAGGTCCAACCCAACCAGATTACAAGTTCAGATCCAATCCAACATGCTCCCGCCTTAAGTGTGTGACCCGCAGGCTCATGGCTACTTGGACACGATTGAGTCCGACTCAATCGATCACCAGGTAGCAGCTCCAGCGTAACGCCGACTCCCAAGTACCAAAGAGTCATGACGACTTGCCTTTCCAATGCGACTTACGTCCGAGTCCCTTTTGCCTCACGATATACCTTGTCAGACTATAGGCGAATAATTGTCATCCCTTAAATAGTCCGACTCTCTTCTCGATCCAAGATAAGTGATTCACCCGACTAACTCTTAGTCGATCGCCTCGGTTAACACTTAACCGAGTCGTGCATGGCCATGCTTTCCGAATCATATCTCATGAGAGGGCCTAGAGAATATCTCTCCGAGTGGAGGGGCAAAATACCATCTTGTTTATTCACATCACGCAGCTTGATTCTCAGTCGACCCGAACCCTGCCTTTATAACTGCCCAGTTACGGATCAGCGTTTGATAGAACCTAAGTCGGTGACCCTCAACTCGGACTATGCAACAACCTCAGGTCTAAGGATTACATTGATTCAGATGTACAAATGACAACTTGTTCGTTGTACCTCAATATGGGTCAATCCGACTCGCTAAACTCTTTAGCCGAATCTGTGTAAGTTGGAATAGCATCTCCATGCTCATGACAAGTGGAACCGAGTCATCAAACCAACTTTCACATTGGTCTAAGTTGTGTGTCCAGCACAACTTCGATGACCAAGGATACTTAGTACAAACAACATGAATGCATATTTCCACAACCGAATCACATATTCAATGATACATATCAGATGTTTATACAAGGACTACTTAATATCTTTATGAATACAATGGGAAATCTCATCATACATGATTGCCTCTAGGGCATATTCCCAACAAAAAGAACTCTGATGTTAAGCGTGCTTGACCCAGAGCAATTTTAGGACGGGTGACTGACCGGGAAGTGGGTACCGGATGCGCACGAGTAAGGACAAAGTGCACAAAAATGGCCCAGAGCAATTTTTGGATGGGTGACCGACCGGGAAGTGGGTACCGGATGCGCACGAGTAAGGAAAAAGTGCACAAAAAATACTAGTGTTGATCTGTGAGGACAGTCTATAGGAGTGACAACCCCGAGGCCAAGAGGGAACGGGGTGCTACATTTTGTGGTGGGATTGACCTACTCCTTCATACTGATGAATACATGCTTCCTACACAGCGGATTGTTGGATTCAACAAGGAGGTACTATTTTTGTTAGTGTACATATTGTTTATCTCCTCTATGCAGGTTAGGTCATATATTTTATAGCTTTGCTCTCACTTCTCATGGATGTAGGGATAGTCTGATTAATCTAAAGTGTGCACTAGAACATATTGTGGTAGCTCTGTGTGTACATGTGCTATGTTAGTTTCTCACTAGACGCATATTAGTTACTTTGTGGATGTATGTTAGCTTATAATTGTTAATACATTAGTTCACGTGTGGGTTTGCTAACTATAGTGATAGCTACGCATACAGTGCGAGTCATTGGATAGGCTGCAAAATTTATTTCCTTGATGCTTAGATGCCAAACACAACCATCATGGCATGTGATGGAGCATTTTTCTGTATCCTCACAACCATTTTCGCTATCGCCTGTCTACCTCTGTCCCGAAAATCATTTTCTAATGTAAGTTTTTTCATTAGTTTGAGTCGATGATGAGCAGTCTAGGTGTGAAGTAAATTGGTTTCACCCTATTTTGCGCAGGCATGATGATTTTAGTTTTCCTGTCCCTTTTTCATTGGTGACGCCCCGCCATTGTTTCCTATATAAAACACCACTTTGGGCTTGCGAAAGAACAATTTTTTATCAGCATGAGAAGAAAACTTGGGCATAGTGATTTATTTGGCCTCTGATGTTTTGGTTATGCTATCCTAAATGCATGTTGGCGTGGAGACAGTGATAGTCGCCATCGTCTCCTGCTGGTCTTACCCGGCGTATCCTTTGACTTGTTCAATAGATCACTTCATTGTTAGCTAGAATTTGGTGATGTTAGCGATTTAGTGTAGGTGCAGTGTGAGCTACTACCTCCGTTTCAATGAATAAGGACCCTCATTTTGCGTGATTTTTCTTTGACCAAGATTTACTCTAAATATACAAAGAATGTTGGTATAAAATTAGCATCATTGGAAAGTGTGTTTCAATAGGAATCCAACGATACTAATTTTACATAATATAAACAAATTTTAGTTGTTCTAACTACTCGGTCAAACTTTGCATTGGAATCCGTGTGCGCCTTATTTTTTGAAATGGAGGGAGTACTTTTGTTAGATGTCATAATCTTGGGGGTATATGTAGGAGGAATCATGTAGTTCTACCGTCGAGGCTGACAATTAGGTGGTGTCTGATGGCTGTGAAATATAGACATCCACATCTATATTTAAAATATATATTATTCATACTTTTGATGAAATATCTCTCTAAATCGTGCCACTAATGCCTAATGATCAAAGAGTTATGCAATCCTATATTTTCATTTTTTTGCTGCGCATGAAATGATGTTTGATGATGGGAATCACAACATTAAAGTCAAAGATACGAGATTTCCAACAACTAAAAGAAACTAGGGGTCGTGAAGAGGAACCAGTACCTTTAACGTCTAACTTTACAATGGGAATGAAATTCCGGCCATATAGTTTCGGCCGTATAGTTTCCACCGACACCGCTAGGTCAAACAGAACAACTTTCATGAAGGGACCCCTATATAAAGAGACCTCTCGTGATGAGAAACGAGAGACGAAGAGTAGAGAGAGAAGGAGAAAAGAGCCACTAGATGAATAGATCTAGATCCAATCTCAAAACCCTTCTTCACCACCATAGCCATAGTCTACCACTTGTAATAGTAGATCTTATCTCCAATTGGTGGCATTGTAAGACTATTACTATCTATCTCATGATTTAAATTACAATGTTTATGATTGTTGATCTCATCTCTATGTGTGAGTAATTCTCCTTGGGCTAAGGGCTTCGGCCTAGCCATGTAGTTTGTGCATGCTATTTATCATAGATGGGATCATATATTAGTTTGTATGACATGATGATTAGTGTATCCTCTCTTGCCTCAATCTAAGGACTTGTTAGGTACCCCAAGACCCTGAAGGTTGATCCAGGTATAGAGAGTATGAGTAATGACTAATCTGTAGGATGCGAACCCAAGTGACAGAAAGGGTAGTATGGCTGTATGTGAGGGATTTACTTGGGATTAACGGTGATGTCACTACGCATATCATTAGTTCTATTTATTCTATGGATGAGACTAATAGGATATTGCTATAAGCGGTTGTGGAGTTGATAGCAGTCATGGATACACTGCCCACATATAATTATCTTTCTCTAACGATTACATGCATAATTTATTATTATCTTTTATTCCCATCAGATGTTTTGCACAGGTACAGGTGAAACCGAATGCCCCAGGCCCTCTCTCTCCATCATCGACAACAACAAAAGATCGCAAAATCTTGGTCCGGGAAAACACTAAAAGAATTCTAAAACTCCCGAAGGTCCATGAAAGTAACTTCACCATGCTTTCTGCTTCCCGAGGATTCGATAACCTAGGTCTACTTGGGAAAAATAGCTATACTACATCCATAATCCGGATCGAAGGTATCAACCTTTTTTCTGGCACTATTGCCGAGGAAGCAATAGCTATCATGGTAAGGTTATTAGGAACCTTGCTAGTTTTAATTCTTGTTTTTAATTTTGTTAGTTTTCTTTCAATCTTTATTTGAAAAACCAAAAAAAGCTAGTCTTTAAATTCCTGTTTTTAGTATCATAAGCTTTGTTTAAATAAAACCCAAAAACATAGGTAATATGGCTGGAAAGAAACTTGGGGAGTTTGCAACTCCCAACAATGATTATTTGCGTACTCCTATTACCCAGCCAACAATTACTGCTGAGGACTATGAAATTAAGCCCCACTATTTAAGTTTGGTTCAACGGAATCAGTTTGGAGGCTCTGCTGCTGAGGATGCATGTATGCACTTGAACACTTTCACTGAAATATGTGATATGATGCGCATTAAAGATGTTGACCCTGATGCGGTCAAGTTGCGCTTATTTCCTTTCTCTCTTAGAGGAAGAGCAAGAGAATGGTTGCTATCTTTGCCTAGGAATACTATTTTATCATGGGTGGAATGTACTTCTTTATTTATGACTAAATTTTTCCCACCTACAAAGACTATGTAACTAAAATCTAATATTACTGATTTTAGACAGGAAAAGCGTGAGACACCAGCGCTTGCATGGGAGAGAATGAAAGAATGGATGAGAAATTATCCTAGCCATGGGATGGAAGATTGGTTAATTATTCATTTCTTTTATAATGCTCTTAACATTATGTCTAAGTCTATGCTTGATACTGCAGCTAGAGGAACATTCATGGGCAAACAAATTGCCAAAATCAAAGTAGTTGCTAGACAATATGCAAGACAACCATGCCCAGTGGTATGTGGAAAGATCAAACACAGAGAAGGTGAATTCCGTCACACCGCAGAAAAATGAAGAACTTACTACTAAGCTGGATGAGATCATATTAGCTGTCAAGGGTAAGGAAACCTAGGTAAGAGCTGCCCCGGAATCAAATATTGAAGAAATAGACTTCATAACTCGTAATGATTATAACCCTGCTTGTAAGAAGAACTATAATCCAAATTTCCAAAAACATTATTCTAGCCCTGCAGGTTGTTGAAGTGTATAAGTGGATTGCACTAGCCCTTTCCATCAGTTCGGACTTTTGGTTGCGTTGGCTAGTGCATGAAGCTTAACATGGTATTAGAGCCTAAGGTCTCGAGTTCGAGTCCTAGCTTTCGCAATTTATCCTAAAATTGCTGTTGACCCCTCTGTGTCCATGTATAGGCCTCTTGAGTCATACGTGAGTTTCGCACGCCATCGCTCTCTTCCGGTTGCACGTGCTGACTTCTCCCCGTCACACGTGAGAGGGGGTGGCTAGTGCATGAAGCTTAACACAGGTAACTCTAATAATAATGTTGGATCAAGTAATGGTAGTCTCCAAGAAACACTTAAGTCCTTTATGGACTCACAAAATGAGCAAAATAATATCCTTGTTAAGATAACGGAGAACCATGATAATATGCTTGGAAAAATTGTCTAACCAAGTTGTGAGTTTGAGAAATGATTTTTAGGCCCTCTAAGAAAGAACAAGGATTCTTGAGGCACAACTAGTTAACATAATCGAGAGTCAAACTCTCATCTAGCTAAATTTGCAGGTAAAGCTGAGCCCAATCAGGTTGAAGACCTCAAGATGATAAGAATCCAAAGGGAGGAGCCTGAAGAACTTGACTATAGCAATGCCCCTTCACCAAATTACACGGTTGAAGATCTTGTGAATAGGATCAATATCAAGATTCCCGAAAGTGAAGGAAATGATGAAGCTATGTATCAATGTTTCGTTAATCAGGTAGCAATTAAGGTATGTCATCTTGAGGATGAATATAAGAAAATTGTTGAAAAACTACCTGTTAAGCTTGGTGATATATTTGAGCCTATGACTAAAATTAAAATTGGGACTAATGAGATAGCTGCACTTTGTGATTTAGGTGCAAGTGTTTCAACAATTCCGAAAAGTCTTTTTGATAAGTTAAATCTTGGATCTTTTGAAATCACTGGGTTAAAATTACATTTAGCAGATTCTACCTATAAACAAGCTGTAGGAATTAAAGAGAATACTTTAGTATACATTAAAGGTTGTCCTACTCTTATTGATTTTGTTATTGTTGACATGCCTGAAGATGCTATAGCTCCTATCATATTAGGTCGTCCGTTCTTAAGAACTATTAAGGCTTTGATTAATCTACGTGAAGGGAACGTGAAGCTTCAATTGCCTTCACGGGATCCTTTTGTTGTTCATTTTCTCAGGAATAAGAAAGCCAAACATGATGAGAAGGAGGCCATCACTTTGAAGGCCAACTAGTTTGTAGTAGGTGTTTCACTTACTTGGCCTAAGTGAGCAACATCATGGTCAAGCTATTGACCATAAAAGAGCACTCCATGGGAGGCAACCCATGTAAAATAAAGGTTTGAGTAAATTTTTAAGTTTTAATTTAAGTTTCATAATGAATAAAGAGTGCTAGAAAACTCCAGTTGAGGAGGAGAAGTTCGGTGGTACCGAAATACCTGTCTTATACATGCTTTTGTTGGTCGGAAATTTAAGCTGTCATTTTTCTGTCAAACCATGGTGTTTCACTAAGTTTTAGGTTAATAAAGAAATCTCGAAGAACCAAGTAAATTTTGGCGACTCCAGTAGGTTTAACGACCAACTATATGACGGGAATAAAAATTCTGGTCATATATTTCCGGTCGTATAGATATCAATGCCTTCGTTAAATTTATTTTCCAGGGTACAGTAAGTTTAATGACCAACTATACGGCGGGAATAAAAATCTCGGCCGTATAGTTTCGACCGTATAGTTTGTGCCGCCAGGAGGAAACCCTAATAAACCATAAAATTTTGCAGTCAGACCAACTATACGACGGGAATAAATGTTCCGACCGTATAGTTTTGGTCGTATAGTTCATGCGACCACAAATATCCATGGGAAAGTACCCATAACACCAAAATTTCAATATTTTTTTCTCTTCTACCTCCAAACTCTCTCAACACCTCAAGAGATCTTTATCTCTACTCAATTTCGTTTGATTTCCTCGCCCACAAGTAATCTACGGTATGTTTCTCCTCTGATCCTCCAATTATTTTTTGTAAAATCATCTCCGATCTATTGTCATTATCAATCTAGGGTGAGACCTATTTTGAACTAATTGCCATGTTTCTCTTGCCTAGATTATTATTTTGAGGAGATTCTTTAGTGTGCTATGATGAGGAATATTTTATGTTTATTACTATTGGATCAAAAAGTTTTATTTTTGTCATTCTTATTATTTTATATAATGAACACAAGAATCCAAACGCGTGCACATGCCCCCGCGAGTTCTTCTCGGGCTGCCGCTGCAGCTCAGGATCGCATGGGGATACGGTTTAGGGATGAGCTCCAACATGATCGCTTCAATAAGATCAAGAACCGAAAAGTGAAGACAATCAAGTGGACTTGTCTCATTATATTGGATCAACTCGATATTTCTAATGACTTCAATTTACTTTGCAATAGAGTTGGCATGCAAAACTTTGTATTCTAAGATGCGCCTACTTATCGTCGGTTAACTCTTAAATTTTTAAGTTCTTTGAAAAGCACCTTTAAAACATGGAAATGAGAGGACATTTCTTTCCGACTTATGAATAACAATTATACATTATCACTTGATGAATGGTCCAATTATTTTAATTTACCAAACAATAATGTTAATGCTTTACGTGCATATTTTCCTGGCATGCATCCTTCCCCGGATGATTATTATAATAGAATGAGTTTCACCTCAAGGGTCAGCAAGGGGAAGAATATTCAGCATTCTGCTATTCGCAATTTGTTTGATTTTATTGCTAACACCTTGCAGGCACGAAATGAGTTTACAAGACTCAATAAGGAGGAAAACTTAGTCCTCGCAAAAGCTGCTTTCAATAATAACAACTTGTCACTCAACTTGGGCGCAATTCTTGTGCGCTACTTGGAGCACCAATCCTCCAAAAGCCAAGGGCCAATCAAATGTGGAGGCGTCATCACCGTGCTTGCCATTTCCTTGGGCATCGACCTAGGTGATTTGCAACCATTACTAGGTGAGCGATGTGTTGCTTTCTCTACTTTAAAAGCTTGTGGAATGCTCACTAGGAGAGGTGGTGGTTATTACTTGCATATTGCTGGAGCTGGGCGTCTTTACCCTACTCCTTTGCCTAATGGTCTTTTCTCTATCGAGGAAGGACGTTTGCTATATGATTTGCAGTTTGAACAATACCAACCTGAGGAGGAGATTCCAGACAAGGATGAAGACCAATAAGAGGAGCAAGAAGTTCCTGATCAAGAGGAGCAGCCACCAAACTGGTTCGCCACATATCAAGATTTCCAAGAACTTGGAGGAACTGTGGAGGGGATGCATAATCTTTCCCTGAACCTCCAATAAACCACTAGTAATTTATCAACTCAATTTGCGAACTGTAGCCACAACTTTTTCTCGCCACCATAATGATTTGAAGGGCTTGCAAAAGCCTAAGCTTGGGGAAGTCTCCCCATTATCTTTATTTGGCGTTTGTTTTAAATATTTTGAGGAATGCTTTTAGTTTGAGTTTATAAGCACCCATGTTGGTTTCCCCAACACTTTATATTTATTTATTTTTATTTGTTTTCAAGATTTTTTAGCCGAGCTTTGTCGCCAATTTTCTATTCTTTAACTCCCTCTCTTAAAAAACAACAAAAAGATTTTTCCATTTATCTTTATTTTTCCTCTTCCTTTTTTTCTATTCTACTCATGGTTCTCGCATATTTGCAGGAGAGTGATCGACTTCGAGTTTCCAAGAAACGAATAAAAAGGGAAGAGAGAAGTGGAACCAATCATGAGAGGTATGCCTTATGAATCCCCACTTTTGAAGTTTTAGAAACCCATGCAAGTTAGTAGTAAATGTTAAGATATTATATTTGATGGAGTGAGTCTTTATATTGGAGTAAAATTTTGTTTGCATGGGTATTTAGTTGAGTATGTTTTGTTCCAGCTCTTGTAGTTAACCAAGTCTTGCCTAAAAATTTGCTAAACAATTGTAATAAAAAAGTCTCACAATTGAAGGCTTGGGTGTTGTAGTGTTTAGTCTTGAAAGCTTATTCCTAGAGATACTCAACACCATGGAAATAATGATTGACTTGATAGCTCTCTTTGAAAGGATTTGATCAATTGAATTAATGTTTAGCGGTTTTTGTGAGCATGCCAAAGTTTAACTTGTGAATCATAAGAATGATATAGCTTTATGCGTGTCAAACTTCATGGGATGCCAACAACTCCGCTAGCCTACGAACGATCTTAATGGGGGAAACTCCTAGATTTCGGCTATGAGTTGATTAAACATTTGTAGCAGCAATGCTATAATGTGTAAGATTCTTGGCATCCTCATATAGCTGTGTTCAAGATGGAACCACTCCTCTAGCTGATATGAGTAATCATTATGCAAAAGGAACAAAAACCTTGGTAATTCCACGAGTTTCCATCATAGTCCGATGAACTAATTAATTTTTTGGCATGCTCTCAATTACTTAAGGATTGAAATTCTTGAAGGACAATAAATAGAAAAGTAGTGCTTGAAAAGTCTTGACTTATTGATGTGGTAGAATTGAGATACTTTAGTGTATATGCTTTTCATGACAAAATCTCACACTCTCAATTTTACATGATTATACTTTATTTTTGACGAGGATTAATCTCGTCAATGCCCATTGTTATGGACTTGGGTTTTGGAGAAGATGGGGATGCTAGAGATCGCGGAACGGTTAGCAAACAAGCAACAAGGGGACACGAGGTTTACCTGTGTTCAGTTCCCTGAGGAAAAACCCCTACTGCTTGTCCGCTCTTGATTCTGCGAACCGAAAATGAGGGGTGCCCAGATGCAATCTGGCATGGAGGTGTGTATGTGGTGGTGTGCGAGGTGCGGATCTGTAGATCTGTTGTGGTCTAGTCTATCGGGGGGTCGTAATCTGTCCTCCTCGTTGGACCCTCCTAGCCTTTATATATGGGGAGGCTAGGTCTCGGGTGCCGATACGAGTAGGTTACAAGTTGTATTCAAACTCTAGTCTTGAGCTTTCACTGTCTTGTGTGCTTGAGAGTCCGTGTCCATATGGGCTTCATATCAGCCGAACCATCATAGGCGTCATGGATATAGGCAGGTCGTCAAGTGGGCCTTCCGTCGGGCTGGACCAGGTAGGCTAACATCGGGTACCCATAGGGCATATCCATGTCAGTAGCCCCCGAGTGTTCATATTGCATCGTAGATTCGGCTGAGGACTCTTCAATCTTTCGGGTGCAGCTATCTCTGTTTGTTAAGGAACGATTAGCGTGTAGGGATTGTTGATGCGTGTGCCTGACTCTCCTGACGGATCAGGGTCAGTTAACTGTCTTAGGACAAAACAACACGATCTTCTTCAGATTCGAGTCCCTCGACTCGAACCCGGAACATATGTTGGCGTAATTTGACTCAGGCCGTTGAGGACTTACAGGAGTGGAATCCGAGTAAATTTTGAATGATGTACCCAAAGCGTCCGTCAGGATTTTCATCGCGCCTGCTGGCACGGATTTTTACTAGTAGAGCGCAGTCGTGTGCGTTGCCAGGCCATCAGATGATATCTGTAGGTCTTATCTTTGTGTCGCAGACACAACATCCAAATTTTTATCATCACGGAGGTGTTTTGGGTGGCCAAGGAGGATGTTACTCACTTAGCGTTAATTGGGGCAGAGTTGCCGAAAAGTTTTTGCATGCTGATCCGAAGGATCGCAGTCGAAGAATTCATAGGGTGCGTGACCAGTGCTCCCTATGGGAGTAGCCCCCGAGTGTCTGTTCGAGTCATAGACTCGAGCGGAGACATTAGTTCAGCTATTTTTAGCTTCAGGTCTGTAGGACACAAATTTTTGAAGTGCTTGAATCAATCCTCCCTATGGGAGTAGCCCCCGAGTCCGTAGTGGAGTCGTAGACTCGACGTAGGACTCGAAGAATAGATCGTTGGTGTAGTACCTTAATCGTGCGTCTAGTGTGCGGTCGGCGTTTCTGATAGGAGTATCCCCCAAGTCCTTAGTCGAATCGTTGTTTCAAGTGAGGAATCAAGCGCACCGAAGATCTTCTCGTGCGCGCGATCGCATTGCTGAGTACCCCGAGTGTCTGGGGGAGTCGTAGACTCGGGCAGAGACTCGAGTCTTGTATCGTGCAGTTGCAGTCGGCAATCTCGTGGGCGTACCGCTGACCCAAAAGTACATCGGGTGCGCGACGAGCGCTCCTGATAGGAGTAGCCCCCGAGTGTCTAGTCGAGTCGTAGACTCGAGTGAATACTTATGCGAGGAGAAACCACTGACCCGGAAGTGCATCGAGTCAGCGTCTCACACATAAGGAGCCAGGAGTCGACGTAGCGGAGTCGCGCGACATTTAGCCGGAAGGACTCGACGTTGCGGATGAAGTCGACGATGTTTCTTCTGTCGGGTGCGCGACCAGCGCTGAGCCTTTGTAGCATCAAGGGATGCAACCATCCGAGGAGGGAATCGACTCGGGTCTTGAGTTTATGGTGTAGCCAGTTATTTTGTCGACTCATGTTGGAGGACTCGATAGAAAAGCTCGGCACAGTCGACGTCTTTGTAAGCTGCAGAAAACATGAATAATTGTGAAGTACTTGTATCTTGTAAGGAATATTTGCCTTTCGGCTTGTATAGTAAGATTCTGGTGCCGATCGAGTCGACACTTTTGCACTGTATGCTAGGCCTTTTCGTTAGCCTGATTAACCTTAGTCTCAGTACCTTGCCGAGGCACTCGAGTTTAAGGATTCGACAATCAGGCAGAATCAGCTACTCGGGCTGTCGCGTTCAAGGTGCTCGAGTGCGTGGAGCCGATGGCACATTAGGTTACTTGAAGAGGGCGCAACCCCCCGAGTGTTTCGAGTGCGAGTTAAAAAAGGAAATCAGCTCTAAATAGAGGGAAACTTAGCTTTGTTGGTTGTCGTGGACGGAGTCGACGCGGTAGCGGGTCGCACGCGGACGTGGTCGACGCGGCGGACCACAATCATAGCGACAACGGGTTTTCGAAGTTGATGGTAGTAGCTAGCTCCACATCTGAAGATTGCCGCGTTCGAAGACCGCATCGGGTCGCCGCATCCGAAGGATGTATCGGTTCATCACAGCCGAAAGACGCATCGGGTCGCCGATGTCGAGGAAGCCCCAGAGTCACCGGAGTCGAAGGCTGTAGCGGGTTGCTGGAGCCAAAGGCCACGGCTGGTTACCGAAGCGGAGGGTGCCCCCGAGTCATTGGAGCTGAAGATCGTAGAGGACCGCCAAAGTAGAAGATCCTGGTGGGTAAACCAAAGCGGAGGGAGCCCCCGAGTCGTTGGAGCTGAAGATCATATCGGGTCGCCGTCGTCGAAGACCGCAGCGGGTCACCGAAGCTGAAGATTGCAGCGTGTCGCGATCACGGGAACCGAGGCGACCGGCAGATCACGGGAGCCGATGTATCCAGCGGGTCGTTGGATTTTTATTTGAGCGGAGTCGACACGGCGGCGAGTAGTGGAGGTCAAACCACATAGGTCGTGGGCAGTCGCCAACCTGAGTGCGTCTCGAATTGATCTTTATTTGATCCTTGCATGTTTGACCTGCAGATTTTGCCTTTTTTTTCTTTGTTTGTGGGAGCTGCTCAAATGATGTGATGTTGCCGCGATTGTTCTGGTAGATGGAGCGGCCACGGTCTCATACACGCATAAGGAGCCGAATCAATCATAGCCTCTTTTTGAAGCAAAATAAACAAAGCACGCCTCGTACTTGATTTTATCCAATAACTTGTCGTCAAGCTTTTGGCTTTTTCCTTGCATCCAATAACTTGTCGTCAAGATTTTGGCTTTTTCCTTGCATGTAATCAATTGCACGCATGCCGCACATGATGACTCTCTCATCTCGTCTGGGCCTGGATGAGGCATGTGTGCGGCGCTGACACCCCTGGTACAGATTGATTTTTGTTGGTGCTTCCATCGTTGCTTCCGCGGCACGGACCAATCAGTCGGAGGTAGTCGAAGTAGATCTTCTCGTCGAAAGTTGGTGAATCGTAGATTACTTGTGATGGGACCATCACGATCGCACGATCAGCGTCCCCAATTCTCACAGACGGCGTCAATTGACGAGGTTTAATCTCGTTAATGCCCATTGTTATGGACTTGGGTTTTGGAGAAGATGGGGATGCTGGAGATCGCGGAACGGTTAGCGAACAAGCAACAAGGGGACACGAGGTTTACCCAGGTTCAGGCCCCCGGAGGGAAAACCCTACTCCTGCTTGTCTGCTCTTGATTACGGCGGAACCGAAAAGTACAGGGGTGCCCAGATGCAATCTGGCGTGGAGGTGTGTATGCGGTGGTGTGCGAGGTGAGGATCTGTAGATCTGTTGTGGTCTAGTCTATCGAGGGGTCATAATTTGTCCTCCTCGTTGGACCCTCCTAGCCTTTATATATGGGGGAGGCTAGGTCTCAGGTGCCGATACGAGTAGGTTACAAGTTGTATTCAAACTCTAGTCTTGAGCTTTCCCTGTCTTGTGCGCTTGGGAGTCCGTGTCCATATGGGCTTCATATCAGCCGAACCGTCATAGGTGTCATGGATCCAGGCAGGTCGTCGAGTGGGACTTCCGTCGGGCTGGACCAGGTAGGCTAACATCAGGTACCCGTAGGGCATATCCATGTCAATTGTTCAAAGGCAAGCTTATGAGTTGATTACATGACATGGAATAGTGTTTACTCATTTGAATCATTCATGCTAACAATAATCTTGCTGATCTATAAGGATTCATTAAAAACCATATGATTTGCTTGCCATTACTCTATCTATGCTGAGTTTTTCATATTAATAAAGTGGAGGAAACATGAGACTACCTATCATGAGTAAGATCATCATCTCGTTATTTCATTTTAAATATTAAGTTCCTTTTTGATTTTGGTTTTCTTGCTCGAGGACGATCAAGTTTAAGCTTGGGGAGGTTGATGGCTATGAAATATAGCTATCCACATCCACATTTAAACTAGATATAATTCATACTTTCGATGAAATATCTCTCTAAATCCTGCCACTAATGCCTAATGATCAAACGGTTATGCAATCCTGTCTTTCCATTTTTCCCTGCACGGGAAATGACGTTTGATGATGGGAATCACAACATTAAAGTCAAAGATACGAGATTTCCAACAACTCAAAAAAACCAGGGGCCGTGAAGAGGAACCGATACCTTTAACAACCAACTATACAGCGGGAATAAAATTCCGGCCGTATAGTTTCGGTCGTATAGTTTCCACCGACACCGCTAGGTCAAACAGAACAACTTTCATGAAGGGACCCCTATATAAAGAGACCTCTCATGACGAGAAACGAGAGATGAAGAGCAGATAGAGAAGGAGAAAATAGCCGCCCGAGGAATAGGTCTAGATCCAATCTCAAAACCCTTCTCCACCACCATAGCCATAGTCCACCACTTGTAATAGTATATCTCATATCCATTTGGCGGCATTGTAAGACTATTACTATCTATCTCATGATTTCCATTACAATGTTTATGATTGTTGATATCATCTCTATGTGTGAGTAATTCTCCTTGGGCTAAGGTCTTTGGCCCAGCCATGTAGTTTGTGCATGTTATTTATCATAGATGGGATCATGTATTAGTTTGTATGACATGATGATTATTGTATCCTCTCTTGCCTCAATCTAAGGACTTGTTAGGTACCCAAAACCCTGAGGATTGATCCAGGTATAGGGAGTATGAGTAATGACTAATCTGTAGGATGGGAACCCCAGTGACAGAAAGGGTAGTACGGCTGTATGTGAGGGATTTATTTGCGATTAACAGTGATGTCACTGCGCATATCATTAGTTCTCTTTCTTCTATGGATGAGACTAATAGGCTATTTCTATAAGCGGTTGCGGAGGCGATAGCATTTATTTATGCATGATACGTCGGAAACGTATCTATAATTTTTTATGTTCCATGCTTGTTTAGTATCTACTTTGCTTTGTTTTGTATACACTTTGAGGTATTTTTATACACTCTCTGGAACTAACCTATTAACAACTTGACACAGTGCCAGTTGCCTGTTTTCTTCTGTTTTGGTTCCAGAAAGGCAGAAAATCAATATTCTCGGAATTGGATGGGACAAAAGCCAAAGTCAATAACTTTCTATGAGGGACACGAATCCAGAAGGAGGGACGGAGAGGCACCAGAGGGTGGCTAGACCCCCCTGGGCGCGGCCAAGCCTGGCCCGCGCCTGGGGAGGGTGTGCCCCTGGCTCCCCATCGACCTTGCCTCCTGCGCCTATAAGAAGCCCACGGGGAGAAAACCCTAAATCATCCAGAAGAAATCCACGAAAACCTCCACAGCGCCGCCGCCACCGAATGGGAGATTCGGGGGACAGAAAGTCTCTGTTTCGGTATCCTGCCGGGACAGGGAAGTGCCCCTGAAACCATATCCATCGATCTCCACCACCATCTTCATCACCATTTCTGATTCCCATGATGTGTAGGGAGTAGTTCTTCCTCGAGGCTAAGGGCTCTACCGGTAGCTATGTGTTCATCTCTCTCTATGCATGATATTGTGGTCATGAGCTTTGTAATCAAGTAGATCTACCTTGCTACTCAAGTGCTTCATTAGATCTCTGCTCTCCCCATGTGTGTGAAAGTGACAGCATGCACGCCATGGTGGCACTTAGGCTTGAGTCTACATAAATACTCTTTGTGCTTTAATAGATCTATGCTTTTCCCCCACGTGTTTGAAAGTGGCAGCGGGCATATCGTGTGTGCCACTTTGTCTAGATTGAATATTTGTTATGAGTTATATTTGGAGTTGGATATCTCTATGAAATTGTGATGTTTGTTGGAACCATCTAGAGCTCAAGGTGATAGTGTGGGGTTATCTAGATTAGGGAAGGTGGACTTTTAGGTGTGTTGTTATAGCCCTACCATGGATTAGAGTGTCCAACCGGAGAGTAGTTAAGAGTAGTATCATAAAGAGAGGATATTTATATGAGAGAGTTTTCACTAGTGAAAGTATGATCCCTAGGCCTTGTTTCTAAACATTGAAACACCGTTTGCTACTAGATCTATTGCATGTTTGTTTGCTTCCATCCTTTTGCCTTTAGTCTTTACCTCACCGTCAGCTATTTTCTGGCACCATTAGCACTTGTATTTCACTATCTCTTCGCCGAACTAGTGCACCTATATTGGGTGTGTTGGGGACACAAGTGACTTCTTATATCTTGATTGCAGGGTTGCTTGAGAGGGAATACCTTTGACCACTTCCTCCCTGAGTTCGATAAACCTTGGGTAATCCACTTAAGGGAAACTTGTTGTTGTTCTACAAACCGCTCCACTTGGAGGCCCAACAACTATCTACAAGAATAGAAGTGCGTAGACATTAAGCTCTTTTCTGGCGCTATTGCCGGGGAGGTTTTGGGATTTTACCTTCCCTCCACGTCAGGCTCCATCAAAGTTTTTTCTGGCGCCATTGCCGGGGAGGAAAGGTAAAAGGCACTCACACGTTACTTACGGCAGACAAGCGTAAAGCTCTTTTCCGGCGCCGTTCCGGGAGGTATAGGTACTCACATCCTCCGGTGTGAGTGCTGGAAGTTATTTCCTTTAGATTCTGCAATTTTGTATTTTTGTTTCTTGTTTTCACTAGTTAGGCCTAATGGAAAACAACAACAAAATTAGAGAGCTTTATAGTATTTATCTTGAGTAAGGACATGAAGTGTTTGAAGAGAAAATTAAAAAACCTATGGAACTTTATTTGCATGCTAATAGCAATGTTATTAGTATGAATTTTTTGAACACCATTGTTGCTAATGCTATGGAAAATTTTAATCTTGGGGAAGCTAGTTTTTATGAAAATGATCTTTTTCCCCAGCTTTGGAAGATAGCTATTCTATTGCTTATGATGATTCCAAACCTCCAACTTATGATGATTACAATGATGAGTATGATATTTTCAGTCCACCTACTATTGAGGAGGAAATTAATTGTGATTACAATATGCCTCCTATATTTGATGATTATGGTGATGAGAATAATAGTGATAGCTATGTTATTGAATTTGCTCCCACTACAATTAATAAGAATGCCTTTGCTTATGTGGAGAGTAATAATCATTTTATGCATGTGGCTCATGATAAGAATGTTTTATGTGATAGTTATATTGTTAATTTTATTCATGTTGCTACTGAAAGTTATTATGAGAGAGGGAAACATGGTTTTATGCATATCAATAATATTAAGTTTCCCCTCTTTATGTTCAAAATTTTGAAGTTGCATTTGTTTTGCTTTTCTATGCTTGTTGCTTTGTGCTTTCATGACTTTTTATTTACAAGATTCCTATGCATAGGAAGTGGGTTAGACTTAAATGTGTTTTGAATTTGCTTCTTGATGCTCTCTTTTACTTTAATTCATATTTCCTATGTGAGCATCTTCTCAAACTATCAAGCCTAACTTAAAGGCGTTAAAGAAAAGTACTTGTTGGGAGATAACCCAAGAGTTTTCTTAAGTCTGACCTCTCCTTATCCTTTTTATTTGCTTTTTGTGCCAAGAATGACCTCTAATGAGAGGGAAGTAAGATTTGAGGAGTTACTGTCCCGAAACAGATTTCTATCCTCCACCATAAAAATTAGTGAGGAGTCTCTGTAAGTCGTATCAAGCTAAAAATTTATGAATAAATCCCCCAGTATGTTAGATAACTTTCATCAGTTCAACACTTTTTTATTTGAGCAACAAAAGATTTTCGAAAAAATTGGTTTCTACCTGCTGTTCTGTTTTGACAAATTTCTGCCATTATTTGCATTTGCTTCTTATTGATTCCTTTTTGAGTTATCTTTTGGGGAATTGAGATTTTTGAAGGAGTTACTACAGTGGCTTGTGTTTTTAGTGAAAAATCTTGCTGTTCCAAAGCTTTTCCAGAGGTCTAATATCTTTTGAATACACTAATGTTGCTAATGAAGATTGTGTGAAGATTTGTATGAAGGAAAAATTTCAGGTGTAGAGAGAGAATGATGTAATGAGATGAAGAATGGACAAAATCTCAAGCTTGGGGATGCCACCCCGGTGCCACCCCAAGAAATATCCAAGAGGTACAAGCATCAAATCTTGGGGATGCCCAAGGCATCCCCTTCTTCATCAATGAAAAGCTCAGGTCTTTCTAGACACTTCGTTTTTATTGTTTCATGCACTATTGTGTTGTTCTTGGAGCGTCTTTGTTTTTGTTTTCTTTCTTAGTTTTCTTGAGTAAGTTGGTTGGTTATACCACACTTTTTTTGGAGAGAGACACACTCTATTTTCATTGCCTAGAGCACTCTAGTTTTCACTCTTATTGTTCTGTGAGTGTTCACTTTTGCTAGCACTGTGTTTAGCCTTAGTTTTCTTGTACTTTCAGCTTAGAACTTTTTAGTTCTTCTTTGTGGATTTGTGAGACAAGCTCACTGATCTTTATTGATTATTATCTTTTTGAGTTGTTTCAAATAAGTCGATTGGTGTTGGAAAAGAGTAGAAAGCTGCATGCTTATAGTGGTACAAAAAGGAGCTTGCTTTGACTGTGATTTATACTTTATCATGTCATGCTAGGTGTTGTTTTGACCTTATGCGTAGTGATTATTGTTGTAGCATGACTTGTTCCAAACAATTAGGATTGCTTAATGTGCCTTGAAGGAATCATGCGTTGTTTTAGCATACAAAAGCATAGTATTGTGGTATTCTCCTTTGATGCTTTGTTTGGGTTCACTTGGCACATGCTCACACCATGTTATGACTCTAACCAGTCACCTTAGCCTCTATGATCATTTAGTCTTTGACTTGTGGTACCACTTTATGCTTTGATTGGTAATGTTTTGTCACTCTGCATGATTATGGCCATTATTGCTCTCTTAGTTGGTCGCTCCCAGTCTTTTGCTGGCCTCCGCTTGTATGAGTAAGATCTACTCATGCTTCCGACTCCCAATAAACCAAGTTATTCCAAAGTGTCCACTATAAATTCCTATGCATGATGTGTTACACCATTCCAAGTATATTCTTGTTTTCAGCTATCTTCCTATTAAAAACTATTTTGTTATGTGAAAACTTAGTGATTAAATCTCTCACAAACTTGATGGCACACTTTATATTCCTTGCCCCTAATAAACTTGAACCATTGTGTCTTCTATGTTGTATATGCTTGCACTTATACGTTGGAATTAGCAGAACCATGCTGTCATGGGGAACGTTTTCAACATTGCACTTGTACTTTGTACACAGTTGATATCATGCTCTTTTGTCTATGGATGTCATCGGTGTGAAATAAAGAGGGAACTTGTAAGTCCATGGAGTTTGTATTTTTTGTTAGAGAAACGCCTGGGCCGCTAGCCTAAGCCATGCCTAATCATGGTGGAAACTTGCAGCATCACCATAGTGAGCTATCTATGAAGCATCCTCAATAAAAAGCTATGCATATAGTAAATAAAAAGATCGCTGAGATGCTCATTGTCTGCTTGCCTTGTCATTTTGGTTATGGGATAGCTCCTGTACCATGTCCAAGGGGTACCCCGTTGGCGGTTCTCTATGATATGCAAGTACTTACAATGACAAGAACTTACAGGTGACTGAAGTTGAGTAGCATCAGGTGTGGCCCTCGTATTCAAGGGACTTGAGATTGCCAACTTATACTTTGTCAAGCATATACTCCATAGTTAGTTCATTTTAACCTTAATAACTTCAAGATGCTTATGATAGGGGCAATGAGGGCTGAAAGCTAACAAGTACCATAATTTTTGGAAGCTCTTTTTTGAAACTTGAGATCCATGCTTCCTTTATGAAGGGCCTTTCTTCCACTACTATTGAGTCTCCACCTTCTACCTTTAGGCACCATTAAGAGAGCATAGTTGCCATTCTTAGTTCTATGTGCAGTGTCCCAAAACTTATTAATTGATGCATATTGTGATATTACTTGTTCTTGTGCTACTTGTTTCTAGTCACCCTTGTGAACTTTGAAGGTGTCCTATGCATCTATTTTCTACTCTATGAGGGACAAGCTGAATGCCACTATGTTATGTTTTCTGTATGTGAAACAAACAAACGTCTTTCAATGCATTGTTATTCATGATCTTTGTTTGTAGCCTTTCATGTTGCATGCATAGTTACTTTGTCCTATTATTAGAACTCCATCTTTCATGCACATGTTTAGAGTTCTTTGATCCCAGCTTTCAATGCTTGCAAATGGTTTAATCTTGGTTTTGATGGTGCATGTCACCTCAAAAATTATTCTTTCTATCACTTACCTACTCGAGGACGAGAAGGAGTTAAGCTTGGGGATGCTTGATACGTCGGAAACGTATCAATAATTTTTGATGTTCCATGCTTGTTTAGTATCTACTTTGCTTTGTTTTGTATACACTTTGAGGTATTTTTATACACTTTCTGGAACTAACCTATTAACAAGTTGCCACAGTGCCAGTTGCCTTTTTTCTTCTGTTTTGGTTCCAGAAAGGCAGAAAATCAATATTCTCGGAATTGGACGGGACAAAAGCCAAAGTCAATAACTTTCCGTGAGGGACACGAATCCAGAAGGAGGGACGGAGAGGCACCAGAGGGTGGCCAGACCCCCTGGGCGCAGCCAAGCCTGGCCTGCGCCTGGGGAGGGTGTGCCCCCTGGCTCCCCATCGACCTTGCCTCCTACGCCTATAAGAAGCCCACGGGGAGAAAACCCTAGATCATCCAGAAGAAATCCATGAAAACCTCCATAGCGTCGCGAACACCGAAGGGGAGATTCGGGGGACAGAAAGTCTCTGTTTCGGCACCCTGCCGGGACGGGGAAGTGCCCCCGGAGCCATCTCCATCGATCTCCACCACCATCTTCATCACCATTGCTGATTCCCATGATGAGGAGGGAGTAGTTCTTCCTCGATGCTAAGGGCTCTACTGGTAGCTATGTGTTCATCTCTCTCTATGCATGATCTTGTGGTCATGAGCTTTGTAATCAAGTAGATCTACCTTGCTACTCAAGTGCTTCATTAGATCTCTGCTCTCCCCATGTGTGTGAAAGTGACAGCGTGCACGCCATGGTGGCACTTAGGCTTGAGTCTACATAAATACTCTTTGTGCTTTAATAGATCTATGCTTTTACCCACGTGTGTAAAAGTGACAGCGGGCATACCGTGTGTGGCACTTTGGCTAGATTGAATATTTGCTATGAGTTATATTTGGAGTTGGATGTCTCTATGAAATTGTGGTGTTTGTTGGAACCATCTAGTGCTCAAGGTGACAGTGTGGGGTTATCTAGATTGGGGAAGGTGGACTTTGAGGTGTGCTGTTGTAGCCCTACCATGGATTAGAGTGTCCAACCAGAGAGTAGTTAAGAGTAGTATCATGAAGAGAGAATATTTATATGAGAGAGTGTTCACTAGTGAAAGTATGATCCCTAGGCCTTGTTTCTAAACATTGAAACACCATTTGCTACTAGATCTATTGCATCTTTGTTTGCTTCCATCCTTTTGCCTTTAGTCTTTACCTCACCGTCAGCTATTTTCTGGCACTGTTGGCACTTGTATTTCACTATCTCTTCGCCGAACTAGTGCAGCTATATTGGGTGTGTTGGATACACAAGAGACTTCTTGTATCTTAATTGCAGGGTTGCTTGAGAGGGAATACCTTTGACCACTTCCTCCCTGAGTTCGATAAACCTTGGGTAATCCACTTATGGGAAACTTGTTGTTGTTTTACAAACCTCTACACTTGGAGGCCCAACAACTGTCTACAAGAATAGAAGTGCGTAGACATCAATGCACTGCCCACATATAATTATCTTGCTCTAACGATTACATGCATACTTTATTATTATCTTTTATTGCCATCATATGTTTTAAACACCTACAGGTGAAACCGAGCGCCCGAGGCCCTCTCTCTCCATTATCGACAATAACAAAGATCGCAAACTCTTGGTCTAGTAAAACACTAAAATAATTCTAAAACTCCCGAAGGTTCGTTAAAGTAACTTCACCACGCTTTATACTTCCTGAGGATTCGATAACATAGGTCTACTAGGGAAAAATAGATATACTACATCCGTTGACGAGGTTTAATCTCGTCAATGCCCATTGTTATGAGCTTGGGTTTTGGAGAAGATGAGGGTGCTGGAGATCGTGGAGCGGTTAACAGACAAACAACTAGGGGACACGAGATTTACCCAGGTTCAGGCCCCCGGAGGGAAAACCCTACTCCTGCTTGTCTGCTCTTGATTACGGCGGAACCGAGAATTACAGGGGTGCACAGATGTAATCTGGCGTGGAGGTGTTTATGCGGTGGTATGATAGAGATCCTCCTCGTCGTGTCCTCCTAGCCTTTATATAGAGGTAGGCAGGTCTCGGGCACAGATCGAGTCGGTTACAGGTTTAGGGTTTCCCCCTTTGAATATTCTATTTGTTCTAGTCTTGCTCTCCAAGGATCCGAAGACGTCATGGGCTTGGGCCACCCGAAAATCTTCATGGGCCGCGTATATTCTTGTGGGCCTTCCTTGGGCTGGACCAGGTATGCTAATGTCGTGTACCCGTAGGGTATAACCTTGTCAGTAGCCCCCTAGTGTTCAGTCGAATCGCAGATTCGGCTGAGGAATCTGCAATCTTATGGGTGCAGCCGTTTCTGTTCATGAGAGAATGATTTTAGTATGTAGGGATTGTTGATGCGTGTGCCTGACTCTCTCGACGGATCAGGGTCAGTTAACTGTCTTAGGACAAAACAACATGATCTTCTTCAGATTCGAGTCCCTCGACTCGAACCCGAAATAGATGCTGGCGTGATTCAACTCAGGCTGTTGAGGTCTTACAGGAGTCGAATCCCAGTAGTTTCCGAATAATATACCCAACGCGTCTGTCGGGATTTTCATCGCGCCTGTTGGCACGGATTTTTACTAGTAGAGCCCAGTCGGGTGCGTTACCAGGCCATCAAACGATATCTGTAGGTCTTATCTTTGCATCGTAGACATAGCATTCGAAATTTTATCACCGCGGAGGTGTTTCAGGTGGCCAAGGAGAGCGTTACTCACTTAGCGTTGGTTGGGGCAAAGTTGCCGAAATTTTTTTTGCATTCTGATCCGAAGGATCGTAGTCAAAGAATTTATAGGGTGCGCGACCAGCGCTCCCAATGGGAGTAGCCCCCGAGTGTCTGTTCGAGTTGTAGACTCGAGCAGAGACTTTAACTTAGCCTTTGTGGGCTTCAGGTCCATAGGACACAATTTTTTCGGATGCTTAAATCAATCCTCCCTATGGGAGTAGCCCCCGAGTCCGTAGTGGAGTCGTAGACTCGACGTAGGACTTGAAGAATAGATCAAAGGTGTAGTACCTTATTTGTTCCTCGGGTGCGTGGCCAGCGCTCCTGATAGGAGTAGCCCCCTAGTAGTTGCTCGAATTGTAGATTCGAGTGAATACTTTTGTTAGCCGAAGATTTCTAACCATTGCCAGTGTGGTGATGATAACGTCAATGCTGACGATCGGTGACCTCAGGCGTCTACGGCGCCATAGGTGATGTGAATGGACGAACGTGGGTCCCACTTTCTGACTTTGAGTTGATTGGTCACACACGACATGGCGAGAATTACGGCGTCTCCTTGATTTCCGTGTGTAGTAGACGGCGTGCGGGTGACGGTTCGCTGCTGTGTTGACACGTGGACGGTTGGATCTGATCCTGACGCTAGGGATTCCAGATGAACGTTCCCTGTTCATCGTCTTCGTCCTTATAACTGTGGGGAAAATTGTAATTTGTTTTTACCCTAGCCACTTGCTTTCTGCTGCTTCCATTTGCTTGAGCTTTTCTTGCCGCGTGCTGGAGGTTCTTCGATCATTCCCTCCCTTTTTCCTGCGCTTGCACCGCTGTCATCGACGCGCTGTGGTGGGAAAGTCGAAGAAGGTTTCCGCCGCAGGGGGCACCAGTGCTGCTGCCGGCGGCAAGAAGGGCACTACCGCCGCTCACGTCACCGATGGTGGGTGGCAGCACACGGAGATTCACGAGGGCGATATGCGCAAGCTCCGTGAGCGGGGCTTGATTCCACAAGACAAGGAGGCCGTCAAGATCACCGGCGACGAGGTATTTCCCCGTCCTCCTGCAGGGTTTCGGGTGATGTTCATCGCCTTCATTATTCGCGGCCTTTCTTTCCTAGTCCACGAATTTCTTCGTGGGCTGTTGTTCTTCTATGGAATTCAACTCCATCATCTTTCCCCAAATTCTATTCTTCACATCGCCTGCTTCGTTGCTTTTTGCGAGTGATGGCTCAGTATCGAGCCGCACTTTGGCCTCTTCCGGAAGCTCTATTCCGTGAAGAGGCAATCCGGCTCCGACGGAGTTTATCCGATTGGCGACTGCGTCATTTCTCTTTGATCTACTACTCTTTTCTTCTCTTTCTCTATGTCCGAGTCCATCCAGAACTGGCGGAGGAAGTAGTTTTATATCCGCGACTCCACAGTGGACGGGCAAAACTTTGGCCTTGCCCCTTTTGACTCCACCCAGAAAATCCATCCGAAGAGGTCTTGGAAGAACTGTATCCTGGAGGGTGAAGTGGAGGAGATAGAGGAGCTCTATCATCGGGTGGAGGACCTCTAGGTGATTCCGGAGAAGGAGGTGAACGGTGTGGACATCATCCGCACCTTCCTCAAACGTCGGGTGCAGCCACTCCAGGCTAGGACGCACCCGATGTTCCTTTATTCTGGCCGCCACGACCCAACGAGAGTTGCGGCTGAGGAGCTCTCCAACAGGGATATTGACAGAGTCCTTTCGCCGCTGCTAAAGTACAAGTCCGACAAGGACCTTCTGGGGAAGTCGCAGACTCCTCCGTTCAGTTCTTCTCGACCCGTTCCGCAGGTGTAGATCTGGGACGTGCGCGTAGCGCTATTTTCGAGTGGTTTTCCTCTGCAATTATTTTTTCTAATAGTTTTGTCTTCATTGTGCAGGAGTTCAAGGTACCTGGCATGGTGCCTCCACTACCCGAACGGTTTCCGGATGCGCCGGACAACGAAATCGTGGACTCCGTGTCCGAGCTTCCCCCGGCGCAGTCGCCTACTGAGGAGGCTCCCGAGGCGAGCGAGGGGCAGACCCGAAAGCGGGTACGGAGCTCGAGCGAATCTTCGGATGCCTCGACTCCGCCAACGCCTAGGGACCCGTCGTTCCTTCTTCGACACAGTGGAGGTGATGGTGCCTCATCCTCTCCTATCCCAGTTGTTCCTGTGCGGGCTGTAGCGCCGCAGCCGCCGGCGAAGAGGAAGAAGGAAGAGAAGAAAGGCAAGAAGGTTCTACCTATTTTTGACTTGAGTGATATGGACTCGTAAGTTCTTTCGAGTGTCTTTGGCTACTTTTCTTGTATTCTTGTATTCTTGTCTTCTTGTCGTTGACTGGTGCCTTCCTTTGCAGCCATTCCTCTGAGGGCTCTTTTAGCGATGCTACTCAGGAGATGGTAGGGGAGTCGAAGATGACACCTCCTCCCTCTCAGATGGTGGCCACCTCTGGGGGCGCAGCTCCGAACCCTTCTCCGCGGGAGGTTCGGGTGATCGTCTCCCAAGAGACTACAGTCGGACCTTCGGAGTCTCCGTCTGAGCATGTAAGTGTGTTCTTTATTGCTGTGGGGGGAGCCCCCGAGCCATATTTTCGTATGATCTGCTGATCGTTGCTTCTTCTTTTCGTGTCTCGGGGGGAGCCTCCGAGCGTTTTTCATATGTTTGATCTTTTGCTTGTTTCTTGGGCGCAGCCCTCGAGCACTTGGCTTGACAAGTTGTTTCTTCTTGCAGCCTTTTGTGCAAGGTGCGAACTAGCTAGCGAAGCAGTACCTGGTGTTGGAGGCCAGCCTGCGGCAGCTTCAAGGTACATCCACAACTAATCCTCTATTTTTTCGTCTGGTTGCTAGCTTGTTGAGCTCACGAATGTTTTTGTTGCCTTTTTGCGCATTTAGAATAACTGCCTCATGAGCTTGATGCTCTCAAAAGAGCCTTGGCGGCGGAGAAGAAGGTCAAGATGCTGCTTAAGGAGCGCCAAGCAGAGCTTACGAAGCACATGCCAAGGAGCGCTGGCAGAAGCTACGGACCGCGAGCAGCAGCTTTCTACTGTCGCGGCTTCGTGCGAGAAAGAGGTTGCCGAGAAGCTAATGGCTGCTGCCAAAGCTATTTCGGGTGAGTAATTTCGCCTGTATGTTCTGTTTCGGATGCCTTGTCTCTATGCTTTTCTTCGATTATTACTGTGCTTTTTCCATTTCTCTAGATGCCGTAGGCATTGAGTTCAACCGCGGTGCCCTGGAGCACGGTAGTGCTTTGGATGATGCAACTGTGGCAGTCGAAGACCGCTGTAGTACTGTGGTTGGCTCTCTTGCCAAGGCTAAGGAGGTCCTCGGGCACTTCTACAAGGAGCCCGTTCCCAAGGGAGCTGCCCTTGAGGATGTTGACTTGTTGGCGGATGCATTGTTAGTGGATGCGCCTGCAGCCTACAAGCGCAAGCAGAAGGGCATCGGCGCATCCATGAGGCTGGCAATGGCCATGGCGTCTGGAGCGGAGCTGGATCTTCATCAGGTCACTTCCCAGATGCCGACGGCCCCTGACGGTTCCGAGGTAGCCTTCGCTCTCTTCGCCGCCCGCTGTAAGTGCTACGGGCCGAAACTTATTGACCTCCTGGCAGAGTATGCCGCGAAGCAGCAGGAGGAGGTCAAGGGCAGGCGCTCTGGCTCCGAGGCCACTCAAGATGCAGCTGCTTAGGCTTTGTATTTGTAGTTCTAGGATAGTCATGAAGGGAATATGCCCGAGAGGCAATAATAAAGTGGTTATTATCGTATTCCTTATTTATGATAAATGTTTATTTTATATGCTATAATTGTATTAATACGGAAACGTTAATACATGTGTGTTTAATAAACAAAAAGGAAGTTCCTAGTTATGCCTCTCTTATAAACTAGCTCGTTGATTAACATGATGATCAAAGTTTCCTGATCATGGACATTGGATGTTGTTAATAACGAGGTCACAACATTAGTGTAATGATGTGATGAACATTCATCCGAAGTATAGCATTACGATCAAAGTCATTGAGTTTATATTGCTATAACAACTTACGAAGTGATCCTAATCCTTAGACCATGAGATCATGTCAATCACTAACACCGGAAGAGTTTCTCGATGACATCAAACGTCACACCGTAACTGGGTGATTATAAAGATGGCTTCAGAACTACTAAAGTGTTATGTTGAGACCCATGGATCGAGAGTGGAATTTGTTCATCCCGATGACGGATAGATATGCTCTAGGCCCTCTCGGTGATATCACATTGATTAGCTTGCAAGCAAGTGATTTGATCACTAGAATGTTATATCACGGGAACGAGAAAAGAGTGCATGTCGGTAACGAGATCAAACTAGGTATGGAGATACCGATGATCGAATCTCGGACATGTAATATATCGTGAAACAAAGGGATTAAGATACTAGCGTAAAAGGTTCGCACGATCACAGAAGTCATCGTTGAATGTGTGGGAGTCAGTATGGATCTCCGTGTTCACATCGATTATTGATCGGAGAAGGGTCTCGATCATGTCCGCATTATTCACGAACCGTAGGGTGACACACTTAAGGGATGCTGACACCATTCGGAGCAAATGATATGCCAGAAAAAGAAAAGGAAAGCGCAGGAATTTATTTCACTAGACACCGGAACTGTTTCGGTTGAAATTGCTGAAACTGGTTCTGCATGTGAAATGGAATACTAGCAAGGGGTTTTACGTGAATGTTTGTTAATTAAAGTAATTAACAAAATTCTGAATAAATAAATAAAAGAGTTTTATTTAAATGAGAGCTTGCATTAATTTTGGTGGAAAATTAATGCATGTGAGTGGAATTGTGAGTGGAGAGGTTTTTATGTGAGTGGAGCTTCCACCACATGAATGAGGGAGAGGTGGGGGCACCCTCCATGGCCGGCGGCCATGCCCCCTTGGGCTGCCCCCCTCCCCGATAAAAGGACCCCCTCCTCTCACTTGTCTCTCACACCTCCTCGCGAAGGATCTCTCTCCCCCCTTTAGAATTTCCCCATGGTCTCGGATCAGCGAGATACATGTTCCCGGTGGCTTTTTTGGGAAGGATTTGTTGCTTCCGCTGCTTCGCTGGAGCAAGGGCGCGGAGGTTGTCGGGGTACCCGTAGGTGTGTGCGATCACGGATGCACCACTGCTTTGAGGTGCTGGACTTGATTGTGCTGGACCGGCTGGACCAGATGGACTTCATCACGATCTTGAGATCGGCAAGCGTTCGTCTACATCATCCACGAGTACAACCTCGTTAATGCTATTCGGTCTTCGAGGGTATGTATTCTATGGATGTATATCCACTCGTTGCTTGTATCTAGTAGATAGATCTTGGTACATAGATGTTCCTATCGTAGGAATTTTTTTGTTTTCTATGCTGCGAACCCTACAGTGGTATCAGAGCCGGATCTATGCATAGATGCTTTGCACGGGTAGTACACATATGAGTATGTGGGCGATGATGATCATTTTATTGCTTCTTAGTTGTACTTTGGATATTGTGGCATAGTGGGATTAAGCGGCCCGGACAAACTTTACATGTCCTCGCACATGAGACCTGTTCCACGCTTGACATGCAACTAGTTTGCATAAGTGGCTAGCGGGTGTCTGTCTCTCCTACTATAGTAAATATCTAATTTGCAACGAGTTTTCAACAATTTGGTTATACTCGTTGTGGTCCATGTTCGTAGGTAAGAACGGTTCTATCTTCGAAAGCCCTAAGCCACGTAAAACTTGCAATGGATAAATTAGAGGCGTCTAGTTTAGATTGTTGCTGGGCTAGTGTTATGATATGGTGATGTTGTAAGTAGAGGTATGAGATGATACTCTTACAACACACATGACGTGTAATATCCATATACCTTGGACTTACACATATAGGTATGATAGTGATCATACCACGGTGCACATGATAGAGATCATATGCGGGAACCATATCATTCCACTAATAAACATGTGATGTTTGATAGCATCTTATATTGCTTGTTTGGCATTTTATTAGCATAATAAGATGATCCCTCATTTAGATATCAAGATAAGAATGTGTTCTTCCTTAAGTATGCACCGACAATGTTTCGTCGCTTCAAGACATCACGTGATGATCGGGTGTACTTGAATCCACGAGCACATCTCGGGTGTAAGACAGTTACACACGCGAATACTAAGGTTCTTACTTGGCGAGCCTAGCATGTACAGACATGGCCTCGGAACACAGACCGAAAGGTTAAGCATGAGTCATATAGTAGATATGATGCCCATTTGATGCTCGCCTTTGAAGCTACACCGACTCACGTGATGATCGGACTTGGTGTAGTGGATTTGGTTCATGTAATCACCAAAAAGACACGAGGGATGTCGTTTTTGAGTGGGAGTTCATTTCTAATTTGGATTAGTAGAACTCAATTTATCATAAATTAAATCAAAGTGAATTTGCATAATTTGTTGTAGTCATTGGCATTCGTTCACCACCTTATGCATAGTTGTAATTGAGATAATTGAACTATAGAATTCTGGATATTTACTTTACGAACTGGTATCGTATTGTGTTGAGTGTCAATCAAAGTTTAAAGTCCTATTGCAAACTTTCAGCAAACTCTATTTACTCCGTGAAATTTAATAGTTAGTATTAAATTGAGAGTAACAATTCCAGTGTTAATATCTTAAGTATCATGTTTGCCTCCATGATTCTTGATTCTTTTAATATCAAGTTTATCTAGGAGCTGAAAGAATTGTTTCAGAAACCATCATGTGTGACAGATATAACGATATCTGAAACAATTTTTTGGTTGCAATATGATAGAGTATAATATGTGTTCTCATATAGGATGAGAATTTACAAAGGTTGGAGATGCTAGACATCCTAATCATCCAAAAGGGTTTTGGAAAGTAATGTTATACTCACGATTCACCTTTATAAGCTACAGTAGCTTGATCATGAAAGTCGTCATGATAAGGATGAATAGAAGATGTATGTAAAGTGTTTACTATACTAAAAGATTACTAAAGATTGGATTTTGAAAGAATACCGATCATTTTGATGATGGTGATCTACTTCAAAGTGCAAGTCCAAAGGTATTATTATTTGAATATACACGCTTTGGACTATGTGTCATGCATATGGCACTACTTTTGATGTTGATAGATTCTTTTAAAAAGGAAAAGGAAATGCTGAAAGAGAATCTATAAAATATATTTGGCAGAAAAGAAAAGATTGGAAATATCCAATTTAGGTATATATATGATATACATGTTATGGTTGTATTCTTTGCTTGTTAAACAATGTGGTTCTTGGGTATTGGATACCGAATTGGTTGGTACGAAATTTCATACGGAACGACGCAATTCATAAACCACAATGGCCTAAGTAACTAGCAAGAGAATATGTGATGATGTTCATCGAAAACAAACAAACCGTTGTTTGTATTTCTCGTTGACATCAAATCTTGACTTCAAGATTTGTTTTAATAATTGTTATTTGAATCAGGTATTATGAGAACAAAGGTTGTTCAAATAATTACCGTATTCCATATAAGATGGATGATTTACAAATCTAGTTGGAGAAATCACATCCATAAAACCTAATGCTAAAATATCGCAAGACAAATGATTGAAAGATCACTTACGAAGTGACATCGCCGTTTAAATTATATTGGAAAGAAAACATGAAGAAACTCCATTTTTATGGAATTTTGGAGTCTTTGATTTGATCAAGTGACTCTTGTGAGACTTTCCTAGGGATAATTAAAACTTCGTTCAAAGGCCAAAGAAGAACGATCGACTAAATTATTGGAATTTATACATATCGATGTATGTAGTCCATTATGTATAGTCGTAAGCGATGGGTTTCAACTTCATATACTTTCTCCGGAAATTTGAGTGAATATTCACTTAATGAGAAAGAAGTGTGAAATATTTGAAAATGTTCAAAGACTTTCAAGATGAAGTGAAAATCATTGTGACAAGAAAATAAATGGTTTATGATTTTATCATAAGGGATTTATTTGAGTTACAAGTGTAACAAGAAAAATAAATGAATTATGATTTATCATAAAGGGATTTATTTGAGTTGCAAGATTAGCAAAACACCTAGATTTACATTTCCCGAAACACCATAGGAGTATGGAGTGTTTGAGATTTGTAATGAAATCTTGTTTGACATGGTTGGATCAAAGGTGTTATTTATAAAACTGCCATTATGTTTTAAAAGATTAAAGCTTTAGAGACTACCGCTTTTACACTGAAAAGAGCTCCATCTTGATCCGTTGAAATGACACCATGGAAGTTATGGTTTGGGGTAAAACCCAAGTTGTCATTTCTTAAATTTTGGTATGCTAAACATAAGTAAGATGTTTACAATCGAAGTCGGATGAGCATGTCTTTGTAGGTTATTTCGAATAACAATTGGTTATTCCTTCATAACACCAAGGACAAAAGGGTTTGTCGCTTGAAACGTGAAGTTTCTTGGAGAAGGAATTTTTCGTAAAAGTTAAGTGGGAGGACAATAGAACTTTGATAAGGTTAACGAACCTTAGCTAAATGTGCTGAGTTGCGCAGCGCCAGAAATCGTTCCGAAGGCTGCCATAATGCTCATAGCTTATGTGCCTCAAAGGTTGTGGTCACGGAGATCTAAGTTCTTATTGAACCAAGTCGGTCGGTTAAACAATCAAATGCTAAGATTTGAGAGTAAATCATTATTGTCTGACAATGATGAATCGACTACATGCAAAGAAGCGATGATGGGCCCTGACTCCGTCAAATGGCTTGAAGCCATAAAATCCGTGATAGTTCCATACACGAGAAATCAAGTTTTGAACTTGGAAGACCCTCCGGAAAGGTGTAAAAACCTATCGGTCGTATTTGGATCTATAAAGAAACAGACATGGATGTTTCACATCTATGAAATAGTCGACATGTCGTAAAGTATTTTATGACAATGTTCAAGGAGTTGACTATGACAAGATTTGATCTTTCATAGCGATATTTAGTCTGGACGGATTAAAGTAGCAACCACTACATATAATTTGGTATATGGTAGATGAATAAACAAAACAAAGTTCTTCTAATAGAATGGTTACCTAGGACGTGTACATGACACGGTCCAAAGGGTTCTGTTAATTCAAAGGATGCTAAAAAGGGCATGAAAACTTCAATGGTTGAAGTAAGCATCACGGAGTTGGAATCTTCACCATGATGAAAAGGAGTTTTCATCAGGAGACGATGAAGATGCTTGCATTTGCAAGAAATTAAGTGGGAGCGCTGAGATATATTTCTAATACATTATGTGGAGGACATCTTGTTGATTAGAAATGATGTAATTTTTATTGACAAAGGTTAAGAATTTTATTTTGATAAAAGACTTAGGCAAAACCCGAATATTTAGCGTGAATGTCTATAGTGGATAGACTGTGACGCCAATATGGTTGTGCCAAACATACATATATGAGATATTGAAGGAGTTCAATATAGAAACGACTAGAAACGGTTCTTGTCGCATGGAAAGAAATTGAATCAAGATTCAAGTGCATCGACACTTGTTAAGTGAAACAAGATTCAAGTGCTTTGACACTTGATGAGTGAAATCACGAGAATGTTTTGATCAATCATACCATGATATGTACACATCCAGCTATGTCCTATGCTCTAAGTGTTATGAGCATATACCAGAATGAATCATAAAATGATCATTGGACTATAGTAAGGATATTATTATGATCTTTTGGAAGAACTAAGAATATATTTGTGCAGAGGTGACAAACAATTACAAATAGTTCATTGTAAAGCGTTACATTGATAGTAGTTTTGTCACAAGATACAAATTAAGTTTATCTCAATTTAAACTATGAGTGGCACAATGAAATGGAAAGAAAGTTTCCATGATGGATTTGGATGAAATCCATAGTTAAGACATTGTGACAAATACTACAACAAAAGGGCTAAGTATATGACTGCTATAGTAGCAGCAAAGGAGGGAATTTGTGTCAAGTAGTTTGTTATCAAACTAAGGTGTGGTTCGCAACGGGCTAACACTACAGATATATTGTATGACAATAGTATCGACGTGTTTTAAACCCCAAGGAACTAAAGGTCTCACCGAAAGACCAAATTTATACAATGCCATCTCATTGGAGAATGAGTGATGCGTGAAGACGCAAAGAAATGCAAATACACATAGACCTGAAAGTGTCAGATCTGTAGATTATGTTAACCACTTGCAGTTGCGTATTTGGAACACCAGAAATCCATAGGTGTTCAATACGCAAAGTTTTCAAACTAGACTATTGTCTCTAGTGCAAGTGGGAGACTGAAGGGAATATGCCCGAGAGGCAATAATAAAGTGGTTATTATCGTATTCCTTATTTATGATAAATGTTTATTTTACATGCTATAATTGTATTAATACGGAAACATTAATACATGTGTGTTTAATAAACAAAAAGGAAGTTCCTAGTTATGCCTCTCTTATAAACTAGCTCGTTGATTAACATGATGATCAAAGTTTCCTGATCATGGACATTGGATGTTGTTAATAACGAGGTCACAACATTAGTGTAATGATGTGATGAACATTCATCCGAAGTATAGCATTACGATCAAAGTCATTGAGTTTATATTGCTATAATAACTTACGAAGTGATCCTAATCCTTAGACCATGAGATCATGTCAATCACTAACACCGGAAGAGTTTCTCGATGACATCAAACGTCACACCGTAACTGGGTGATTATAAAGATGGCTTCAGAACTACTAAAGTGTTATGTTGAGACCCATGGATCGAGAGTGGAATTTGTTCATCCCGATGACGGATAGATATGCTCTGGGCCCTCTCGGTGATATCACATTGATTAGCTTGCAAGCAAGTGATTTGATCACTAGAATGTTATATCACGGGAACGAGAAAAGAGTGCATGTCGGTAACGAGATCAAACTAGGTATGGAGATACCGATGATCGAATCTCGGACATGTAATATATCGTGAAACAAAGGGATTAAGATACTAGCGTAAAAGGTTCACACGATCACAGAAGTCATCGTTGAATGTGTGGGAGTCAGTATGGATCTCCGTGTCCGCTCATCGATTATTGATCGGAGAAGGGTCTCGATCATGTCCGCATTATTCGCGAACCGTAGGGGTGACACACTTAAGGATGGACCCCATTCGGAGCAAATGATATGCCAGAAAAGAAAAGGAAAGCGAGGAATTTATTTCACTAGACACCGAAGCTTTTGTTGAAATTGCTGAAACTGGTTACGCATGTGAAATGGAATACTAGCAAGGGGTTTTATGTGAATGTTTGTTAATTAAAGTAATTAACAAAATTCTGAATAAATAAATAAAAGAGTTTTATTTAAATGAGAGCTTGCATTAATTTTGGTGGAAAATTAATGCATGTGAGTGGAATTGTGAGTGGAGAGGTTTTTATGTGAGTGGAGCTTCCACCACATGAATGAGGGAGAGGTGGGGGCACCCTCCATGGCCGGCGGCCATGCCCCCTTGGGCTGCCCCCCTCCCCTATAAAAGGACCCCCTCCTCTCACTTGTCTCTCACACCTCCTCGCGAAGGATCTCTCTCCCCCCTTTAGAATTTCCCCATGGTCTCGGATCAGCGAGATACATGTTCCCGGTGGCTTTTTTCTGGAAAGATTTGTTGCTTCCGCTGCTTCGCTGGAGCGAGGGCGCGGAGGTTGTTGGGGTACCCGTACGTGTGTGCGATCACGGATGCACCACTGCTTTGAGGTGCTGGACTTGATCGTGCTGAACCGACTGGACCAGATGGACTTCATCACGATCTTGAGATCGGCAAGCATTCGTCTACATCATCCACGAGTACAACCTCGTTAACGCTATTCGGTCTTCGAGGGTATGTATTCTATGGATGTATATCCACCCGTTGCTTGTATCTAGTAGATAGATCTTGGTACATAGATGTTCCCATCGTAGGAAATTTTTTGTTTTCTATGCTGCGAACCTTACAAGTCACCTTCTACTTTTGTTGTAATTTGCTTGATGAACACTTCCTGTGCCACGCAGTGGCTTTTGTTGTATATAATGAGCCTTCGAGTTGTTGCCCAGTCTTGTGTTTTTATATATCCTTTATGTTTTCCTTCGGAACCTTCGGGTGATGACCCCATCGATACTTCGTCTGCCCCGCAGCCGCGACCATCCTTGGATGATGCGTTGTAGCCTGTTTTTCTTCTTGACCGCGTCCGCAGTCTTGAGAAGGAGTTGCTTGGCATTCGAGGCCATGCGGATGTTTGGAAGTTGAAGGCGGAGCAAGGTGCCTCCAGAGAGGAATATCTGATGGGGGAGTTGCGGCAGTTGGCCGAGCAGCTGCAGTGTAGGTTTCTTTGAGCTGCTGCTCTTTTTTGGATGCGCCTGTTTGTGCGGGTCATCTTACTTTGTAATTGTTGCAGGTGCCAACATTGTTCCGAGGGAGGAGAAGGAGCGCGTTGTAGTTCGGATCAACTGCTTGATCCAGCAGGATATGGAAGCCGGAGGATTTTTTTGGATGGATCGTGACCGTGCAACGGTTCTTGCGACTGTGCGGGATCATGCCCACCAGGTGTCACGGGTGTTGCGGCAGGTGAAGATTTCCCTGGCGTCTATTCTACACGTCATGTTTCCTCTTGATGAAGCTCCATCAGCTCTCTGGAATTTGCTGGCAAAGTTTCGAGACGTGCGTCACGTCAGGGAGTTGGTGCGGCACCAGTTGATTGCGGGGTGAAGGCCACCCTTTCCCTCATGCGACTGCATTGCCCTGATGTGAATCTTGCGACTGTGGCGGCTGGACCGCCCCCTCGACCAGATGGTGGCCTATGGGACATGCGCCCGTACTATGCGGCTGTTAGGCAGTATGCCGAAGAAGTTGTAGATATTTTTGAGCATCGTGCGCAGGTGATCCTTCAGAATAGGTAGTTCATGTAAAAAGAATAGATGTAAAACTTGTATATTTTTCGACTGGGCGTGTTGTGCCCTTTGCTGTAAAAGGTTGATTATATTAGCATGTGGTGCTTGTTTGTATCCATGCCCTTTTTGTTAGCCTAACGTGATCAGCTACTCAGGTGTACATGTGTTATCCTCAGTCGACAGAGTCGTGAGGTGAGGAGGGAGCCCCCGAGTGCGTTGTAGCATAAAGAAATGCGAGTAAAAGATAAATTTTCAGACGAGACACTTAGCTTTATTCATATCGTAATGAGGAGGTACGTTGTTCGGCTGAGTAGCCTTGGCTAAATAGCCATATTGAAAGTAAAGGGGGATAGCTAGGGGTAGAAGCGTCGCAGTTGTGTGACGTTCCATGGGTTGGAGTATGCGACTCCAGACTCCACGTGCTTGAGGCGGTAGGCGCCGCCTGGAATGACTTCGGTGACGACGTATGGTCCTTCCCAGGGTGACTCGAGATTTTTCGGCCGCTCTTGCTTGAGTCGTAAGACGAGGTCTCCTTCGACAAAGGACATTGGACGCAGCCGACGACTGTGATAGTTGCGGGGGCTCTGCTGGTAGACCACCGATCGAGCCACGACGATGTTACGTGCCTCGTCGAGTGTGTCGACAACGTCTTCGAGTGCGGCCGTTGATTCGGCTTCGCTGTAGGCGACGACCCGTGGGGCCTTATGGCGTACTTCCGCAGGCAACACAGCTTCGGCTCCATGCACCATGAAGAAAGGCGTATAGCCAGTTGAGCTGTTTGGCGTTGTGCGCAAGCTCCAGAGGACGGAGGGTAGCTCTTCTGCCCATGCTCCCGCAAGCCACTCGAGTGGCCTCAGTAGGCGCTTCTTGATGACGCCACCGACGAGGCCGTTGGCCTTTTTGACCTGCCCGTTGGTTTGTGGGTGCACCACAGAGGCGTATGATATGTTGATCCCGAGGCCTTCGCAGAAGTCCTGGAATTATTTGAAGATGAAGTTCGACCCGTTGTCGGTGATGATGTTGTGCGGCATGCCGAACCTGTAGACTATGGACTGGAATAACTTCACGGCCATCTTACCATTTTGGTTGGTAACGGGCATGGCCTTGATCCACTTGGTGAACTTGTCAACTGCGACCAGGAGGTAGACGTGGCCTCCTTTCGAGGACTTGGGCAGTTTGCCTATCATGTCGAGGCCCCATTGGGCGAAAGGGCCAGACCAAAGGTATGGGTCTAAGCTCCGATCCTGGTGCGTGTGGTTTGTCTGCGAATCTCTGGCACCCATTGCACCTTCGGACGATGTCCTTGGCGTCGTTCATGGCCGTTGGCTAGTAGAACCCAGCTCGTAGAGCTTTAGCGATGAGGGCGCGGCTGCCCGCGTGATGGCCGCAGATGCCCTCGTGGATGTCTTGGAGGATGGTTTTGTCGTCACCGATGGTGACGCACCTTTGGAGCACACCCGAAATGCTGCGCTTGTACAGCTCGCCATTGATGATGGTGAAGGCCTTGGACCAGCAAGTTATGCGACGGGCATCTGTCGGGTCATCAGGCAGTTCTCTGTTTATCAGGTATTGCAGGTACGGTCGCGTCCATGTTTCTTCGATTGCCATGACTTGCATCAGGTTGACCATTGCGACCTCTGTGTCGAGCTTTTCGGGTCCTTCCTGTCCTTCGGGTAGCACAGCCCCCGAGTGCTCTGCTTCTTCGAATGATCCCTTGGGGAATTTCCTTTTGATGGATGGCACATAGATCTGTTCGAGGAACACACCTGGTGGCACCAGTGTGCAGGTGGAGCCGATATTGGTGAGTTTGTCGGCTTCTTCGTTGCTTTCTCTGCCAACGTGCCAAAGCTCGCAGCCGTCGAAGTCTCCTTCGAGTGAGTTGTAGAGCGCGCGGTACGCGATCATGTTGGCGGCGTGCGCGTTGCACTCGTTCATTGTCCGCCGGACAACGAGGTTCGAGTCACCGTAGATGACCAGGCGCGTTGCGCTACAGATCTTGGCCATCCTCATGTCGTGGATGAGGGCCTCGTATTCGGCTTTGTTGTTGGAAGCTCGAAATTTCATCCGGAGGACGTACTTCATCTTGTCGCCCTGCGGGGATGTCAGTATGACTCTGGCTCCTGCTCCAGCCTCACATTTGGAGCCGTCGAAGTGCATCGTCCATGACTGTGTCATGTCCGGTGTGTCCGGAAGCTGTAGCTCCATCCAGTGCACGAGGAAGTCCGGTAGGACCTGAGACATGATCGCATGGCGCTTCTCGTAGACTATGTCTAGAGGGGAAATCTCGATGCCCCATAGGGCCACACGTCTTGTGGCTTCCGGGTTGTTCAGGATGCTGTTCAGGGGTGCCTTGTTGACGACCATCACCTGATGCTCCTGGAAGTAGTGGCTCAGCCGACGATCCGTCATGAACACGCCGTAGGCAAGTTTCTGGTAGTGAGGGTACCTCTGGTTTGTCGGCGTCAATACCTCGCTGAGGTAGTAGATGGGGCGTTGGACCCCGTGAGTCTTGCCGTCTTCGGGTCGTTCGACCACGAGCACGGTGCTTACCACCTGATGCGTGGCTGCTATGTATAGCATGCAGGGATACGGGTAGGCTACACTAGCGCAAATCAAAATTTTCTACCACGTATACCAGGATTACTGTTGTCATAGATCACGGGATTACCACTAGATGCGCAGTTGCGGAATTGATGAAGCGCGTCGAGGCAGTGCAGACGTTCCATGTCTCCTCCTTGTCCTCGTCCCACGAGAAGCTCCCCTTGTGTGGCTCGTCCAAGTGCCACAGATGCGGCACCTCCGAGGTATCCATACGTGTGGGGTGGAAGCGTCAGACGCCGGACTGCTAGGTCCGCGCGTGCAACATAGGCAGGAGGTGTGGCGGCTGGGTGGAATGGTCTAAGGTCTAACCTTGGTCAGCTCGCCCCACCCTATCTTATATAGGCGTCCCTAGTGGGCTTCTACATTAGCAGCCCATTAGTAGCCTAAGCCTGGTCTAATTCGGATCCAATCCTCATTAGGCTTCCAGCCCCTTAAGTGTGTGACCCTATAGGTTCATATGCGTATAGACATGACACGAATACACTTATTCTGTCAATAGTTGGTAGCGGCCTCTAGCAAGACGTGCCACCTCCTAAACGCATACAAAGATCATATCGGACGAACCATCACAAGGTTTAGTACATGTCTTTCCCTTTGCCTCACGATATTTGGTCTAGCTCCAAGCTGACCTCTTTCTCGATACTGTGATTCGGAATCCCTTTACTAGGTTAACTCTTAACCATATGTAGCACGGCCATGCATTTCTGGATCCGATCACTCGAGGGGCCCAGAGATATCTCTCTCAAGTAGAGAGGGGCAAATCCCATCTTGATTGACCATGCCTTGTAGCATGCTTCAGGACAAACCCGAAAGCTACCTTTATAACTACCCAGTTACGGAGCAGCATTTGATAACCCTAAAGTAAGTCGATCCACATGTCAAGTACATGCGACAATCTCAGGTCTAAGGACAAAACGTACACGATGTGTAGAGAGAGAGCTGCAACTAATTGCCAGTCTCAAGTTGGGTCAGTCCAACCCCATGTTCATAACATGTGTCCACATCATTGGTTTGACATATCCATGTCTATGACTTGCGAAACATAGTCATCAATCAATCAATGTGCTAGTCTAATATTCACGTGTGTCCTCACATGAACTCCGACTAGGGACAACTATTAAATAACCATACAAGTAAAGAGTTTCACAAACAATTCACATAATTGCCAATCAATACAAGTTGCCTGATATGGATATTCAAGGAACATTACAATAACTCATGGATACATATGAAATATAATCATCTCTATGATTGCCTCTAGGGCATATTTCCTTCAGTCTCCCACTTGCACTAGAGTCAATCTAAAATGTATCTAATACCAATTGCTCTTGTGTGCGCTTCATGCGCGGGTTGTGGGAGAGGCTTAGTCAAGGGATCAGCAACATTTGAGTCTGTATGTATTTTGCATATCATGACACTACCATCCTCAATGAACTCTCGAATCTGATGGTAACGCATGCGAATATGTTTGTTCTTCTGGTGCTGTCTAGGTTCCTTGGCCTGTGCAATAGCACCATTGTTGTCACAATAAACGTCAAAGGGATGGGACGCGCCCTGAACCACACCGAGAGCGATCAGGAAATTCCTAATCCAAACAGCTTCCTTTACGGCCTCCAAGGCAGCAATATATTCAGCTTCTGTTGAAGAGGAGGTCACCGTATCTTTCTTGGAACTTTTCCAGCTCATAGCACCACCATTCATGACAAACACATAACCTGATTGCGACTTCGAATCATCTGAGTCGTTAAGGTAACTTGCATCTGTGTAACCCTTTACGCTGAGTTCATCCTCACCTCCATAAACTAGGAACACATCCTTAGTCCTTTTCAAGTACTTAAGGATGTTCTTTACCGCTGTCCAGTGACCTTCACCTGGATCAGCCTGGTATCTGCTCGTAACACTTAGAGCATAGGAAACATCTAGGCGAGTACATATCATTGCATACATGATGGATCCAATAGCCGAAGCATATGGAACCCTGCTCATGTGCTCACGCTCATCACTAGTCGAAGGACACTGAGTCTTGCTGAGTTTAATGTCGTGAGACATGGGCAAGAACCCCTTCTTAGCCTCTTCCATGCTGAACCGTTTCAACACTTTGTCAATGTATGTACTCTGGCTTAATCCAATTAGCCTTCTTGATCTATCTCTATAGATTTTGATGTCCAGAATATATGCCGCTTCTCCCAAGTCCTTCATTGAAAAACTATTTTTCAATGAGGTCTTAACAGACTCGAGCATGGGAATGTCATTTCCAATCAGCAATATGTCATCTACATATAAGATTAGAAATACCAGCGCTCTCCCACTTTCCTTCTTGTAAACACAAGGTTCTTGTTCGTTTTTGATGAAGCCAAACTCCTTTACGACTTCATCAAATCGAATGTTCCAACTCCAAGATGCTTGCTTCAGCCCATAAATGGACTTCAGAAGTTTGCATACCTTTCCAACATTGTTTGGATCGACAAAACCTTCGGGCTGTATCATATACACGTCCTCAGTTAGGATTCCATTTAGGAAAGCCGTCTTGACATCCATCTACCATATTTCATAGTCGAAATGTGCAGCAATGGCTAGAATTATCCGTATAGATTTAAGCATCGCTACGGGCGAGAAAGTCTCGTCGTAGTCAACTCCTTGAACTTGTCGAAAACCTTTTGCAACAAGTCGAGCTTTATGGATGTGAACATTTCCATCCATATCAATCTTCTTCTTATAGATCCATTTGCACTCGATGGCTTTAAAACCATCAGGCAGGTCAACCAAGTTCCAAACTTGATTGTCTCCCATGGACTCTATCTCGCATCTCATGGAGATCGGCCATTTCTCAGAGTCTGGGTCCACCATCGCTTCCTCATAGGTCGCAGGCTCATCATTGTCTAACAATAATAATTCTCGCGCTTCGCGGAGCCTCGCCGACCTTCGTGGTTGTGGTGCTTCTGTTGCCACGTGTTCCTCATCTTGTTCTGCTACAATAGCATCACTCGTAGAAGCATCCCCAACTGGCTCATCTTGAACTTCTTCAAGTCGCACCAACCTTCCACTTGTTCCCTTTGTGAGAAACTCTTTCTCTAGGAAAACACCACTACGAGCGACAAACACTTTGCCCTCCTCTCGGTTGTAGAAGTAATACCCTAAGGTTTCCCTCGGATATCCCACGAAAATGCACTTATCCGATTTGGGTGTTAGCTTGTCCGACTGAAGCCGCTTGACAAATGCATCACAACCCCAAATCTTTAGAAAAGACAAACTGGGATTCTTTCCAGTCCACATCTCATATGGTGTCTTAACTACGGATTTAGATGGTACCCTATTAAGTGTGAAAGCTGCCGTTTCTAGAGCGTAACCCCAAAATGACAATGGCAAATCCGACTGGCTCATCATCGATCGAACCATGTCCAACATAGTTCGATTGCGCCGTTCAGAGACCCCGTTTCTTTGAGGCGTTCCGAGCGGCGTGAGTTGTGGAACAATTCCGCAACTCTTAAGATGATCGCTAAATTGGTGACTCAAATATTCACCTCCACGATCAGATCGCAAGGCCTTTATTTTTTTTCCACGTTGATTCTCTACCTCACTCTGAAACTCCTTGAACTTTTCAAAAGTTTCAGACTTATGCCTCATCAAGTAGACATAACCATATCTACTAAAATCATTAGTGAAAGTAATGAAGTAGTGATATCCTCCTCTGGCAGTCGTGCTCATTGGTCCACATACATCAGTATGTATGAGTTCCAACAAGTCTATCGCTCTCTCGGGTAAACCCGAAAAAGGCGACTTGGTCATCTTTCCAAGTAAACAAGCCTGACATGTCTCATATGATTCAAAATCAAACAAAGTTAGAAGACCATCACCATGGAGCTTCTTCATGCGCTTTTCACTTACATGCCCCAAACAACAATGCCATAAATAGGTAGGACTCAAATCATTAGGCCAAAGCCTTTTAGCACTAACATTGTAAACATATGCATCATCAAGATTTAAAATAAATAACCCATTCACAATGGGAGCATTAGCCATAAACATATCATTCTTAGAGATTACACAACCATTGTTCATACTCGCAAATGAATATCCATCCCTCATCAAACATGAAGGTGATAAAATGTTTCGACCCATACTTGGAATGTAATAACAATTATTCAACTCCATAAATCCTAACGGAAGGTGAAGTTGCATGACGCCAACGAACAATGCAACAACCCTTGCTTTATTTCCGACGCGAAAATCCACTTCGCCTTTCTGCACTTCTCTAGTCCTTATTAGCCCCCTCAACTTGCAAATATGAGCAACCGATCTGGTATCAAATACCCAAGAGTTAACATAGGAATCAGCGAGAAGAATGTCCACAATATTTACAACAAGCGTACCTGAGTGGGAAGTACTCTTAATTCCACTCTTCTTCAAAGAAGCCTAGTACTTGCTGCAGTTTCTCTTCTAGTGGCCATGTTCATGATAAAAGAAGCACTCAGTGTCATCTGCAGGTCCAGCCTTTTGCTTGGGTGCAGACTTAGGGATCGTATCCTTAGCCTTGCCCTTCTTCTTCCAAGAAGTACCCTTTTTCTTGAAGCTAGGCTTGTTCTGCACAGCCATCACATGGCTATGCCCTGCACACTTATTCATGTCACTTTCTGCTGTTTTAAGCATCTGACGAGGTTTAATCTCGTCAATGCCCATTGTTATGGACTTGGGTTTTGGAGAAGATGGGGATGCTGGAGATCATGGCACGGTTAACGCACAAGCAAACTGTGGGACACGAGATTTACCTGTGTTCAGCCCTCGGAGGGAAAACCCTACTCTCGCTTGTCTCGCTCTTGATTACGCGGAACCAAGGTTACAGGGTGCAGATTCGATCCGGGCGTGGATGTGAAAGTATGAGTCGAGAGATCTAGGACGTGCCTCCCGGCCTTTATATAGACTTAGGAAGGTCTCGCATAGTCCTAGTCGGTTACAAGTTCTAGGGTTTTACCCTTTGAATTTCCTATCTCCGCTAGTCTTGCTCTCCAAGGATCCAAGGCGTCATGGGCCTTGGCCACCAAAATCTTCATGGGTCGTATATCTGCTGTGGGCCTTCCTTGGGCTGGACCGGTATGCTAAAGTCACGCATTCGTAGGGTATAACCATGTCAAGAGTCTCGAGTGATCGGTCGAATCGAGATTCGGCCGAGGACTCTTCATCCTTCGGTGCAGCTATATGTTAAATAGTATATGTGTGTAGGAATTGTTGATGCGCAGTTCGACTCACCCGACGGATCAGGGTCGATTAACTGCCTTAGGACGAAACAACACGATCTTCTTCAGTTCGGGTCCCTCAACCCGGACTGAACATATGTCGCGTAATTCGACTCAGCCGCGGAGGACTTACAGGAGTGGAATTCAGTGTTTTTAATCGGTGTACCCAACGCGTCCATCGGATTTTTCATCGTACCTGCTGGTACGGATTCATACTAGCAGAGCGCAGTCAGGTGCGTTGCCAGGCCATCAGATGATATCTGTAGGTCTTATCTTTGCGTCGCAGACACAACATCCAAATATTTATCACCACGGAGGTGCTTCGGGTGGCCTAGGAGATTGTCGCTCACTCGGCCATTTTTTTGAGGCAAAGTTGCCAAAAAGTTTTTGCGTGCTGATCTGGAAGATCGCAGTCGAAGATTTCATAGGGTGCACGACCAGTGCTCCCTATGGGAGTAGCCCCCAAGTGTCTGTTCGAGTCGTAGACTCGAACGGAGACTTTAGTTCAAGCATTGTGTCAGTTGTTAAGTCTGCAGGACTCGAAAATTTTCGGATGCTTAAATCCATCCTCCCTATGGGAGTAGCCCCCGAGTCCGTAGTGGAGTCGTAGACTCGACGTAGGACTCAGAGAAGTAATTTGTCCTTATTTGTCTGTCGGGTGCGCGGCCAGCGCTCCTGATAGGAGTAGCCCCCGAGTATTTAGTCGAATCGAAGATTCGAGTGAGTACTCTTATCTGTGGAGCCGAAATTGGTGCTAGTATAGCTTTTGATGACGTTAGTGCTGACGATCGATGACCTTGCCGTCACTACGCCAGAGATGACTTGATCGATGAAGCGTGGGTCCCACTTTCTGACTTTGAATTGACCGTCACGCAGGCGGAGATGATTACGCGTCTCCTTGATTTCCGCCGTAGTGGACGGGCGTGGTAACGACGGTTCACAGATGCTGACACGTGTACGGCCAGATCTACCGTTGGCGTTAGGTCTTCTCGATGGACGTCCAGCGTGCATCGTCTTTGCTGTTATAATCCTTGGTGAAATCGTGGTTTGATTTTCACCGCACCAGTTCATCTGTTCACTGCCTCCTTGTTCTTGAGCTATTCTTGCTGCGCGCTGAGATTTTCTTCCACATTTCCTTTGCTCTTTCTGCTTTTGGCATCGCCACCACCGCCGTAGCGCCATGGGGAAAACAAAAAAGTCTTCATCTGCGGTTGGGACCAGCGCCGCCGGAGGCAAGAAGGGCACCGCCACTGCTCGTGTCACCGATGGTGGCTGGCGGGGATCAGAGACGCGGGAGAGCGATCTCCGCAAACTGCGCGAGCGGGGCCTGATCCCGCAAGATACGACCGTCGCCGACTTCGCAATGAGGTAATCCCTCGTCCCCCATCTGGGTACCGGGTTATGTTTCTTGCCTTCGTGGTGCGCAGGTTTTCTTTTCCGGTCCACGACTTCCTCCGTGGACTGCTCTTCTTCTATGGGGTTCAACTCCATCATCTGTCTCCCAACTCTCTTCTCCACATTGCGTGTTTTATCACTTTTTGCGAGTGTTGGCTTGGCATTGAGCCGCACTTTGGCCTCTTCCGGAAGCTTTATTCCGTGAAGAGGCAATCTGGTTCGGATGATGTGTATCCCATTGGGGGTTTCATCATCTCCCTCAGTCCCAATGTGAAATTCTTTTCCTTTTCCATGTCCGAATCTGTCCAAGATCAAGGAGGCGATGGTTTTACATCCGTGACCAGATTGCTCGGGCAAGATTTTGGTCTTGTTCCCTTTGACCCCTCCCAAAAGATTGAGAAGAAAAGGTCGTGGAAAAACCAAATCTTAGACGGTGAGGTGGCGGAGATAGAGGCCCTTTACCGTCGGGTGGAGTATCTCCAACTGATTCCTGAGAAGGACGTGAACGGCGTGGACATCATCCGGACGTTTCTTGAGCGTCGGGTGCAACCTCTCCAAGCGAGGGCGCACCCGATGTTTCTTTATTCTGGGCGCCGTGATCCGACGAGGGTTTCGAGTGAGAAAATCTCCGAGGGGAATCTTGACAAGGATCTTCGCGTGCTGCTGAAGTTCAAGGCTGGAGAAGAAATCCCGGGGAAGTCGCTGACTCCTCCCTTTTCTTCGACGTTGGTCGTGCCGAAGGTGTAGATTTGTGCACGTAGTGCTCCCCCCTTTTTTTGTTGGGTGTGTATTTGTTTCCTTTGTTTGCTAACAAAGTTTCTTCTCATCTTGTAGAGCTTCAAAGTGTCGGGCATGGTACCACCATTACCCGAAAGGTATCTGAATGCCCTGGATAATGAAGTGGTTGATTCTGTGTCCGAGCTTCCGTCGGCGCGATCTCCGGCGGAGGATGCCGACGAGTCAAGTGAGGACCATACGCGCAAACGATCACGGAGCTCCAGCGAGTCTTCAGATTCCTCGACTCCTCCGACTCCCAGAAATCCTCTAGGCCTTGAGCGTCATAGTGATGGTCATGGAGGTTCTTCCTCTCCCCTTCCTGCCATTCCTGTGCGGGCTGTTGCGCCGCACCCGCCAGCAAAGCGAAGGAAGGAAGAAAAGAAGGAGGAGAAGAAGGAAGAGAAGAAAGAGGATAAGAGGGCCCGACGGGCTTCTCCTATCTTCGACCTGAGCGCATTGGGCTTGTAAGTTTTCTTGTTGTACTGTTGTCCTTTTTCCTTCATGATTTTTGCACCTGTGTTGATTGGTTTGTATGCAGGCAATCCTCCCACGACTCTAGTGATGGTGCGCGAGAGATGATGGGGGAGTCGATCATTGCGTCGCCTCCTCCTCAAACGGTGGCGACTTCGGGTGGCGCCGCTCCAAATCCTCCTGTGCGAGAGGTGCTGGTGGTTGCGCCAGAATTCGCAGCGGGCTTGGGTCGCCATCGGAGCATGTAAGTTTTCTGCTTCATGTTACGGGGGAAGCTCCCGAGTGTCTTCGTGTGCTGATGTTGCTTTTACTCCTTTGTGTTGGGCGTAGCCCCTAAGTCCTTTTCTTACTACTATTTCCTTTTTCTGCAGCCTTTTGTACAGGAGGCCAAGCGGCTGGTGGAGGAGCGCCTGGCGCTGGAGGCGAAACTTCGGCAGCTTCATGGTATCCATCTACCTTTTAATACCTCTCTTGTTTATCCTGGTCCTGTTCTTTGACACTTGCTTGTCTTAAATACAGAGGATCATAACGACTCTCTCCGTGAGGTCGACGCTCTTAAAAAGAGCCTTGGCCAATCGGAGCAGAAAACCGAAGCCGCCGTCGGCGCGAAAGAGCGCCTTGAGCTAGAGCTGTCGAAGGCAGCCGAAGCGAAGGAGCGTCTGCAGCAGGAGGCCGCAGATCGTGAGGAGCAGCTGGCCACCGTTGCGACTGCTCGTGAAAGAGGGGTGGCGGCGAAGCTCATGGCTGCTGCCAAGGCTATTTTGGGTGAGTGCTAAATTTTTGTACTTGTTTCTTTTTCTACGGGTCTTCTTCTATGCTGCCTTTCTTCATGCTTTTCTTCATTTTTGTCACAGATGCCACAGGCATCGAGTTCGACCGCGGTGCTCTGGAGCACGGGAGTGCTCTAGATGATGCCACTGTGGCGGTCGAAGACCGCTGCGGCACCATTGTCAACTCCCTTGCCAAGGCAAAAGAGGTCCTTGGTCGCTTCTACCAGGAACTCTTCCCGAAGGGCGCAACCCTTGAAGATGTGGATGCTCGCGCAGGCTCTCACCGGCGCCTGCGCGCATAAGCGCAAGCGTAAGGGCATCGGCGTCGTCGGCTGGCGATGGCCTTGGCGGCCGGAGCGGAGCCGACTTGTCCTGATCACCTCGGATGCCGACGGCCGCGGATGGATCCGAGGTAGCCTTCGCTGCCTACTCCGCCGCTGCATTTATATATGGGCCCAAGCTCATTGACTTGTTGTTCGAGTACGCATCAAGGGCGGCGAGGCCAAAGCTAGGCAGTCTGGCTCTGAGGCGACTCAATGTCCTGCATCTTAGGCATAGCAGACGTAGGGTAGTGTGTAGTCTACTTTTGTTGTAAATATCTTTTGTAGTACCGTCCTCGTGCCACGTAGTGGCCTTATATATTTAATGAATTCCTCCGAGTTGTGCTCTATCCTTGGCTGAATGTCTGTGTGCCTTCTTTTTTCTGCTGCTATAGGTTCCTTCGGGTGCGGACCCGGCTGACACTTCATCCGCAAATCCCGTGCGACCATCATTGGATGATTCCTCGCAGCTCGCTTTCCTTCGAGATCGCGTGTGCAGTTTGGAGAGGGAATTGCTCGGGTTGCGTGGCCGCGCCGATGTTTGGAAGTCCAAGGCGGATCGTGGTGCAGCCAGAGAGGAGTACTTGATGGCGGAGCTCAGTCGGCTATCCGAGCAGCTGCAATGTAAGTTGGTCCTTGTTTCGGGCTGTAGCTCAGTTCTTCGGGTGAGCCTACTGGCCTTATTCTTGTTTTGTGCGATTGTCGCAGGTGCCAATCTTGCTCCAAGGGAAGAAAAGGAGCGTGTCTCTGTTCGGGTCAATTGCTTGAATCAACAGGACATGGAGGCCGGCGGCTTCTTCTGGATGGATCACGATCGCGCCGTGGTTCTGGCGACGGTGCAGGATCGTGTTTATCAAGTTTCGCGGGTGCTCCGCCAGGTGCAGACATCACTTTCCTCGGTGCTGTACGTCATGTTTCCTTTGGATGCCGTGCCGACGACCCTCGCAGGTCTTCTGTCGAAGTTTCGGAGTGCCAGCAATGTCAAGGAGCTGGTGCGACAGCAGCTCGTCGCAGGAGTGAAGGCTGCTTTGTCTCTTGTGAGGGTGCACCGCCCTGACGTAGATTTGGCTGCTGTGGCGGCTAGGCCACCTCTTCGACCGGATGGTGGCGAGTGGAACATGCGTCCGTATTACGCGGCTGTAAGGCAGTATGCCGAACATATTGTAGATTTTTTTGAGCAGCGTGCTCAGGTTATTCTTCAGAATAGGTAGGACCTGAAAATAAACAGATAGATGTAAAATTTATATATTTCGGCTGGGCGTTTTTGTGCCCTTTGTTGTAAAGGTTTGCTTGTTTATGAGCACGCAGTGCTTTGATTGAGTACGTGTCCTTTTCATTTGCCTGACGTTGTCAGCTACTCAGGTGTACACGTTTGGTCCTCAGTCGATGGAATCGTGAGGTGGGGGGAGCCCCCGAGTGCGTTTGTAGCATGTAATAAAGTTGCAGAAAAATAGTCAACCAAAGTTTGGGGGCGAGACACTTAGCTTTATTTATATCGTAATGGAGGTAGTACATGGTTCGGCTGAGTAGCCTTGGCTGAAAGCCTTATTGAAAGTAAAAGGGGGTAGGTTGCTACGGGTAGAATCGTCGCAGGTGCGAGATGTTCCATGGGTTGGAGTATGCGACTCGAGACTCCACGTGCTTGAGGCGATAGGCGCCACCTGGGATGACTTCGGTGATGACATAGGGTCCTTCCCATGGTGACTCAAATTTATTCGGTCGCTTTTGCTTGAGTCGCAAGATGAGGTCTCCTTCGACGGCGACCTTGGCGCAGCCGCGGTGGTAGTTGCGGAGACTCTGGTACACCGCTGATCGAGCTGCTGCTATATCCTGCTTCGCCGAGTGTGTCGACGGCATCTTCGAAAGTGCAGCCATGGATTCGTCACTGTGTTTACACTGTGGAGCCCGGTGGCGATTGCCGGTAGCACGGCCTCAGCTCCGCACCATGAAGAACGGTGTGTAGCCGGTGGAGCTGTTTACGTAGTCCGTAAGCTCCACAGACGATGATGGTAGCTCTTTCGTCCAGTTTCCAGCTTTGTGCTCGAGTGAGCTCATGAGGCGCTTCTTGATGCCGGCGCCGATTAGGCTGTTGGCCTTTTCCACTTGCCCGTTTGTTTGCGGGTGTGCCACTGAGGCATATGTGATGTTGATCCCGAGGCCTTCGCAGAAGTCCTGGAATTCTTCGGAGATGAAGTTCAATCCGTTGTCGGTGATGATGTTGTGTGGTACACCGAACCTGTAGACAATGGATTCGAAGAATTTGACGGCGGTTTTGCCCTTCCGTTGGTGATCGGCATGGCCTCGATCCACTTGGTGAATTTGTCGATCGCGATCAGGAGGAAGACGTGTCCTCCTTTCGAGGACTTTGGCAGTTTGCCGATCATGTCGAGGCCCCATTGGGCAAAAGGCCGTGCTATGGGTATGGGTCGGTTCGACCAAAGTGCGGCGGTTTGTCGCGAAACCGTTGGCACCTGCTGTATCTTCGGACGATGTCCTTCGTCGCTCATGGCCGTTGGCAAGAGAATCCTGCTCAGAGAGCTTTGGCGACAAGGAGCGGCTGCCGCGTGGTGGCCGCAGATGCCCTCATGGATGTCTTGGAGTATGGCTTGCTGCTGCTGATGGTGACGCACCGTTGTAGTACGCCCGTAATGCTGCGTTTGTACAGCTCGCCGTTGATGATGGTGAAGGCTTTTGACCGACGAGATATGCGCCGGGCATCTGTCGGGCTGTCAGGCAATTCTCCGTTTATCAGGAACTAGAGGTATGGGCGTGTCCAGGTTTCTTTGACTGCCATGACCTGCATCAGGTTGACCATAGCGACCTCTGTGTCCAGTTTCTCGGGTCCTTCATGTCCTTCGGGTAGCGTAGCCCCCGAGTGTTCTGCTTCTTCGGGTGATCCCTTTGGGAATTTCCGCTTGATGGATGGCACGCAGATTTGTTCGAGGAACACACCTGGTGGTACCTTTGTGCAAGTGGAGCCGATGTTGGCGAGTCTGTCGGCTTCCTCGTTGCTTTCTCTTCCAACGTGTCGAAGCTCGCAGCCGTCGAATTCTCCTTCGAAACGTTGTAGAGCGCTGCACGCTTATCATGTTTTCGGCGTAGGCCACACTCATTCATCGTCTGCTGGACGACGAGGTTGGAGTCACCATAGATGACCAGCGCTGCTGGCGCCAAGATATCTTTGCCATCCTCATGCCATGGATGAGGGCTTCAGATTCGCTTCGTTGTTGGAGGCTCAATTTTATCCAAGAACGATTTCATCTTGTCACCTTATGGGAGGTCAAGATGACTCCTGCCCTCGCCGCTTCGCGCTTGGAGCCGCTGAAATGCATTGTCCAGATCGACATGTCCGGGTGTCCGCAGCCGCAGCTCCATCCAAGGCACCGTGAAGTCCGGAAGGACTTGAGATTTGATTGCGTGTCGCTTCTCAGAGATTTATGTCCAAGGGTGATAGTTCGATGCCCCACAGTGGCAACCCGCCCCTTGCCTCCGGATTATTCAGATGCTGTTGTGGTGCTCGCTGACGCACCATCACCGATGCTCCCGGAAGTAGTGGCTCAGCCGCCGAGTCATGAACACGCCGTAGGCTAGCTCGTAGTGCGGGTACCGCTGTTTTGTTGGTGCGCGACTACCGAGGTAGTAAATTGGGCGCTGGACCCTGTGGGTCTTGCCTTCCTCGGGTCGTTCGACCACGAGTACGGTGCTGACCACCTGGTGTGTGGCTGCTATGTACAACAACAGGGGCTCGCGCTCCTTTGGCATGACCAAAACGGGCGAGGTGGAGAGGAGCCGCTTGAGGCTTTCGAATGCGTCGTTGGCTTCTGGTGTCCACTCGAACTTGTCTGCCTTGCGCAGCAGCTGGTAGAATGGTAGGGCCTTCTCGCCCATACGGCTGATGAACCTGCTTAATGCCGCTACTGCCCCGCGAAAGCCGGACGCCTTGAGGTTTTTCGCTTCCATTGTCATGATGGCTCGATTTTCTTCGGTTCGCCTCAATCCTCGTTGAGAGATGAAGTATCCAGCAGCTGACTCGAGGGGACGCCAAGGCGCACTTTTCTGATTGAGCTTGATCCTGTAGCGATCAAGGTTGTCGAACGCCTCGCGGAGATCGCCGATAAGTGTCCTTGCTTTGGTTTTTATTACTATGTCGCCGACATAGACTTGGACGCTGTGACCGATCTGGTCTTTGAGGCAGGCGCATGCATCGCTGGTACGTGGCACCCAAGGTTCTTTAGCCCAAGGGCATTGTGTTGTAGCAGAATATCGAACGGTGTGATGAACGCCGCTTTTCTCTTGATCTTTGACCTTGAGTCGAATCGTTATAGCCTGAGTAGGCATCGAGGAAGGAGAGTTTCTCACAACCTTCAGTCGAATCGATGATCTGATCGATCCGAGGAAGAGGGAAGTGGTCCTTTGGGCAATGTTTGTTTAGTGACATGAAGTCTACGCACATCCGCAGGATGTCCGTGTCCTTCTTCGGGACCATCACCGTGTTTGCCAGCCACTCGCTTTCCTTGATTTCCCGGATGAAGTCCGCCGCAAGTAACTGCTGATTTCTTTGCCGATAGCTTCAGCGGTTCGGCGCCTTCGGATGGACTGCTTGATCGGCTTGGTGTCCGGAAAGACGTTGAGTGCGTGTCGGCGAATTTCGAACTCCTGGCATGTCCGCAGGACACCAGGCGAAGATTTCCCAGCGCTCACGGAGGAATTCGACGAGCGCACCTTCCTATGCGGTGCTGAGGTCATTGGCGATCAGCGCCGTCTTGGAGGCGTCCATCGGATGGACCTGCACTTTCTTGGTGTTGACGGTGGAGTCGAAGGACATGTCAGCGTTTCGCCTTGTGACCGGGGTAGCCCATTGTCCGTCACCTCGTGGAGCCTTACAAGCTCGTCTTGCATGCCGAAGACTAGGAGATTTTGTTGAAATCCTGTCGCATTGGTCCGATTGGGTGAAGCTCCGTGGATCGTGATGACGCCTTGGTCCCGCATCTTGAGTAGTAGGTATGCGAGTGTGGGACGGCCAGAATCTTGCAATGCTACACGCCCGAGATGGCGTGGTATTGCGACGACCGTCCACCTCTTCAATTCTAGGCGCCCCGCCAAAGTTGTCCGGCTTCAAGATGACGCCGAGCCCTATTTTGCCCAGGGGAATATGCCCTTTCCGGGACAATGTCGTGGAACGTTGTGTCCGATTGTTCCAGTGCATTGCGGGATCCGTGATAGCTGCTAGAGTGCTCGCGAACATTAGGTTGATGCCGCTGCCGCCCCATGAAGACGCGACTCATCTCAAGCCTCCGACCGCGCCCAAAGACTGGGCAAGATGACTCGGGCGAGGGATCCGCAAGGGTGATCCGCGAGTGAATGTGATGGTGACTGATCCGCCGAGGTACTGTGGATTGCAGCGGAGTTGCCACGCCAAGTTGATTTGTCGGGTGATTTTCTTCGCACTGCTTGGTGGCGCCCTTCCGATCATATTTAGTGCTCCTTTGGTGGGGGTATCCGACCCCAGATTGTTTTGATACTGGTGCGACTGGTTGATTTGGGCCTCCAATACGCGGGCGGTGGAGGAGCTCCGTGCTATTTCACCGGCGCAGCGCTTCCGAACGCAGGAATTGGAGCTTGTTGCCTCATCGCACCATGCCTTCGCTGAGTTTTGGAACTCGCGCGTCCTTGAGCATGTGGCTTTCTTTTTGCCATCCCGCTTGTCGATGTAGAAGTGGATGGTGCATGGACCAAAGTTTGTCGAATGCTGAGGGTCCATTGTCGCGTCGCGCGCTGCACGATCGCGTTGGTCGTCTGCTGTCGCGGAAGTTTCCGCCAAGGTATCCTCCGCTGCGCTGTTGTCGTTACGGCGGTCGACGTAGCCGGTCGCGACCATGTCGGGTCCGTCATGTCCTCGAGACGCGATCTCCTCTTGTCGCGGCGTTTCACGCCTTCGCCGTAGTCGCCCTCTTCATCCGATTGCGCCGCTGGATGCAATCTTCGCCGCTCGCCCAATCACATGATTTCATGAGGTGGTCGAGTGTCTTGGGCTTTACACGCCAAGTTCTTCCTTGAAGTCTTGGCACTTGACGCCGCCCCTAAAGGCGCCGATGGCCCTCTCTTCGGAGATGTGTGCGCGGAGTTCTTGGTTGTAGACCAGCGTAGTATGTACGAGTTAATAGATTCACCCGCTTCTCGAGTGCAGGCTCGCAATTCTTCGATTGAGGCGGTCTCTTGCTGGTGCCTTTGAAATTTTGGATGAAGCCGTAGCGAGCTCCTCCCAGCTTCGGATGGATCCCGATGATAGGTCGCTAAGCTGACCATACGCTCGCCACCGCACTGAAGGCATTGCATGGCGGTTTCTTTGTTGCCTCCGTGAAGCTTGACGGATGATGATGGTTGCCGAGCCAGACTTTGGATCTTGCGCGTCGCTGAACTTCGGAGTATCCGGCGAAGCTTGAAGTTGCGCGGCATCCGTGTTCGCCGAACGGATCTGCTGAAGCATCGAGCCACAGAGTTCTCCTTCGCCTTCATCCATCTCGATTCAGACGAGCATGCGCTTAGCGCGGCTTTGTCGATCTTGGCGCCGTGTAAGCTTATCTCCGCGCCGTAGTCGCTTATGGTGGTTTGAGTTTTCTTCCTTCGAGGAAGATCGTGCTCTTCCTCTTCGGTGAGGGTGGGGCCCGCCGCGCTGGCCGAGCTTTCTTCTTCGGCTCCGCAGGAGCGTCTTCGTGGAGCGCATCTCCGATTAGTCCTAGTTCGGTAAGTGCGGACCTATGCATGGCCCTTTTCGGGTCCCCCTCCGGAGGTGGGTGAGCCGCGAGATACGCAGTGGCTGCCATGATCGCAGCTTGTGGCGTCTTCGGGATGATGTTGCCGTTGGCATCCATATCCATGAACGATGTGTGGAGAGTTTGGGTCACGTCACGCCGCTCCTTGGGGTCCATGTTTTCCACCCGAGAGCGGTGCTTGTTTCCCTGGTTTCCGTTTGTGCTAGAGCCGGGTGCCATGGCGGAGAGCGCAGCTCGTCGCGCGCTGGACTCGGAGGCTGCTTGCTTGCGTTTATCTAGCGTCTCCTGCATCTTGACTTGTTTCTTGTGCTCCTCGATGAGGAGGTAGTGGTACGCCATCAGTAGGTCACGTGAGGCGTCTGCAGGTAAGACGATGTCGCCTGCGACGGCACGGCGTGCCTGGACCCATCCTTCTTTGCTAAGTTGGATGATGTGGCCATTGTTTTCCCTGTTGGGTGGAGGGGACTGGCTTCTTCTATTTTCGCCGTTTTCGCCGTTTCGGTTGGGCGGTGGGTTAGGTGTTTCTTCGTTGGTTTGGATGACTGCGGCGCATAGATAGCGCTTACAGATTGGTCGGCTGTTGCCGCAGCTTTCGGATCCGGAACCGTAGGTCCCTTCATCCGAAGGTGGATCGCACAGATCGGAGTTGCAGCAGCTGCTGCTGTAGAACTCATCTGTCGATGGTGACGTGCGTAGCACGGGGTGTGGAGCCCATGAGGCGGGCCTGATTGACGGCACGGGCACCCGCTCAGGGAGGCGGAGAATGCCAGTTTGTCCCACCTGGAAGCAGAAGCTCCCGAACAAAATTTCGAGTCCGTCGCCTACGAGCTCGAAATCCTTCATGGTGGCCGGCGAGTGGGCGGTGAAGTCGAAAGCGCCGAAGAGGAGGTGATTCTCCGTCGCCGCGGAGTTGTAGATCGATCGGGTCGGAACCGTCACGACCGCACAATCAGCAGCCCCAATTCCCATAGACGGTGCCAATTGACGAGGTTTAATCTCGTCAATGCCCATTGTTATGGACTTGGGTTTTGGAGAAGATGGGGATGCTGGAGATCGTGGCACGGTTAATGCATAAGCAACCAGGGGACACGAGATTTACCTGTGTTCAGGCCCGAGGGAAAACCCTACTCCCGCTTGCGCTCTTGATTACGGCGGAACCGAAGGTTACAGGGTGCGCAGATTCGATCTGGCGTGGATGCGTGTGCGAAAGTATGAGTCGGGAGATCTAGGACGTGCCCTCCTGGCCTTTATATAGACTTAGGCAGGTCTCGGGCATAGTCCTAGTCGGTTACAAGTTCTAGGGTTTTACCCCTTTGAATTTCCTATCTCCGCTAGTCTTGCTCTCCAAGGATCCGAAGGCGTCATGGGCCTTGGCCACCCGAAAATCTTCATGGGTCAGTGTATATCTGCTGTGGGTCTTCCTTGGGCTGGACCAGGTATGCTAAAGTCACGTACCCGTAGGGTATAACCATGTCAGCATCCCACATAATTCATTAAGGCCCTTCTCCATCCCATGCATATGGTAGTTCGAAATGAACTGCCCATAGCTGGATGGAAGAGATGCCAAAATGAAGTCAGTGGCCAACTCTTGGCCTAGTGGAAAACCAAGCTTTTCCAAAGTCTGACTGTAACCAACCATTTTGATCACATGGGGGCCTACAGCTACTCCCTCTGCCAGCTTGCATTCGACAAAGGACTTGGCAACATTATACCTCTCAGTCCTTGCCTGATCTTGGAACATGTCCTTAAGCACCACGATCATATCGTACGCTTCCTGATCCTCAAACTTCTTTTGGAGTTCAGGTTCCATGCATGCAATCATAAGACAGCTAACCTCAAGAGAATCATCACATGCTCTCTTGTAGGCATTCTTGAGGGCAGTAAATGCATTATCAGCAGGTTCATCGGGGATTGGGGTATCCATAACCGTTTCCTTTTTATCAGACCTAAGAACAATTCTCAGTTTACGGACCCAGTCCGTATAGTTTGTTCCATTTAGTTTACCTTTGTAAATAATCGAACGCAAAGAAAAAGGTGATGCAGTGTTCGGTGCCATTGATCTACAACAGAAAACATGCAAATTACTAAGCCATGTAACCATGAAAGAGTAAAACATATTAAACAATTTAATAGCATATACTCCCACTTAAATCAATATCCCTCTATTGATACTAAGTGATTCAAGATCCACAATTAACAAGTCGACTAGTGAGCTTTAGCATCACTGCTAGAAGACAAGGTAAAACGGTAAGCAAAACTTGCTAATTATATCACATATGACTCTTGTTGTTGGGTGACATCTCTATGTCAAAACTAGGCGCCCAACCTTTATGCCCCAAGGTCCTTAACTGTTAAGATGACCCTGTCAAGCTCACCAACCCTTATGCATGTAGGTATCCGATACAAACCCATCCAGCCAAGGAAAACCGTGGCACCCTAATTTCATAAGCCCACTAACGATTGTACAGGGCATAGGATGGTGCAAGGTTTGGTTGGAGGGCATGGTTTAACTTAAACTTTCTGAGGGATCGTTCTACTTCTATTATCTAAGCATGCATAGTAGTAAAACACATAAGAATAACATTCACATAGATGTGACACAGTATGGCCCATTTTCTCATGGTGATCTCCATCGCCATAGAACCTGTCCACCATGATGATCTCCATCTTCATGTTCAATGTGAGCCATCTTCCAAGTGATGAGTCCTCCAAGAACTAATACAAGCTATTACTCCTAACAGCTAGTAATCAAAATTACATAGTATTGGGATCATCACAAGTTGGCACGCGGGCCATTATAATAAATGACAACACATATGGCTCCAGCCGTGTTGCCCTACTCACGACACGCAGGTCATGCAAATTTTCATACATGCATCACATACATATATGGGCCATACTGATCACATACATCTTGCAAAAACAAGTTAGGCATAGAATCGCATTCTATCGGATCATGTGACATCGCAACACCTAGTTACCTTAACGAGATACAAAAGGGGCTACGATTAAGGGGGGTCTAGGGGTCTCTCGGGGTTCAAGGGGCTTCCCTCATGGTAAAAACCGTGAAAAATGAGAGATCGAATCTTCACAATTTTCTTTAAGGATTTTGATCGGCAAATCAAATTCACCATAAACCGACTCCTGTCCCGATCCAATCAAACTCCTTTGATCACGGTACATCGATTTTAGATCTAGGTTCCAATTCGATCAATCATATTGATCTTTGCGTAATTCAACATGATTTATGTGTCACTGTCTACCCCGATGGCGGAAACCGACCGGTAGGGATAAGTCGTTCGACAACCTCAGAATCACGATCACGAAAAGCAAGATCATAGATCCATCCTGAACCACTGCCCATATAAACGATCACATCATTCATATCAATCTGCATATCACCATATGCAAACATCCCGAACCTATAACTGAACAAAGATCGGCTCGATACCACCAGTGGATACGGTAGGCTACACTAGCGCAAATCAAAAATTTCTACCGCGTATAACAGGACTACTGTTGTCATAGATCATGGGATTACCACTAGACGCGCAGTTGCGGAATTGATGAAGCGTGTCGAGGCAGTGCAGTCGTTCCACGTCTCCTCCTTGTCCTCGTCCCACGAGAAGCTCTCCTTGTGCGGCTCGTCCAAGTGCCACAGATGAGGCACCTTCGAGGTATCCACACGCAGGTGGTGGAAGGCCGACGCCGGATCGCTAGGTCCACAAGGCAACACAAAGCGGAGGAGGTGGCGGCTGGGTGGAATGGTCTAAGGTCTAACCTTGGTCAGCTCTCCCCACCCTCTCTTATATAGGCGTCCCTAGTGGGCTTCTACATTAGCAGCCCATTAGTAGCCTAAGCCTGGTTTAATTCGGATCCAATCCTCATTAGGCTTCCAGCCCCTTAAGTGTGTGACCCTATAGGTTCATATGCGTATAGACATGACACGAATACACTTATTCTGTCAATAGTTGGTAGCGGCCTCTAGCAAGACGTGCCAACTCCTAAACGCATACAAAGATCATATCGGACGAACCATCACAAGGTTTAGTACATGTCTTTCCCTTTACCTCACGATATTTGGTCTAGCTCCAAGCTGACCTCTCTTTCTCGATACTATGATTCGGAATCCCTTTACTAGGTTAACTCTTAACCATATGTAGCATAGCCATGCATTTCTGGATCCGATCACTCGAGGGGTCCAGAGATATCTCTCTCAAGTAGAGAGGGGCAAATCCCATCTTGATTGACCATGTCTTGAAGTATGCTTCAGGACAAACCCGAAAGCTACCTTTATAACTACTCAGTTACGGAGCAGCGTTTGATAAACCCAAAGTAAGTCGATACACATCTCAAGTACATGCGACAATCTCAGGTCTAAGGACAAAACGTACACGATGTGTAGAGAGAGAGCTGCAACTAATTGTCAGTCTCAAGTTGGATCAGTCCAACCCCATGTTCATAACATGTGTCCACATCATTGGTTTGACATCTCCATGTCTATGACTTGTGAAACATATTCATCAACCAATCAATGTGCTAGTCTAATATTCACGTGTGTCCTCACATGAACTCCGACTAGGGACAACTATTAAATAACCATACAAGTAAAGAGTTTCACAAACAATTCACATAATTGCCAATCAATACAAGTTGTCTGATATGGATATTCAAGGAACATTACAATAACTCATGGATACATATGAAATATAATCATCTCTATGATTGCCTCTAGGGTATATTTCCTTCATAGCAGTAGAGGCTCGCGTTCCTTTGGCGTGACCAGGACGGGTGAGGTGGAGAGCAGCCGCTTCAGATCTTCGAATGCGTCGTCCGTGTGTGTCCACTCAATTTGTCCGCTGGCGTGGCCGATAGAAAGGCAGGGCCTTCTCACCCATGCGGCTGATGAATCTGCTTAGCGTCGTGATGCGTCCAGCTAGCTGTTGGACACCTTTGAGTTTCTTCGTTTTCTCCATGGCCATTATGGCCCGGATTTTCTTCGGGTTCGCCTCAATCCCTCGCTGGAGATGAAGTAGCCAAGTAGCTGGCCAGATGGGACGCCGAAGGCGCACTTTTCTGGCTGATCAAGGTTGTCGAACGTCTCGTGGAGATTGTCGATCAGTGTCTTGGCCTCCCTTGTTTTGATTACTATGTCATCGACATAGACCTGTATGTTGCGGCCTATCTATATCTTCAGGCATCAGTGTCGTCATCGTTAGGCGGGGGGGGGGGGGGATGGTTGCCTGCCGTTTCTACCCTGCGGGTTGGGTGGCGGCGCGTGTGTACCCGTTTCTGGTGGTTGCTCCACGTCGCTTTGGATGACTGCGGCGCATTGGTAGCGTCCGTAGGTTGGATCGCTGTTGCCGCAGCTTTCGGATCTTGAACCGTAGGTCCCTTCATCCGACGGAGGATCGCACAGATCTGAGTTGCAGCTGCTGCTGTCGTATGACTCATCTGCCGATGTCGACGTGCGTAGCACGGGATGCGGAGCCCATGAGGCAGGCCTGATCGATGGCAGTGGCACCCTCTCTGGGAGGCGGAGGCGCTTTGTCCCACCCGGAAGCTCGGTCAGGATCTCGAGCCTGCCGCCACGGGCTCAAGTCAAGTCCTTCATGGTGGCTGGCGAGTGGGCGGTGAAGTCGAAAGCGCCGAAGAAGAGATGGCTCTCCGTCGCCGAGGAGTTGTAGATTGCTTTGGTCGGGATCGTCACGATCGCACAATCAGCGCCCCTAGTTCCCACAGACGACGCCAATTGACGAGGTTTAATCTCGTCAATGCCCATTGTTATGAGCTTGGGTTTTGGAGAAGATGAGGGTGATGGAGATCGCTGAACGGTTAACAGACAAGAAACTAGGGGACACGAGATTTACCCAGGTTCAGGCCCCCGGAGGGAAAGCCCTACTCCTGCTTGTCTGCTCTTGATTACGGCGGAACCGAGAATTACAGGGGTACGCAGATGTAATCTGGCGTGGAGGTGTGTATGTGGTGGTATGAGAGAGATCCTCCTCGTCGTGCCCTCCTAGCCTTTATATAGAGGTAGGCAGGTCCCGGGCACAGATCGAGTCGGTTACAGGTTTAGGGTTTCCCCCTTTGAATATTCTATCTGTTCTAGTCTTGCTCTCCAAGGATCCGAAGACGTCATGGGCTTGGGCAACCCGAAAATCTTCATGGGCCGCGTATATTCTTGTGGGCCTTCCTTGAACTGGACCAGGCATGCTAATATCGTGTAGCCGTAGGGTATAACCTTGTCATCCGTAATCCGGATCGAAGGTATCAATGTTGTCACTAGGGCTATGCAAGGATGGGCATGGGCATGTTTACTTGATTTGCCACCTCGGTGCTGGTGGAGGACTGGCACGATCTGGTGTGGTGCCTGTTTATTACTTGTAGCGACATGTTTTGGAGGCTCCGTACTAGTTGCAATTTCCATCGGCTTCAGCTAAAAACCGTCCGCACACTAACAAGCACAAGCATTTGCTTGCAAAGCTTTTCCGAAGCTGGCCACAGTTGCACAAACTTTCGAGCTAGTTTCGTTCATCTCCTAGGGAGCTACTGCCCCTCTCGTAGTCTATAAAACGACGTTGATAGTTTGGTCTTCAGTTCATGATTGAGCCACCGCCCAGCCTTACTCCCAGTCCTACTTGTGCTATCCAATTGATCCCTACTCCTCCCCTAGCTAGCTTGGTCTAGATGTACATTAGCATATCAATGGACGTATACTAGCATCTACATGGATGCATGTTTAGTCCATGTCTATGTAGATGTATATTAGCTTTTATCTAGATGTATGTTAGCACATAAGTGCATGTATATTTTAGTCCATGTATGTATATAGATGTATATTAGCTTTTATCTAGATGTATGTTAGCACATAAGTGCATGTATGTATATAGATGTATATTAGCTTTTACCTATATGTATATTAGCATCTAGGTGGATGTATGTTCATTCCATGTCTACCTAGATGTATATTAGCTTTTCCCTAAATGTATATTAGCATATAAGTGCATATATGTTTAGTCCTTGTATATCTACTAGATGCATATTAGCTTGTATCTAGATGTATATTAGCATATACCTGGATGTATATTAGCTATTTTGTATTTTATTCTTACTTGAATTTTTCCTAGCATTTTTATGCACATACAGTTTCTAAAGCTTTTATACTATTCCTTATGCGGGCAATAGATTTGCAAAGAGATGCGAAGTCATAAGTAAGTACTATGTCCTGAGTCTCCATAAGTAAGAAGGAATGCAGATTCATGCCGTTTTAAACACTAGTAGGAACAACTTCTGTTTTGCAATCACATGCATCATGGATATTCCGTCCGATAGGAATAATATGATTTCATTGTCCTTTTGAATGTACTTCCATATTTAGTACATAAAAAAACTACTACTCCCTCCGACCCAAATATTGACTTGGATTTATCAATTTTGAATAAATCTAGACATATAGATTAATCCAAATTTTGATAAATTTAAGTCAATTAATATGGGCCGGAGGAAGTATGATAAAACTATCTTGGTTTCTAGTTTGTTCTAAGACCTATGCATCTCATAAACCTTGTATCAGTGGATGTACACTAAGTTTGTTCTCTATCAGATTCTTCCATCCTTTTTATTTTTATCTAAAATTGTTATACTATGTGGATGTAACCTCGAGCTTAACTTGCTTTTAGTGCTATCACCAAAACGACGATGCAGCGACTGACCAACCGTCCCACCATGCAGCGACTGACCACAACAGGACCTTGCAGGTCCCACAAGCTATAAAATGGTCAAACTCAAACTCACGTGCCCCACTGTCGAGCCACACAGCGAACCGCACAAGTCAGACGTTCCTATGATAATCCGGTCCCACCTGCCGGCGGCATCTCCACCAGCCCCAAACGCCCTTCTGGAACAGAGCCCAAGCGTCGTCCGCTCCCTGCGAACACGATGCACACCCTTCGCGAAGGAAAGGGAAGAAAGGGAAAGGGGAACGATGGCGATGGCGGAACCTTCTAGAACCTTGGAGGCGCGCCGCGACGCCGTGTTCGGTCGCTGGGTCATTTTCTCTCCGGCGCGCTCGCGCCGCCCCACCGACCTCAAGTCCCACGGCTCCGCGAATCCTAGCCCTGGCCCCGGCGACGGCGCGCCCAAGCCGTCCTGCCCCTTCTGCCACGGCCGCGAGTCCGAGTGCGCCCCGGAGATATTCCGCGTGCCGGCGCCCGAAGCTTCGTCTCCATGGCGGATCCGCGTGATCGAGAACCTGTTCCCGGCGCTGCGGCGCGACGCGGAGCCGCCGGCGCCGGAGGAGGGGGAGAAGCCCGTGGGTGCGGGGGAGTGCTCCGTGCGGGGGTTCGGGTTCCACGACGTGGTCATCGAGACACCGCGCCACGAAGTGCGGCTCTGGGACCTGGACGCGGAGGGGGTCGGCGACGTCCTGCTCGCGTACGCGCGGCGCGTGCAGCAGTTAGCTGAGCACCCAGCGGTGAAGTATGTTCAGGTATTTCTCTATTTTAACTTCAGCGCTTCTGTCTACATAATTACTATGTCATTTGACAAATGGTGAAATTTCGTATAGCATAAGTGTTAGTACTGTATTTCGATAGGTCAAACTGCCAATGTGACCTTCTTAGAAGGTACTAGTCCTTAAAGCTTCTAGTCTCTAGGCAGTTGTTATTTGGAAGTTAGTACAGCTAAATAATTCAGTGATATGGATACCAGAAAAAATACTACCTCTGATCCATAATAAATCAGCGACACTTATTATGGGGAGTACTAGATTGATAGTTTAGGATGCAAATAAAATGGTTTGGGGTTTAGTGTGAAATTTAATCAATGCACTAGTTGACAAACCAAAAGTGGACTGTTTCCTAGATATTGTGGGCAACTGAGCTATTTGTGCAGTCCTACCGTTTCTTGTTTGTATTTCATACAATGTACCTAAGTTTTGCGTGCCAATGGGTCTAATCATACACTAAATTGGCCAAACTGAATACTATCTTAATTCAAGTGTTATCTGATACGCCGCATTTCACGAATGGTACATACATGTGCAAAGCGGATAATGTGTTGAGATTTCCTAGCTTTTCTTGTCTTCATGCTTGTATGAATGATGAATTTTGGCGACAGTCTGCAAATTAGCCGATAGCATAGTATCATAGTATGTATACTTTCGAGTTTAGGCTGTAGATTGTCTTTTATTCAGGGGCACTTTCTGTGGACCTGATGTTTATTTCAAAACCTTTCTAAGTATTTTGTTTTGTTTTGTGTATGCATTTGCATATAAGATTAGACATGTTGATTGAAAAATATTAAAGCTGTTTAACACTGCAGTGATCACTATGGCAGTTTGTACTGGCAGGATTTAGTGCAGTTTTATCACTTGGTGTTTTCCTCAGGCTCAGCTCTCTTTCATGACTTTCACACACATATCTGTGCATTTAGGAACCTCTTGGCTGATATGAAAAAATGGTAATTATTTGTAAGGGAAATGTCAATGCTTCACTGGCTTGTTTTAACACGTCGGATCTCTTACATTTGGCTAAATACACATAGCCAGTCATTTATGGTAAGGGAACAAGCCTCTAATTTAATATGCATATTCTATATATGTTATACATCATGCGCCATTTGCTGTTTGTGCGTGTTTTATTAGATCCAAGACTCATCTAAATGCATGTCATTGTGTATTAAAAGATGGGAACGGAGAAAGCGCAAAGTTTAAACAATGGTGGCCACAACCCTGGAAAACCAAAATATTTGAGAAAACGCAATAGACTATTGCGTTTCATTGCATTGAAAAGGTAGAGTAATGTTGTACAGTCCTCCTAGGAGGCACACACACAAAAAAGCACAAAAACAACTCAGTGCACGTCCCACGTCGTGGGCGTGATGTCTCTCAGCCCTCTGGCTCCCGCGGAGATCCACAGCTGAGCCTCTGCCTTGATCTTGGACAGGAGGGACTGCGCGGAGGGTTGGGCTCTGTCGAACACGCAGTCATTCCGGTGCTTCCAGATCATCCAGGTGGTGAGCAGCGTGGCGGTGGCCAACCCTTTGCGCATGGGCTTCGGCAAGCGTGAGTGGGTGTCTGACCACCAGTCCGTTAGCGATGTCTCGTTGCTTGGAGGATGGCAATGTAGCCTCAGCCAAGCCAGGACGTCGTGCCAGATTTGCCGAGAGAAGGAACATCCAACAGTAAGATGCAGCATGGTCTCGGGCTCCTGGTCGCAGAGCACGCATTTGTCGTGGTGTTGGAGGCCACGCCGCGCGAGGCGTTCTGCGGTCCAGCAGCGGTCCTGTGTGGCGAGCCATAGGAAGAACTTGACCCGTGGTGGCGCCCAAGTGCGCCAGATGAGCTTGCAGCTCTGGGAGGCCATCGAGCCGAGGAACAGGGCCCGGTAGCAGGATTGCGCCGAGTATGTGCCGGTCGGAGTCCACTTCCAGACCAGCTGATCGCGCGCGCCACCAAGTTCGGTGTGCTCAATGGCATGCCAAAGCTGCAGGTACTGTCCGATCTCCACGAGCCCGACCACACCCTGGATGTCTCTAGCCCACTGGTTCGCGGCCAGCCCGGCAGCCACGGTTCTAGTCTTCCTCCTCCTCGGGGGGATGCAATCGTAGAGCTGGGGTGCAAACTCATGGACGGCACGGCCAGCAATCCATCTATCCTCCCAGAACAGGGCGGTCTGCCCGTCGCCGATGGCCATCGTGGTTGACGCGAAGAATATGGCACGCTCCGCAGCCGAGAATTGCAGGTCGAGGTCCAACCAAGGGCGGTTGTCATCTGTGCGGGAGAACCACTGCCACCGCAGCCTCAAAGCAAGGCCAGTGCGCGCCAGATCTGGCACTCCTAGGCCGCCAAGGGAGGTTGGGCGACAGCAAGGAAAAATCAAACTACTCTAATCTAACCTACAAAGGAATTCAAACTAGAACAGAACATGGGCAAGCGCAATAGAGGTAGCCTGGTTGTTTGTGCATGTTTGCTATTACATTATCTGTCCAGAGACTCCAGGATGCATGAAATATGTGGTGCACATGGTTCAAATCCTCTACTGATGAGTATCGCTTGAACAAATACAAAACTTGCTTATTACTTTCGGTGGTCTTGATAATGCATTAATCAGTTTCAATAAGGCAGCCACAACTTTGCTAATTCTGCGATATGCACAGAGAGCTTAAAAGTGCCCAGATTTTGTCTCTTCATATTTCACTGTCTATTTATTTGTCCTGTTATGGTACTGAAAAGGCCAAAATGTTATAGCCCTTAATTTTTCTATATCATTAGCTACTGGAGTTACTTCGTCTACTGTAGCTTGTATTGTGCGTTGCCAAATTCCTCTTATTACGCTGAAATCTCTGTTGTTTTGAAATTGCTTAGGTGTTTAAGAACCACGGGGCATCTGCTGGAGCCTCGATGGCACATTCACACAGCCAGATGATAGGAACTCCTTTTGTCCCTCCATCAGTTACCTCCCGGCTTAACTGCATGAAGGAGGTTTTTGAGAGATCGGGAAAGTGCAGCCTTTGTGAAATTCAGTCGAAGGATATTTTGGTCAGTGAGACACACAACTTTTCTGCAATTGTACCTTTTGCAGCATCTTATCCATTTGAGACATGGATCATTCCTCGGCAACATAGCTCCTATTTCCATGAAATAGATCAGGATAAGGTAATGGATTGTTCCTGGTTCTGTTTGATTCCATATTTTTATAAACCATATGCCTCAAACAACATTTTTCTGCCCAAATATACGTGTATCAACCTAAGCTACAAAACTAAACTTCATAGACTTCCCTGCACCTGGCTGTGCTGAGTGCCCTTTTGTTTGTACTCCCTCCGTTCCACAATGTAAGCCTTTTCAGCAAGCTGTTTTAGTTTGCTAAAAAGGCTTATATTATGGAACAAGAGGTAGTACTAAATGATTACTATGCTGTATGCAGGTATTGGATCTTGGGTCCCTGTTGAGGAGCGTGCTGCAAAAGTTGTGTAAGCAGCTCAATGATCCGCCATTCAACTATATGATCCACGGCGCACCGTTTGGACTATCCTCTTCGTGCCTGCCTTACACACACTGGTTCCTCCAGATAGTCCCGCAGTTGAGTGTAACCGGTGGATTTGAGATGGGAAGCGGATGCTACATCAACCCGGTTTTCCCTGAAGACGCCGCGAAGATTCTGAGGGAAGTTGACTGCTCAATATAGCTGGGTAGTCACATCTAATTTGGTTCTTTGTCATGCCAGAACAATGGATGTGTTGTTCCTCTATAGTGTATGTTTTCTTCTAAAGATACTCCCACGTCGCTAATAATCTGGGTGGACGGTTAATAAGGTGTCAAGTGGGATCCCGCCAAAGTCCCACTTATAGTGCATTTTATGATTTTTAGTTCGAAATTTGGACAAAAATTTCATCTAGAAATCACAAAATGCATTATAAGTGGGACTGCGGTGGGATCTCACTTGCATCCCTAACGGTTAAGATGATGTGTACCTCAGAGAATATGATCAAGCTTGGAAGTTCTTAACCCTATCTGTTGGCGTTTGTATTTCATTCGGATGTACTCTGTGATTCAGTGTACCGTGACCTTGATGGAACAACTAGAAATGTGTCATGTGTGCTTACAATGCTCTGCTGCGGTTCGTGAAGCTATGCTGAGGGTCGGGGGCTTCAGACCAACCAGCCGGGCTGGCTGGCTCAACACATAGCTAGCAACCTTCTTTTATCAATATCGTGCATAACCAGATTAAAGAAACTCTCTGAACATGCACACATAAAAATGCGTAGGAAAGCAGTGTACAGCAGATGATGATAGCGGAAAGGTAAAAAATAAGGAAAAATTGGTTATTTACCCAAAAGTTCATTGTCCTTGGATTATGTACCCCAAGTTGATTGACCATTGGTAAAATACCCATTGCAAGGATTAAATCATCTTTTGATTTACCCAAAAGGAGTTTTTTATAAACTAGACAAACAGGGGTCAAGATACTATATACCCCTGGTCCATTTTAATTGTGTTGTGTCATGCTGCCGCTGCAGCCCCGACAGTACTGCGACGTCGTCTGTGGTGTATAACCTAAAAAGCAAAGCAATTGGAAAGAAACTGTCCCAACTGCCCAACTCCTTGGAAATGCGAATTGACTTCAGATCTAGTATACGTTAAGCTTCTGTTACAAGCAAACGTTAAGGATGGATGACTGATGGCTCTCTCGTGGCTCGGTTTCATCTTGGTTTCTGCCACTTACAATGCAAGTAGATTTAGCAGGCGGAACGAGGAGCATGGAGCTTTGCCGGTTTCATGGTGCCACCACAAGGCGGAAGCTGTCAATCTGTCATGGTGGTGCGGTTTCTGCAAGCAGCCTAGCCCAGCCTGGATAGGCTGCAACCAATTTGCCACCAGGTATCTTGCTCGAGTCCATGCCCACAATGCAAGGTGTTCGTGTAAATTCCTAGGAGAGCCTCATATGGCAGAAAGCGGGCCAATGGTCCTTGGGTCGGGTATGATCGGCCCGTTTGAGGTCACTTTGCTTATTCATGCTCGCCGGTAAGTGATTCAGTGTTGATCATGGTATCTGTACTGGATTTACTGTGTAGCCAGGAGCTGAAAGCAAACGTTTCTGTTGTTTGCCGCGGCAGTGACACGACTCCCGGTCACCCAAGATGTGGCCACTGATGCCACTAGTTGACCGAGTTCTTCGAATGGTTCCGTGCAAGCAACCGACTAGCAGGAACATAATCAGGGTGAGGAACTTTATGAGACTCTCTGGAGGATTGACATAACTCCACCACAAGATGCGTAAGCCATGAGAAAACAGTGGCGATTGTTCTATGTGATGCTGAGGACTTTCTTCATGGGTCCTGCTATTATGAGCTCAAGGGGAAAATGTAGGAAGATATACATCTCAATTCACCTTGTCCAGATTTTGTTATCAAATTCATGAGAGGCATCTTCAACCATGCATGTGCAGGATATCTATGGGAAGGCCTGGATCATATCAGTACCTATATGAAAATCATGGGCTTCCATTACATGGTTCAGATATCAGTATGGAGAAAGAAAGTCCTTCCTCTGTTGGCTGAATGTTGATAAACGTATTCACAGTTTAAACTTTCTGAAACTGAGAAGGTAAAGAGTGTTTTTTCCTCCTCAGAAGTTGGCTCTTGTGTTCACAAGAAAATAACTCAACATTCTGATCAGCACTTGCATGTTTTGGATATTTTAGCACGATGATAACATATTTACGTTACAGGGGCTTCTTTTACATATGGAGGATTTTCATTCGGATGTACAAAGCGTATGTCCATCAAATGGTTGAAGTACAAGGGAAGGCTAAAACCTTTCCTGGAGATATCTCCCAAGTCTCACCAAGAACAAACTAAAACTACTGTTTTGAACTAGTGGCAGAGAGAGGAAAACTGTACTGTGTGGCCAAGTGTGCAAACCGCGAGACCAAGTAGAAGTGCCAATATATCCTATCGTCATCACTTCTCGCCGAACCCAAACAAGGATTTGATGGCATTGATGGCACTCTCATTGATAAATGATTCATCATACTTGTTTAGCAGGGGTGCAAAATCCTCTGATTTCCTCAAGTTTGCTAGATCCGGGTCGGTGCGAATCGTCTTAAGGAAATCAAGTAAGATATATGTCAGTAACTTTGAACCATGCATGGACCTTTTTTACTTTTAGAAAGCAGAGTAGTTTACCTTGAAGTCTTCATAGCCGGCTTTCATGGCATCTTCCAGTGCAGAAAGGCCAGCTTGTATCTGCACAAAGGAACGTCCAGATGAGTATTCAGTGGCAGACTTGCAGTTCATAGTGAAACAAGAGGCAAACCCGGTCGAGCTTGGAATAACAGCATGCGACATTGTAGCTAGCAACGGAAGACTCATCGATCTCTGGTTTCGACCCCAGCACCGACTCGAACTTGTCCAACGCTTCCTCGTATTTTCCTTCCCTGAAGTTTTTTTTGGGAACATGTCAAGAGAGTTTTTCAAATTGAAGCAATCTCATTGCAGCATATGCTTCACTGACTTGTACAGCCTTAGCCCCGAGCGAAGGTCATCTTCTCTTTGGATCTTCTGCTCCATCTTCTTCTGGTAATTTTGCATCTGCATCCAACATTTGAGATCACCACGCGCCACATCATGGTTAAGCAATCTGCAGATATCTATGAGCAAGAAAAAAAAAAGAAAACTAAAGCATATATATAGTCATACCTGAATCTCTCTGAGTTTGGTGCTGACATTTCCAGTGTTTCTTTCAGCCCTGATGATCTCCTTCTCGGAGAGCTCACCAGAATCCCATTTCCCTGGACTCGGTTAATTAGCAGCAAGCAAATGACACAGCTCAAATTCTGAATTTGATGAATCCACAATCATATCTATCCTGCAAAGAATCATAATCAGGCAGGTAAACTAGTAACTGTTCTTACCAAATTTCTTCTGCATCTTCATGTAGAGAGGGCCAACTCTCTGGCGGATGCAGTACATGGTCTGCCCGTACCCTGCCGCCGGCCAGATTTCCTCACCAAAGACGGCGCTGTGAATTCGCTATCAGTTAGCAACACGGAAGGAAACTGTTCGTTTCTTGATTCGCTGGTGGTTCTGAAGATGTCTGAAAATTGCTGTTGGTTGGCTGGTGTGAGAGGATCGTTTGAGGGGCCGGACTGACCTGGTGGCTAGGACCTTGTCGCCGGGCGTGAACTTGCCGGTCTGCTCGGCGGACGAGCCGGGGAAGATGGCCTCGATGTAGGTGCCGCCGTCGCGGCCCTTGGCGAACTTGAGCCCGTACGGCTTGAGGATCTCCACCTCGTACTCCTCGTACGGCTCCTCACCCCCTTCGCCTCCCGACTTGGGCTCTGTCTGCGGCGAAGACGACGCCCGGACGACGACGCAGCTCCTCGCCGACTCCCGCAGCGTCAGGCAGCAGCTCTGGCCAAGAAACGCTGGCTGCCTCGCCGTCCGCGCATTGCTGCCGCCGGCTCTCGGGAGGCAGGGCGGGGAGGAGAGGAGTGGGTGGTTGGTGATCTGGTGGGCGAGAGCCATGGCAGCTAGCTGGGAGCTCTGCGCGCTCGGCTGCTCTGCGAATTGAATCCTGGACCTGGTGGTGGGGAGTCGGAAGCGATTGAGGAGGATACGACGGTTCTGTGGCTCATCTTTGGCGGTGTGGCGTGGCGCCAAGAGAGCTTGAGTTTGGGTGTGAGATGGATGGAGGCCACACACAGTCACGCAGTGGCAGAATGGACAAAAATAACCCAAATTCGAAAGGATTTCACAAAATGATCCTATTTGGAAAACAATTTCACTGAACTAATCCTTTTTGTAGCGCCTAACAGCTAGGCGCTACACCTACATCAGGCGCCTTTTCCTAGGCGCTATGCCTCGCCAACAAGTGGCACCGCCTGCCCTCCTCGGCCCCACCCGGCTGCAGACGCCCAGGCGCTATGCCTGGGGCGAGTAACGCCCAGCGCTAGCGTCTAGCAGATAGGCGCTACACCCTGGTACTTAACCTGTCGGGTGCAGCCCCCTTCCCACCCCTCCCCATTCACTCCCAGCTCGACCCAAACAAGAAGAACGACAAGAGGCGCTTCTCCCCTCAAATCTCTCACATTGGAAGCTTTATTTGGTGGATTTGTGCCTCCCCACTGCTAGAAGTACCTCCCTCATTCCTCCGTTTTGACCTCTTGAAATCTTTCATTTTGGTTGGACTTGGCTTGAAACCCTAGAAATTTGATTTGGAGAGAAATGTTTGGAAATTTGTTAGATTCATTGGCCAATGTTGGTTATAAAGATGTGTATGAAGCATTTAGTTAGGTTTAGGTTTGTTGAAATGACATTGTTTGGTATATTGAAATGTTATGGCTAGGGTTAGGGTTAGGGTTTGCTTATGTAAGAGAGGGTGTTCTCGTTAGCTTTATGGTTTGGTAATGTGTCTAGTATAGTTTTGTTTATCTTGTCATGGTTAGTTAATGAACATATTCTCCTATGTGTTAGGGATGGCAAGAATTGTTTATGTTCATCATGTGGACAAGGATGCCTTTTTGAAAGGCAACATAGAACCGGACCCGGATGAGCTAGATATTGCGTTTGAGCGTAGTCCCACCTATGCCGAGGTCTTGGAGCAAGTGAGGATTGAATTGAAATGGATGAACCCATGTGATGTTGTTGAGTTGGAAGGAAGACATAATGTGGGTTTTGGAGTGCATATCCGTTGGAAGACCATGCGTATCTTCTCCGAGGCTCGTTGGCTTGCATACAAGGAGGTGGTGGCCGAATCACTAGACAAGGCTCTTGAGCTATTTGCCACTAAGAAGGTTGATAGTTCATTGACTTTGGACTTGAACCGCCGTGCTTCCTCATTGGATAGTAGGAGTCCTCCACCCGTGGAGCAAGAGCTATGGATTGAACCTCCTTTGAGCCAAACATTGAGCCCGATTTCAAGACACCAAGACGAAGTGTTGGAAGAGGACAATGATGATTGTGAGGGTGAAGATGATGAATGATGTTGAACTCCATGACAACAATGTTGGTGATTTGGAGAAATATATCACTCAACATGACATGGACCGTGAACTCCCGTATTCTCGAGGCTATGCTTCGGACTCAGATGATGATGGTCCCAAGAAGAAGTTGAGGAGGGTTCACGGCTAGAGAGCGAAATCCACCATACCGTGTTAGGCGGGACCATTGGGTGCCTTTGTTTCGTGATCTTAGTCTCACGGATGAAGCCACGGTTGATGGTGGCAAAGGCATAGTGCTTGGACCAAGGACAAGTTCTTACCGGGATGGCAATGAAGTGAATAATGGCTTTTGCAAAGGATCAAGGTTTAAGACCTTGTTGGAATTTAAGCAATGGATAAAGGACTTCTCGGTGAAGCATCATCGTCCTTACACGGTCGTGCACTCGGATATCAAGAAGCGTTACGGTGAAGTGCGAGGCGAAGGATGTCCTTGGATTGTGCGTGCTAGACCATTCAAGGGAGGTCCCGATTGGCACATATCTAGTTGCGATCAACTCACATGTGCCGAGGCCCGATGGTGGATGGCAAGGATGCAAAGCATGAGCACCGACAACTCACCTCCGAAGTTCCTCGCTTATAGGCTTTCCAATGACATCGCTGCTTTCCAATAATGAGCATCAAGCAGGTCATGGAGTTTGTGAAAGCCCTCTTTAACTATGAGGTGAAGTACGGGAAGGCATGGAAGGCTAAGCAAGCCGCATTCAAGATGTTGTACGGTGATTGGGAGGAATCTTATAACCGAATCCCAAGGTTGTTGGGAGCGATGGCCGATGCTAACCCGGGCATGGTTCATGTGGTTGAACCTTTGGGGAACAAGACAAGGATTGTAAACGGAAGAACCGTTCGAGTTTTTGGCCGTGCATTTTGGGATTTCGAGCAATGTGTTCAGGCATTTGAACATTGTAGGCCGGTCATCTCCGTTGATGGCACCTTTTTGACCGGTCAATTCAAGGGCACTATCTTGATTGCAATAGCCAATGATGCCAACAACCGGTTGATTCCTTTGGCCTTTGCTTTGGTAGAGGTGGAAAACAATGATAATTGGGAGTGGTTCTTCCATCTTTTAAGAACCAAGATATTAACCCCTCATAGGGAAATATGTGTCATCTCGGACCGTCATCAAGGAATTCTTAAAGCGGTGGACCAACATATTCCCGGGCATGCTCCGTTGCACCATCGTTGGTGCATGAGACACTTTTGTTCAAACTTCTATAGGGAATGCAAGAGCAAGTATTTGGCCGATGATCTACAAGATTGTTGCCTCGCTTTCACGGAACGTCGTTTCTCAAACTTGTACAACAAATTGCTCTTCAATAAAGAGCTCGATGCGGGTGGTCGAGAGTTTCTCGATAGGAGCATTGGAGAAAGAACAAAGTGGGCACGAGCATTCGATGACGGTGGCGGGAGGTACGGCCAAATGACAAGCAACATGGCAGAGGCTTTCAACAAGTTGCTCAAAGGTGTCCGTGCATTGCCCGTCACGGCAATAGTCCGTTATACATTCGACATGATGAATGGGTATTTTCTTAAATACTCAGAGGAAACGGACCTGCAGATTGCGGGGGACTACAAGAACAAGCACAAATACAAGTACCCACCTAAGGTTGATGATTGGATGCAATTTCAGACAAAGAAAGCGGATGCCCAAGTTGTCACAGAGTATGACAATGACGAGCTAATTTACCAAGTTACGGAGCCTAGAGGTACAACGGCTGATGGTGTCCAACACGAAGGCCGAGCTTTCAAGGTCTCACTCAAGACTTGTGAGTGCACATGCGGAAGGCCATCATTGCTTCATCTTGCCTGCTCGCACTTGCTCGTCGCGTCTCGCCGGCGACATTTGGATTACAATAATCCGCTCACGGTGAGAGAGGCCGAGTTCTCCATTGAGACTACTAAGAAGACATGGGCTCCTAGATTTCATCCATATTTGGACCAATCAAAATGGCCGGAGTACCATGGTATTCAACTATGGCCCGATCCGAAATGGAAAGTGATTAAACGTGGAAGACGCAAGACAAAACGCTTTAGGAGTGACATGGATGGATGGGGCCGTGGTGGTGCTCGAGAAACGGGCAATGACCAATTCCAAGAGCCTCGTGAGAGAGCCCGGTGTGGAACATGCAATGGTGAAGGGCACAATGCAAGAAAGTGTTCTCAAAGGAAAAGAGCAAAAGGAAATGAAGCAAGCACTAGCCAACCAAGTGGTAGCCAACAAGTACCAAGCCAACCAAGAACTAGCCAACAAGTCCCAAGCCAACCAAGAACTAGCCAACAAGCTCCAAGCCAACCAAGAACTAGCCAACAAGCTCCTAGACAACAAGCTCCAAGCCAACCAAGAACTAGCCAACAAGCTCCTAGACAACAAGATCCTAGACAACAAAGAGGTCGATCACTTGGGCTTAGAAGAGGAAGAGGGCGCGACGGTTTTAACCTGTCTAGTATGTTAGGTTACTTGGCAGGACCAAATCCTTATGTTAATAGGTACGGATGGAATATTCATACTTGCATGCTTATGTTACTACCTACTATGCTTATTTCATTGAATCAATTATTGTTCACATTCATTGCATCCTTTACTAACTTGTAGCTTTTGTTCTTATAATAGGTATGGCGACTCAACCCAACAAGGGCAATGATGGGGACGGTGTGAACTACTCGGCTATCTGGGCGAATGCTATGAAGGTGGTGGAAGAGAGGAAGAGGAAGGAGGAAGAAGAAAAGAAGAAGAGGAAGGAGGAAGAAGAAGAGAAGAAGAGGAAGGCATTTGAAGAGGTAGTTCAACTTGCTCGAGACTTGGCGAAGAAGAAGGAAGAAGAGGACGAGAGAAATAAGAAAAAGGAAGAGGAAGAGAGGAAGAGGCAAAAGGAGAAGGAAGAGGAAGAGAGGAAGAGGCAAAAGGAGAAGGAAGAGGAAGAGAGGAAGAGGCAAAAGGAGAAGGAAGAGGAAGAGAGGAAGATGAGGGCCAATGCTAGGCCACCTTGCGCCGACCAAGAGGAAAGGCCACGAAAGGCGTTTCGTACTGACGAGGCCCATGGGAAGGAGGTTCCTATTTGTTGGTGTGGAACCGATTGCACTGTTAAGGAATCCCAAGACTACTTTTCCGATAGTTGGGGAAAGAAGTTCTTCATGTGTGCCAACTACAACCACTCTCCCGAGCGTAGCCGCAACCCATATGACAAGCCACGGGTATGCTCAAAGCTTTTTAGTTCTTCATGTGTCCCAAACTATTCCATAGCATATCCTCTAACATGCACTATTTTCTTGTAGTCTCCTCCCAGATGCAGGTACTACACTTGGATAGACCTTGAGCAACCTCAATCCAACAAGGCTATCCAAGAGATCGATTTTGCCATAAGAAGAAGGCGCTACCAAGAAATGCTGCGTGACAAGGACATGGCGAGGAAGCGCAAGGAACATAATGACGAGATCCGCAAGAAAGAGGAGGAAGAGGAGCGCCAAGCTAAGGAGGCTCGTGTTGCGGAGAGGGAAAGGCTTCGTCAAGCGGCGTGGCGTTCCATGGAGGAAGAGGAAGAGAAGAAGAGGAAGGGCAAAGGACCTATGCTTTGAGATGCTTAGTGTGAACGATGGATGATGTGTGTGAACTTAGTGTGATGTCGAACTATTAGTATGTAAATCCCCTTAAGGGCATGAACACCATGTTTGAGATGCTTCTATTTGAGTATGTCATGAACTGCTATCCCTCGTCTTTTATTTGCCTTGTGTAATGTTTGTCATCTTAAAGTCTCAAAACAGGGAAATGTTTGGTCTGAACACAGTTTCAAGGCATAGCGCCTAGCAGAACGGCGCTACACAAGCATAGCGCCTGTCTGCTAGGCGCTATGCTAGCAGATTTCGTTTGGCCCGAAACTAACAGGAGCATACAGAGAGCAAATCCAATCTTCGCTGGCGGTGGAAAACTCTAAGTCAGAGTAGCGTCTTTCTACTAGGCGCTATGCTAGCAGATTTCATTTGCCCCAAACTAACAGGAGCATACTGAGAGCAAATCGAGAGTTCGTTGGCGGAGGAAATCTCTAAGTCAGGGTGTAGCGCCTGTCTGATAGGCGCTATGCTCTGATGTGTAGCGCCTATCAGACAGGCGCTACACTCCTGAACTGCACTAGTTTCAAACAACGTGTACTCAAACAACACTTGTCAAACAACATATACTCAAATAACATCAACATAGTCTCAAACAACATGAACAAATTGTCATACATCAACATAGTCTCAAACAACATCAACATAGTGCCATACATGAACATAGTCTTAAACAACATCAACATAGTGCCATACATCAACCCATACATAGTCTCCAACCTAGTGCATCATCATCAACATTGTGCCATACATGACCTACTTCCGTCCACGCGTCCTTGGGCCTCGGCCCCTCCTTGGAGGTATTTTCTTTGTCACCTCCTCTTCTTGCGACTCATCTTCATCATCATACTGTAGGCCTCTCGTCCTCCTAGTCGCTCTTGACCTCCGTGGCGGCTCGTCCTCGACAACATTGGCCTTTCCCTTGTTACGGAAGTCGTCCGGCCCATGATTGAACTGCTTCCTTGGCTTCACCGGTGGTATGCGAACGAATCCTACTCTCCTCGCCTCATTCTCCATATGAGGCAGCTACATGTAAGATTGTATGGCTATGAAATGCATGGGAAATGTAAAGCACTAAATGCATGTAAGGTTGTCCCATACCTCATCTTCCGAACGAATCGCCGAAGTGGTGTCATCCTCAACATCATCCTGAAGATGGGCCGACGGATCAGTAGTCGACTTGGACCTAGAACCGGACGGGGTTGTGTACTCGGGATCGCGGCAACCTAGCACGTTAGATAAGCGACGCATCTTTTGGGCCGAGCGCTGTAACAAATAACAACATAGGTCAAACCAAGAACATGCCTATCTTGAGGAAGTCTCGCATCCATACCTTAAGGAAGTTTCGTATCATGCCTTCTCCCTTTTTCCCCTTAGGGGCAAAAAAAAGAATCGCCTCGGCATCGTCGGCATATTTCTTTACCTCCGTTCTCTACAGAGTCAAGAACAAGAACATGTTAGGCAAGAAAGAGATGATAGTGCAAGGGAAGTAATGCGAAGGCAACGATAAATTTACCGCAAAGTTGAGTGAGGAAGAAAGTGGGATGTCGGTCCCCTCCTGACCTGCCGGTTATACTGAGTGTAGGCAAGTTCATCGAACTGGACTGGCTCGTCCAATATTTCTTCCTCATAGGACGGCGGGCAAATGGAGACACGGGTACTACCAAGAAACCAATGAATGTAGTTGTTAAATGCAACTGGGCAATGTGCTCTTCCACTATTCCATTCCGTTTGTCGAGCACTCTCCACAGAAATGAGGAAATCCATGACGTGCCTCCTATGATGGTGATCCCAATTCTTGATCTTTCTCGCTTCTTCATCCAACCTGAACAACAACAAAGAACCATGTTAGTACCATCCAAAGCAATTGAGCACAAGTTCTCATGCTAACTAACCGATGAAGCTCCTTGTCGGTGTCCTTCCACACGGAGGGTTGCCTCAAAACAACCCGAACTGCCTCATCACCCGTTGTGGCATATGAAACTCAGCCGCCCAATTGCAAATCAATGGGCAGCACATGAGCCAGAGAGATTGTTCCTCCAAGCATTTCGGGTTAATATCAAACCCGGGAGCAATACCAAACTCGTCCCCACAACCATAAGGCTCCCACTCCACCTGCAACATATCACAAGAACATGTTTGGTATCGATTTTGACTCGTGAAGTAAATATTATGGATAGTGACGTATAGATAAACATCTATCTGCTCGGGCGTAATCGCATCAAACTCGTTCGTGTACTTGAGGTACATGGCATCAACATCGCTTGTCATCTCTGATACCACGCCCCACTTGTAAGCCCAAGTCGGGAGGCGTAGAGGGTTTCTATTATACGCTGGCCAAGGATGGTGGCCCACCTCTTTGGGACGACCAACTGGTAAGCGTTCCCAGCTCCATATCGAGAGAAGAACCATAGCACCACCTATTCCGGCATTTCCGCCCTACGACTGCATCGTCCCAACCGCAAGTGAACAAAAATGAGGTCAAGATAGCATATGTGTGGACTCGACATATACAAATGAATGTAGAGTGCACGGTGATTACCGCCGCATACAAGTAGGCAAGAGCCGCGAACCCGGTGATATTGCTATCCGGTTTGCTAGTGCTTTGAGCCACATCCATCGAGGTCCTACCTTCATTGTCGTAAAGAGTCCTAGAAAGGACATACCACACGTACACACGAGCATGTGTCTCGATCACCTCAACCTCGGCGGGGTTCGGGCATTCCCTAAAGTTAGACACGATCCACGCATATGTCGCGCCTGCTGGGACTCTATCTTTGCTCTTATCGCTTGATGTACTCGGTGTACCGCTCGTCGTACGGCATGTCATTCGAAGATGCGCCATGAGACCGAATCTTGAGGGGACGAAGCCTCTGCATACATACAAGATCAAACATCATGCTTTTTCCAACACAATTGAATCAATAGAAAAACAAAAGCAAAGAAGTTCAACCATGGTTTTATTACCATATTCTTCTCCGCCATCAAGTATGCCCGGTGTTGATGATCATAGTAATCCTCAAGTAGCCACACCATCCTACATATATATTCCAAACATCAATAAAATGTGTGTGGTATGTGGCCATTGTTTGAATTTATACAATAAACTACAAAGAATATGGTAGCATATTATTCAAACATCCATACAAATCCATATACAACCATCATATACAATGCAAATCAACAACACACTTTCATTCCCCATCAAATACAACTAATTTATAACTACCAAGTAACTAAAAACATGCACAAATAGTCCATATTATGAATCCAACTAGATCTAGGGTTTGAGGCTAATGTGCAAGATTCATTGGATGAAAGAGAGGGGAAAGGAGGGGATTACCTTGAGGGAGGGATGGGGGAGCTAATCCACGGTGAAATCCCTCAGATCTGTTGGATTTGAGGTGGGGATTTGAGAGAGGGGGAGAGAGGAACCGCCGGCTGTTCTTCTCTGTGTTCTTCCAGCGTCTGGGACTGAATGGGGAGGGGTGGGGAGGGGCTGCTGACAGGTTAAGTCAGTGTGGCGCCTATCTGCTAGGCGCTAATGTGTAGCGCCTAGCAGATAGGCGCTACACCCTGGGCATAGCGCCTGGGCGTTACTCGCCCCAGGCATAGCGCCTGGGCGTCACACGGCCGGGTGAGGCCAGGGAGGGGCCAGGCGGTGCCACGCTGGCAGGGGGCATAGCGCCTAGCTGAAAGGCGTAGCGCCTAGCTGTTAGGCGCTACAAAAAGGGTTAGTCCAGTGAAATTGTTTTCCAGATGGGTCATTTTGTGAAATCCTTTCGAATTTGGGTTATTTTTGTCCATTCTGCCTCACGCAGTAGCCCCAGGGAGAACAAAGTTCAGAGGCGAGGCATATGCTGGGATCCTACCTGGCATCTTCCATGTCAGCAAGACAGGTCCACTTGTCAGACTATGTGAACGCCTTTTTTTTTCTGTTCGTGATTGCATACATCTATAGCATCACTTACGTCTTTACGAGCATTCGGCTCGGCTGTGGTTTCTACCTTTTCTTATCAGCTTAGTTTTCATTTTTGGGTGGAATGATTTTTGCATGAAACCGAACCGACAGTGTTAGGACCAGCACAGTAACTAGGATTGAGTTGGGTTTAAGTTTTCTTACAGAAAAAAGGAGTAGAAGTGATTCAACTACTCCCTCCGATCCATATTACTTGTCTCCGAAACGGATGTATCTAGCACTAATATGGATCGGAGGGAGTATCTGATTATATATTTTGGTTGTGATGACTGATGATTGCCTATGCACATGCAGCGTCTCCTGATGTGAGTAAAACTTTGTTCAGTTCTTATGCCTTTTTCTGCAGTAATGGTGTGATACTGAGGAGAGCAAAAGAAAACTTAGTACGATTAGGTAAGTTCTTAGCATTTCAACATATTCCTGTCGTAGCTCCACATTGATGCAAACTGCATGGGACATATATATTCAAGTCAGTATCTTGTTTTATTTACTAATAATCAGTGGCATGTACAGATTGTTTTCAGAAGGTAGCTAGGCATGTACAGAATCTGTGATAGACAGACATGAATCTTTGGCTGGAGACCAGCCTAGTAGTATATATACATGGAGTGATGGCTGTTAAAGTCTGAACTCTCCTCTGACGAGTTCTTGATCAGGGAGATGACCCGGCAAGGTACTGCAGCCACTCTTCAGGCAGCCCATGCCTCCTCCTCATGGTCCTGAACGCGGCTTTCGTCAAGGGTACCGCGATGATGTCGAATTCCTTCGGCGCCTGCGGTGCAATTCAGCAAGAGTTACTACTTTTATATGGGACAGTTTGATAACTGCGACCCACAATCTTTAAGAAGAGTAAACCAATGTCACTGACCTTGGGGATCTTGCGTAACTTCATGTTTGCTTGCAGCAGTGTCTTATTACCTTTCCTGCAGTTGCATCTTGAGCACGCAGTTACCTACCAATCAATTCAGAGATGGCCAAAGAATCAGTAAGACTCTGCAACTGTTAATACTACCTACTAGTGGTATTTTTTATCAGAGAATTTTTTGTTTCTGTGGCTGGTTATTCAGCGATTCGGAATGATAAAAGGGTAGAAACAGTGAGCAGTCCTACCAAGTTCTCCCATTCCCACTTGCCGCCACGCGAAGTCGGGATGACATGGTCAATTGTGAGATCGTCTTCAGAAGTGCAATACCTACAGATAATGCAACCAATTAGTTCCTGATTGTCGAGTAATAACAAGGTATTCTCCTCCTCAGCATGCAAGTCTTAATCTCTGTGTGTTGAAGCCTGAAGGTTACCATATAGCGTACATGACAGTCATAACTCACAGCTCAGTGTTACATGGAGCAAGTTTTCCATGAAAGACAGAACAACAATATATATGATTAAAGCTTGATTTGCGCCAGGAATGTTTTGTGCATTAGCAAATGTACAATGCTTACTGGCAAGTGAAGCCATCCCTGTAAAGTATGTTTTTACGGCTAAGGCACTGCTTAACTCTTCTTCTCTTCACCACCTGCAGCAGCTGTGGGACCTGAAGAAGCAAGAGAGGAGCAGTAAATACCGTTTCATGATATTGTTTCCTGAGATCGATCATGATGCCAACTGAAATTTTAATTCACATATCAATACATCACGATCACATACATACCCTGAGAACTGCAGGGATGTAGAAGGATCCACTGGGAGAAGAGACCGTCTGATCGTAGTACTCCAGAACATCGGCCTGCATAGCTAAAACGATCATCGTATTAATACTGTAAATATTGACAGGTTTTGACCAGCACATGTCCAAAACTATGAACTAGGAGTGATGGTGGCGTAGTGATGGTCGCAGCAGAAAAGCTAACCTTCTCCATGAATTCTAGGCAAATCGCGCGCTTCCAGCAGACAACATTGACAGGCCTGGTTGTAAACTCAGAATATTTCAGGATGCATATTAAAGTGTAGCAATTAAATACTGTACAGCATTGAGAACACAAGTGCTCTAAATGGAAAACAAAATATCAACCTTAGCTGCTTATGTTAATCAGTACACCATGTTCTAGTTGTAGTTAACTTGAAAGAAAGAGATTAATTACACAACTTGGGATTATTTTTCTTGGAGTAATTTTTTTTAGATCATAGTAAATTATTTTTGTTACCCCATAACCAATTTGCTTCTGAATTAGATCCTGTAAGGGTATTCTGAGTGCTGCCGAAACAGTATGATTCCTCTCCAGTAAGAAAAACAAGAAAACAATATATATGATCAGTTTGCCTCATCAGAAAACAAACCAGGGTTACCTGTAGGAGAGATCAAGAACGAGTCCCCTGAACCCGGACAGATCATCGTTGTCGAACTCTTCGTCCTCCTCCCCGTCGATTATAAGCACAGCCTCTTCCTCTTTCTCCTCCTCCTCCACGCGCTCGTCGGTTGTGCCGCGCCCGCCGGACCTGTTACTCCTCCCGCGCGCCCGAGCTGGCCACGCCGGCGCCACGAGTCTGCGGGTGCCGTCGTTCCAGCCCAGCCCGGCCAGTGCGCCCGGCAGCCCGCTCCTCGGCGATCGCCGGCCGAGCGGGCCCCGCACGTCGCGGCGGAACGGGAGAGGCGCCGCCACCTTGGCAGACATTGATCAATGCTTCGTGTGATAATTGGGAAGTTTGGTGATCCCTCTTGAGCTCTTGTTTGTCTCGTAGCTTGGAAGGTTGCGGCTTGCCTTGGAGTGTAGGAGAGGTAGAAGGCTGAGAGCCACTGGTTTACATGGAGTGCATGGACCAAATATCTTACTCCAATTTTCTGGCTCATTTTGTGGTCATGTCCTTGTGAAGGTAAATTGGGACATTTTTTTGTACTGAGAGCGGGAACTTTGTTATAAAAAAAGGATGAAAAGTCAAATGTCGATTCCCGTTACGTAGCCACCGCCAGGAAAATAGCTAGCTAAAACCCATATAGGGTTCCATCCTCTCGCCGGCCACGTCATCGGTTCGCTTCATCTCTGGTGGCCCTAGGGCTTTGGAGGTTGGCGGACCACGGCCTCTCGCCAACGGGAGGTTTTCCGATCTTAGTTTAGCTTAGTGTCTTTTTCGGGATGTTGAGGCGAAGGCTACGTCCTGAAGTCACAATAAGGTCTTTCCCGTTTTATCCTCGCTCCAGTGGTATTTCTAGCACTGATGAAGGGCGCGTGGAGTCGTTTGTCCGGTGGATCTCCTGGGATCCGGTTCGTTTTCATCTTCATTGGTGTGAATTCAGGTCAGTCTCTTCTGATCTACGATTGTATCATTGATGATGGTTGCTGCTCTGGTGCGCTGGTCTATTGGAACCTTAGCATGACGACTTCCCGTTAGTCTACTACAACAAGCTCTACCACGACAAGTTTTGCCCGGCTCCGGTGATGGAAGGGCGAGGACGGCGCGCCTTCGGCTCGCGCTAGTGTTGGTAGTCGTTGCTAGATGGTCCAATAACCTATTTATAATTTTTATGTCTCTTTGTACTATTGTTAATAATTTTTAATAGATCGGTAGAATTTCGTAAAAAAAATGTCGATTTCCGCTGACCAAACTTACCCAAACAAAAACAAGACAGGAATTCGTTTTTTACGGCAGGGTCATATATAATCGGTAAATTTGCCAGCTTTCAGTGTTGTTCAAAGTAGAATCCCAAATGCAAATATAATGTGTGTAGAACAGTAGAGAGGGGAGATTGGCGGAATATGTTGGATGTATTATTGAGCCTCATGGCCGAGTATATATAGGCGTACATGGATCATTTTGGAGTACAAGTCAAGTTAGCCTAGAGTCCTAACTATCCTAAACTATCATAACAACCGTATACGTACAATACTCTAACATCCTTCGCAGTCATAGCGATAGCGTCGTGAACAACTGAAACATCATAGACGGTTAGACTGGAGATAAATCGAAGTAGAACCAGTGAGCTGACATCCCCGCAAGGTAGGAGCGGGAACGTCGTGGACAGTGTCGCATCGCAGTAGTTTGGACTATAGAGGAAGCTGATGATGCTCAAGTGAGATGGTAGCCCTTGTGCCGATGTCGAGAGAGCCGAGAGCATTGGGTAGTGCCGAGGTCGGGGTAGCCATTACGAGGGGTCGCCATGTCGATGTCGTGGTCGGGGATGCCGATGTCGAGGTAACCACACGTGAAGCCGCATGCGCATAGTGCGCGAGGAGAATGACGGAGACGCGTCGAGGATGTCGATGCCGAAGCTGATGCAGTCCGAGCCGTCGAGGACGAGGTGCAGCCATAGTTTTGCCAAAACTAGGCGCATGTCGGGGACGAACGCACACTCCGGTTATGCCAGAACCGAGTGTGCAAAGAAGAACTCGTCGGTAACGTGGTTGAGGCAGTCGTAGAGGGGTCGATGCCGAAGAAGACGAGGCGCCGATCCGAGCTTGCCAGACTCGGGAACACGTCAGGGACGAAGGAACTCCCGATGTTGCCAGTACCAGACGTGCGGGTGCAGAGACCATCATGAACTTGTCGCCATGTTAGAAAGACTAGCAGAGGAAGCCTCCAGAGCGGTTGCGACGCGCAAAGCGGCGAAGGGAGAGATGCCGGCGCTGTCGGCGGTTGTCGGAGTAGAGTAGAAGGTGGTGTAGTCGGGGATGAGGCGATGACGCTGACAATGAAGTTGTAGTGGACGAAGACGTAGAAGGCACCGAAAACAACGACGACCTAGGGTAGTCGTGCTGAACGCCTGGAGTGCGTGATGGGGTAGTCGGAGGGACTTGCGACAGCGTGAGATCGCCCTGCAGATTACCTTGTGAAGTGCGGCGGCGATGCTCAAAGTAGGCGAGGAAGAAATCCAGTGACGCGACGAAGACCATGTGAAGACGGCGACGATCCACGCCTGTATGAGATGGCGTGGTGAAAGTCGAGGATGTCGCTGCAATGGGACGGCGAAGTAAACTACATGTAGCGACGCTATGACCTGAGGGAGCGGCATAGCTGCAGGGCGCAAGTCGATGCACCGGCTGGGAGACCACCAGCGACGTACACGTCAAGGAAGGCGCGTTGGAAACCGGTAGCATGGACCAAAGGAGGCGGCGCTGTGGTCCGAGGGGGCGACGCAGCGGCAACCTGTAGCTCGATCAGTGGTAGGCGCGTGCTTGGCGTAGACAGGCACAGGATCGGTTGATCAGACCGACGGTGCGCCGTATGCGCTAGGGCATGGACGACGTGTAGATCGGAGTCGATGGCAGCGTTGTCGGTGAAGTCCCAAACGATGACAACGAAGAGGATCCGGGAGGGAGGGGGGCGACCGCGGTAGCCTTCCAAGGAAGGCATCGCAGCCGTTTGTGGTGCGCGGAAGCCTACCATGAGGCCGCGATAGCCTGACGAGGCATACGCAGTAGCGGAGGAGGCAGGCGCACAGTGCGATGTAGATTCTCGATGCGGATGGTCAGAGTAGAGGCGCATCGATGATGACTGCGATGGGAGACTCAATCCGATTTAAGATCGGTAAACAAAAAAAAAGAAAATCGATCAAGAGATCGGAAAAAAAGACTTACATGGAAGCCGATCACGGATCGGCGGACGAACCCTGCGTACGGGTTGCGCGGCCCCCAGCGGAGATCATGGAGATCGACCTCCCCGGGGGCGGCGCGGCTGAAGCGTGTTGCTTGGCTAGCGCGACGCCATGGCGGGCAGCGGCGCTAGTGTTTGGGAAGTGGCGGCGGCGACGCCAGGTGGATGTGGCGGTGGCTAGGTTAAGGATCTTGTCTCTCTGATACCATGTAGAACGATAGAGAGGGGAGATTGACGGAATATGTTAGATGTATTATTGAGCCACGTGGGCGAGTATATATAGGTGTACATGGATCATATGGAAGTACAAGTAAAGTTAGACTAGAGTTCTAACTATTCTAAACTATCATAACAACCGTATACGTATAATATTCTAACATTTCCGTAGTCGTAGCGGTAGCGTCGTAAAGAACTAAAACATCGCAAACAGTCAGACTGGAGAGTATTTACTCAATACTGAATACACAATACTGAATAAACAATACTGAATAAACATGGATGCATCTCCTCCGTCCAATCTAATCAATGGATCGATGGATTATGACAAGCTTTTTTTTAAGACAAGCTTTAATTATTCCGAAAATCTGTACATTTGGATTGTGATCAAATGTATCTTACCAATATTTTAGTCATAACCAAGAGATTGGCTCTTGTTTGAATCGTTACCAATTTTTTTGCATGCCAATACTGCTCAAAAACTCCAGTTCATTTTCTTAGTTATCGTTGGCCAACTTGTGAACAAACAAAGGCTAGCCAAAACACAAAGCTTATTTTTCAATATATTAATAGAAAAGAGAGTTCATACAAATAATTACTACACGCTCGTGACCCGAAAATGCTGTACAACTCAATCCATTGGATCCAAGCGGCCGGAATTAGGGAATGGAGCCCCCTGGCTCCAGCGTCAGCGTCAGCCCAAGATCGAGTCTTGGATCAAATCGTGTCCAAGAGCCCTCCTAATCTGGGAGAGGCGTAATCAAAGACAACCACGTTGTGTTGTTTTCAATATTCACCATGTCGTCAGTATGACTAGCGACGAGGTTCACTTGCACAAGGCACGGGATAGATTGGCACACCTTCGGCTACCATTCGACGAAATCCGCCTCATCCTCCTCGGGAGAGGGGGCAGCTATCGATAGAATCCATAACAGTACCTCGTGTCAGACCGGTCTAGAGAATGGGCATCCAACAAGTAGATGCCTCATCGTGTCAATCGATTGGTCACATAGGGAGCAGCGAGATGGGTGTTGAATCTCCCATCGCGTCAGTCTCTGACCGTACTCTTATCTAATTATGTCGCTATTAATTAATTAGAAAAGAGGGATCAATATAGAGATTTTCAGCGAGTATTTATAGACAAACGTATGCGTGTATTGGTAGAGACTTAGTCCCACGAATGACGGATTGCTCTCCTCCTTTACGTATGCATGCATGCAATTAATTTACAGATAAACAAGGAGGATACCTGGAAAGACCAAAATTTTCTCAAAGGGATTGCAACAAATTATAGGGTGTAGTTATTAAAAATGTAAAGAAAAGAAGAAAATCAATTATTTCGTGCACATGTTTTTTCTCTTTGGCGACGACAACAGTTGGAAACAAATCGGATAGTAGTGTGCACAAGTCCTAACCCTAGTTCTCCCGGAAATAGCAAACAGAGTAATGCAAACAATACACATCCCCATAGTTCATCATCGTTTAAACAGAAAAGTAGACTAGCAATTTGATCCCGGATCAAATAGAAAAGAGATCTTCCCCAAACAGAAAAGTAAACAATAATTGCCGGCGGAGGGCGCTGCCACTGAGCCGCTTAACGGCGGTATGACCACCCTCGGGTGGACGTGCACGCTGGCAAGGGCGCCAGAGGGGTGTCGCCGACATGCCTATGCCTCTTCTACTCGAGGCCACCGCATCGCGGGGTATCTGGGGAGGGCGCGGTAGAGAAAAAGGAAGGGGGAGGGCACTACAACACGGCGTCGGACTGGCGTGCTGCCTCCTCGCCGAACCGGGGGGCGCCGGCCACGGAAGGCTCCACCGCCAGAGGGCGAACGCGAGCGGGACTCGCTGGAGAGGGAGAGACCGAGTGGGGGCTAGGGTTTCTGATGCCGGTGCTGGGGCGATTTTGTCTGCGCGCGTCGAGCTGAGGACTGGACCGTCCGATCCATCGGACGCCCACATGAGAGCGAGCGCGCGTGGGCCCTAGGGCGATGACGGGCCATAGGCGAGGCACGTAGGGAGGCGCGCGGCGACACACATAGCAAGACCGTTGGGCCGGTTTCGACCAGCAGAGAGAGCGAGTCGCGCGGCCGACCGTGGGCTGATGCGGGCCAAGGTGGCAGTTTCGCGACGCACACTGCTTTTGTGAGCCATTTTTCCGCCCAGCGCTACACAGTACAATTTTCTTTTACAAAAGCCTTTTTTGACAGTTTTTGTTAAGTTTTTGACATATTTTTGTCTAGATTATCCTATTCAAACTGAATCAAGGAGATGTTTGTTTTAGATAATAGAAACGTACAAAGTAATGCTTTTAAAAAGGATAAAGTTTATGAATTTTATTTATTTTTCCGCTGCGAATAGTTTAAAAGTGCTCTTTGAATTTAAATAGAACAAAAGTGACTATTAAATTCTAAGAGCATGTTAAAGTTTTTATTATAATTGTGATCCTGTTATTTTTCTGACCAACGTCGTTAATAGCATGATCACGATTACTGGTTACTTATGTGCATTTATTTCTATTTCTGTCCAACGGTGATATAGATTCTTTTGCACAAACAGTTGTATGTGTTAGTTTTGATCAACGTCGGATTAATGCATGCAATTATTGTTATGATCTTACTTCATTATGGTTTTCATGAGGATACTACTTGATGAGCTGCATCAAGAATGTTCCAACCATCAGAGGTGATAACTACACTGAATGGAGAAAAAAGGTCGACTTGGCTTTTGTCTATGCTGAGGTGGACTGGGTTATCGAAACCATGCAACCCACCAAACTGACAGAGCCCGTCAGAGATGATAAAGATGATGATGATACATGAGACAAAAAGAAAAGGAATTACGCTCCGTTGGAGATAACATGTACCCTAGAGAGCAAAAGGTGGCTCACCGCCAACAAAAGTGCATCGCTTTCATGAAGAACACAATTGAGCATGCTATTGTGGGCTCAATTGCGGAGTGTGCTTTCATATGGGAGTGTCTGAAAATATAAAGAGATAGTTCACTAGCTCTTCAAAGATATATGCTACCTAGCTACTGAAGCAGCTGGTGACAGAAAAGTACACTGTAGGTAGACATGGCATAAGGGAGCACATCCTCAGGATGAGCAACATGTCAGCTAAGTTGAAGCCTATAGATGCTGATCTGGAGCTCAAGCCTGCACTCCTTGTTCATCTAGTTATGGCTTCATTGCCAAAAGAGTTTAACACTTTTGTTGTCAACTACAATATGTCGCCAAAAAAGTGGAATATTGAAAAGACAATATCCATGTGTGTACAAGAAGAGGAAAGACTTAAAACCGCACATGGTGGTTCTTTAAACTACGTGAAGGGTAATAAGAAAAGGAACTAAAATAAAATCAACCAAGGTTCCCCTTCAAAGCTACTTGGAAAAGCTCCCATGCAATATCATCATCAGTAAAGGTCTCTCCCAGTGGACAAAGATACTTGTCTCCACTGCAAGAACACCGAGCATTACAAGAAAGATTACCATGTTTGGCTAAAGGCCATAATGGTAAAAAAATGGTAACAATACTGTTTTATTTGTAAATGAATTCTTGTATACATAGTTTTTGAAATCTACTTGGTGGACTGACTCAGGTGCAACTGTTCATGTTACAAATTCATTACAAGGATTCCATTCGGCACGGACTATGCAAATAAGGGAAAGATGAATTGAAGTTGCAAATGGAGTCCAAGAGGATGTTGAATATGTTGGCGACATCTTCCTGAAACTAGCTGATGGATTCACGATCCTGCTTAGAAATGTTTTATATGTTCCTTCATTACACAGTGTTTCACGTTTGGACAAAGTTTATTATCAGTGTCATTTTGGACATGGCAAGTGTGCCATATGGTATAATAATGATTGTGTGGGCGTTGCTTTCCTTCACAATGATCTTTATTTGTTATCCCTACGTGAAAAGTACATTCTGTATGTAATGTGAATGAACATGTTCCTGCATCAGATAAAGATAAAAACAAAAGAAATAGAACTCATGATTCGTCGAAATTATGACACTGTCGCTTAGGACACATTTCGAGGGGGAATAGAAAGACTAGTTAAAAATGATATTCTTCCTCCATTAGAGTTCTCCGACATAGAGCAATGTATAGATTACGTAAGGAAAGTATGTAAAGAAAATAAAAAAGGGTGCAAAACGAAGCACTGGAATACTAGAATTTATTCACACTGACATTTTTGGACCATTTCCTATGGTTATGACTCATTCATAACATTCATAGACGAATACTCCTATTATGGTTACATTTATCCAATCAAAGAAAAATTAGAAGCGTTGGATAAATTTAAAATATTCAAGGCTAAAGTTGAATATCAGAATGATAAAAGAATAAAGATAGTGAGATCTAACTCTAAGGGGAGTACTATGGTCGGCACACCCCATATGGCCAAGTCTCTAGACCTTTTGCAAGGTTCTTACATGAGACTAGCATAGTGGCCTAGTATTCAATGTCGGGCGAATCTCAGCAAAATGGAGTAGCTGAAAGGCGTAACATTACATTTATGGATATGGTGCAAAGTATGATGAGTTACTCCACCTTACCATTGGGATTATGGATTTTTTGGAAATGGGTATTTTATTACTCAAAGCAATGTTTACACCCGGCCTCTGCATAACTAGGATGCACACAGCCGAAAATCCTCACAAGTTACAACCATAAGTAATCTAAAAAAGGAACAAACATATAGATAACACAGTGATCTGTGACTATGATATATCTAATCGTAGGTCACGCTGCCATCCATATCTAGAAAAAATCTCCCGCGTCGCAGCCTCCAAACGCCTACACCCTTCCGCAAAGAGGTCTCGGAACTCCATACGTTGCAAAATTGTCCATGAACGCAGGATTGTCGTGACTCGGAAGATAACCTGCAATGTAGAAGACATAATATTATTAAAAATCTTGTCATTCCTACATAGCCATACCGACCAAATGATGGCAAGCGCTCCCACCCGAAAAACAGTCCCGTATTTATCATCAATCCCATTCAACCAATTGCCAAAAACATTAGCAACCGATGAAGGGGGAGATAAACCAGAGGCCACTTGGGTGATTGACCATATAGTACGAGCAAATTTATACTGGAAGAATAAGTGTCTAATTGTCTCATCATGATTACAGAAGACACATTGTTTGCTTCCTTGCCAATTCCTCTTAACAAGATTATCTTTTGTGAGAATAACCCCTTTTCTAAGGTACCAAGCAAATACTTTCGTTTTCAGGGGTACTTTCATTTTCCAAAGTCTACTATTATCATCAACTGGAATATTAGGTTGGATCAAAGCTCTATAAAACAAGTCAACAGAAAATTTACCATTATGCAATAACTTCCAATTAAACTCGTCCACCCCTTCCGACAACTATATCGTAGACAGTCTCAATAAGAGATTGTTCCATGATAGTAGTCTAGGACCTATAAGACTTCTGCGGAAAGAGACATTAGGAGGATTAAGTTCTATTACCCTGGAAAGTGTATCCCCCTTATGCCTAACTATCGAATATAGAGCAGGATATTGTTCTCTAAGGGGCATTTGGCCGAGCCATCTATCTTCCCAGAACCTAATCTATGATCCATCATTGATATTAAAACAACCAAAGCGTAGAAAATGTTTTTTGGATGCCATCAGTCCAGCCCAAAAGTGTGAGTCACCTGGCTTCCAGACCACTTGCGACAATGCTTTGGATCCAATATACTTCCTCCACAAAATGGTTTGCCAGACTCCTTCTTCTGAGAGAAGTTTGAATAGCCATTTACCTAGGAGTGTAGTGTTCTTGACTTGCAAATCATGTATGCCAAGTCCACCATATTCCTTTGGTCGGCAAACCACAGTCCATTTGGCCAGTCGATATTTCTTTTTCACCTCATCCCCTTGCCAAAAGAATCTTGAGCGGAAATAATCCACTTTCTTCAAGTCCCCTTTCGGTATTTGAAAGAATGAAATCATATACAGTACCATATTAGTGAGTACTGAATTAATGATTACATGTCTTCCACCAAGGGATATAAGTTTTCCTTTCCAGCTATTAAGACGTTTTTGTAGTATTTCCTCAACCCCTTTCCATTCAGCTATCGTGAGACGCCGATAATGTATCGGTATACCCAGATAGTTAATAGGAAAGAGTCCATGGCCACAACCAAATAACTCAGCATATAAATGTGCCTCATTTTTAGCTTCGCCAAAGCAATACAAGTCACTTTTATGGAAGTTGATTTTCAATCCTGATAGTTGCTCAAAAGCCGAAAGAATTAACTTCAGATTCTTAGCCTTCTCAAGATCATGTTCCATAAAAAGTATTGTATCGTCAGCATATTGAAGAATTGATAGTCCACCATCTACCAAATATGGAACTAATCCCTCAATTTGGCCATCAGCCTTCGCTCTCTCAATAAGGATAGCCAACATATCCACCACTATATTAAATAATATAGGCGAAAGTGGATCCCCTTGTCTTAATCCTTTGTTTGTTCGAAAGTATTTGCCTATGTCATCATTGACATTTATAGCAACACTACCCCCAGAAACAAAAGACTGAATGAAATTGCGCCACTCATGAGAAAAACCTTTCATACGGCGTGTTTGCTGAAGGAAAGACCAATTAACTTTATCATACGCCTTCTCAAAATCAATCTTGAACACTACTCCATTCAATTTCTTAGAGTGTAGTTCATGGATTGTCTCATGCAGGATTACTACACCATCCAAGATGTTTCTTCCTTGCATAAAAGCCGTTTGAGAAGGGCGCACTACCTTATCAGCAATTGAATTCAGCCTAATCGTTGCCACCTTTGTAAATATTTTAAAACTTACATTAAGGAGGCAGATTGGGCGGCATTGTTGGATTCGCTCTGCATTAATAACTTTAGGAAGTAAAATAATGTTGCCAAATTTCAGTCTGAAAATGTCAAGCTGACCTTCATGCAAAACATGAAACAAGTGCATCAAATCCTCCTTAATAACTTCCCAGAATTTCTGATAAAATTCAGCTGGAAAGCCGTCCGGTCCTGGTGCTTTATTGTGTTCCATTTGAAAAACAGCTTTCTTAACCTCTTCCTCCATATACGGGGTGGTTAGAAATTTGTTTTCGTCAACGGAAACCTGTGGAATATCCTCTGCTTGGGATTCCTCTAGTGATATAGAGTTTTCTGGAGGTGCCCCAAACAACGATTTGTAATACTTTGTAATGTAAGATTTTAGCCGCTCCTGTCCCTCAATCATACCTTCATCCTGAACCAAAGAGTGAATAAGTTTTTTCTTATGCTTGCCATTGGCAATAGCATGGAAGTATCTTGTATTCATATCTCCTTCAAGGATGAATTTTGCTTTAGAGCATTGGTACCACTTAAGTTCTTCCTCGCGAAGGATTCTGGCAATTTCTACATTCGATTGCTTCTTAAGCTCAATCTCAGATGCAGTTAAAAGCCTTATTTCTGCAGAAGCCTCCAAATCATCAATAATAGCTGAAAGACGTACGTTTTCCTTTCTCAGGATACCAGCAGTATGTCTAGCCCAACCACGAAGGAATTTACGAAGAGCTCGCATTTTATTATTCCATCGCTGTATAGGCGTTTGACCAGCCACCGGTTTTTCCCACACGTCTTTCACTAAATCAAAAAAACCATCTCTTTCAATCCATCCAAGTTCGAACTTGAAGCTATGTTTGGATCTTTGTGATGGTGTTCCAACAGATAAAAGTAGTGGAGCATGGTCCGATAAAGCCTCAATACGCTCTAGAGCTCGAACGGTTACCAATGGGAACTTATCCTCCCATAATGTATCCATAAGTACTCTATCTAATTTCTCGTAAGTCGGCTCTAGGAGACTATTAGCCCAAGTGATCTGTCTCCCAATCATATTAACCTCTCTTAAATCTAGGCTATCTATGACAGCATTGAATAATAAAGGCCAATGTTCATCGAACCTGCCGCGACTTTTCTCATGAGGGAATCTTAGCAAGTTAAAGTCCCCTCCTATCAGAATAGGGTAAGGGTTATCCTTAGCTAGATTTACCAACTCACGCAGAAAGTCAATCTTATAAATATCCCGAGCAGCCCCGTAGACAGCGACTAGAGACCATGTGAAATCGTCAGCCTTGTTACGGATATGAAGTTTAATAAAAAAATCTCCAACCGAACTGGCCAAGACTTCCATAGTCTCATCTCTGACGCCTAACAGGATCCCCTCGGATCTACCACATGGAGGACGTGATACCCACGTAAAGTCCACTCCACCAGAAAGGCGATTGAGCAGAGCTTGTGAGAAATCACGTCGACCGGTTTCAGAAATACCCAAGAAATCCAAGTTATGTTCTCTTACACAATCAGCAAAGAATAGATGTTTAGCCAAGTCCCGAAGACCTCTGCTGTTTGAAAACATTCCATTCATTGAGAAACAATAATGCTTTTGGATACACGGGTTCTTTTCCTAGACCTTTGGCTCTTTGATTTTCGACCAGAAGCTTTTAGTTCAAACAATGAACCCAGCTCCGTCTCATCAAAGCCAACCTCCGATACTTCACCAACTAAGTGAGAGAGCAGTTGACCATCTATTGTGGCATGCAACTCCTCCTCCTCAGCTGATAAAGATTCGGGAATAAAAGAGGCTTTAGGAGTAACCGTCAAACGGTCAACCTCCATATGCCTAAGTACATTACTAGATAAATTAACCTGTTTGTCAGAATAACCCAAACTAACACCAATGTTTGCTAGTTTTTTAGACATTACAGGTGTAGAAAAAGAAAGAAATGATTTCGAAGACTTCATACCATTTGAATCAAGATTTATTTCCGCCTTCCTGCGCATTGCCTTGATCATCGAGTCCTCATCAGAGGCCGTCGCCCCAAGGGCATCGACCCCATGGCGCGAACTACGCCGCACCGGTGTCACCTGAATCGGCATAGCCACCTCCAGGGTAATATCCAGCCCCACCTGGTCCAGATCTCCCCCAGATGGTCTCCCCTCCTGGGCCGAATTTGCGCCCTCCCGCAGCCCCTCCTGGGCCACGGTTCGAAGGCCAGCATCCAGCCCATCCTGGGCCTGATCCGCCTCGACCAGCAGCCCCGCCTGGGCCACTGTAGCCTCGGCAGAGGGCAGGCCCGCCTTGGCCTTACCCGCCACGCACTCCCCCACTGGGAAGCAGCGACTGGGCCGCCGAGTACTGTAGCAGCAGGCCGCCCGCCCTGAGCATCAGCAAAGGGTAGCTCCACCTGCCCCGCAGCATATGACAGCCCCTCCTGGGCCATCTGCACTCCAGCAGGCCGCCAAGCCAGCGAAGAACCAGCACTCAGCGATCCCTCCTGGGGCGAAGACCTCCTAGCCGACCTGCTCGCCGCCTGAAGTGCAGCCGATAGCTGAGAAGGAGAAACCCTGGGAGATCCACAAGCCTTCCCGCGAAGTGGAGAATCCGTTGGAAGAGCATCTAGGAGTTCTTTGCCCCACGGAGTAGTAGGTGAAGCATTAAAGGGAGTCACCGCATAAATCGAACCCGGAACCTGGCGAGTATAAGATGATGGTGCCCTCGCTCAATTCGACCACACCATCGTGGTCAAGTGTGAGCAGAATTGATATCCGCTGGTCCAGAAGTATCCATGGCATCATCACCATTCTTTCCAGATCCATCATCCTCAGAATCATCCTTACTCTTCCTCCACAATAGCGGTGAGAAATCGGGTTCAGGCACATAATCAGCTGGTTCTAATCTGAAGTGTAGCTCATACCCTTTCAGATCAACCACAATGTCAGACAAGAGAAAGAAACCTAAAGCATCCTTCTTCTTTTGGAAAACAGAAATATCACACATAACAACAAGGATACGGACGACACCCCGTCACCGGAGGCTCAGAAGATCAACATCCAAGGTAGTACCCATAAGAGATCCAACAGCCCAAAGCCCAAGAAAAGTCCGCAGAGAATGCGGAACCCCCTCAACATGCACCCAAACTTGTTCAAGGATTATCTTATGCGGAACTTCCTGAGTCTTGTAGACCGAAACGGCAAGTTGTGTCCTACCCATAGGCATCGAGAACTGGCTGCCATCCACTCTGTCTAGCACCTCAAACGAAGGAAAGCTCACCAAGTAATCATTATCCCCATAAGATAAATCTTCCCACTTCCACTGTGATTGTACCGGACACCTTCTGGCAATCTGTTGTTGTACCACATCAGCTGAAACTGCATCTCCAGTAACTTTTATCAAAGCAATAGGTGTCTGAGTAGTCTCCAAATTTCTACGGACCACACTGTCAGGAATCTGAGCAAACAACGTCTTGTCATGTCCAATCCCAGTCATAAAAGCATTAGGCCTTGGCTATTTCAACACAGGACACCTCAAGGTTGGATGAGACTTGACATCACAAATATAACAATAATGTACAACTTTGCAATCTTTGGATGCATGGGTGTCCACAGCGCATTTCCAACACCTAACTGGCTTCTTATTTTACTTTGTTACAGGTATCACCTCCGCAGCAGCAGGTGCATCAACCACCGCAGAATTAAAATGCATCTGATTACCATTCAAATTACCTTGAAACTGACCAGTAGGTGGGAAAGATGGTGAAGCAAGAGCGGTCGTACCAAGCGGATACCCAAATTGCTGCTGCCCAGCCATTGCAGATTGCTAAAATTCATAGGCTGCTGCAAATTGGTTCCAGGCGCAAACTGAGGTTGCGCCACACCCTGCACCGGCTTCTTCTTCTTCTTCCTCTTTGGCACCGGCACCCCCGACGAAACAGCCCCTGCAGCAAAGGAGCTTGGCTGATACATTACTTGCATGTGTGCACCAGGCACCGACCCTTCACCACTACCAAACTGCGGCATCGGTCCCCTGTAGGGAGGTTGAAGCGGTTGCGGCTGGCTCCCTTGTGTGGCTGCATAATACGTCGGCGGAGGTCTGAAGACGACACCCGGGGGAAACCCAACAAACGGTGGCGGCTGCGGCATTCCACCAGCGGAAGAACTCGGAGCAGATGGTTGGGTAGCCCTCGGCTGAGTACCAATCGGCACAGGCACCATCTGTGCGTTTGCAGCTTGGGAAGGTTGACCCAGCGGCGTCTGCACCGGCGTCACAGCTCGTTGTGAAGGCTGAACCGCCATAGACCTAGGGTTTCCCCCCTGGAACTGACCAGCCATCGTAGGCGAAGAGACGGCAGCAGCAAACGAACGTCCAGGAACCACCGCTGATGGAGAAGAGCTCGACGAAGACGTTAGCAGCAGCGGTGAGCGTGGACTCGACGGAGATGGCAACAACAACAAAGCCCGCAGGCCCGACGGCTGAGCAGAGGTGTTTAGGTTAGACGGCGTGGAATCGAGGCGGTGTGTCGATCCCCAGGTCCATAAGCCTCTTAGACGCCTAGCCAGGCCCGACCAGGAGAAGACCGACCTGGACAGGTCCTCTGTCGCATGAACCGGCTCGGTCTGGTCCACGTGCGCATCAAACTGGCCCGCCTGCACATCGTAGCAGTCATCCTCACCATCCCCCCTGGCAGCAGTCCGCGAGGAACGTGGATTTCGATCCGGAAAACGCGCCAGACCCGCCACCTCAACGAACTGGCCCAGAACCGGTGGAGCCAACGATCTCCGCCTAGGGAGGGGCCCCCTCCAGGGTTTGATCTTCGACGGGGCAACCACCACAGGAGGTGACAAAGATCGCGATCTGGCTATTGACTTGCCTCTGATACTCGGCGGGCATCTAGGCGAGGACAGACGATGTGGGGGCGTAGATACCACCGGCGACCTTTCCCAGAAACGCGACGCCGGCGTTGGGAAGCCAATATCTTCCCAGAACTGCTACCGCAACTCCTCATCCGATAACTGACGGCGGCCCGAGGCATTCATCCATCCAAGCACGCCATCCACATCTTCCAACGAATCCAATACCTCCCGCGCCGCCCTCGCATCCTCGCCATCCGATCCCGATTCGGAACCAAGACATTGGAACCTCGAACCAGATGTATTAGTCGCTGGCAAGGCAGAGAGAGTCGACGCTGGTGAGAGATTCCCAGGGGCCAGCGTCAGTCTTCGTCGGCGTCGCATGGCCCCGTCCCTGGCAAATGGATGGAGGCGCTAAAAACCGCCATCCACATTACCAATAGAGTACCAAGAAAGTCGGTGCCCAAAACACCGTATGAGTTGTGGGCAGGAAGAGTTCCCTCACTACGCCACTTAAGGGTGTGGGGGAGTCCAGCTGAGGACAAAGTGTTTAATCCAAACATTGCAAAGCTAGATGCTAAAACATTCAGTTGCCATTTTATTAGATATCCTAAAATATCAAAAGGTTTTTGTTTCTACTGTCCAGATAGATACACAAAGTTTGTAGAAACAAGACATACAGTCTTATTAGAGGATGAAATGATGAGGGGGGCATGGTAGCTCGGAAAATTGATCTTGAGAAGAAGAGGGTGCATGCACCTAATCCGATGACTCAGGAGCCATTCTTTTCACTACATGTTGTTCCTGCATCGACAACCCCTGAGGTTGTGGTGCAAGCACCTGTTGCAACTCCACCCATGGCAACAATGAGTGAAGATCCAGAACCTGTCCGTCAGGAGCCGATTAAATCCACTATTGAGCATGAAAGGGACCAATAGTATCCACCCCTATAAGATATGCCACATGTTGAGACACAACATGTGCCAGTAAATGAGGCCCCTAGAAGGTCTCAAAGAGTTAAAAGACCAGTCATTCCTACTGATTATAAAGTTTATAACACAGAAAGAGTTCATATGGAGAATGATCCTACTTCATATGAAGAAGCCATGAGCAGCCCTCACTCATCAAAGTGGCTAGAGGCCATGGAAGACGAGAAAAAATCGATGAGTTCCAACGAAGTTTGGGACTTAGAAGAAATTCCCAAAGGATCCAAAACAGTAGGCTGTAAATGGGTCTACAAAACAAAGTATGACTCTAGAGGGAATGTGGAAAAGTACAAAGCATGACTTGTGGCAAAAAGATTTACACAAATAGAAGGGGCATATTACAATGATACATTTTATCTAGTCTCATGTAAGGATTCCTTTAGAATCATAATGGCATTAGTTGCACATTTTGATTTAGAGCTACATCAGATGGATGTAAAGATGACATTTCTAAATGGGGATTTAGAAGAAAATGTCTACATGAAACAACCCAAGGGTTTTGTCATGGAAGGCAAGTAAAACATGGTATGTCGCCTAAAGAAATCCATTTATGGATTAAATCAAGCCTCTAGGTATTGGTATCTAAATTTTAATGAGATAGTTAAGAGATTTGGATTTAAAGAGAATGTTGAGGACAACTGCGTTATGCAAAGTTTAAAAGTGGGAAATATATTTTCCTAATTATGTATGTGGATGACATCTTTCTTGCTAGCAATGACGTCATTCTACTACTAGAAACAAATAAGTTCTTGTCCTAAAATTTTGATATGAAAGATCTTGGTGAAGCATCATATGTTTTGGGCATATAAATTCATCGAGATAGGAAAAATGGGGTTCTAGGTCTATCGCAAAAAGCATATTTAGAAAAGGTTCTAAATAAATACAATGCATGCGAGCAATGCCACACCCGCTCCTATAGTCAAGTGCGACAATTTTGGGAAATTTCAATATCCCAAGAGTCAATACGAGATCGATGAAATGAAAGAAGTATCATATGCTTCGGCTATTGGAAGTTTACAGTATGCACAAGTGTGCACTTGCCCTGACTTAGCTTTTATCACCGGGGTACTCGGTAGATATCAAGAAAATTCAGGCATAGAGCACTGGAAGATGGTAAAAAAAGTATGTGTTATGCGCAAGGCATAAAAGACCTCATGCTAACATATAGAAGGTCCGATTTCCTAAAAATAAGAGGGTATTCATATGCGGATTTTGCAGGAGACAGAGATGATAGAAAATCCACGTTAGGTTACGTCTTCACTCTCGGAGGCGGGGCTATTTCATGGAGAAGCTCCAAACAGTCAATAGTTGCATCACCCACGATGCATGCAAAATTTATAGCATGTTATGAGGCCACGGGGCAGTCGATATGATTAAAGAAATTTATATCCGACTTGAAAGTGGTAGATGGTATTGACAAAGCACTAAAGATATACTGTGATAACCAGCCCGCGATATTCTATACTCACAACAATAAGTCGAGTAATGCTACCACACCGATAGAGATAAACTATTATATTGTGAAAGATAAAATCCAGGATCACACTATAAGTCTCGAGCATATAAGGACACAGAAAATGCTTGTGGATCCGCTTACAAAAGGCTTGCCACCCAATGTGTTCAAGGAACACTTAGCCGGCATGGGTTCAAGGGAAACCTATGATTCCTAGATCATGAAAGGCCTGAAAAGGAACATAATTTGTTTCAAAACAGATAGGTATGTTGTAGTTGTCTGATTCTATCGACAATTGAACCGTGACAATGAAACATGATCTATGTACTGATCTACGATGAAAGGAGTAAAGTGAAAAGCATATAGTTAAAAGTAAAAGTTGATATCAAGGGGGAGAATGTTAGAATGATCTCCTCCCTCGTGGGCCCAAAAACCCACCGGGCCCTTAGTTCCGCGCCCTGATCGGGGCGCCCAACCCACTATGGTTGGCAGGCCCCTATCACCTGCGCTATACAAAGAGGTGGGGAACCTAATTTAACTATTGTTTTGTACTAGAGTTTGATCTTGCAAAGTTTGAAACAACTAAAAAAACTATAGATAAATGAGAAAGCAAGAATAACTATTTAATAGTTTCTAGAAATCTAATTTAACTATTGTTTTGCACTTGAGTTTAATCTTGCAAAGTTTCAAAGGACTACATAAACTATAGATAAATGATAAAGGGAAAGAAGAACTATTTGACATCTAGGGATGGTCTTGTTTGGTAAAGCATTTATCCTAATCTTCTTAGCATAAGGAGGTCCACTTTCGGGAGAAAAGAGGAAGATGATGAGTGGTGGCATTTTAATACCATAAAGTTTTTCTATACCTTTTTTTGGAAGTAAGAACAAAAGCAAAAACCTTATGACCTGAACCTTCTATATTTGGCAGGGACGAATATGGACGTAGTTGTGGCATGGGTTTAAAGCCCACGGATAAACAACCAGGGAGCAAAATGAAAGGAAAAAATGATTTTGCACCTATCTGTGTTTGTTATATCAAAGAACCATAGACAATATAACCGAAATGTTGAGACACAAATGATCTATTTAAAACCGTAGCGATGCACGAGAATTTAGCTAGTACTCCTTCAAAATTTTACCACTAAGTTCGATTAATATACAATGTTCCATTCCAAAGAAGCTTTATGTTTGTCCTAGTTCAAATTTCTATAAGTTTTAATAAATTTATGGACAAATGTGTCGATATCTACAACGTAGAATCTATATATCACGAAAATATACATATGTTGAATCTAGTAAAACTAGATTTATGTTCTAATTATTAATATTTGTTTTACAAAATTAGTTCTACTTGAAGTTGTTTGACTTAGAATGAAACTAGAACCTCAATTATTTTAGAACCAAGAGAGTATTGGCATGGCAGAATACTAGATAAGCACCACATGGACTAGCTCGCCATCGATGATAACGCATTAAGAGTCAATGCCTCGAGACAAGTTAATAAGACGTTTGAATATCATATCCATCAAGTTGGAGTGTTGGACCCACAAGCCAGGTGCAACGTGGAGGGTTTCTTTGTTTTTAGACTGAGTTTGACCCTACAATTTGAAAGTATTCTTCTTTTACTAACTTTAGGAAAAAAATTGTTCAACAAACAAACCTTTTAATTATTTAAAAGAGCTGGCAATATAAACTATATGTAACAGTAATAAAGTTATGCCCCCATTTTGTGAAACAGTTTGAAATTCACGGTTTTGTTAGTCACAATCTGTTAAAGTAATTGATATTTTTAAAAAGTATGGATGTATTAATACAAACCACATGTAGCTCATTTTGTCTAACCATCTGAACGTTTTCTAGTTTTTATAACTTCTGGTCAAAACACAATAAAAATTAAAGTTGGATAACATAAAAAATGACCGTAGTTTTACAGGTAATGAACTTTGATTAAACTACGGAGATTTTCTACTCCCTCCGATATATGCGGATCTAGACAATTCTGAGTCCATTAATTTGGATAGGAGGAAGTAGATTGTTTTGAAAAATGGATATTTTCTACAAATTTTGGCCGCAGAATAAAACACATCTAAGACTTCGGAACGTCTAGGCAAAATGAGCTCAAAACTTTTGAGTTTACTTACTACATTTGGTATGGTTTACTGGTGAAAGGATCATATGGGCACCTAGAGGGGAGGTGAATATGTTCTACTTCAAATTTGACTTTTTTCAATTTAGGGTTTGACATAAAGGTAAACTCTCTAGATATGCAACTAAGGTGAATTTACCTATATGTCACACTAGCACAATTAACTAAGCAAGAGCAATATAAGTAAATTGCGGTAAAGGATAGAAGTAACCGAAATGGAGCACGCAGAGACACAAGGATGATTTCCCGCAGTTCCTTCCTTTTGAGGGGATGTACGTCTGCGTTTAGAGAGGGGGTGGCTTCAAACCACCAACACCACAAAAGGTCTCCCTTATTCTCCGGTGAACCTCACCCTAAAGGGATCGATTCACTCTTCCACTATATCGTAACCTTTGAGGTGGAAACCGACACCTTTACAATAAGTTCGAGGCACACATCCACAACTGAATCGGAGGATCCCGAATGCAAGCAAGCTGTCACAATAATCAAAGACAAGCTTGTAAGAACAAAATCAAGAACTAGGGTTTCCAATGAAACACTAGAGCAAGGGGCCCTCAAGTGAATGAGGTGGAAATTAAGATCTCTTTTGGTGAAGATGTAGATCAAGGCATTCTCCTTCGATTCTCTAAATATCAGGGACTTTGGATGGTTGGAGGGGGAGATCTTTTTGATTTGGTGGCTCTAATGGGGGTGTTCTTCTTTTCTGGAAATGAGCAGCTGGAGGTAGGGGATGAAGTCCCCTATTTATATCCCCACTGAGTTTTGACCTTTTCTACCCATTGGGGAATTTACACACTGGAAACTCCGGTCTGCATTCATCTCACACTGGAGATTCCAAGTGGCACTGGCTTGGTCATGCTGATTGCTCCGGAGACTTGGCAGAAACTCCGACCATGAGCACACTAGAAACTCCGGACTTTTCACACTAGAGATTCCAGTCTGGGTATTCACACTAGAGATTCTAGCCAACATCCGGTTTATCTCTGGACCCTAATTCAGACTGTCCCTGGACATTAGCTTCAATCCACTCCGGAGACTTGGGCCGAAACTCCGGTGCACATCGGAAACTCCGGTCCTTGCACACCGGAGATTCTGGTCTGAACTTTCAATGAAGATTTTGTTTTAGCCAGGGATAATTTAAATATGTTGCAGTCTTTTCACTTTTTAGTAGATTGACTTGTCATCATTAGCACACGATAAAATGGTCCTCAAGTTGTTAACGAATACCAAAACTGATTAAGACAATAAATGTCCTTTCAATCTCCCCCTTTTTGGTGTTCGATGACAACAAGAGGATTTTCATGGAATTCTTAATACAAAACATAACTATGCTCCCCCTAACGATGTGCAGCAAGATATACATGTCATACAAATAATATCAGGTAATACAAGATAAAGGCTCACATAGAGTAGACAGATTACCACCAGAGTCTTTACCATTACAATAATAAACCGGGCATAACATGTCCACACACATAGGAGATAGTTTCACAAGAACCAAGGAAATAAAATGTTCAAAGTTCTAAGATAAAGGGCATAATCAAATACGAAACAACCAATGCCCAACCCATGCAAATCCCGGATGATCCTAAAAGACATTTTCTCCTCCTTTGGAATCGAGACACCAAAAAGGGAAAAGACCAAGCTAGCGCCCCAAAGGAATCACTCATAGTCATCGTCGTCGTCTTCATCCTCATACTCATACTCATCATGTTCCTCCTCATAGTCATCATCACCACCTAGAGCCACGGGACCTTTGCGATGAGGGCGAGAGGAGGATGTACCCTGAGAGCCAAAGCCCTAAGTGACCTTTGAGAAGGTATTCCAATGAACTAGGTTGTTCTATTGTGCATTCCATGCCCCAAAAGAGTGTGTGATACGATTCATAGATGGTTCATCTCCATGCTCATCATTGTATTCTACCTCTCCTTCCTCTTCTTACCTTCACCTTGAGCCTTAATCTCCTTAAGGAGCTTCTCAATTCTGTGGTTGCTCTTGTAGGAGGCATGTTGTTCTTTGCAAATATCCACATTCATGCAACACAAGTTCTTATCCCAAAATGATGCCTTCTTAACCTCTCTCCTGGACATACTCATGGGTGAAAGGTGGCATAGGAACATTTGAGGCATTCTTCCTTCTAGAGCCCCTTGGAGGAGTGGGAGCCCGCTTTGCCTCAGAAATCATCATCCTCACTTGCATAAGGATGCCTAGGAGCTATACCCATCCTCCCTTTCTTTTGGAGAGCGACAGAGACATGCTCTACAAGATTAGGAGGAAGGGCAAGAGGTGAACCATGAGGCTGAGTGTTGATGAGCCTCATCACAAGAGCTGCATATGGAAGAGATTTTATGAAAAGTATGACATGATGCATCTCCTAAAAAATTGAAGTCCATGATGTCAATAGTGAACCCTTCAGCAGTAGGCCCAGCACAAAACACCTTGTGATCATGATGAAGCAAGTTGACAAGGCCACACCGAATAACATCATTAGTTCCAACACTAGGGGAAATGGTGTGGCAAAATATCCTTAACAGCAAATTGTAGAGAGGCTTGAGTCCCTTGGACTACCCAATAGTTCCATTACTCCCATAGAGAGGTGCGATCTTGTTTTTATTGTTGCCAAGAGAAGTGCCATGCATGCGGTGCCCAACAGGAACAAACACACCATGGAAAGTCTTGTGAATGACTCTGGCAAAATCAAAAAAGTTTTCAGAGCAACGGAAGTTACCAGTCATCCAAGTCATGGTCCTTGCCTCATTAGTACCAAATACAACAGTGGCATAAAATTGTTGGACAAGGGTGACGTTGTAGTCCTCATGGAGTCCCATAAGACCATGCAACCCAAGTTTCTTAGTGATCCAAAGAGCATCTGCGAAATAGTCATTTCCACGCATGTTGTCAAAGTCCATAACCTTTTGTGGACAAACTGGGGATTTGTGAGTTTGCGATATATATTCTACATGAACACCTTTTGCTCTCTCCTCCAATATCATGGGTCATCACTGGTTATTGGCATGTCATAGAACCTCATCTCGCATAGCTTACGATATTCTTTCTTGGACATGTGGGATAAGGACTACACATTGTCATACTTGGCTCTCTTGGCACGGTTTTTGCTCAATGCGATCAGTTTCCCTTTGCATATAGGCAGCATCTCTGGCCTGCTACCTCCGGTTAGAAGGTGCAATAACATACTGTCCAACTTCCTCATCATATTGAGGGTCCCTCCTTTTGGACTTGGCCTTGGTGCGAGGTGCACGACAAGAACCAGAGCCACCTGTGAATAAAGAGGAAGGGGGAAAGCATGGAGGTAAGCATATATGACCTGAAGTCAAAACACATGCCTCAAACACTTGCATGATGTGCCAGAAGTAAACCACATTGGAGTCTCTGGTGTGCAACACCAAAATCTCCAATCAACACTGAAATCTCCGGTCTGAGGTACCGGAAACTCCGGTCCGGAGCTCAGGTTGCACATGGAGGCTGCAGGAGACATTATTTCGAGCAGATCAGGCAAGGAATCGAAGATAATGTGAGAGGAGTGCACGCATACATGAGTTTCTAGTGGAATAAATTGGTACATTGCTCAAAATAAACAAAGGGATTAACCCTAGGTCCATGGTGAGAGAGAGTACTAGATTTGTCCATTAGAGAAAATCCACCAGCGGGGAATGGCCCAAGGGTGGAGAGGGTGGAGGTGGCCGGCGGTACGGCGGATCCCAGCGGCTGTAGGGCCAAGGGGCAGCAGTTTTGGAGGAGGAGGCGATGGGTGTGAGAGAAGAGGTCGGGTGGAAGAAAGAAACTATGTGTTTCTCTCACCCCGGCCTCCTTTACTCAGTGCCCGAAACCGTCTCAGACTGGAGACTCCGGTCCTTCGGACCGGAAAGTCTGGACTAATTGGAGACTCTGGTGTTTTCACACAGGAAACTCCGGCCCTCTTTGACCAAAACTACTAGTTTCAAGTATATGGGGACATATATGATAGAGAGCATGTTTTTAGGGAAGGGAATAAGGATTGGGACAAGATGCCATACTATGAAGAACCAAGAATGAATATAATCCAAATAAATGTCAAATAAAGCTCTGAATCAAACAAACCAAGAACCAACTCTTCACAAAGAAGAGGGCGGTGGCCGAGGCCACCATTTAAGAGTGTGAGGCATGACACCGTGAAGAATTATCCTTGGGTTCATAGCCACTACTCATCAATGAAGCTCACATATCACAAAATGATATTAAGAGAATTGATTTTTTTAATGTTGGCATTATGGGGGGGAGTAATAGCCCAATATATTAGGACCGCACTCCCCCTATCTCCATGCCTGCACCTAAACCAAATAATGATCAAGATATAGGTGAGTGTGCAAGATGATCAAGTCAAATTCCTTGAATCTACGGTATTTAGCTCATTCCTCAAATAGCAAAACCTTGCTTCATCAAGAGGCTTCATGAATATATTGGCAAGTTGGTCTTTGGTTGGAACATAAGATAACTCAATATCTCTCTGGGCAACATGATCTCTAATGAAATGATGACGAATCTCAATATGCTTTGTCCTTGTATGATCCACCGGGTTGTAGGCAATCTTGATAGAACTTTCATTGTCACATAAAAGAAGCACTTTGTCACAATGGACACCATATTCCTTTAAATTTTGCTTCATCCATAACACTTGAGTGCATGCACTAGCAGCTGCCATATATTCGGCTCCAGCGGTGGAGAGAGATATACAATTTTTCTTCTTATAAGACCAACACACACAAGGACCTACCAATAAATTGGCAAGCCCCGGAGGTTGATTTCCTATCATCCTTATCACCAGACCAATCCGAGTCCGTGTACCCACAAAGAGATAACATTGATCCCCTAGCTAACCACACACCATAGTTTGGGGGTATGAACCAAATATCAAAAGATTCTTTTGACCGCCATCAAGTGGATTTATTTAGGAACCGTTTGATATCTTGCACATACTCCTACACTTAACACAATATCAGGTCTAGATGCACAAAGGTAAACCAAAGAACCAAACATAGATCAATATACCTTTTGATCCACATCTTTACCATTTGGATTTAGTTCAAGATGAGTCTTGGTTGCCATGGGAGTAGGAGCTCCATTTAGTTCTTTCATGTTGAACCTTTTGAGCATGTCTTGAGTATACTTGGCTTGATTGAAGAAAGTTCCTCCTCTTACTTGATTGACCTCAAAACCAAGGAATAACTTCAAATTTCCCATCATAGACATCTTGAACCTATTAGTCATAAGCTTTGATAATTCATCATTAAATGCTTTGTTAGATGACCCAAGGATAATATCATCAACATATATTTGGCAAACGAAAAGCTCCCCGTTAACCTTCTTAGTAAAAAGAGTGGGATCAATTTTACCAGCATCAAACCCATGGTCTAACAACAACTCTCTAAGGTGCTCATACCATGTGCGTGGAGCTTGTTTAAGCCCATAGAGCGCCTTATCAAGCTTGTAGATGTGATTTGGGAAGTTGGGATCCTCAAACCTGAGGGTTTCTTAACATAGACCAACTCATGCAATGGACCATTTAGAAAAGCACTTTCTACATCCATTTGTTGCAATTTAAAGTTATGATTTGCAGCATATGCAATAAGGATACAGATGGACTCAAGGCGAGCCACGGGAGCATAGGTATCTCCATAATCAATGCCTTCAATTTGAGGGAATGATTGAGCTACCAATCTTGCTTTGTTCCTCACAACAATTCCATGTTCATCTCTCTTATTCTTGAATATCCATTTAGTGCCAATAACATTGCGACAATCTTTGGGATTTTCTACTAGCTTCCAAACTTTGTTTCTCTCGAAGTTGTTGATCTCTTTATGCATGGCTTCTAGCCAATCTGAATCTTCAAGAGCTTCCCACACTTTCTTGGGATCCACCATGGATATATGAGCTTGATGCTTACCAAAATGCTTCATTTGGGATCGAGTGGACATTCCACACCTTAGATCACCAAGGACATTCTCAACTGTGTGATATCTTCTTTCCAACATTCTATCCACTCTAGATTTATGACAAGTTTTGATCTCCTTGTTGTTTCTTGTGGGGATCTGTTCATCATTTTGGTCCTCGTATTGACCTTCATTTGGAACTTGATCATGAATGGGTTCATTCTCGTCATCATGAGACATAGATTGACCTTGGTCTTGATCAGACATACTACTTGAAAGGCATTGATATGTTCTTGTGGATGACTGAAAAAATCTTCCTTGTGCAACTGACTGCGCAGGGCTGGACAAACCGGTCAATGAAGATGTCGGATCATCCTGCCTGGAGCTTCTAGCCTGATAAACTTGGTGAGGGTTCTCAGCTTGTCTTTGGCTTGAGTCATCATTGGCTTCAACAATAGGAGCTTGTTGATGTTGTGAAGAAGAGGGCTCCACTTGAGTAGAGAATAGTTCTTCTCGATCCTCCACAAGGGGTTCCTCAACGGGGCGGATGAATCCTGCACCCATTCTTCTTATGTCATCTTGATGTATTTCATAATCTACATCACAAACATCAACTCGCGCCACTTGGGGACCATCATATTATTTGAAAACCACTCTACAAGACTCTATGACAACTCCAGAGAGTTTATCATATATTCTATAAGTGTGGGAATCGAGATCATAGCCAACAAAAATACCCTCTAAAGATTTGGAACCAAATTTGGAAAAACGAACACCTTTTATGAGGTAGAAACACCAGGAAGTATGAAATGTTGGACTTGTTACCGATATTTCATATGGAGTCTTGGTCAACTCTTTGCGGAGGTAGAGCCGGTTCGATGCATGGAATGCTCTGGAGATTGCTTCAGCCCAAAATTTGTATGGAGACTTAATCTCCGCCAACATGGACCTTTCCATGCTTGTTTTGTATCAACTTTGCTATGTTTTGTCTACACTTTGAGGTATTTTATACACTTTCTGGAACTAACCTATCGACCAAAAAGCCACAAAAAGTTCCGTAGCGCCGCCGCCACCGAAGGGGAGATTCAGAAAGTCTCTATCCCGGCACCCTGCCGGGACGGGGAAGTGCCCCTGGAGCAATCTCCATTGATCTCCACCACCATCTCCATCAATCTCCATCACCATCTCCATCAATCTCCATCACCATCTTCATCACCGTTGCTGATTCCCATGATGAGGAGGGAGTAGTTCTTCCTCGAGGCTAAGGGCTCTACCGGTAGCTATGTGTTCATCTATCTCTCTATGCATGATCTTTATGAGATCATGAGATTTGTAATCAAGTAGATCTACTCTGTTACTCAAGTGCTTTAATAGATCTCTAGCTCTCCCCACGTGTATGAAAGTGACAGCATGCATACCGTGGTGACACTTAGGCTAGAGGTTACATAAATACTCAAGTCCTTCAATAGATCTCTGCTCTCCCCACATGTGTGAAAGTGACAGCGTGCATGCCGTGGTGGCACTTAGGCTAGAGTTCATAAATATTTATCATGGGTATATTTGGAGTTGGATGTCTTTATGAAATTGTGGTGTTTGTTGGAACCATCTAGCGCTCAAGGTGACATTGTGGGGTTATCTAGATTGGGAAAGGCGGACTTTGAGGAGTGTTGTTATAGCCCTACCATGGATTAGAGTGTCCAACCAGAGAGTAGTTAAGAGTAGTATCATTAAGAGAAGATATTTATATGAGAGAGTGTTCACTAGTGAAAGTATGATCCCTAGGCCTTGTTTCTAAACATTGAAACACCGTTTGCCACTAGATCTGTTGCATGTTTGCTTACTTACTTCTTGTTACCTTTAGTCTTTACCTCACCGTCAAGCTATTTTCTGGCACCATTACCGCTTGTATTTCACTATCTCTTCGCCGAACTAGTGCACCTATACACCTGGCAAGTGTATCGGGTGTGTTGGGGATACAAGAGACTTCTTGTATCTTGATTGCAGGGTTGCTTGAGAGGGATACCTTTGACCACTTCCTCCCTGAGTTCGATAAACCTTGGGTGATCCACTTAAGGGAAACTTGCTGTTGTTCTACAAACCTCTGCACTCGGAGTCCCAACGACTGTCTACAAGAATAGAAGTGCGTAGACATCAAGCTATTTTCTGGCGCCGTTGCCGAGGAGGTAAGGTAAAAGGTACTCACATCCTCCGGTGTGAGTGCTCGAAGTTATTTCCTTTAGATTCTGCAATTTTGTCTTTTTGTTTCTTGTTTTCACTAGTGAGGCTTAATGGAAAACAACAAAAAAATTAGAGAGCTTTTTAGTATTTTCCCCAAGTTAGAACTTGAGTGGTTTGAAAACAAAATTAAAAAACCTATGGAACTTTCTTTGCATGCTAATAACAATGGTATTCATATGAATTTTTGGAACACCATTGGTACTAATGGTATGGAAACGTCTAAGCTTGGGGAAGCTAGTTTTTATGAGAAAGATATTTTTAGTTCCCCATATTTAGGGAAGAAAATTTGCTCTAATGATACTTTATCTCCCATATGTGGTAATTCTAATGATGCTCGTAATATTTTAAAGCTACATACTGAAAGTGTCCCTTTTAAGATACCTACAAAAATTGTTGATCGTGTTATGGATAACTACTATTTTGGAGATGGAACTGTCCATCCTAGTGATCATTTACTCTTTATACATGAATTATGCGAGTTGTTCAAGTGTGTAGGTATTTCAATGGACCATGTTAAGAGGAAGCTATTCTCTTTATCACTTAGAGACAAAGCTAGGGAGTGGTATGAGCTACTAGATGATCCTCATCATTTGGAGTGGAAGGAACTTGAATCTCTCTTTTAATCTAAATTTTATCCTCCTCATGAAATTCATAAAGATAGGAATTATATTTATAATTTTAGTCCTCATGAGGGAGAAAGTATTGCCAAAGCTTGGGGGAGACTGAAGTCACTAATGCTCAAATGTCCCATTCATGAGCTCCCCAGTAATATTATTATCAATAATTTTTATGCAAGGCTTTCAGGACATTACAAGGACTATCTAGATACCTGTTTAGAGGAATCCTTCACAAGTAAGGAGGTCAAAGCCAAGTGGGATCTTCTTGAAACCATTCAAAGCAATACCAAAGATTGGGATAATGACAAAGGTAAAGAACCAGGTATAAACTATGAGTATGATTGCATTAAGTCTTTCGCTGAAACTGCTGATTTTCAAGAGCTTAGTGCTAAATATGGTCTTGATCCTCAAATTCCTGTTAGATATTATAGAGCTTTTGCTTCCCATATTAATGCTCCTAAAGAAAAATGGGACATGTATCATGAACCTTTTAAAGACACTTGCATGGAAAATGAAAATGTTATTAATGATTGAAATAAACATGCTCAAACTTCTGAAAGTACTATTTCTTATAAGCATGTTAATTTTTTTGGTATGCATAGACCTTGTGAGAAGAATCAAATAGAAGAATAATATTGTATCACACACTGGAATGAAAAAACTAGAACATGATATAAGGCTCTAAATGATCTTGTTAAAAAAATTGTGCCCTCTACCCTTTTATTTGTGAACTCTGCTATGAAGTGGGTCATTTCAATTTTCAATGCTCAGGACATAACAATAACCTTTCTAATCCAATAAGTATTGCAATCTTGTATTGTGATAACGTGATCACTGATAATCAACATGATAAACTTACATTGTTTTTGGGGTGTGAAGAGTTATCAAGAAAAACTTCTTTGGTAGACATGAGTGCTTTTGGTATGAATTGCGTCCTGCATGGATGTCATATTTATTGTGTTGATAATTGCCACATGAATAAAAGATGATATTTTACCAAAGTATGACAGGACTAATATGAGTTTTTTTCTTATTAATGAAAAGGAGGAATCCTCCAAAGTTTCTTCTATTATCTCTAACAATAAACCAGGGTATGTGGAGAAGATTCCTTTCAAGCCTCTCCCTCCTAAAGAGGAGAAGAAGAAGAAGAAGAGGAGGAGTAAAAGGAGAGAGGAAACAATATCTTCCTCTAAGCATGCTGCTCCTATCATAGTTTTTGCTGATGAGTCTAAACTAGATGATGTTCCTATGCCTGTTACCTATAGTAGTGATCATGATTGGGAAAAGCACACCACTTTTGATATTGAAAATCTCTTTGGTACCAATTCTGAAAATGATGGTATTAATAGTAGTTGTGCTATTAGTGCTATCCATGTTCCTTCCAATGATGATATGTTTACAAATGAACACACTTGGAAAGATAGCTATTCTATTCCCTCAAAAAAGATAGATATTCTATTGCTTATGATGATACTATAACTCCAATATATGATGATTACAATGATGAATATGATATTTTCAGTCCACCTACTATTGAGGAGAAAATTTATTGTGATTACAATATGCCTCCTATATTTGATGATTATGGTGATGAGAATAATAATGATAGCTATTTCGTTGAATTTTCTCCCACTATGATTAATAAGAATGACTATGCTTATGTGGAGAGTAATAATTATTTTATGCATGTGGCTCATGATAATAATTTTTTATGTGATAGTTATATTATTGATTTTATTCATGTTTCTACTGAAAGTTATTATGAGAGAGGGAAACATGGTCTTATGTAACTCAACAATATTAAGTTTCCCCACTTTATGTTGAAAATCTTGAAGTTGCACTTGTTTTTCTTTGCTATGCTTGTTGCTTTGTGCTTTCATGACTTTTTTTACAAGATTCCTATGCATAGGAAGTGGGTTAGACTTAAATGTATTTTGAATTTACTTCTTGATGCTCTCTTTTAATTCAATTCATATTTCTTATGTGAGAATCTTCTCAAATTATCAAGCCTAACTTAAAGGCATTAAAGAAAAGTACTTATTGGGAGATAACCCAAAAGTTTTCTTGAGTCTTGGAAGTTATTACCTCTGTAATGACCTCTCGTTATCCTTTTTGTTTGTTTTTTGTGCCAAGAATAACCTCAAATGAGAGGGAAGTAAGATTTGGGGAGTTGCTGTCCCAAAACAGATTTTTGTGATCCACCATAAAAATTCGTGTAAAATCTCTGTAAGTCGGATTGAGATGATATTTTCTGAATAAATCTCCCATTATGTTATATAAGTTTCGTTAGTTCAGCACTTGTTGATTTTAGCAACATAAGATCTTCGAAAAATTTGGTTTCTACATGCTGGTCTGTTTTGACAGATTTCTGCCATTATTTGCATTTGCTTCTTATTGATTCCTTTTTGGGTTCTATTTGGGAAATTGAGATTTTTTTAGGGAATTGCTACAGTAGCTTGTGTTTTTAGTGAATTGCTTTTATAAAGCTAAACCCATGGGTCTATTATCTTTTGAATACACTAATGTTTCTAATGAAGATTGTGTGAAGTTTTGTATGAAGGAAAATTTTCAGGTGTAGAGAAAGAATGTTGTAATGAGATGAAGAATGGAAAAAAGCTCAAGTTTGGGGATTCCACCCCGTGTCACCCCAATAAGTATTCAAGAGGTAAAAGCGTCAAATCTTGGGGATGCCCAAGGCATCCCCTTCTTCATCAATAAAAATCTCAGGTCTTTCTAGACACTTCATTTTTATTGTTTCATGCATTGTTGTGTTGTTCTTGGAGCGTATTTGTTTTTGTTTTTAGTTTTATTTTGCTTAGTTTGCTTGAGTAAGTTGGTTTGATTACAACACACTTCTTTTGGAGAGAGACACACTCTGTTTTTATTGCCTAGAACACCCTAGTTTTTACTCTTATTGTTCTGTGAGTGTTCACTTTTGCTAGCACTGTGTTTAGCCTTAGTTTTCTTGTGCTTTCATATTACAAATTTTTAGTTCTTCTTTGTGGATTTGTGATACAAGCTCACTGATCTTTATTAATTATTATCCTTGTGAGTTGTTTTAAATAAGTTGATTGGTGTTAGAGAAGAGTAGGAAATTTCGTGCTTATAATAGTACAAGAAGGAGCTTGCTTTGACTGTGACTTAGACTTTATCATGTCATGCTAGATGTTGATTTGACCTTATGCTTAGTGCTTATTCCTGTAGCATGACTTGTTCCAAACAATTGGGATTTCTTAGTATGCCTTGAAGGAATCATGTGTTGTTTTAGCATACAAAAGCATAGTATTGTGGTATTCTCCTTTGATGCTTTGTTTGGGTTGACTTGGCACATGATCACACCATGTTATGACTATGAACCAGTCACCTTAGCCTCTATGATCATTTAGTTTTTGACTTGTGGTACCATTTTATGCTTTGATTTATTATGTTTTGTCGCTCTGCATGATTATGGAATTATTGCTCTCTTAGTTGGTCGCTCCCAGTATTTTGCTAGCCTCCACTTGTATAAGTAAGCTCTACTCATGCATCCAACTCCCAAGAAACCAAGTTATTCCAAAGTGTCCACTATAAATTCCTATGCATGGTGTGTTACACCATTCCAAGTATATTCTTGTTTTATCTATCTTCCAAATTAAACTTGTTATGTGAAAATTAGTGATTAAAGCTCTCACAAACTTGATTGCACACTTTATTTTTCTTGCCCCTAATAAACTTGAACCATTATGTCATCTATGTTGTATATGCTTGCACTTATACGTTGGAATTAGCAGAACCATGCTGTCATGGGGAACGCTTTCAACATTGCACCTGTACATTGTACCCAGTTGATATCATGCTCTTTTGTTTATGGATGTCGTCAGTGTGAAATGAAAGGGGAGCTTGTAAGACCATGGAGTTATGTATGTGTGTTAGAGAAACGCATTGCCGCTAGCCTAACCCATGCCTAATCATGGTGGAAACTTGCAGCATCACCATAATGACATCTATGAATCTTTCTTCTTATAAAAAAAAGAGACATATTGAAAAGAGGAAAGAGAGAAAAAAGCACAATTTTCCCATGGTAAATAAGAAGATTGCTGAGATGCGCATTGTATGCTTGCCTTGTCATTTTGATTATGGGATAGATCCTATATCATGTGAATGGGGTACCCCGTTGACGGTTCTTTATGATACACATGTACTTACTATGACAAGAACTTACATGTGACTAAAGTTGAGTAGCATGAGGAGCGGCCCTCGTATTCAAGGGACATGAGATTGCCAAATTATACTTTGTCAAGCATATACTCCATAGTTTGTTCACTTTAACCTTAAACACTTCAAGATGCTTATGATAGGGGCAATGAGAGATGAAAGCTAACAAGTACCATAATTTTTGGAAGCTCTTTATGAAACTTGAAATCCCTGCTTCCCTTTGAAGGGTCTTTCTTCCACTTTTATATTGAGTCTCCACCTTCTATCCTTAGGCACCAATTAAGAGAGCATAGTTGCCATTCTTAGTTCTATGTGCATTGTCCCAAAACTTATTGATTGATTCATAATGTTGATATTGCTTGTTCTTGAACTATTTGTATCTAGTCACCCTTATGAACTTTGAAGGTGTCATATGCATTAATGTTTTGTTACTCCATGAGGGACAAGCTGAATGCCACTATGCTATGTTTTCTATATGTGAAACAAACAAACGTTCTTCACTGCATGTTATTCATGATCTTTGTTTGTAACCTTTCATGTTGCATGCATAGTTACTTTGTCTTACTGTTAGAACTCCATCTTTCATGCTCATGTTTAGAGTACTTTGATCCCAGCTTTCAATGCTTGCAAATGGTTTGATCTTGATTTTGATGGTGCATGTCACCTCAAAAATTATTCTTTTTATCACTTACCTACTCGAGGACAAGCAGGGTTAAGCTTGGGGATGCTTGATACGTCGTAAACGTATCTAATTTTTTTGATGCTCCATGCTTGTTTTGTATCATCTTTGCAATGTTTTGTCTACACTTTGAGGTATTTTTATACACTTTCTGGAACTAACCTATCGACCAGAAAGCCACAAAAATTTCCGCAGCATCGCCGCCACCGAAGGGGAGATTCGGGGGTCAGAAAATCTTTGTTCCGGCACCCTGCCATGACGGGGAAGTGCCCCCGGAGCCATCTCCATCGATCTCCACCACCATATCCATCGATCTCCATCGCCATATTCATCATCCTTGCTGATTCCCATGATGAGGAGGGAGTAGTTCTTCCTCGAGTCTAAGGGCTCTACCGGTAGCTATGTGTTCATCTCTCTCTCTATGCATGATCTTTATGAGATCATGAGCTTTGTAATCAAGTAGATCTACTATGTTACTCAAGTGATTTAATAGATCTCTAGCTCTCCCCACGTGTATGAAAGTGATAACACGCATACCGTGGTGGCACTTAGGCTAGAGGTTACATAAATACTCAAGTGCTTCAATAGATCTCTGCTCTCCCCATGTGTGTGAAAGTGACAGTGTGCACTCTGTGGTGGCACTTAGGCTAGAGTTCATAAATATTTATCATGAGTATATTTGGAGTTGGATGTCTTTATGAAATTGTGGTGTTTGTTGGAACCATCTAGCGCTCAAGGTGACAGTATGGGGTTATCTAGATTGGGAAAGGCGGACTTTGAGGAGTGTTGTTATAGCCCTACCATGGATTAGAGTGTCCAACTGGAGAGTAGTTAAGAGTAGTATCATTAAGAGAAGATATTTATATGAGAGAGTGTTCACTAGTGAAAGTATGATCCCTAGGCCTTGTTTCTAAATATTGAAACACCATTTGCTACTAGATCTGTTGCATGTTTGCTTGCTTCCTTCTTGTTGCCTTTAGTCTTTACCTCACCATCAAGCTATTTTCTGGCACCATTACCGCTTGTATTTCACTATCTCTTCGCCGAACTAGTGCACCTATACACCTGACAAGTGTATTGGGTGTGTTAGGGACACGAGAGGCTTCTTGTATCTTGATTGCAGGGTTGCTTGAGAGGGATACCTTTGACCACTTCCTCCCTGAGTTCGATAAACCTTGGGTGATCCACTTAAGGGAAACTTTCTGTTGTTCTACAAACCTCTGCACTTGGAGGCCCAACAACCGTCTACAAGAATAGAAGTGCGTAAACATCAACATATCGAACCCACAGGGATCAGTAGGCAAAAGACTAAAATGCTTTTAACTAAAACTAAACGAAGTACTTAAGGAATAATTCTAAGATGCAAGAAAAGTAAAATTGTTTTTGGGTTTTTGGTTGAGCGAAGCAATAAAGTAAAGTGAAGTAAAACTTAATGCAAAAGTAATAATCGTGTGTGTAAGAAAGATTGAAACTGAAGTAGGGAAAAAGGCGTTCTCGAGGAGTGGTGGATACACCGCTAGCAATTTAGACCAGGTGATCAAGATTATTATAATGAATATTCTCATGAAATGTATGTATGTGGGAGGAGCTCCATATGTGGACGATTAGGCAACAACCACTGCTCACATCATCCTTCATAACTGATGGCGCCTGAGAGCGCTTTGTCGGGAAACCCCAAGAGCAAGGTGTGAAGCAACACAACGACAAGTCTTCCCTCAGTAAGAAACCAAGGTTATCGAACCAGTAGGAGGAAGGAAACGTCTCAAAGGTGTTGCAAGCAACGTGAAAACCTGCACAACACAAACTCAAGATTTTCCCCAACAAATAGTGAGGTTGTCAATCTCACCGGTTGCTGTAACAAAGGATTAACTATATGGTGTGGAAGGTGATGATGGTTTGCAGCAAGTAAACAGTAACAGTGGAAGATGTATCAATGGTAAAGATTGGACCGGGGTCCATAGTTCACTAGAGGTGTTCACCTTAGATAAACAAACATGGCATGCTGGGTAAACAAATTACAACAGGGCAATTGACATGACTGAGCAAGGCATAACAATGCAATACGAGACAAAAAGATCCTATGTGATTAGATTGGAAAATAAAACAATATACATTGACCACCATCCAACTGCATCTATGACTAGAAGTCCACCTTCAGGTTATCATCCGAACCCCCTCCAGTATTAAGTTGCAAGCAACAGACAACTATTTTAAGCAAAGTGTGTAAGGTAAACAACTGCTTTAAGCTACTACATGGATCCGTAGTCCAAGGTGGAACTACCCACGCTTCATACCGGAGGCTGGCATGATGAAGAAGAAGGCCTCCGGGATGATATCCCCTCCGGCAAGTTGCCGGGAAGAGCTTCAGATCCCCCCTATCTAGGGACGATGGTGGTGGCGGCTACAGACGGTTTCGTGGAATTTTGATCGGGTGCCTAGGGTTTCTGCATCGGGGGCTTCTTATAGGCGAAGAGGCGACGCAGGGGGTCCACCAGGGCGGCTGCACCCCCTAGGAGCGGGGTGGGCCCACCCGCGCGGCCAGGGGGTGTGGCCCCCTGGTGAGCGTCCTCCATCTCGTATTCTGGCTTCGTGTTTCCCACGGTAAAATATTGACTTTGGCTTTTGTCCCATCCAATTCCGAGAATATTGATTTTCTTCCTTCCTGGAACCAAAAACAGAAGAAAACAGGCAACTGGCACTGTGGCAACTTGTTAATAGGTTAGTTCCAGAAAGCATATAAAAACACCTCAAAGTGTAGACAAAGCAAAGTAGATAGTAAACAGGCATGGGACATCAAAAATTATAGATACGTTTCCGACATATCAAGCATCCCCAAGCTTAACTCCTGCTCGTCCTCGAGTAGGTAAGTGATACAAGAATAATGTTTGAGGTGACATGCACCATCAAAACCAAGATCAAACCATTTGCAAGCATTGAAAGCTGGGATCAAAGAACTCTAAACATGTGCATGAAAGATGGAGTTCTAACAATAGGACAAAGTAACTATGCATGCAACATGAAAGGCTACAAACAAAGATCATGAATAACATGCATTGAAAAACGTTTGTTTGTTTCACATACATAAGACATGACATAGTGGCATTCATCTTGTCCCTCATGGATTAGAAAATAGATGCATAGTACACCTTCAAAGTTCATAGGAGTGACTAGATACAAGTAGCAGAAGAACAAGAAATATCAACAATATGCATCAATCAATAAGTTTTGGGACACTACATATAGAACTAAGAATGGCAACTATGCTCTCTTAACTTGTGCCTAAAAGTAAAAGGTTGAGACTCAATATAATAGTGGAAGAAAGGCCCTTCATAAAGGGAAGCAGGAATTTCAAGTTTCAAAAAGAGCTTCCAAAAATTATGGTACTTCTTTCAGCCCTCATTGCCCCTATCATAAGCATCTTGAAGTGATTAGGGTTAAAGTGAACAAACTATAGAGTATATGCTTGACAAAGTATAAGTTGGAAATCTCATGTCCCTTGAATACGAGGGCCACACTTCATGCTACTCAACTTCAGTCACCTATAAGTTCTTGTCATAGTAAGTACATGTGTATCATAGAGAACATGACAGGTACCCTTGCACATGGTACAGGAGCTATCCCATAACCAAAATGACAAGGCAAGCAGACAATGAGCATCTCAGCGATCTTTTTATTTACTATGTGCATAGCTTTTATGGAGGATGCTTCACAGAATGCTCATTATGGTGATGCTGCAAGTTTCCACCATGATTTGGCATGGCTTAGGCTAGCGTCCCAGGCGTTTCTCTAACACAAAATACATAACTCCATGGACTTACAAGCTTCCTCATTTTTTCACACCAGCGACATCCATAGACAAAAGAGCATGATATCAACTGTGTACAAAGTAAAAGTGCAATGTTAAAAACGTTCCCCATGACAACATGGTCCTGCTAATTCAAACGTATAAGTGCAGGCATATACAACATAGATGACACAATGGTTCAAGTTTATTAGGGGCAAGGAATATAAAGTGTGCCATCAAGTTCATGAGGGCTTTAATCACTAAGTTTTCACATAACAAAATACTTTTTAATTGGAAGATAGCTGAAAACAAGAATATACTTGGAATGGTGTAACACACCATGCATAGGAGTTTATAGTGGACACTTTGGAATAACTTGGTTTCTTGGGAGTTGGAAGCATGAGTAGAGCTTACTCATACAAGTGGAGGCTAGCAAAAGACTGGAAGCAACCAACTAAGAGAGCAATAATGGCCATAATCATGCAGAGCAACAAAACATTACCAATCAAAGCATAGAGTGGTACTACAAGTCAAGGACTAAATGATCATAGAGGCTATGGTGACTTTGTTCATAGTCATAACATGGTGTGAGCATGTTCCAAGTCAACCCAAACAAAGCATCAAAGGAGAATACCACAATACTATGCTTTTGTATGCTAAAACAACTCATGATTCCTTCAAGGCACACTAAGAAATCTCAATTGTTTGGAACAAGACATGCTACAACAATAATCACTAAGCATAAGGTCAAAACAACACCTAGCATGTCATGCTAAAGTCTAAGTCACAGTCAATGCAAGCTCCTCTTGCACTTTCAAGCAAGAACTTTCTACTCCTTTCCAACACCAATCGACTTATTTGAAACAACACAGCGAGAACAGGGTCCAAACTACTTTATCAAGAAAACTAAACAAACTAAGCAAACCAAACGAAAACTAAGACGCTCCAAGAACAACACAACAGTGCATGAAACAATAAAAATGAAGTGTCTAGAAAGATCTGAGCTTTTTATTGATGAAGAAGGGGATGCCTTGGGCATCCCCAAGCTTTGACCCTTGTACCTATTGGATATTTCTTGGGGTGACACCGGGGTGGCATCCCCAAGATTGAGCTTTTGTCCACTCTTCATCTTATTACATCATTCTTTCTCTACACCTGAAAATTTTCCTTCATACAAAACTTCACACAATCTTCATTAGCAACATTAGTGTATTAAAAAGATAATAGACCCTTGGTCTTAGCTTTAGAACAGCAAAACTTTTCACTAAAAACACAAGCTACTGTATCAACTCCTTCAAAAATTTCAATTTCCCAAAAAGAACCCAAAAAAAGGAATCAATAAGAAGCAAATGCAAATAATGGCAGAAATCTGTCAAAACAGACCACCAGGTAGAAACCGATTTTTTAGAAAATCTTATGTTGCTCAAATTAAAAAGTGTTGAACTGACGAAAGTTGTGTAACATACTGGGAGATTTATTTGTAAATTGTCATCTCAATCCGACTTACAGAGACTCCTGATGAATTTTTATGGTGGAGGACAGAAATCTATTTCGGGACAGCAACTCCCCAAATCTTACTTCCTCTCATTAGAGGTCATTCTTGGCACAAAAAGCAAACAAAAAAGGATAAGGAGAGGTAATTACTGAATTAATAACTTCCAATACTTAAGGAAACTCTTGGGTTATCTCCCAACAAGTACTTTTCTTTAACGCCTTTAAGTTAGGCACAAGAAGGAAGAAATCAAGTATTTTCAAATAAGGAACCATTAACATCAAACCTTGCTTTCAAAGGAGGAGCAAAAAGCAACTTCTCTCTCCTCATAGGGAAGTGTTCAATACCTTTCTTGAATGGAAATTGATATTTACTGCTGCCTTCTTTCATATCAATGATGGCACCAACAGTTCTAAGAAAAGGTCTTCCCAAATTAATAGGACAAGAAGCATTGTATTCAACATCCAAAGCATAGAGATCAACAGGGACATAAGTATTGTTAACCATAATGAGAACCTAATTAATACTCCCCATGAGTTTCTTCTTAGCATTATCATCAAGTGAGACATCGAAATAACAATCTTCCAAAGGTGGCAAATCAAGCATTTTATAAATCTTCCTAGGCATAATAGAGACACTAGAACCAAGATCACATGAAGCTTTGAGATCAAAGTCATTCACTTGCATATTAATAATGGGTTCCCAACTATATTCTACTTTCCTAGGAAAAGAAGCTTTGTGTTTTAACTTCTCTTCCTTAATCTTAATAAGAGCATCTATAATGTGTTTGGTGAAAGCAACATGCATATCACTAGCATCAGGACTTCTAACAAGTTTTTGCAGGAACAAAATCACTTCAGAAATATTGCAACCATCTATAGCAAAATCAAAATTAGCATCACTAGTAGTAGACTAATTAGGCTTAGGCATTGTAGGAGGAGGAATAGGGACTTCTTGTGGTTTAGTGCTATCCATTCTAGTGATGGTGCACACACTATTGTTTCTATCAATTTCAGCTTCCCTTTCCCACTTAGCATGAAGTTGAGCTAACAGTCTAACATTTTCATCAATAGTAACTTGTATGGCATGAGTAGTAGCAAAGGTACTTTCCAAGGTTTCAGGTTTAGCAGCCAATTTATTAATCAAGGAGGACTGTGCTTCAGACAAAGAGGAAATATTTTTCTCTATAGTTAAAAGTTTTTCCTCCACAGTCTTGTTGAAAGCGGTTTGTTAACTAATAAAGTCTTTGAGCATAACTTCAAGTTCAGAGGGGGCACTTCTAGCATTGTTGTAGGAGTTTCCATAGGAATTGCCATTATTAGGAGGATAAGGCATATAATTGTTGTTGCTACCAAAATTATTCCTATAGGCATTGTTGTTGAAATTGTTGTTTCTAATGAAGTTCACATCAACTTGCTCTTCTTGAGCAACCAAAGAGGCCAAGGGAACATTGTTTGGATCTAAAGGAGCTTTCCCATTAACAAGCATAGCCATAATAACATCAATCTTATCACTCAAAGAGGAGGTTTCTTCAACAAAATTTACCTTCTTACCATGTGGAGCTCTCTCAGTGTGCCATTCAGAGTAATTAACCATCATATTATCAAGGAGTTTTGTTGCAACACCCAAAGTGATTCCCATAAAGGTACCTCCAGTAGCTGAATCCAATAGGTTTTTGAAGAGAAATTTAAACCTGCATAAAAAGTCTGGATAATCATCCAAGTAGTAAGTCCATGAGTGGGACAATTCTTAACCAAAGATTTCATTATTTCCCAAGCTTGAGCAACATGTTCATTATCAAGTTGTTTAAATTTCATAATGTCACTTCTCATAGATATAATCTTAGTAGGAGGGTAGTACTTTCCAATAAAAGGATCCTTGCACTTAATCCAAGAATCAATACTATTTCTAGGCAAGGATAGTAACCATTCTTTAGATTTTCCTCTCAAGGAGAAAGGAAACAACTTGAGCTTAATAATATCTCCATCTACATCCTTATACTTTTGCATCTCACAAAGTTCAACAAAGCTATTAAGATGGGCAGCAGCGTCATCAGAACTAGCACCAGAAAATTGCTCTCTCATCACAAGATTCAACAAAGCAGGCTTAATTTCATAAAAGGTAGCATCAGGAGCAGGTGGAGCAATGGGAGTGCTAAGGAAATCATTGTTTGTTTGTGCTCGTGAAGTCACACAACTTGGTGTTCTCAGCAGAGTTCATTTTGGCAAAACTGGGGCAAGCCAAAATAGCAGCAGCTAGAGCATGAACTAATTTTTTTGTGTTTTTGATAAGAGAAAGCAAACCAAACTAAACTAATTTTTTTGGAGTTTTTGATAAAAAGAGGCAAACAAAGCCAAGCAAAAGAAACTAAGAACACTAAAAACAAAGTAAAGATAAAGGTTGAGGAGGACACCCCTTGTGAAGACGTCCTAGGCCTCCCCGGAAACGGCTCCAGAAAACTTGTTGATGGCGCCTGAGAGCGCTTTGTCAGGAAACCCCAAGAGCAAGGTGTGAAGCAGCACAATAGCAATTCTTCCCTCAATAAGAAACCAAGGTTATCGGACCAGTAGGAGGAAGGAAACGTCTCAAAGGTGTTGCAAGCAACGTGGAAACCTGCACAACACAAACTAAAGACTTTGCCCCAACGAACAGTGAGGTTGTAAATCTCACCGATTGCTATAACAAAGGATTAACTGTATGATGTGGAAGGTGATGATGGTTTGCAGCAAGTAAACAGTAACAGTGGAAGATGTATCAATGATAAAGATTGGACCAGGGTCCATAGTTCACTAGAGGTGTTCTCCTTAGATAAACAAACATGGCATGTTGGATAAACAAATTACAGCAGGGCAATTGACAGGACTGAGCAAGGCATAACAATGCAATACTAGACAAAAAGATCATATGAGATTCGATTGAGAAATACAACAATATACATGGACCGCCATCCAACTGCATCTATGACTAGAAGTCCACCTTCAAGTTATCATCCGAACCCCCTCCAGTATTAAGTTGCAAGCAACAGACAACTGCTTTAAGCAAAGTGTGTAAGGTAAACAATCCACTTGTTCCATGAACAAGAGACCGTTGTTTTCTGCCTAGTGGCAACAACACTTCTACAACCGAAGAGATTTCTGTCACTTCCCTTGGAAACTAGAGGCATGAGCCCACTATCGAGCATAAATACCCCCTCTTGGAGTCACTAGCAACTACTTGGCCAAGATAGCTACTAACAACGGAGAGCATGCAAGATCACAAACAACACAGACATGATAGAATCAAATAGACAAAAGCATTAATCAATCTGACATAGTAATCTCAATATCCATCGGATCCCCGCAAACACAACATGCATGATTACAAATAGATTAGGTCTTGATCATAAAGGAGCTCACAAGATCTATACATGAAAGCACAATGAGGAGATACAACCATCTAGCTACTACATGGACCCGTAGTCCAAGGTGAAACTACCCACGCTTCATACCGGAGGCTGGCATGATGAAGAAGAAGGCCTCTGGGATGATCTCCCCTCCGGCAGGGTGTCGGGAAGAGATTCAGACCCCCCGATCTAGGGACAATGATGGCGGCGGCTACAGACGGTTTCGTGGAATTTTGATTGGGTGCCTAGGGTTTCTGCATCGGGGGCTTCTTATAGGCGAAGAGGCGAGGCAGGGGGCCACCAGGGCGGCTGCACCCCCCAGGCGGGGTGGGCCCACCCGCACGGCCAGGGGTGTGGCCCCCTGGTAAGCCTCCTCCGTCTCGTATTCTGGCTTCGTGTTTCCCACGGTAAAATTTTGACTTTGGTTTTTGTCCAGTCCAATTACGAGAATATTGATTTTCTGCCTTTCTGAAACCAAAAACAGAAGAAAATAGGCAACTGGCAACCTGTTAATAGGTTAGTTCCAGAAAGCATATAAAAACACCTCAAAGTGTAGACAAAGCAAAGCAAAGTAGATAGTAAACAAGCATGGAACATCAAAAATTATAGATATGTTTTCGACGTATCAATAACCATAGCTGACAGATAAACGACATTAATCATATTATCCCGCTATTAAGGGATTTCTTCCGCGACATGGACATGTCTTAATGAGTTCTCCTTGATTCCCCAAGTTAGTACGTAAAGGATGAAAATGAATTTATAGTCACATTAAGTGCTACCATCCCTCCGACTACCAACAAGTAATCCTCTTCATCAAGTCCCCATAAGAGGCAAATATTAAGGAGGTGCACAACTCCCAACATCAAGATAAAGACAATTAACACATACATATAATGATGTATAACATAATAATCTCTGTTTCATCTCAATCATATACTAGGGTTTCTCCATATCCCCAAGAACTAATGATCTACTTAGACATGGAGGCAAACACCATCATGGCCATGGTAATGGAAATGATTATAGATGAATAGTTTTTGTATAAATCCACAACTAGTGCAAGAATTACAACAAGGTCTAGATGGGATGGATGGAGATGATGATGATGATGACGGTGATGCGGCGGTTGACAAAGATGGAGATTGTGCCTTGGCCTCCTAGATCTGCTTAGGGCAAAGATGGATCCCTAGGGCAAGTTCCCCCTATAGATCCCTTCCGGAGGTGAGGTTTTCGGAAATTTTCGGGTGTTCTGTATGTCATCTCTCCGATCCAGTTGCATGGGGTGAAACTATTTGAGAAGGCAGTGTTGGCGCCAACTATATGGAGGGAACTATACAGCCGGAGAAAATACTCCCGCTGTATAGTTGGTCATTAAATCTTCTGTATCCTCCAATCGCTTCGGGTTTTCTTCTGGTATTATTGATATTTCCCAAATAAGGGATTTACATTATTTTTAGCTCCTTTTCACTCCAATATAACTGGTCCAAGAATTGTGTCCATCGGGTCCATCATCTGTCCTGATCCTGGTGAAAATAAATATAAAAGATGCATGTGAACACCGTAAAATACCAAGATCCTAGCACTATAATACAAAATAGTAATATAAAGCATGATGCAAATATGCACTCATCAACTTCCCCAAGCTTAGACTCTTGCTCGTCCCGAGCAAGTTTAGCTTTAATGGATGTGATCCTCATATTCATAAAGCTGAGTCGATAAAATAAATGAGGCAGTTGCAGCACGTGATTGTCATATATGATACATAGGAATAAGTTCATGAATAGTACCTTACTCTAACCATCTGAATAATATTAGCAGGATTCCACACCTTAGTGATCAACAATTCACAAAAGATGAATCTCAATATGTTGTAAAGTGTTTTGGTTCGACTGAATGAGTTAGCGAGGTAGTCCCAATTGTTTTAGGATTAACATATTCACTTGGGATTCAAAATCTCAAATGTTTCTTTGTCTTACCACGAGACAATGGTGTATGCCTACTTGCTCTTTGCACATTCGCTCTTTTTATTCTTTCTCTTATTCTTATATATATGCTCACACTTTTGTTTTAGTGTCGTGCAAAAGAGCTAGCCATACAATCCACTTTCATGTGGGGGTGCAAAGTTTTACGATCTCAATTACCAAATTCCAATTATATATGAAGCATCTTTGTGTCTTGAAGACTTTACCTCGACTTGTTCTCACTCTAATTTGATAGCACTTTTATTTTCTTTTGTTCAAGATTTCTCAATTTGACTGATTAGATCATTTTGTGTTTACAAATCAAACCATCAACTTACAATATATTGACTGGACTATCTTTATATGTTCCATTAATACCAATGGTGTGGAAGACTCCTATTGTTATCATCAGGTGCAAGTAAAATTATACTCAAGCCATTCTTATATCCAATAATACAAACTCAAACTCAATAGTGCTCTATATATTATAATAGACTCGAAATTTCATAAATAGGATCGACTATTCCTGAAGGAAATTCTAATGATGCAATCATTATTTCTAAATTCGAACTAATATGAAACTAGAATAGCTATACCTAATAATAAAGAATGAAGTGTTTCTTACGGATTCTTTTTCTTGAACAGATTTACCCTCTCTCTAAACATTTAATTACCCATCAATAACACCAGTTAGTGAAACATTTGGACCGGCATGCACCTACGTCGTTTCACTTCTGTTTTTCTCCTACTAGCGTACCTCTAGCCCAAGCACTTATTCCGCTTTTCACTATTGTTTTTATCCTAGCTCCATCCGTATGTATGTCCAGCCTGAGAGACCAGTTAAGCCCTACCGTCGGGCTTTCTATTATGGATCGTGATTAGTCAGTCAACTTCTAATTACACAAGGTTTGATTTACCTTAGACAAACTTCTGATAAACAAAGAGGAGAGAGCAGAATAGTCCAACATTGCTGCCTTAGATTGAGTTCGACCGATTTATATACCCGACAAATTGATAGAAATCAGTTTCTATAGAACAAACAAGCATCAGAAATTGATAAAAATCAACAGCGGTTGGTAGATGCAAGGAGGATCAAGCTGGGCAAAGAGGGTCGGGCCAGCCAAACCAGGCCCCGTGGAGAGGGATTTGCTTGCCAATACGTGGTCTCGCTTGCTCGCGGCTTCTCGCGTGCGTGCTTGTGGTCTAGGGAGATTGGCTCCTTTTTTCAATTCAACCTTTTCATTTTCTTCTTTTATGAAAATAAAGACTAAGGTTTTAATGTTTTCAGGGTTCAAATATAGTAAAAGAAATATATTAAAAAATTGAACACCATTTGTAGTTAGTTGCTTTCCTTTTTACAACTTGTAGTTCAAACAAGAACAATTTAGCAACATTTGAAAATTTTAACAAATCTATCGTTTACTATTCCATGGCAACACATGCCAAATTTGTGTTGAACTTTTTCATTCATAAGCGGTTTTATATTCTTAGGTTTTTTCCAAGTCAACACCATTTTTTCTTTTACACGGCAACGCGCGGGCATTGTCCTAGTAAACTTATACGATTGATTACAAGGTTTTAAAGATGTTCCCAAACTTGGAATCAAACCAGGCGGGATTAAATAACTCCTTGCTGGTACATATTCCTCCTCCTGGGTAGGAAGAGTATTGTCTTCTTCTTCTGGGTTGCTAACTTTAGCTATGCTTGCGAGGTGTATTCTGAGCTCGGCCATGTCATACTGGAGCTTCAAAATTTTCCTCTGGAGGAATTTCTTCTCATCTGTCAACTCAAAAACAATTTTAATTAAGAAACGAACTCTACCATCGATGTCATTGACCTTTTTCTCAAGGTCTTTGCTCATCATCTAGTAGGAGTCAATCCCTACTCCAATAGTTTCAACACATGCCTTTGAAGATTTTTCCAATTGATAGTTCTTATCATGAATCTCATCTTGAAGCACATTCTTGGGTTTAAGAGGTGGCGGACTAAGGGGAGGTTTATAATAATATCCTATGTTGTGATGGTAAGGATTAGGGAGATACTCATCCTTGCTCCTTCTTTGATCCGCTTGCCTCATCATCCCCATCCTTTGCGGGAACATGTCCTCCCAATTCGGGAGATGCTTGATCTCCGAGCTGGATGATGATGATTCTTTTGGTTCTACCCCCTCGATCCTCTTCACAGGCTTCTCTTCCTTCTTCCTCCAAATATTGTTGACATGGAAAGGCTGCATGGCTTTGCTGCACGGATTTTGTTCGAAGGGGCTTGTTTATACATGGCGATGATTTTTCGAGGCTAGAGGTTGTAGCTCAGCGAAAACTTAATGAAACAGGTTAGATGCGACCAGCTTTAAAAGGAGAGGTCAAAAAGCCTAGCCATCTTTCGTAATGAGCAACTATACGGGCGCAACCCTTATAGATCCCGCTGTATAGTTATGAACCGACTATAATTTTTTTTATCTACGACGGTACCAACTATATGTAGGGTTCGCAGCATAGAAAACAAAAATTTTCCTACGATGGGAACAACTAAGTACCAAGATCTATCTACTAGATACAAGCAACGGGTGGATATACATCCATAGAATAAATACCCTCGAAGACCGAATAGCGTTAACGAGGTTGTACTCATGGATGATGTAGTCGAACGCTTGCCGATCTCAAGATCATGATGAAGTGCTATCTGGTCCAACCGGTCCAGCACCATCAAGTCTAGCACCGCAAAGCAGTGGTGCATCCGTGATCACACACACGTCCGGGTACCCCGACAACCTCTGCGCCCTCGCTCCAGCAAAGCAGCGGAAGCAACAAATCCTTCCAGAAAAAGCCATCGGGAACATTTATCTCGCTGATCCGAGACCATGGGGAAATTCTAAAGGAGGGAGAGAGATCCTTCATGAGGAGGTGTGAGATGAGAGGAGGGAGTGGGGTGCCTTTTATAGGGAGAGGGGGGCAGACCCCTCCCATGGAATGGCATCCATGGAGGTTCCCCCACCTCTTCCACATTCATGTGGGTGGAGCTCCTACTCACATAAATGCCACCCACTCAAAATTCCACTCACCTCCATTTAATTTCCACCAAATTTAATGCAATCTCTCATTAAATAAAACTATTTTATTTATTTATTCAGAATTTTGTTAACTACTTGAATTAACAAACATTCACATAAAACCCTTACAACATTTCAATTTCACATGCAAAACCAGTTTCAGCAATTTCAACCGAAACAGTTCCGGTGTCTAGTGAAATAAATTCCCGCGCTTTCCTTTTTCTTTCTATGGCATATCATTTGCTCCGAAAGGTGTCGATATCCCTTAAGTGTGTCACCCTACGGTTCGCGAATAATGTATACATGATCGAGACCTCTCTCCGATCAATAATCAGTAGTGGGACCTAGATATCCGTACTAACTCCCACATATTTAACGATGACTTCTGTGATCATGTGAACCTTATACGCATTTAACTCAATCCCTTTATCTCACGATATATTATATGTCCAAGATTCGATCATCGGTATATCCATACCTAGTTTGATCTTGTTACCGATATGCACTCTTTTCTCATTCCCGTGATATAACATTCTAGTGATCAAATCACTTGCTTGCAAGCTAATTAATGTGATATCACCGAGAGGGCCCAGAGTATATCTCTCCGTCATCGGGATGGACAAATTCCACTCTTGATCCATGAGTCTCAACATAATACCTTCGTAGCACTGAACCCATATTTATAGTTACCCTATTATGGTTGACCTTTGATGTTATCAAGATACTCTTTCAATGTTACTGATTGACATGATCTCATGGTCTAAGGACTAACATTACTTCGTATGATGTTATAGCAGTATAAACACAATGACTTTGATTGTAATGCTATACTTCGGATGAATGTTCATCACATCATTCCAACAATGTTGTGACCTCGTTATTAACGACATCCAATGTCCATGATCAGGAAACATTTGATCATCTTGTTAATCAACGAGCTAGTTTATAAGAGAGGCATAACTAGGAACTTCCTTTTTGTTTATTAAACACACATGTATTAACGTTTCCGTATTAATACAATTATAGCATGCAAAATAAACATTTATCATAAATAAGGAATACGATTATAACCACTTTTATTATTTCCTCTCGGGCATATTCCCTTCAGTCTCCCACTTGCACTAGAGACAATAATCTAGTTTGAAAACTTTGCGTATTGAACACCTATGGTTTTTTGGTGTTCCATATACGCGATTGCAAGTGGTTAACATAATCTACGGATTTGGCGCTTTTAGGTCCGTGTGTATTTGCATGTCTTTGCGTCTTCACGCATCACTCATTCTCTAATGAGATGGCATTGTATAAATTTAGTCTTTTGGTGAGACCTTTAGTTCCTTGGGGTTAAATCATGTCGATGCTATTGTCTTACAATATATATTTAGTGTTAGCCCATTGAGAACCACACCTTAGTTTGATAACAAACTACTTGACACAAATGCCCTTCTTTGCGGGCTACTATAGTAGTCATATACTTAGCCTTTTGTTGTAGTATCCGTCACAATGTCTTAACTTTGGAATTCATCCAAATCCATCATCGAAGCTTTCTTTCCATTTCATTGTGTCACCCATAGTTTAAATTGAGATAAACTTAATTTGTATCTTGTGACAAAACTAGTATCATTTTTCAATGAACTATTTGTCTCTTATTCAAATGGAATACATTCTTAATTATTCCAAAAGATTATAAGAAAATCCATACTATCGTCCAATGATCATTTTATGATTCATTCTGGTATATGCTCATAACACTTAGAGCATATGACATATCTGATGTGTACATATCATGGTATGATTGATCAAAACATTCTTGTGATTTCACTCATCAAGTGTCAAAGCACTCGAATCTTGTTTCACTTATCAAGTGTCGATACACTTGAATCTTGATTCAATTCTTTTCCATGCGACAAGATCCTTTTCTCGTCGTTTCTATATTGAACCCCTTCAATATCTCATATATGTACGTTTGGCACGACCATATTAGCATCATTATCTATCCATGTAGACATTCATGTTAAATATTCAGGTTTTGCCTTAGTGTTTCATCGAAATGAAATACTTAACCTTTGTTAATAAAAGATACATCATTTACAATCAACAAGATTTCCTCCACATAATGTATTAGAAATATGTCTCAGCGCTCCCACTTAATTTCTTGCAAATGCAAGCATCTTCATTGTCTCCTGATGAAAACTCCTTTAATAGTTTCATCACGGCGAAGATTCCAACTCCGCGATGCTTACTTCAACCATTGAAGTTTACATGCCCTTGTTAGCATCCTTTGAAATAACAAAAACCTTTGGATCATGTCATGCACACGTCCTAGGTAACCATTCTATTAGAAGAACTTTGTTTTGTTTATTCATCTACCATATACCAAATTATATTTTATGGTTGCTACTTTAATCCGTCTAGACTAAATATCGCTTATGAAAGATAAAATCTTGTCATAGTAAACTCCTTGAACATTGTCGTAAAATAATCTACGACATGTTAACTATTTCATAGATGTGAAACATCCATGTCTGTTTCTTTATAGATCCAAATACGACCGACATGTTTTTACACCTTTCCAGAGGGTCTTCCAAGTTGAAAAAACTTGATTTCTCATGTATGGAACTATCACGGATTTTATGGCTTCAAGCCATTTGATGGATTCAGATTCCATAATCGCTTCTTTGCATGTAGTCTCTTCATCATTGTCAAACAACAATGGTTTACTCTCAAATCTTAGCATTTGATTGTTTATCTGACCTACTTGGTTTAATAGGAACTTAGACCTCCGTGACCACAACATTTGAGGCACATGATCCATGATATTTTGTGTGATATTTTGGTTTACTCTCAAATCTCTTCATCCTTGGCGTGGCGTGTGTGATATTTTGTGTGGCCGGCGGCGGTGGGTGGAAATAGGTAGGTGGGGATCTAGGGTTTGGGAATAGCACTAGATTAGGGTTTGGTTGGAGGTGGCCGGCTGGGCTTTTGGGCCTGGCTGGCTGCCTCCCAAAAATAATATAAACTTTTTTTATTTAGTATTTAAAAGATGTTTGTAATTAGTTTTTAGACAAATAAAATATCCAGATAGATCTGGGGTTTGTATTTTGAAATAAAGAAGGGGAGTATTATAAAAAAACAAAATAGGATTTTGTATTATACTTTTATGACAATACATGCATGATGATGCACAAAACAAAAACACGGCGATTTTCTAGTAGTGGATTTACCCGGGGTGCTACATTCCTACAAACTTCTTAGAGTTGAGTAATTCAAATAATAAGGGATGGATCTCAATACCATCAGGGTTTATGCTCTTATTGATAGTTATAAAAGCGTCCATGGGCGAACCCATATTCCTTACTGCCTCAAGCTAGATTAAATGTTGAGTGTTGTCCATTGTTATGGTCCTGAAACTCAAATAAAAAATTAGTGCAATGAAAGTAAATAACTAAAAGTAAAGTGACTTATAGCGCTAAGCTCCCTGGCAATGGCGCCAAAAAATAGCTTGACGACTGCAAGTGCACAAATTGTTTGTAGCTAGTTTCAAAATAAAGATATCGATCCCATAGAGAGCAGTAGGCGAAAGACTAAAATGCTTTTAACTAAAACTAAACGAAGTAGTGAAGGAATAATTCTAAGATGCAAGAAAAATAAAGTTATTTTTGGGTTTTTGGTTGAGCGAAGTAATAAAGTAAAGTGAAGTAAAACTTAATGCAGAAAGTAATAATCGCGTGTGTAAGAAAGATTGAAAATGAAGTAGGGAAAAAGGCGTTCTCGAGGAGTGGTGGATACACCGCTAGCAATTTAGACCAAGTGACCAAGATTATTATAACGAATATTCTCATGATATGTATGTATGTGGGAGGAGCTCCATATATGGACGATTAGGATGTAACCACTGCTCACATCATCCTTCATAACCACCGCTGACAGATAAACGACATCAATCGTATTATTCCGCTATTAAGGGATTTCTCCCGCGGCATGGACATGCTTAATGAGTTCTCCTAGATTCCCAAAGTTAGTACGATAAAGGATGACAATGACTTTATAGTCACAGTAAGTGCTACCATCCCTCCGTCTACCAACAATTAATCCCCTTCATCAAGTCCTCGTAAGAGGCAAATATTAAGGAGGTGCACAACTCCCAACATCAAGAAGACAATTAACACATACATATAATAATGTATAGCATAATAATCTCTATTTCATCTCAATCATATACTAGGGTTTCTCTATCTCCCCAAGAACTAATGATCTACTTAGACATGGAGGCAAACAACATCATGGAAATGGTAATGGAAATGATTATAGATGAATAGTTCTTGTATAAATCCATAACTAGTGCAAGAATTACAACAAGATCTAGATGGATGGATGGAGATGATGATGATGATGGTGATACAGCGGTTGACGAAGATGGAGATCGTGCCTTGGCCTCCTAGATCTGCTTAGGGCGAAGATGGATCCCTAGGGCAAGTTCCCCCTCCAAATCCCTTCCGGTGGTGAGGTTTTCGGGAATTTTTGGGTGTTCTGTATGTCGTCTGTCTGATCCAGTTGCACGGGGTGAAACTATTTGAGGAGGCGGTGTCGGTGCCAACTATACGGCTAGAAATATACGGCCGGAGAAAATACTCCCACCGTATAGTTGGTCGTTAACTCTTTCATATGCTCCAATCGCTTCGGGTTTTCTTCTGGTATGATTGATATTTCCCAAATAAGCGATTTACGTTTTTTTGCTCCTTTTCACTCTGATATAACTGGTCCAAGAATTGTGTCCATCGGGTCCGTCATCTGTCCAGATCCTGGTGAAAATAAAAATAAATGGTGCGTGCGAACACCGTAAAATACCAAGATCCTACCACTATAATACAAAATAATAATATAAAACATGATGCAAATATGCACTCATCATCGCACCTCACTGATTTGAACTCGATAACGTTGTTCGATGCCTCTTCCGTTTAGTCAGGCTGCTGGGTCCCGCATGTCTGCCTCACATTAGAGGAATCATGTGATGATAGAATTTTTTCCCTTCCATGTTCCAAACTTGTTAGCGTCGCTCGATGCATCTGCTGTTTAATCAGGCTGCTGGGTCCCACATGTCATCCTCACACTAGAAGAAACGTGTGCATGATGAATTTTTTCCTTGGCTCATGCCTCCCTGATATGAACTCGATAATGTTTCTTGATCTATCTGCCGTTAATCACGATGTTGGGTCCCACATGCTAGACTCTAATTAGAAGAATTGTGTGTATGATGGATTTTTTGCCCTCGGTCGTGCTACCCTGTTCCGAACTTGATAGCGCTGCTAGATGCATCTACAGTTTAATCACGCAGCTGGGCTCCACATGTCATCCTCACATTAGAGGAAATGTGTGCATGATGATTTTTTTCCTTGGCTCGTGCCTCCCTGATTTGAACTCGATAACATTGCTCGATATATCTGCCGTTAATTATGATACTAGGTCCCATATTTCAGCCTCTCATTAGAAGAATCGTGTGTATGATGGAATTTTTTCCTTGGCTCGTGTCTGTCCGATTTGAACTCGATTACGTTGCTAGATCTATCTGCCGTTAATCACGCTGATGGTCCCACATGCTGATGGCCTCATTAGAAGAATCGTGTGTATGATGGAATTTCTTCCTTCGCTCCCGCTACCCTATTTCAAACTTGATAGCGCTGCTAGATGCATCTATCGTTTAATCACGCAGCTGGGCTCCACATGTCATCCTCACATTAGAACAAACATGTGTAGGATGTATTTTTTCCTTGTCTCATGCCTCCATATTAACTTGATAGCGTTGCTCGCTGCATCAGCCATTTATTCAGGCTGGTGGGTCCCACATGTCAACCTTTCTATAAACGAAACATTCTATGATGGACTTTTTTCGGCCGCCTCGGTTGTTCTGACATTGGTCCATCGTTGGGTCCCATATGTTAGCAACTTCTATGCAGGAAACGTGTTTATGCTGGGTCCCAGATGTCAGCCTCTATTTTAAGGAAATATGTTTATGTTGGACTATTTTTTTGTGTGGAGTCCACCGTTATGACCTTAGGAACATTGCTAGATGCAACAATAGTTGGTCTCACATGACAGCCTTAGTATACATATATAATAATAAAAATTTCCATGACCGCTATCTTGACCTTGGTCCGTTGCTGGATCCCACATGTCAGCCTCCTTTGTGCAGGAAACGTGTCTATGTTGGGTCCCAGGTGTCAACATATTTTTTAATAACGTATGTATGCTGGACTTTTTCGGGTCGAGACCGCCATTCTGACATTGGCAACATTGCTAGATGCAGCAGTAGTTTATCTGGGTCCCAGATGTCATCCTCAGAGTACAAAAAATGTAAGTCCGTTGACGAGGTTTCAACTCGTCAATGCCCATTGTTATGGACTTGGGTTTTGGAGAAGATGGGGATGCTGGAGATCGTGGCACGGTTAACAGACAAGCAACCAGGGGACACGAGATTTACCCAGTTCGAGGCCCGGAGAAAACCCTACTCCTGCTTGTCTGCTCTTTGATTACGGCGGAACCAAAAGTTACAGGGTGCGCAGATTCGATCTGGCGTGGAGGCGCGTACGAAAGTATGGATCTGTCCTGCTCGTTGGCCCCTCCTAGCCTTTATATATGAGGAGGCTAGGTCTCGGTCTACCGATCTGAGTAGGTTACAAGTTGTATTCGAACTCTAGTCTTGCTCTCCAAGGATCCGAAGGCGTCATGGGCCTTGGCCACCCGAAAATCTTCATGGGCCAGCGTATATCTGCTGTGGGCCTTCCTTGGGTTGGACCAGGTATGCTGAAGTTATGTACCCGTCGGGTATAACCATGTCAGTAGCCCCCGAGTTTTCAGTCGAATCGTAGATTCGACTGAGGACTCTTCAATCCTTCGGGTGTAACTCTTTCTTTCAAGAGAATGTGTAGGGATTGTTGATGTGTGTGCCTGACTCACCCGACGGATCAGGGTCAGTTAATCGTCTTAGGACAAAACAACACGATCTTCTTGGTGCAAGTCCTCGACTCGAACCCGGAACATATCTTTGGCGTAATTCGACTCGGGCCGCGGAGAACTTACGAGTGGAATTCGGTGTTTTTAAATGGTGTACCAACGCGTCTGTCGGGATTTTTCATCGTACTGCTGATGCAGTTCATACTAGCGAGGCCGATCAGTGCGTTGCCGTGCCATCGATGATATCGTAGGTCTTATCTTTGCGCCGCAAACGCAGCATCCGAATGTTTATCACGCTGAGGTGTTTGGTGGCCAAGGAGGATGTTACTCACTTAGCATTAATTGGGGCAGAGTTGCGAAAAGTTTTGCATGCGGATCTGGAAGATCGCAGTCGAAGATTTCATAGGGTGCGCGACCAGCGCTCCCTATGGGAGTAGCCCCCGAGTGTCTGTTCGAGTCATAGACTCGAGCGGAGACTTTTAGTGCAAGCATTTCTCAGTTGTTTAGTCCGTAGGACTCGAAAATTTTCGGATGCTGAAATCCTTCCTCCCTATGGGAGTAGCCTCCGAGTCCGTAGTGGAGTCGTGGACTCGACGTAGGACTCGAAGCTCTTGTGTATGAACGGCCATCGCTCCAGTTTGGAGTAGCCCCCGAGTGTCTGGCGGAGTCGTAGAATCGGGCAGAGACTCGAGTCTTGTATCATGCAACGGTAGTAGGAAGATCTCGTGGGCGTACCGCTGACCCGGAAGTAGATCGGGTGCGCGACCAGCGCTCCTGATAGGAGTAGCCCCCGAGTATTTAGTTGAATCGTAGATTCGAGTGAGTACTCTTAGCTGTGTAGCCGAAGTTGGTGCTAGTATAGCTTTTGATGACGTCAGTGCTGACGATCGATGACCTCAAGCGTCTGCTACGCCAGAGATGACTTGACTGGACGAATCGTGGGTCCCAATTCCTGACTTTGAATTGACCGGTCACGCGCGGCATGGAGATGATTACGGCGTTTCCTCGATTTCCGCGCGTAGTGGACGTCGTGGGAACGACGGTTCGTTTTGGTGCTGACACGTGTACGGCCAGATCTGCCGTTGGCGTTAGGTCTTCTTGATGGACGGTCAGCGTACGTCGTCTTTGCTGTTATAATCCATGGTGAAAATCGTGGTTTATTTTCACCGCACCAGTTCATCTGTCCATTGCTTCCTTGCGCTCGAGCGATTCTTGCTGCTTGCTGAGAGTTCCTTTCGCATTTCCTTTGTCTTCGTCGTTGGCAACGCCACCATCGTCGTAGCGCCATGGGGAAGAAGAAGTCCTCATCTGCAGTTGGGACCAGCGCTGCCGGAGGCAAGAAGGGCGCCGCCGCTGCTCGTGTCACCGATGGTGGCTGGCGGCGATCAGAGACGCGGGAGAGCGATCTCCATAGCTCTTGCGGCGAGCCTGATCCCGCAGGACGCGACGGCCGTGAGACTCCCCGGCAATGAGGTATTCCCCCGTCCCCCATCTCGGTACCGGGTTATGTTCGTCGCCTTTGTTTTGTGTGGGTTTTCGTATCCAGTCCATGACTTCCTTCGTGGACTGCTCTTCTTCTATGGGGTTCAACTCCATCATTTGTCTCCCAATTCTCTTCTCCACATTGCGTGTTTTGTCACGCTTTGCGAGTGTTGGCTTGGCATTGAGCCGCACTTTGGCCTCTTCCGGAAGCTGTATTCCGTGAGGAGGCAGTCTAGTTCGGATGGTGTGTATCCCATTGGGGGTTTCATCATCTCTCTTAGTCCCGATGTCCAATTCTTTTCCTTCTCCATGTCTGAATCTGTCCAGTACTGGCGGAGGAAATGGTTTTATATCCGTGACTCCGTGCTGCCTGGGCAAGATTTTGGTCTCGTTCCTTTTGACCCCTCCCAGTTAATTGTGAAGAAGAGGTCCTGGAAAAATCAGATCTTAGACGGTGAGGTGGCAGCGATAGAGGCCTTGTACCGTCGGGTGGAGGGGCTCCAATTGATTCCTGAGAAGGAGGTGAACGGTGTCGACATTATCCGGGTGTTTCTTGAGCGTCGGGTGCAGCCGCTCCAGGCGAGGGCGCATCCGATGTTCCTTTACTCTGGGCGCCGTGATCCGACGAGGGTTTCGAGTGAGAAAATCTCCGAGGTGGAACTTGACAGGGCTCTTCGCGTGCTGTTGAAGTTTAAGGCCGACGAGGAAATCCCGGGAAAGTCGTTGACTCCGCCATTTTCGTCGACGTTGGCTGTGCCAAAGGTGTAGATTTGCGCACGTAGTGCTTCCCTTATGTTTTTGTCAGTTGTGTACTTGTGTCCTTTGTTTGCTAACAAAGTTTCTTCTCATCTTGTAGAGCTTCAAAGTGCCAGGCATGGCGCCACCATTGCCCGAAAGGTATCCGAATGCCCCGGATAATGAAGTGGTGGATTCCGTGTCCGAGCTTCCCGCCGGCGCGATCTCCGGTGGAGGGTGCCGACGATTCGGGTGAGGATCATTCGAGCAAGCGATCACGGAGCTCGAGCGAGTCTTCGGATGCTTCGACTCCTCCAACTCCCAGGAATCCTCGAGGTCTTGAGCGTCATGATGATGTTTAGGGGGGTTCTTCCTCTCCCATTCCTACCATTCCTGTGCGAGCTGTTGCTCCGCACCCGCCAGCAAAGTGGAAGAAGGAAGAGAAGAAGGAGGAGAAGAGGGCCCGGAGGGATTCTCCTATCTTTGACCTGAGCGCGTTGGGCTCGTAAGTGTGCTTGTTGCCACTGTTGTCTTTTGCTCACTTGTTATTTTTGCGCCTGTGTTGATTGGTTCGTATGTAGGCAATCCTCCGACGGCTCGAGTGATGGAGCGCGCGAGATGATGGGGGAGTCGAACATTGCGTCGCCGCTTCCGCAGACGGTGGTGACTTCGGGTGGTGCTGCACCAGTTCCTCTTGTGCAGGAGAGGCTGGTGGTTGCGCCTCAGAATTTCATAGGCGGGCCTGCGGGTTCGCCTTCGGAGCACGTAAGTTTTTCTGCTTCATGTCACGGGGGGAGCCCCCGGGCGTCTTCGTGTGCTGATGTTGTGTTTGCTTCTTTGTTTTGGGCGGAGCCCCCAAGTCATGCTCTTACTGCTATTGCTTTTTCCTGCAGCCTTGTGTCCGAGAGGCCAAGCGGCTGGTGGAGGAGCACCTGACGCTGGAGGTGAAACTGCAGCAGCTGCAAGGTATTCATCTGTCGTGGAGTACTCATCTTGCTATGTCTTGGTCCTGTTTGTTGACACTTGCTTGTTTTAAATGCAGAGGAGCATAACGACTCTCTTCGTGAGGTTGATGCTCTGAAGAAGAGCCTTGGCCAATTGGAGCAGAAGGCCGAAGCTGCCAGGCGAAAAGAGCCTTTGAGCCGAGCTATCAAAAGGCCAAAGCGAAAGAGCGTCTGCAGCAGGAAGCCGCAGGTCGTGAGGTAGGAGTAGCGGAGAAGCTCATGGCTGCTGCCAAGGCTATTTCGGGTGAGTGCTAGCTTTTGCACTTGCTCCTTTTTCTTCGGGTCCTCTTCTATGTTGCTTTTCTTCATGTTTTCTTCTGTTTTGTCTCAGATGCCGCAGGCATCGAGTTTGACCGTGGTGCTCTGGAGCACGGGAGTGCTCTGGATGATGCCACTGTGGCGGTCGAAGACCGCTGCAGCACCGTCGTCAACTCCCTTGCCAAGGCAAAGGAGGTCCTTGGTCGCTTTTACCAGGAGCTCTTCCCGAAGGGCGCAACCCTTGAAGATGTGGGTGCTCTGGCAGAGGCTCTGTCAGCCGAAGCGCCTGCAGCGTACAAGCGCAAGCAGAAGGGCATCGGCGCGTCCGTCGGGCTGGCGATGGCCATGGCGGCTGGGGCGGAGCTGGACTTGCCCCAGATCACTTCTCGGATGCCGACGGCTGCGGATGGATCAGAGGTAGCCTTCGCTGCTTACTTCGCTCGCTGCAGACGATATGGGCCCAAGCTCATTGACTTGTTGTCTAAGTACGCGCTGCGGCAGCAGGGCGAGGCCAAAGCTAGGCAGTCTGGCTCTGAGGCGACTCGGTGTCCTACGCCGTAGGCATAGGAGATGTAGGGTAGTATGTAGTTTACTTTTGCTGTAAATATCTTTTGTAGCACCATTCTTGAGCCACGCGATGCTGTATTTAATGGATTCCTCCGAGTTGGGCTTTATCTTTGGCTGAATGTCTGTGTGCCTTCTTTTTCTTCTGCTTTAGGTTCCTTCGGGTGTTGACCCAGTTGGTACTTCATCCGAAAGGCCCTTGCGAGCATCGTTGGATGATTCCTCGCAGCTCGCTTTTCTGCGGGATCGCGTGCGCAGCTTGGAGAGGGATTTGCTTGGGCTACGCGGTCGTGCTGACGTTTGGAAGTCCAAAGCAGACCGTAGTGCAGCCAGAGAGGAATACTTGATGGCGGAGCTGGGTCGGCTGTCCGAGCTGCGTGTAAGTTGATCCTTCTTTCGGGCCGTAGCTTAGTTCTTCGGGTGAGCCTGCTGGCCTTACTCTTGTTCTGTGCTGTTGTCGCAGGTGCGAATCTTGCTCCGAAGGAAGAAAAGGAGCGCATTGCTGTTCGAATCAATTGTTTGACTCAACAGGACATGGAAGCCGGTGGCTTCTTTTGGGTGGATCGAGATCGTGCCATGGTTCTGGCAACGGTGCAGGATCGCGTCTTCCAGGTTTCACGGGTGCTCCGCCAGGTGCAGACATCACTGTCCTCGGTGTTGCATGTCATGTTTCCGTTGGATGGCGCGCCAACGACCCTTGCAGGTCTTCTGGCGAAGTTTCGGAGTGCCAGCAATGTCAAGGAGCTAGTGCGGCAGCAGCTTGTCGCAGGGGTGAAGGTTGCCTTGTCTCTTGTGAGGGTGCATCATACGATGTAGATTTGGCTGCTGTGGCGGTAGGCCACCTCCTCGGCCAGATGGTGGCGAGTGGAATATCGTCCGCATTACAGCGCTGTAAAGTATGCGAACAGATTGTAGATTTGTTTGAGCAGCGTGCTCAGGCTATTCTGCAGAATAGGTAGAACCTGAAAATAAACAGATAGATGTAAAATTTGTATATTGCGGCTGGGCGTGTATGTGCCCTTTGTTGTAAAGGTTCGCTTGTAAGCGAGCACGCGGTGCTTTGATTTAGTACGTGCCCTTTTCGTTTGCCTGACATGGTCAGCTACTCAGGTGTACACGTTTTGTCCTCAGTCGATGAAATCGTTAGGTGGGGGGAGCCCCCGAGCATGTAGTGCTTTGATTTAGTACGTGCCCTTTTCGTTTGCCTGACGTGGTCAGCTACTCAGGTGTACACGTTTTGTCCTCAGTCGATGAAATCGTGAGGTGGGGGGAGCCCCCGAGCGCGTTTTGTCCTCAGTCGATGAAATCGTGAGGTGGGGGGAGCCCCCGAGTGCGTTAGTAGCATGTAACAAAGTTGCAGAGAAATAGTCAACCGAAGGTTGGGAGCGAGATACTTAGCTTTATTTGTAGCGTAATGGAGGAGGTACATGGTTCGGCTGAGTAGCCTTGGCCGTAAGCCTTATTGAAAGTAAAAGGGGTACATTGCCCATTGCTATGGGTAGAATCGTCGCAGGTGCGAGATGTTCCATGGGTTGGAGTATGCGACTCCAGACTCCACATGCTTGAGGCGATAGGCGCCACCTGGGATGACTTCGATGATGACATAGGGTCCTTCCCATGGTGAATCAAGTTTGTTCGGTCGCTTTTGCTTGAGTCGCAAGACGAGGTCTCCTTCGACGAAGGACACAAGGCAACGGCGGCTGTGATAGTTGCGGAGACTTTCTTGGTACCGCGGATCTAGCTGCCGCTATATCCGTGCCGTCGAGTGTGTCGACGGGCGTCTTCGAGTGCAGCCGTGGATTCGGCCTCGCATGTGACGACTCGTGGAGCTGGTGACGTGCCGCGGTAGCACAGCCTCAGCTCCGTGTACCATGAAGAACGGTGTGTAGCCGGTGGAGCTGTTTGGCGTAGTTCGTAAGCTCCACAGGACAGACGGTAGCTCTTTCGTCCAGTTGCCAACTTTGTGCTCGAGTGAGCTCATGAGGCGTTTCTTGATGCCAGCGCCGATTAGGCCGTTGGCCTTTTCCACTTGCCTGTTTGTTTGTGGGTGCGCCACTGAGGCGTACGTGATATTGATCCCGAGGCCTTCGCAGAAGTCCTGGAATTCTTCGGAGATGAAGTTCGATCCGTTATCGGTGATGATGTTGTTCGGTACGCCGAACCTGTAGACTATGGATTCGAAGAACTTGACGGCGGTTTTGCCCTTCTGGTTGGTGACTGGCATGGCCTCGATCCACTTGGTGAATTTGTCGACTGCGACCAAGAGGAAGACGTGTCCTCCCTTCGAGGATTTTGGCAGTTTGCCGATCATGTCAAGGCCCCATTGAGCGAAAGGCCAAGCTATGGGTATGGGTCGGAGTTCGGACCCAGGTGCGTGCGGTTTGTCGGCGAACCGTTGGCACCCGTTGCATCTTCGGACGATGTCCTTTGCGTCGCTCATGGCCGTTGGCCAATAGAATCCTGCTCGTAGAGCTTTGGCGACAAGGGAGCGGCTGCCTGCATGGTGGCCGCAGATGCCCTCGTGGATATCTTGGAGTATGGTCTTGCCATCGCTGATGGTGACGCACCGTTGTAGGACGCCTGTAATGCTGCGTTTGTACAGTTCGCCGTTGATGATGGTGAAGGCTTTTTACCGACGAGATATGCGCCGGGCATCTGTCGGGTTGTCTGGTAAGTTTCCGTTTAGCAGGAATTGGAGGTATGGACGTGTCCAGGTTTCTTCGACTGCCATGACCTGCATTAGGTTGACCATGGAGACTTCGGTATCCAACTTTTCGGGTCCTTCTTGACCTTCGGGTAGCGTAGCCCCCGAGTGTTCTGCTTCTTCGGGTGATCCCTTGGGGAATTTCCGCTTGATGGATGGCACGCAGATCTGTTCGAGGAACACACCTGGTGGTACTTTTGCACAAGTGGAGCCGATGTTGGCGAGTCTATCGGCCTCCTCGTTGCTCTCTCTTCCGACGTGCCGAAGTTCGCAGCCGTCAAATTCTCCTTCGAGTGCGTTGTATAGTGCGCGGTACGCTATCATGTTTTCGGCGTGTGCGTCGCACTCATTCATCGTCTGCTGGACGACAAGGTTGGAGTCACCGTAGATGACCAGGCGCGTTGCGCCGCATATATTTGCCATCCGCATGCCATGGATGAGGGCCTCGTATTCGGCCTCGTTGTTGGAGGCTCCGAATTTCATCCGAAGGACGTACTTCATCTTGTCACCTTGCGGGGAGGTCAGTATGACTCCTGCTCCTGCTCCGGCTTCGCGTTTGGAGCCGTCAAAATGCATTGTCCAGGATTGCGACATGTCTGGGGTGTCAGGCAGCTGCAGCTCCATCCAGTGCACCAGGAAGTCCGGAAGGACTTGATATTTGATTGCGTGTCGCTTCTCGTAGATGATGTCCAGTGGTGATAGTTCGATGCCCCACAGGGCCACGCATCCTGTGGCCTCTGGATTGTTCAGGATGCTGTTTAGGGGTGCCTCGTTGACGACCATCACCTGATGCTCCTAGAAGTAGTGGCTCAGTCGTCGAGCCGTCATGAACACGCCGTGAGGCTTCAGTAGTGCGGGTACCGCTGTTTTGTTGGAGTGAGGACCTCGCTGAGGTAGTAAATTGGGCGTTGTACCCCATGGGTCTTGCCTTCTTCGGGTCGTTCGACCACAAGTACTGTGCTGACCACCTAGTGTGTGGCTGCTATGTACAGCAACAGGGGCTCGCGCTCTTTTGGCGTGACCAAAACGGGCGAGGTGGAGAGGAGCCGCTTGAGGTTTTCGAATGCGTCGTTGGCTTCTGGTGTCCACTCGAACTTGTCTGCTTTGCGCAGCAGTTGGTAAAATGGTAGGGCCTTCTCGCCCATGCGGCTGATGAACCTGCTTAGTGCCGCTACTCGCCCTGCGAGCTGCTGAACGCCCTTGAGGTTTTTCGGCTTCTCCATTGTCATGATAGCTTTGATTTTCTTCGGGTTCGCTTCGATCCCTCGTTGAGAGATGAAGTATCCGAGCAGCTAACCTGAGGGGACGCCGAAGGCGCACTTTTCTGGATTGAGCTTGATCCTGTAGCGATCAAGGTTGTCGAACGTCTCGCGGAGATCGTCGATAAGTGTTCTTGCTTCCTTGGTTTTGATGACTATGTCGTCGACATAGACTTTGACGTTGCGACCGATCTGGTCCTTGAGGCAGGCCTGCATGCATCGCTGGTACGTGGCACCCGCGTTCTTTAGCCCGAAAGGCATTGTGTTGTAGCAATATACTCCGAACGGTGTGATGAACGCCGTTTTCTCTTGATCTTCGACCTTGAGTCGAATCTGGTTATAGCCTGAGTAGGCGTCGAGGAAGGAGAGTTTCTCACAACCTGCAGTCGAATCGATGATCTGGTCGATCCGAGGGAGGGGGAAGTGGTCCTTAGGGCAGTGTTTGTTCAGTGACGTGAAGTCCACGCACATCCGCAGGATGTCCGTGTCCTTCTTCGGGACCATCATTGTGTTTGCCAGCCACTCGCTTTCCTTGATTTCCCGGATGAAGTCTGCTAATGTCTGTTGATCTCCTTGCCGATAGCTTGCTCGTGGCTCAGGCGGTCTTGGATGGACCGCTGACTGGTTTGGTGTATGCAGGAAGACATTGAGTGCGTGCTCGGCGAATTCCACAGGAACTCTGGCATGTCCGCAGGACACCAGTAATTTCCAGCGCTCATGGAGGAATTCGACGGCGCTTTCCTATCTTGGTGTTGAGGTCGTTGGCGATTAGCGCCATCTTGGAGGCATCCGTTGGATGGACCTGTACTTTTTGGTGTTGATGGTGGAGTCGAAAGACATATCAGTGCGTTACGCTTGGTACTGGGGTAGCCCATTATGCATCGCCGCGGAGCCTTACAAGCTCGTCTTGCATGCCAAAAGACTGGGAGATTTTGTTGAAATCCCTGTCGCATTGGTCCGATCGGGTGAAGCTCCCGTGGACTGTGATGACGCCCCTTGGTCCTGGCATCTTGAGTAGTAGGTATGCGTAGTGTGGGACGGCCAGGAACCTTGCGAATGCTACGCGTCGAGATGGCATGGTATTGACGGCGATCCACCACTTCGAATTCTAGGCGCTCCTGCCGAAAGTTGTCCGGTGTCCCGAAGATGAGGTCGAGCCCTATTTTGCCCAGGGGGAAGATGCCCTTCCCTGGGACAATGCCGTGGAACGTTGTGTCTGATTGCTCCAGGCTGCATTGTGGGATTCGCATAGCTGCTAGAGTGCTTGCGAATATTAGGTTGATGCCGCTGCCGCCGTCCATGAAGACGCGACTCATCTCGAAGCCTCCGATCTGAGCCTCCAGCACCAGGGCAGCATGACCTGGGCGAGGGATCTGGCAAGGGTGATCCGCGCGAGTGAATGTGATGCAGGACTCCGATCCGCTGAGGTACTCAGGGATTGCAGGTGGAGTTGTCACGGCCATATTGATTTGGCGGGTGATCTTCTTCTGTACCCTGTTGGTTGGGCGTCCCTTCTGTATCATATTGAGTGCTCCTTTTGGTGGGGGGTATGCGACTCCGGCGTTGTTTTGCGCTGGTGCGGCTGGTTGATGTGGGCCTCCGATAGGCGGCGGTGGAGGAGCTCCGTGTGCTATTCCGCCTGGCGCAAGTGCGTTTCCGAACGCAGGAATTTGAGCTTGTTGCCTCATCTGTACCATGCTTTCGCTGAGTTTCTGGAACTCGCGGCAGTCCTTGAGCATGTGGCTAGCTTTCTTTTTGCCATCTTGTTTGTCGATGTAGAAGTGGATGGTGCATGGACCCGAAAGTTTGTCGAGTGCTGAAGGTCCGTTGTCGCGTCGCGTGGCGTTGCTACGAGCTGCGTTGGTAAATCGTTGTCGCGGAAGTTTCGCTGCGGTATCCTCCGCTATGCGGCTGATGTCGTTCTGGTCGGGGCGTAGCGGCTTGCGACTATATCGGGTCGTCGCGGTCCTCGTGAGACGCGGTCTCCTCTTCTTGCGGCGTTCGCGTCTTGGCCGTAGTCGTCCTCTTCATCGATTCGCGCTGGATGCAATCTTTGCCGTCTGCCCAACTGTTGGCGATTTCCATGAGTTGGTCGAGTGTCTTGGGCTTTACGCGTCCAAGTTTCTCCTTGAAGTCTAGGCGTTTGACACCGTCCCTGAAGGCGTCGATGGCCCGCTCTTCGGAGATGTGTGCTGTGTAGTTCTTGGTCGTAGACCAGCGTAGTATGTACGAGCGAATAGATTCACCCGTTCTCTGAGTGCAGGCTCGCAACTCTTCGATTGAGGCGGGCCTTTTGCTGGTGCCTTTGAAATTTCGGATGAAGCTATAAGCGAGCTCCTCCCAGCTTCGGATGGATCCTGATGATAGGCTGCTGAGCGGACCAGCGCCTTTGTCATTGCAGCTGAAGGCATTGCATGGCGGTTTCTTTGTTGCCTCCGTGAAGCTTGACGGATGACAGATGGTCGCTGAGCCAGGACTTTGGATCTTGTGTGCCGTTGAACTTCGGAGTATCTGAAGGAAGCTTAAAGTTGCGTGGCATCTATGTTCTCCGGACGGATCGGCTGAAGCATCGAGCCCCGCAGAGTTCTCCTTCGTCTTCATCCATCTCAGATTCGGATGAGCATGCGCGTTTGGCGCGTGCTTTGTCGATCTTGCGCTGTGTAAGCTTGTCTCTGGCATCGTAGTCGTGTTTGTGGCGGTGCGAGCTCTTCTTCCTTCGAGGAAGGTCGTGTTCTTCTTCATCTTCGGATGAGGGAGTGGGGCTCCGGTCGCGCCTGGCCGGAGCTTTCTTCTTCGGCTCCGTAGGAGCATCTTCGTGGAGCGCAGCTCCGATTAGTCCTAGTCCGATGAGTGCGGACCTATGCATGGCCTTTCGGGTCCCCTCCGGTGGGTGAGCCGCAAGATCTGTGATGGCTGCCATGATCGCGGCTTGTGGCGTCTTGAGGTGATGTTGTCGGCATCCATATCCATGAACGATGTGTGGAGGGTTGGTCACGTCACGCCGCTCCTTCGGTCCATGTTTTCCACCGAGTGGTGCTTGTTTCCTGATTTCCGTTTGTCTGAGCGGGTCCCATGGCGGAGAGCGCAGCTTCGTCGCATTGGACTCGAGGCTGCTTTCTTGCGTTTATCGGCGTCTCCTGCATCTTGACTTGCTTCTTGTGCTCCTCGATGAGGAGGTAGTGGTATGCCATTAGCAGGTCACGTGGGAGTCGGTAGGACTATCTACGCTGACGGTAGCTGGGCGTGCTTCAGCCCATCCTTCTTTGCTAAGTTGGATGAGGTGGCCCCTGTTTTCGCCGTTTCCGTCCTGCGGGTTGGGCTTGGGCGGCGGGTTAGGCGTTTCCTCGTCGGTTTGGATGATCGCGGCGCACAGATAGCGCCTGCAGATTGGTTGGCTGCTGCCGCAGCTTTCGGATTCGGAACCGTAGGGCCCTTCATCCGGAGGTGGATCGCACAGATCGGAGTTGCAGCTGCTGCTGTAGAACTCATCTGTTGATGGTGACGTGCGTAGCACAGGGTGTGGAGCCCACGAAGCGGGCCTGATCGGCGGCACGGGCATCCGCTCGGGGAGGCGGAGGGTGCCAGCTTGTCCCACACAGGCGAAGCTCCCGAATAGAATTTCGAGTCCGTCGCCTACGGGCTCGAAATCCTTCATGGTGGCCGGCGAGTGGGCGGTGAAGTCGAAAGCGCCGAAGAGGATGTGATTCTCCGTTGCCGAGGAGTTGTAGATCGATCGGGTTGGAACCGTCACGACCGCACAATCAGCAGCCCCGATTCCCACAGACGGCGCCAATTGACGAGGTTTCAACTCGTCAATGCCCATTGTTATGGACTTGGGTTTTGGAGAAGATGGGGATGCTGGAGATCGTGGCACGGTTAACAGACAAGCAACCAGGGGACACGAGATTTACCCAGGTTCAGGCCCCGGAGAAAACCCTACTCCTGCTTGTCTACTCTTTGATTACTGGCGGAACCGAAAGTTCTGGTGCTTGATTCGATCTGGCGTGAGGCGTCTGAAAGTATGGATCTGTCCTGCTCGTTGGCCCCTCCTAGCCTTTATATATGAGGAGGCTAGGTCTCAGGTACCGATACGAGTAGGTTACAAGTTGTATTCGAACTCTAGTCTTGCTCTCCAAGGATCCGAAGGCGTCATGGGCCTTGGCCACCCGAAAATCTTCATGGGCCAGCATATATCTGCTGTGGGCCTTCCTTGGGCTGGACCAAGTATGCTGAAGTTATGTACCCGTCGGGTATAACCATGTCATCCGTAAAGCAAATTGACTAGTACTAGAACTCGAGACCTTGCAGGTGTTAACTGCATGCCTTGTCACTGCGAATGACATAGATTATACAATGCAAACTTTAATGGTGCTTCTATAACGCATAAATTTGTCTCCTTAAAAAGAATTTCTTTGTCTATGTTTATCTCCCTTCAAATAATAAGGAGGCTCTCTTGGCAGCTCAACTAAAATTGCTACATATGTAGTAGTTTCTATACAAAATGTAGGTAGACGAAGCTTTTTTTGGGAGGGGGGCGCTCCTGGCATGTCAATTTATAAAATGACACAAAATGGAGTAATAGTTTCTTAAAAACATGGGCAGGCAGAGTTTTTTTATTTTGAGAGGTGGGTGGCAATGCCAAAAATGATGAATTAAAAAGAGTTTGGTTTTGCTGCATGGGCTGCTCTACATGGGTTATACTACATCGTCTATGGTGCCTAGGATCCTTTCTCAAAATTCATTGGGTTGTGCTCAGCAGTCCCCCAACCCCTAAAAGGCCAAATTTAAATGTTCTGGGCTAAAGAGGGGCCGAACTAGATAGATTTCTTCTCCTGGTATATAAAAATTGCATTGTGATGTGGCTCGACCGGATTCGAAACAAATACCTCAAAGAGGGAAGGGAGAGAACGATAATTATTTTTGGCAGACATTCATGTAAAATTCAGCAGTATAGAATAAGATAACAATAGAGACACTCAAATAAAATAGCAGTATAGAGAGAACTAGTTCTTGTTTTAGCTCTAAAACCTTATCGCTCGATCAGTTTGCCCTTTTCTCCAAACACACTCGACCATTGGAGCATGCAAAACTGACGATCAAGTCTTCTTTGAGTACCTTCTTCTCACATTAATGCCTGTGTGACCCTCGTATACAACCCAAAATGCTCAAGTCTCATCTAGATTGTGACAAGGCCATATTTCAAAATAAAAGCAAGACTATCTACTGCACTTGATTTAAAGTACCAGTACATCAATATTAGTTCCAAAAAATTCTTTAGTAATAGAAAGGACAGAACAATTGAGAAATTTAGTAGCTTTCCTACTTGAAATTCAGTAGCAGTACAGATAGAATTAGTTCTTGTTCTAGCTCAAAAAAACCTTGGCGCATGATTAGTTTGTCCTATTCTCCGAACAGACTTGATCATTGGAGCAAGCAAAACTGATGATTAAGCCTTCTTCTATGTGAATATCTCCTCCTTACGTCAATGCCTGTGTGACCCCTATATGCAACCCAAAATTTCCAAGACGTATCTAGATAATTGTGACAATGCTAAGTTTTAAAAGAAAAGCAAGACAATCTGCTGTACTTGATCTAAAAAAGTACTCTAATTACATCACAGTTAGTTGTTAAAATATTGTACTAGTAGTAACGATAGAACATTTGACAGATTCAGTAGTATAGAATAAGACCAAAAATATCGAAAGATTGCCAGTTCATATTCAGCAGCACTTGACAGATTCAGTAGCATCACAAACTGACCGATTAGCAGTACACAGACAATAACCATAAGAATTGATAGATTCATCAAGGCCTAATTCAAAAGGAAAGCGAGACCATATTTTGCACTTGATAGGTCGATCTGAACAAGTACCAGTACATGGTTATTACTACAAAATAGATTAGCAAAGGAAGAACTTCATACAAAATACCTAGAGCTACCTTAATCTAGGAACTACTATTCTTACTAGCATTTGAAAGATTTAGCAGTACAAAATAAGAAATAAAAATATCGACAGATTCCTAGTTCGTAATCATACGCACTTAACATGTTCAACGGGATTTCAAAGTGGTCGATTCAGCAATACAGACACTGAAATTCAATAGCTGTACAGAGATAATTAGTTCTTGATTCAGTTTGCCCTTTTCTCTGAACATACTCCATCATTGGAGCATGCAAAACTAACAATCATGACTGCTTTTCTATGCATACCTCATTCTTATACCAATGCGTGTGTGACCAACATATATGCAATCCAAAATGCCCAAGCCTCATCTAGATTGTGACAAGGTCATATTTCAAAAGAAAAGCAAGACCGGTCATCTACTGCCCTTGATCTAAACATGTACTAGTACATCAGTACTAGTTCTACAAAATACTCTGGTAATAAAAATGATAGAACATTTAGCAGATTCACTAGCATTTGAAATATTCGGCGGTACGGAATAGAACAGAAAAATATCAATAGATTCCCATTATATAATCAGTGGCGCTTGACAGATTCAACAACATTTCAAAGTGACCGATTTGGCAGTACATATAATGACCAAAAGAATTTAGAGATTTAACAATGCAGACATTGAAATTTAATAGATGTAGCAAGGTCATAATTCAAATGGAAAGAGAGACCATATTCTGGTTAGGATGTTTCAAAAGAAGAGAAATACCATATACTGCGCTTGATCTAAACAAGTACCAGAACATCACTATTGGTTCTAAAAAATACTTTCGTAATAGCAACAGAACATTTGATAGGTTCACTAGCATTTGAAAGATTCAGCAGTACAAAATAAGAAATAAAAATATCGACAGATTCTCAGTTCATATTCAGCGGCACTTGGCAGACTGATCAACATTTCAAAGTGACCGATTCGGTTTGTCCTTTTCTCGAAACACTCAATTATTGGAGCAAGAAAACCTGACGATCAAGTCTGCTTTTGTGGGCATACCTAATTCTCACATCAATGCTTGTGTGTGTGACCTCCATAGGCAACTAAAAATGCCCAAGCCTCGTCTAGATTATGAGTTTATGACAAGGCCAAGTTACAAAAAAAAGAAAGACCATATGCGCTTGATCTAAACAAGTACCAGTACATCAATATTAGTTCTATAAAATACTTTAGTAATAGCAATGACAGAACAAAGAAAAAGCAGTACCATCTCCTTCCCTTGATCTAAACAAGTATCAATATATAGTACAAAATACTCCGAAATACAATACCTAGTACTACTTTGCGGCCAAAATAGTTCAACGGGGCCGATACCAACTGAACTATCCTATTACACAGTATTATGAGTACTTACGGTAGCTAGGTACCAATCCCGGGCATTAGCGAAGCTCGGGATGGACCATAATAGAGTCTCCGGAGATTTCCATACAATGTTGGTTGAGACACCAACAACTGCTTCTTCAGTATTTAGACTGAAGCACCATATTTTAGGAAACGACATATATCCAAGTCCTATTGTATGGTGGGAGGTGTAGACACAGTTGCTTCTCGTCAGATATCCTGGGGCAACATCTTCACTGCCTACTGCAATGTTAATATGATAGTTCAATCCAAAGAAAAGGGAATATGCTCCCAGGTCAGCGATCGGTATTCTTGGCTTAGGTGGAAACAAGTAAACAGATTCCTTTGAGTACACCTTGCAACCAAACCCAGTAGCATATGTGCCAAAAGTGCGACCGCAGCGATCAACACTATGATCAACAACAAGATTGCCATGGCCATAATAAGTATTGCCATAAAACTCCTCATCAGGTACGCCCTCAATATGGATAAGAATAAGGCGATATTCGTCTACAAATATTGCTAAGAACCATAAAGCAGGTTCGTACTCATCATCTATGTCATCAAGGTTGCCCTCCCCAAGATGCGTGCTAGGTGCTGCCGGGAGAAGAATAGGACCTTGAAAAAGAAATGATGGCAAAATCAGCCAAAACTAGTTTACATCCAGAAAAACTAGAACTAGTGATTACAACGGGTGTGGATCAAACTTACCAAAATACAGATGATACCAGACATAAAGACTGCCACACTATTAGTGGCTGCAAACACCAGACCCTTGTGGATAACTGCATCGTTGTATATAAAATAGTACTGAAACTGGTTGTCAAGAACTGTCGATGTATACTCATCGCCATCAAGGGTAGAAGTTGAGTAGTCGAAGATAGCGACAAGAGAGAAATCTAAATAATCCAGAGCAGCTATGAGAGATCGGCAAATAGCAATCTTCCGAAGGATAATGGTGCGATCATTATGCATGAATATAAATGTATCATTGGTGGGTACAAAATCATGGACTTGTGGGAGAGGAACGCATTGATGAGTATACACATTGACAAGATCCCACTTAAATCGCACCCAACAGTGGTGATCCGATCTCCATTGGCACCTACCCACTGTTTACCCATACAATTCAGGAACACGATGTCGGAGGAGAACCTGTCCAGCGACGCCAGCTTGCATGGCGTGCCCTTGCCCTCGAAGTACTCATTGCATTCCCATGATTTCTTAGTCGGGTGAGAATGAAGAACAAAGTGGAGGCCAAACGGCTGAGAAGCATGTAAAGTTGCACTATATTTTGCCGAGTCAAGAAGATGTTTGGACGAACCGGCGAAGCTCGCGGCGGTGATGACGTCGCATCTCGTTATGAGTTCTTAAAACGGGCCTTCGGTAAAAACCTCCCGGAACATCTCAGAATCATCGTTGTCCTTTCTCGGTCCTGCCATCGCAAGAGAGCTGCTGGAAGTTGGGACGATGGCTAGATTTGGTTTTCTGGAAAAGAGGGAAGATCGATGGCGGCGGGAGGGACAGGAAGAAGAACAAACACTACCATACTGTGTGGTGGACAGGATCGGAAAGCGGTATGGTGGAGGAGGGGAACGATGGCGCTTGGCATAGAGGTAGGGGAATGGGGAATTAGGGATAGAGAGTAGTATATGGGAGGTAGAATACAATGATTAAAATGGACGCATGCTCCTCTTCTCCAGTTCCCTTCAGATTAGTACGAATGCAGGGGTAGCTGCAGGACTAACTCTTGTGTAATTTCTGGTCAATTTTTAGGCCCTTGATGTAAAATGTACTCCCACCGCCCATGTAAAACTTTAATCTAAAAGTGTTAGAATTTAAACGAATTTAAGCTTAATTGTCAATGAGTATGAACATTCTTGGATTTCAAGCCAAAAGACCAAGTTCATGGTCATACCTACATCATACTTTATGTGGATGATCCATAGGGCTCGACTATCGAACAACTCGACTTGTTAAGGCTCAGCTCGTTAAGTCTCACACTATTTAAGTCCCATATAATTCAACTTGTTAAGGATACGAGAAAAAAGTAAAGCCAGGCTCGTTTCATACTCATTGACAACTAGCAAAATTCTAATATAAAAATACGTGCTAAAATCAAAACGAAATTAAGCTTAGTTGTCAATGATTCTTGGATTTCAAGCCAAGCGACCAGAGTCATGGCCATATCCACATCATACTTTATGTTAATGATCCCATATCCAAAGAATTTCATGTCGATAAATCTAGCCATATTTTGAAAACACTCGAAGAGGAAGTAGTATGAAGAGTATGGCTCGATCATCTGCTCTCTCGAGGAGGCGAACCCGACTATTTTCCTTGCTTGATTATTTTAGGGTTGTTTGTGCTGAATGTATGGACCTCGATGTAATTTTCCTATTTTTTAGGTCCTTGATGTAAAATGTACTCCTGTCACCCGTGTAAAATTTAAACCTAAAAGTAAGTGGTAAAATCTAAATGAATTTAAGCTTAGTTGTGAATGAGTATGAACATTCTTGAATTTCAAGCCGAATGACCAAGGTCATGGAAATATCTACATCATACTTTATATCGATGATACCATGTCCATGCCGACAAATTTGGCCAAGAGGTAGTATTTAGAAGAGTATGGCTCGATCAGCTAGTCTCACGAGAAGGAGCCAAACCCGACTGTTTTCCTTGATTAACTAATTTTCGGTCCTTTATGCTAAAATGTATGGACCTTGATGTAATTTTCCCTTTTTTGGCTCCTTTATATAGGATGTACTCCCACCGCCCATGTAAAATTCTAACCTAAAAGTATGTGATGAAGTCAAAAAGAATTTAAGTTTAGTTGTCAATTAGTATGAACATTCTTGGATTTCAAACCGAACAACCAGGGTCATGGCCATATCTACATCATACCTTATGTTGATGATCCCATATCCAAGAATATGCATGCTCACAAATTTGGCCATATTTTGAAAACAATCTAATAGGTAGTAGTACGAAGAGTATTGTCGTGGGAATGACCACGACAGATGCTGCAATCGGCAGCGAGTAGTAGAACATGGGGCAAGGGCGGCCAGCCATCTGCGGTGCGAGATGAGGGCGGAGACACAAGGATTTATCCAGGTTCGGCCCCCCGGAGGGTAAAGACCTACTCCTGCTAGATTATATTATGGTGAGAGTATAATGGGGCGAGCTCGACGACTAGGAGGCGAGTCACTTGGGTGTATGATGGAACGTATCCCCTATGCGTCCCCTGGGGAGGTTTATACAGGCTCACCTCGCTAGGGTTTACAGATTATAACTAAATTGGTTAAGGATTTAGAGGTCCTATGACCTAGTCCGACTGGGCCTAGCTACGCTTCTGGGCCTTCAGCTTCCATTCGCCTGAGTCCACGCCAAGTCTTGATCCAGTCGCCGCCCTGCAGGCCCACTCGCTGACGGCTTGGGCCGGCGGGAAACATCCTGCTGGGTATACCCCGGTAGGCATATCCCCATCAGTAGTCCCCGAGGCCGTCGTTGATTTGTCGCAGGTGTTTGCTGGCAGTCGGAGTAAACGGGTCCAATGCGGACGCCTAGTCGAATCGGCGGCGGACTCCTGAACAAAGGAAAGAACTAGTCATTTTGGTCGAAATAACGGCGACCAATTGTGTCGCAGCTCGGCGAACGGGTCGGCGAACACTTAGTCATTGTTATAGCGATCGGGTCGGCTAGTACTTTGTCGCTGTCATAGCGATCGGGTCGGCGAATCGTCGAGTCACCGGGAGCAGCGAATCGAGTAGATGAAGTTGGACAGTCAACTATGGTCAAACAAGTCGTTGGGTAACCCCAACGGTAACTTCAGCGTAATCACCGCGTAATAACGGCTCCCAGAAATGGCGGGTAACAACCGCTATATAACAGGAGCGAAGGGCGACCAGGGAAACGCTTCCTCCACTTCCTCCGATCTGGCATATCTCCGTCTCCTCATTCCTCGCCGCGATCGGAACACTCCCGAGATCCCCGACCTCCGCGAACTTCCATCCGATGGCCCCCTCCAGCGAGCCATGGGGCAGATCCAAATGTACTAAAGCGGTGCTAGCATCTTTAGAGGAGGCAGGGATCCTCCGTGCCGGTAGATGGCGCATTCCCGCGGCCGGAGAAGTGATTCTGGATCCGCGCGAGGGGGAGTTCATCTGCTTCACCAGCCACCTGGAGAGGGGGCTGGGCTTCCCAACTTCCCTCTTCTTCCGGCGTTTCTGCGCCTACTATGGGATCCAACCATCGGATCTGGGTCCGCATAGTATTGAGCAGCTCGCCATTTTCGTGGCGTTCTGCGAGTGCTATCTAGGCTGCAGGCTCTATTTTCCCCTGTGGCAATACTTGTTCCACGGGAGAATCAGCCGCGAGGAGACAGGCGGTCCGATGCTAGCCGCGGGCGGCCTAACGTTCCAGCTGAAGTCAAAGGCCTCGTTCTTCGATCCGATGCTACCCACCAAGGCGGCGAATGAGTGGAAGAAGTTTTGGTTCTACGTCACCGAGTCGACTCCAGGCGATGAAGTGGCGCTTCCAAGATACTTCGCTGACAGGCCCGAGCCGCGTCGGCTCCAGGTCGCCAAACTCCTGCTGGACCAGCGGATGGTTGTTGACGAAATGTTGCAAACCATCCGCGGCCTGAAGAAGAAAGGCCTCCAGACCATCAACCTTTACAACTGCTGGCTCGGGCGGCAGCTCGGGGCCCTGGCCAGCCGCAACCACTATATGTATGAGTATACAGGTAAGGACAACCCAACGAAGTCCTGCCTCGTTGAGTGGATACTCAACGATTATACGTAGGCCCTGAAGAAGATTACCCTGGCCATGTACCTCGACGCAAAGGCCGGGGTCGCCCCTTATACCGCAAGGCGCCCGGCTCCGACGGTAATCTGTCATTCCGTTAACACTCGCAGTCGCAGCTTGTGCATTCGCGGTCATGCTAACTTTGTTTGTTCTTGTTGCAGTTGTTCCAAGTGGTGGAAGGGTGGCTCCCACCCGCGAATGAAGAGAACTCGAGCTCGTCCGTCCAGGACGGAAGCGAGTCATCGCCCACCAAAGATAACACCGACAGTGATGGAGGCGACGACGACGATGACGAAGAAGACGAGCCCATGGAGGTTGCTGCCCCCACGGTTCGCAAAACTCGCGGGCAACACCAGCACGAGCTCGAAGCGAGCAAGAGCCTCGAGCCCCACGACGATGACGACGACGAGCTTCCCGAACACACCTCACATCGCGAGGCCACGCCGTCAAAGAAGAAGAAGAAAGCCCCACCGAAGAAGAGGACAAAGCCAGCGAGGCCGATATCTCCGCCCCGATCCGCGAGCAGCTCCGACGCCACCAGCTCGGCTAAGAATGCTGCGGCACGCGCGACCGTGAAACAGGCAATGCCGCCCCCAGGGACGAGGCGCCGTTGGCGTCATTACCACCGCCATTCGCCCTGGTCGTTAACTTGGGGGCTGCTCCAACTGCAGGGGCCTCGCCACCAAGGGGTGCTCCCGCAGCTATTACCACGGAGGCTCCTGCCGCGGCTTCATCTTTGAAGAAGCCGTCAGTGTCTTGGGCACACGACGTGTTCCAGGCGGGCCTTACTCGGAGGTTAGGGCCCGAGCTGGAAAAGCCGGCCAGTATCCGCACCGGTCTACGGTTCCTGCCAGTCGCCAAGTGAGTGCTGCTCTGTCCCTTACTCATCTGCTTGTTCTGCGTTTTGATCAGACAGTCTTATTCACCAAACTGTTTTACAGGATTGGTGTTAAAAAGATCGGCCATCCTTCTGTGGCCAAGGTTCCGCCAGTCGCCTCTGAGGTGTCGGTCGATCCCTCACGGAAAAGGAAAGCCGACGAGGTCGCTGCTCCCGCCGTAGGCGTCAAGAGGACGAAGGAGGACGAAGTCATCATGGTCTCTGATGACCAGGCGGTTGCTCCGAGCGATCCTCTGACTGCGGCGGAAGTGTCCTCAAAGACCAATGAGGGTGTTGGGTTGCAGCATATGGTGACTGCAGACTCACCCGACGTGGTCGAGCCGACTCCGAGTGGCACAGCGGCATCTGCAGCGACCTTCCCTCGCTTCATGGCGAAGGCGGCCGCAGCGAGTGCCTCGGTGCTAGCAAGCCGGATGCCTGGGATTGCCGAGGGGGAAGTCGAACAACGTCGCGGCCATACTCCGGTCGTGCTTGCATCGGTGGATGCGCTGGAACTCCACGGCATGCTAGGCGCTGCCATCCAGGTATGTCCAGTACCCGAGGATCAGGACACTGAAATTCAGTGGTCGGATTCTTAATGTTTTTATATCATCTAGTCCCCAAGTGCTTGGTCGCTGAATTTCAGCGGGTGGGCACTTAGGAATTTCATTGTCTAGTCCCCGAGTGCCTAATCGCTGAATTTCAGCGGGTGGGCACTTAGGAATTTTATTGTTGTTGACGCTGCAATTTGTGCGCAGGGCCTGCAGCACGAATCGGCCAAACGGCTTGCTACGAAGTGTCGCTTGGAGAAGGAGCTTGTTGCCGTCCAGGAGATGAACAAGGAGCTTAAAGCGGTTGCGGCCAAGGTGAAGGAGGCCCACCGAGGCCTTGTCCCGGTGGGTGATTTGACGGCGGCTTAGTCTGCTCTGAGCGCGGCCGAAAAAACGAGTCGCTGACCTGGAGCGTGAGCTTAAGGAGGCGAGGGCAGAAGCAAGCTCAGCAGAAGGGCGAGCGAAAGCTGCTGCTGCTTCTGGCGCTGAAGAGCGGAAAGTGTCTGACGCGCTCGTTGCTGGGCTGCAGAACGATTTATCTTCTCTTCAAAGCTTCATCACGGGCCTCTACCGACCGCTAATTGGTAAACCTTCCTTCTTCTTCGCTCTACCTGCAATAGCTGTATTGTGACGTCGTTGGTTTGCTCAGTGCTTGCTTCTGTGCCGCAGGTCGGATCACTGATAACGCGGAGGAGGCACAGTCGTATGAAGCGCGGCAATGTGTGGCCACCCTGGTCGACTCAGCCGTGTTGTCCGTGACTTGCCTTCGAGCGTATCTTCAGGAGATATCGCCCACGGAAGTAATCCCCAGCGACCTTGTCGAGGTATGACGCTACCTGGAAAAGGCTCCGTCAGTCGTCGAGTTCATGACACGGTCGGCCTTCCGGCGTGGGGCGGCGACGACGCTCAGCCTTGGGCTTGCCCACTTCCCGGAGGATTTCTACCTCGACGATTTCTCGAGTGGCTACCCCTCGTCAACGGGCTCTGTGGAGATTGCCGAGGTGCTGAAGCTGATAGACCGGGCCACGGTGTACTCCGATCATGTTTGGGCGATGGGTGACCTCATCCCCTATCAGGAGACGATTGTCGCTCCCAATGATCCTGAACCGAAGCATCGGGACTTCAAGGTCGAGCAGCCGTTTCGTGCGGCGGTGGCGGGCGAGCTGACGACGTACCCGTCGAACCCGTACGTGCCCTTCATCCGCAGCCGCAGGGATGGTGGTGCATCAAAACCTGCGGAGTAGTAGTGTTGTGCCCTTGGGCATTAGTACAAAATTACTATTTAACTTTCCTTGTATGTGGAATAACTTTGTGCTGCTATAAAGGAAACTCGTGTTATTTTGTCATTCGTTTTGTGATTTTGGATTTTGATTGAGCGAGTCCCCGAGCATGTCCGCCCTTTTTATGGGGTTTACCTCGTTATTATATGTTTGTTAACTTTTAATGAGTTGAGGTCGACTCGCCATGGCTCGGAGAGCCAGTCGCATGGCGACTCCCAGGGGTGCTCTTTACTTGACCGTTTTCCCGGGAGCGAACGAGGTCGGGTTGCCGAGTCCCCGAGCGTGGTACTTGGTGGTTCTAGTCGTAGCTCCAAGGTAGGTGAGGACTAAGCGCGTCGTTGTTAGCGCATCTCTCCTGCCTGATCCAGAGGATCAGTCGCGTGGCGAGTCCTGGGCGCGCTCTCATACTTGGCGTTTTTCCCTAGTCGCTCGTATTTGGCTGGGTGTCAGTCCCCGAGCGTGGTACTTGGCCGTTCGAGTCGCTGTGCCAAGGATGCGGAGGACTTGGTCGCTGTGAGGAGCGAATGCAGTTGTCTTGGCTTGGTGAGCCAGTCGAGCTAGGCGACTCCAATGGGGCTCCGGGTTGGCATTTTTCGTGGACGTTACGAGGCCTGAAGTTTCCCAGTGCCCTCGTACCACACTACTTGGCCGTGCCGGTCGCTTTAACAAAGGTTGACTTCTGTGAATAGCATAACGCTGTTATTACGAGTGCGAGTGGCACAAGACACGGAGAGTAGTCACAATTTTCGGTAACCGATCTTTTTTATTTCATAGCGGGTGGAGAGTACATGTATGGAGTTCTAGGAGTAGAACTTTCGTAGGAGGTTTACATTCCATGTCCGCTTGACGTCGAGTTTTCCATCTCCTCGGACGTCGGTGAGGTAGTAAGCGTCGTTGCCCAGGACTCGCCCGATGGCGAATGGTCCCTCCCAAGGGGGGAGAGCTTGTGCATGCCCTTCTTGTCCTGGATTAGGCGCAGTACCAGGTCGCCTTCCTGGAAAGTGCGCGTCCTTACTCGCCGGCTATGGTAGCGGCAGAGCCCTTGCTGGTAGATGGCAGTGCGGGAGCGAGCTAGGTCGCGTGCCTCGTCGAGCTGGTCGACTTCGTCCTGTCGTGCGAGTTCATTTGCAGCCTCCGTATAGTTGACCACCCTTGGTGAATCGTGCTCGAGGTCGGTGGGCATGACTGCCTCAGCACTGTACACCATGAAGAAGGGGGTGAATCCTGTCGACCTGTTGACGGAGGTGCGGATGCCCCAGATGAAGGAGGGTAGCTCCTCGACCCAGCACCCGGCGGTGCGCTCAAGTGGGACTTGGAGCCGTGGCTTCAGGCCATGGAGGATGCTCTGATTGGCGCGTTCCGCCTGGCCATTGGACTCCGGGTGGGCGACTGAGGCGAGGTCGAGTCGAATGTGGTGTTCCTCGCAGAACTCGGCCATGGCTCCTTTGGCGAAGTTGGTGTCGTTGTTCGTGATGATGCTGTTTGGGAACCCGTAGCGATAGATGAGCTCATGTAGGAACTTGGTGGCGGTCTTCCCGTCGCATTTGCGTACTGGCTTGGCCTCCACCCATTTTGTGAATTTGTCGACCGCGACTAGGAGGTGGGTGAAGCCGGAGGGGGCCTTCTTGAAGGTGCCTACCATGTCCATGCCCCATACGGTGAATGGCCAGGTGATGGGAATTGTTTTGAGCGCCGAGCTCGATACATGGGTCTGGTTGGCGTATTTTTGGCATCCGACGCACCGCTGGACGATGTTGACGGCGTCTGCGTGTGCGGTGAGCCAATAGAAGCCGTTTCGCATAGCCTTTGCGACTAGGGAGCGGGCACCGACGTGGTGGCCGCAATCGCCGGAGTGGATGTCTTGGATGATTTTGCATCCTTCGGCGGGTTGAACACAACATTGAAACATGCCTGTCACGCTGCGCTTGTGGAGCTCGCCGTTGATGATGACGAAGGATTTGCAGCGGCGTGTTATCATCCGGGCCTCCGTTTCATCCGCGGGCAGAGTGCCCCCCTCCAGGTAGGCGACGTATGTCGCGGTCTAGTCGCTTGGCTCGGCGATTAGTGCGACCAGGGCTGCCTCTGGTTGCAGCGGGATTCCGATGTCGATCTCACGTGGGGGAGAGACGGAAGGTTTGGTGATGGTGTCAAGGAAGACGCCGACAGGTGGTGCGAGTCGAGCCGAGCCGATGCGGGAGAGTGTGTCGGCCTCCTCGTTCTTCTGCCTGTCGATCCACTCGACAGAGTAGCCTGTGAAGTGTCCACCCAGCTGGTCCACTGCTTGGCGGTATGTCGCCATGGTGGGGGAGACAGCGTCGCAGGTGCCCCCGACTTGCCCGACGACGAGGTCGGAATCTCCGTAGCAGCGCAGGCGATTGACGTTCATCTCTTTGGCGGCTCGCATGCCGTGGAGTAGCGCCTCGTACTCGGCCATGTTATTGGTGCTGGGCGTGAAATCAAGGTAGAGGACGTAGCGGAGCTTGTAACCCTTCAGAGATGTTAGCACGATCCCCGCTCCTGCACCATCCGCGTTCTTGGAGCCGTCGAAGTGTAAGCTCCAGTAATGGAGGTATGGCAGCTTCTCTGGATGTTGGGCCTCCTCCTAGTCGGCGAGGAAGTATGCGATAGCCTGTGACTTGATCGCCTTGCGCGGCTCGTACTTGATGTTGTGGACGTCGATCTCGACGGCCCACTTGGCGACTCGCCCAGTCGCCTCACGGTTGCGGATGATGTCCTACAATGGTGCTGAGGAGACGACCGTTATCGGGTGCTCCTGGAAGTAGTGCGGCAGTCGCCATTGTGCTCTGAAGACCGCGCATACCAATTTCTGGTATTGCGGGTAGCGCTGGCGCGACTCGGTGAGGACCTCGCTGATGTAGTACACTGGTCGCTGCACCGGGCGCTCCTTTCCCTCCTCTGGCCGTTCGATGACCATGTCGGCGCTGACGATGCATTCAGAAGCCACGACATAGACCAACATGGGTTCCTTGTCGACGGGGGCGACGAGTAGCGGTGCTGCGAGTAGCACCTCCTTGAGGGCATGGAGCGCGTCGTCTGCCTCCTTGTCCGACTAGAAGGTGAGGTTCTTGCGCATTAGGCGGTAGAGGAGCATCGCCTTTTCGCCTAGCCGGGGGATGAAGCGACTGAGAGCCACGACTCGCCCGGTCAGCTTCTAGACGTCACGCAGGCACTCGGGTCTGCCGAGTCGAGTGATCGTGTTGATCTTGGCGGGGTTTGCCTCAATCCCGCGCTTGGAGACGACGTATCCCAGTAGCTGTCCAGTTGGCACACCGAAGGTGCACTTTCCTGGGTTTAGCTTTATCTTGTACTTCCGCAAGTTGGCGAACGTTTCTGCCAGGTCGGCGAGTAGATCGCCCTGGCGAGCGGATTTCACACCCATGTCATTGATGTAGACTTGGATATTGCGGCCAATCTGGCTCGCAAGGCACTCCTGCATGCACCTCTGGTAAGTCGCCCCGACGTTTTTGAGGCCGAAGGTCATGGCGGTGTAGCAGAAGGCTTCGAATGGCGTGATGAACGCCGTCTTCTCTTCGTCCTCGACGGCCATTTTGATCTGGTTGTACCCAGAGTAGGCGTCGAGGAAGCATAGCGCCTCCGAGCCCGCGGTGGAATCGATGATTTGGTCGATCCGCGGAGGACGAATTGCTCCTTCGGGCAGGCGCTGTTTAAGTTTGTGTAGTCGATACACATTCTCTAGGTCCCGTTTTTCTTCTCGACCAGGACTGGGTTTGCCAGCCACTTGGAGTACTTGATTGGCCGGATGAAGCCTGCAGCGAGTAGACGCTGCACCTCCTCGGCGATGGCTCAGCGGCGCTCTTCATTGAAGGGCCTTAGTGACTGCTTGACAGTTCGCACTTTGGGGTCGGCATTGATTTTGTGCTCAGGGAGTTCCCTCGGGACACCAGGCATGTCGGATGGCTTCCATGCGAACATGTCCCTGTTCTCACGGAGGAACTCAATGAGCGCGCCTTCCTATGATGGGCTCATGCCCGTCCCGATCGTCACCGTCTGGCTGGAGTCGCCTGAGACCAGCTCGACGGTGCGGGTGTGTGTCGTTGCCTCGCAGGCGGTGGAGTTTCCACCCTCCGAGTTGGGCTTCTTGAGTATGGTGGGGTCATCACTGTTGACCCCGCTCGCATATTTAGCGAGCTCCTCGGCGTGGTTGGCCTTCGCCGCGATGACGGCGTCAGTGAGTTCGGCCCCTTTGGCCTCGCATTCTGTGGCCATATCGGGGTCGCCATGGACCGTGATGATGCCGCACGGCCCAGGTAGCTTCATCGTGTTGTACGCGTAGTGGGGTGCCGCCATGAACTTGGCGAACGCCTGGCGACCCAGGATGCAGTGGTAGGGGCTGTTGAAGGGCACCAGCTCGAAGACGATCCGCTTGGTGCGGAAGTTTGCTGGTGTACCAAAGGTGACTGGCAGCGTCACCTTGCCGATCGGATACGCCCTCCGACTGGGGACGATGCCGTGGAAGGTGGTGTAGGTCGTCTCGATCATCGACTGCGGGAGCCGCAGTCGCCTGAACGTGTCCAGGTACAGGATGTTGATGGAGCTGCCACCGGCCATCAGCGTTTTGGGGAGCCAGTAGTCCCCCACCTTTGGCTTGAGCACCAGGGCGACTCGGCCCGGATACTCGATCCGTGGCGAGTGGTCCTCGCGGCTCCAGGTGATTGGTTGATCGGACCAGTTGAGGAACTAAGGGATGTCTATCTGGGACACCGCATTGACGATGACGGCGCGGGCGATGACCTTCTTCTCGCGCTTCGTGTTGAAGCCTGTGAAGGTGTGGAGCAAGCCGGCGACACTGCTGAACTTTCCGCCGTTTGGCGGGTTGTTGTCGGGGTCTTCCCGCACGCGCCGTGCCTTCTCGATCTCCTTGAGAGAGTGGCATTAGGCGGTCGTGTGCGTGGCGGGCTTTCTTTCCCTGCTATGAAACACACATGGTTGGTTGAGAAGGGCCGTAGGATCGAACCTCGGCTTCGCCTTGTAGTTGCCACCGTCGCAGTGTTGTCCTCCGTCGCGGCGAAAGCTCTTGGGCTCGCGCTGCGCGTACCCGGCGTTGGCGACAAAGTCGACTCGCCCGTCACTGCGGCGCTTGCCGGTGAGGCGAGTGTTGCTGTAACGTAGCTCGGGCCGCCTCCCGTTGTCATGGCCGCTCGTGCGGCGATGTCCTCCCGACTCGTCGTCGGTTTCCTGGTTTGGGTCCTCCTCCGCGTACTTCTTTGCGATCTCCAGGAGGTCCGGTATGTTGTCGAGTGTGCGGTACACTCGTTTGAGCTTGGCGACCAGGTGCTCGTAGCGGCACGAGGTCTTGAAGCAGTGGATCGCGGTGTCCAGGTGGATTCCGGCCGCGTTGTACCACAGATCTTGCCACCGCTGGACCCAGCTACGGGTAAACTCGCGGGGTCCCTGGAGACACCGCTCCAGGTCCTCGATGGTGGTGGGGCGGGTGTATGAACCCTCGAAGTGCCTGACGAAGGCATCGCGCATCTCCTCCCAGGAGTCGATGCTATCCACGGGGAGGGTGTTAATGCACTGTCTGCACGCCCCCTCCATCATCAGGGGGAGGTAGCGGGCGGCGAGTAGGTCGGTGTGGCCGGCGATCCCCATCGCCATGAGGTAGGTATCCAGCCACACGGAGGGATCATACGAGGGGTCGTACTTCTCTATTTCCTTCGGCGCTTTGAAGTTCGTCGGGTATCTTTCGCCTCGGATCATCGGTCCGAAGCACTGGGGCCCGACTCAGCTCAGCGATCCCCTTGGTTCACCTTCGCGGCAGTCGGTGAGGGTGTGCCGCAGATCGTCGGGCTGGCGTGCGCGTCAACTCTGGTTGTTGATGATGTGGGTGCGTGCGTCGACGGGCTGCCCGTTGGCGGCGACGAAGTTGTTCGCTGGCCGCGGGTCGTTGGTGGAGAGTGCCGCGTTCGCGTGTCGGTGTTGGAGCTGCAGGGGCTCGGGTGGAGGGCAATTGAGGGTATTTGCCACCATGGGGCGGTCGCTTGAGGCTACCCTGCTGCCCGATGAGCGCGAGTACATCCGACCCAGTGAGTCAGCGCCCGCATTTTGTTGCTCCACTGCTTTGTCAAGTAGAGCCTTGGCGTACTGGATCTGCAGGGCACCTTCGCCGGTTACTTGGATGTTGTCAACCACGGCTCGGCTTGCGACGATGTTGTCCATTAGGGTGGAGAACAGCGGGAGGCCGTTCGCGTCTCGCTCTCACGAGGAGACCGTGATCCTTGGTTGGTCCCTGGGGGGTGCGCGGTTGGGTGGTGGTGGGGCGCCATTGGTCGTCGCCCCTGGTGGGGGTCGAGTGCTTCATCCTGGCGGCGCGTTCTCGCAGATCGCGCGCTCGGCTATACGAGCCGGGTCGTTCTCGTCGTCAAAGTTCAGGGCACGCCGCTGAATGGCGGGGTTTAGGCGCGACCTGATTAGAAGTTGGTGATAACGAGGCGAAATTTTTCGCGCTTGGCTTGCTCCTTGCGGACTGCCTCCGCCAGCTTTAGGCGGAGTTCCTCGACCTCCGTTGCCGTCGCGTTTGGCAGGATCGGCATGGAGAAGGGGTCTTCCGATGGGTCGGCGCCTGTCGCCATGTAGGTCGCGGCGTGGCGACCGATTCTGTCGTGGAGGTCGGCGGAGTTCTCCGACCCGGAGTCGAAGTCAAAGATCCCAAGGATGGAGGGATCCTCGAAGTCTCCAATGTTGGAGACCTGGGTGATGGAGCCTGCGGGTGACACGGCGATGATGGATCCGGCGCGTGACGCCGGGGTCGCCGAATCGGCGTCGTCGTTGAGGGCCGCGTCGCCCGCGGCCGCGGTGGTCTCGGCCACGTTGTTGTGGGACGAGTCGTACTCGGAGGCGAGGCGGTGGATCGTGCGGACCTGGCTCTCAGAGAGCCGGTCGCGTGGCGGCGACTCGTGGATGCGAGCCGAGTCCTCCAAAGTGATGACATCGGTGAGACCGACGAAGAGGCTGATCGTGCCGACCGGCAGGATCACGCTGTGCGTGACGGGTCGCGCTGCTCGGCAAGATCTGGAGCATCTCGCCGACCGCGATCATGCGGCCGGTGGCGATCGACTCGTTGATGGACAGATTGGATCTCGCCGCAGAACATCGGCCTGACCGGCCAGGCCCCATGGTGGGCGCCACTATCGTGGGAATGACAACGGCAGATGCTGCAATTGGCAGCGAGTAGTAGAACATGGGGCAAGGGCGGCCAGCCATCTGCGGTGCAAGATGAGGACGAAGACACAAGGATTTACCCAGGTTCGGCCCCCCGGAGGGTAAAGACCTACTCCTGCTAGATTGTATTATGGTGAGATACAATGGGGCGAGCTCGACGACTAGACGGCGAGTCGCTTGGGTGTATGATGGAACTTATCCCCTATGCGTCCCCTTGGGAGGTTTATATAGGCTCACCTCGCTAGGGTTTACAGATTATAACTGAATTGGTTAAGAATTCGGAGGTCCTATGACCTAGTCCGACTGGGCCTAGCTACGCTTCTGGGCCTTTAGCTTCCAGTCGCTTGAGTCCACGCCAAGTCTTGATCCAGTCGCCGCCCTGCAGGCCCACTCGCTGACGGCTTGGGCCGGCGGGAAACGTCCGGCTGGGTATACCCCGGTAGGCATATCCCCATCAAGTATGGCTCGATTAGCTTCTCTCTCGAGAAGGATCCGAACCCGATTGTTTCCCCTGCTTAATTATTTTAGGGTCCTTTTTGCTAAGTGTATGGACCTCGATATAATTTTCCTATATTTTAGGTCCTCGATATAAAATGTACTCCCGTCGCGCGTGTAAAATTTTAACCTAAAAGTAAGTGATAAAATTAAATGAATTTAAGCTTAGTTTTCACTGAGTATGTATGAACATTCTTGGAGCCAAACGACCAAGGTCATGGCCATATCTACATCATACTTTATATTGATGATCCCATGTCCAAGAATTTTCATGTCGACAAATTTGTCCATATTTTGAAAACAATCAAAGAGGAAGTAGTATTTAGAGGAGTATGGCTCGATCATCTGGTCTCTCAAGGAGGATCCAAAACCGATTGTTTTCCTTCCTTAATTATTTTATGGTCCTTTTTGCTACATGCATGGACCTTGATGTAATTTTGCCTCTTTTGGGTCATTGGCATAAAACGTACTCTCACCGCCCGTGTAAAATTCTAACCTAATAGTACGTGGTAAGATCTAATCGAGTTTACCCATAGTTTTTAACGGGTATGATCATTATTGGTTTTGAAGCCGAACGACCAAGGTCATGGCCATATCTACATCATACTTTATGTTGATGATCCCATGTCCATGAATTTGCATGCTGACAAATCTGGCCATATTTTGAAAACAATCTAAGAGGAAGTAGTATGAAGAGTATGGATCGATTAGCTTCTCCCTCGAGAAGGAGCCGAACCTGATTGTTTTCCTTGCTTAATTATTTTAGGCTCCTTTGTGCTAAGTGTATGGACCTCGAAGTAATTTTCCTATGTTTTAGGTCCTTGATATAAAATTTAATTCCATCGTCCATGTAAAATTTTAACCTAAAAGTAAGTGATAAAATCTTAATGAATATAAGCTTAGTTGGCACTAAGTATGAACATTCTTTGATTTCAAGACGAACGGCCAAGGTCAAGGCCATATCTATATCATACTTTATACTGATGATCACATGTCCAATAATTTTCATGCTAAAAAATGTGTCCATATTTTGAAAATAATCAAAGAGGAAGTAGTATTAGAAGAGTATGGCTCGATCAGCTGGTCTCTCGAGGAGCCTAATTTGATTGTTTTCCTTGCTTAATTATTTTAGGGTCCTTTGTGCTAAATGTATGGACCTCGATGTAGTTTTCCTATTTTTAGGCCCTTGATTTAAAATATACTCCCACCTCCCTTATAAAATTCTAACCTAAAAGTATGTGGTAAGATCTAAACGAATATAAGCTTAGTTTTCAATGAGTATGAACATTCTTGGATTTCAAGCCGAACAACCAAGGTCATGGCCATATCTACATCGTACTTTATATTGATGATCCCATATACAAGAATTTGCATGCCGATAAATCTGGCCATATTTTGAAAACAATCAAAGAGCAAGTGGTATGAAGAGTGTGGTTTGATCAGCTGCTCTCTCGAGAAGGAGTCGAACCCAATTGTTTTCCTTGCTTAATTATTCTAGGGTCCTTTGTGCTAAATGTATGGATCTTGCTATAATTTTCCTTTTTTAGGTCCTTGATTTAAAATGTACTCCCACCGCCCATGTAAAATTTCAACCTAAAAGTAAGTCTCAAAATATAAATGAATTTAAGCTTAGCTGTCAATAAGGATGAACATTCTTGGATTTCAAGCCGAGTGACCAAGGTCGTGGCCATATATACATCATAGTTTATGTTGATGATCCCATATCCATGAATTTGCATGCTAATTTTTTCCCATATTTTGAAAACAATCAAAGAGGAAGTAGTATAAATAGTATGACTCGATCAGCTGCTCCCTCGAGAAGGAGCCAAACCCGGCTGTTTTCCTTTGCATAATTATTTTAGGGTACTTTGTGCTAAATGCATGGATCTCGGTATAATTTTCTTTTTTTTAAGGTCCTTGATGTAAAATGTACTCCCACCACCCGTGTAAATTTTTAACCTAAAAGTAAGTTATGGTAAAATCTTGTCATGGTAAACAACATTGCCATTAGGAGTTTCCCCTATTGAAAACAAAATGAGGGCGATAAGGGACCGAGAGGCGAGAGCATATAGGAGGTAGCCCGAGAGCAGCGAAGAGGAGGATTTGAAGACGGTGTGATGTCAGAGCAAAGCTGATGGGTTCCTGACATGCGGTATGGTGGGTAGTACTAGTATAGTTCATGAACTTTACTATATATGCACACAAAACAAATTATGCTTTCTTCCTCCTTCACTACATCATCACCATACACACACTCTCCAGTCGGCTGATCTCTTCCTCGTCCAAAACATGGCCCTACGCATGTGTTGGAGATATGCCCAAGAGGCAATAATAAAGTGGTTATTATCATATCTTCATACTTATGATAAATGTTTACATACCATGCTATAATTGTATTAACCGGAAACATTAATACTCGTGTGATTTGTAAACATAAAAGAGTCCCTAGTAAAGCCTCTTGTTAAACTAGCTTGTTGGTTAATATATGATCATAGTTTCCTCATCATGAACATAGAGATGTTATTAACAACAGGGTCATATCATTAGGAGAATGATGTGATGGACATACTCCTATAGTTAAGCGTAGCATAAAGATCAAGTCATTTAATATAGTTCATTTGCTATAAGCTTTCTGATACATAGTAACCTAATTCCTTAGACCATGAGATCATGTTAATCACCATCACCGGAAGGATGCTTTGATGACATCAAACACCACACCGTAACTGGGTGGCTATAAAGGTGGCATTGAGTGTTTGGAAAGTATGGGTTGAGGCACATGGATCAAGAGTGGGATTTGTCCATCCATATGACGGATAGATATACTCTGGGCCCTCTCGGTGGAATGTCATCCAATTAGCTTGCAAGCATGTGACTGGCTCACAAGGGATCACATATCACGGGAACGAGAAAAGAGTACTTATCGGTAACGAGGTTGAACTAGGTATGCAGAGATACCAACGATCAAAACCTCGGATAAGTAAACTATCGTGAGACAAAGGGAAATTGGTATCGTATGTAAGTTGTTCATTCGATCGCAAAGTAATCGTAGAAATATGTGGGAGCCATATGAATTTCCAGATTCCTCTATTGGTTATTGATCGGAGAAGTGTCTCGGTCATGTCCGCATAATTCACGAACCGTAGGGAGACACACTTAAGGATTCGATGTTGTTGAGTAGTTATGGAATGATTAGTAAGAGACCGAATGTTTTTCGGAGTCTCGAATGGGATCCGGGATATCACGAGGAGATCCGGAATGGTCCGGAGAATAAGATTCATATAAGGAAAGTCCTATTTCGGAGTTCGGGAAAGTTTCCGATGATTTCATCGGAGAGGTTCTAGAAGGGTCTAGAAGGTTCACCGGTCCGAAAGGAGAATGGTCCATGAATGTGTCATGGGTAAGTGGAATGATTGGATCATGTCCAAGGTCACTTGGTATTGGCATATGCAAGAGAGAAATAAAACTCTAAATTGAAAGTCAAACGGGAAGTTTGAAAAGTCAAACTGGAACAATGGTTTCCTAGTGGGAGAAGAAACAAGTCCTTCTCTCAATCCAACTTGGGTTTGGGTTTGGATTCAAACCCACCCCTCCCAAGGCTGCCCCTCCCTCTCATAAATAGAGGGGGAGGGCTGCCCCAAACAACACAAGTTCCAAGCCCTCTCCACGAGCCGCCACCGCCGCCCGCCGCCGCTCGCCGTCGCCGCTCGCCGCCGCCGCTCTTTCGTCGCTGCCTTAGCCGCCGTCGACACCTCCTCCTCCTCCCGGATCTCTAAACCCTAGTTTTCCGGGAAACCCTAATCCAACATACTCGCTTCGGCTTAAGGCGAAGCCCTGCGAGATCTCCCCTCTACTTCCGGTACCACGCCGTCGTGCTGCCGGAATCGCGAGGAGAGTACTACAACCTCCGCTGCCTGCTGGAACAAGGGAGAGGAAGGTCTTCATCGAGTACCGAACGTGTGACCGATCATGAAGCGCTGCCGGGAGCGTGGAAGGATCGTCTACGCCATCTTGAGATCGGCAAGTGTACGACTACATCACCCACGAGAATCTGCTCTCGTTAACCGCTTTGGAATCTTCGAGGGTGAGTTTCTCTATCGACTCGTTGCTACAATCTAGTAGATAAATCTTGGCTTGTTTGTGTGCATGCGGTAGAATTTTTTTGTTTTCCATGCTACGAACCCCTACAGCATGTGCGTCGACCAGCCTTGTGTTGGCGGCTCCGTGTATGTGTCTGGCGTGTTCGCCAATTGCGTTGGTGCGAACCATTTTGGGCCCTGTCTTGAGTAGTAGAGTAGCAATTCAAATTTCTCCGGTTTCCAAATTTTCACTTTCTTACCAAACATCTCGTGTGAAGGATATTCAAAAGATCGCCATTTGCAGTACTAGTACTCTAGTAGTACACTACTTAAAGTGGTGGACAAGGGGTGCGTTGATACTACCGTACGTACCATCGCATTGGATTTGGATGCACACTATTATGATCTTTATTTTTTATTTTTGCAGGGGACACCACTATGATCTGGCCAGCCTTCCTACTCCCAACTACTCCACCTCCATCCATTCCATTTCACACCCTAGGAAGAGCAAGCACCAAGCACGCCCGCAGCAAGATGGTTCGAAAGTGAGGAGCCCTCTTTTTTCGCGAGGCAAGCGGCACTCCCTCCTTCCTAAAGAATTTAAGCCGATTGGCCAATATTATGTAAAACTTGAAATACGAGTAAGTGGTAGATTTCTCTCAAAATTATACAGCTATCTTTTGCTGGTAACCACCAGGCCATCAATGTACCCAAAACCTACGAGATTTTTGAAAGATTCGATTTCTTGCTAAGCATTTGCATGTTGAGAATCACGAGTCTTCACAAATTTGAAAAAATAAATTTGCCGAAGATCCCATATCCAAGAATTTGCATGCCGACAAAATTTGGCCATATTTTGAAAACAGTCAAGAGAGGAATTAGCATCAAGAGCATGGCTTGATCATCTGCTCTCTCGAGAATGAGCAAAATGTTTCGCTTGCTTAATTATTTAGGCCCTTTGTGCTAAATGTATGGACATCGATGTAATTTTCCTTCTTTTTAGGTCCTTGATGAAAATTTTATCCCACCGCCCGTTTAAAATTCTAACCTAAAAGTAAGTGGTAAAATCTAAACAAATTTAAGCTTAGTTGTTAATATATATGAACATTCTTGGATTTCAAGCCGAATGACCAAGGTCATGGACATATCTACATCTTACATTATGTTGATGATCCAATATCCAATTGCATGCCGACAAATGTGGCCATGTTTTGAAAACAACCGAGAGATGAAGTAGCATGAAGAGCATCGGCTGGTGTCCCGAGAATGATCCGAACCCAGCAGTTTTCCTTGCTGAATTATTCTAGGGTCCTTTGTGCTAAATGTATGGACCTCGATGTAGTTTTCCTATTTTTAGGCCCTTGATTTAAAATATACTCCGACCGTCCGTGTAAAATTTAAACTAAAAGTAAGTGGTAAGATCTAAACGAATTTAAGCTTAGTTGTCAATGAGTATGAACATTCTTGAATTTCAAGATGAACGACCAAGGTCATGGCCATATCTACATCATACTTTATGTTGATGATCCCATATCTAAAAATTTGCATGCCGACAAATCTGGCCATATTTTGAAAATAATCAAAGAGTAAGTAGCATGAAGAGTATGCCTCGATCGGCTACTCTCTCAAGATGGAGCCAAACCCGACTCTTTTCCTTGATTAATTATTTTAGGGCCCTTTGTGTTAAATGCATGGACCTCGATGTAATTTTCTAGTTTTTAGGTCCTTGATGTAAAATGCACTTCCACCGCACGGGTAAAATTTTAACCTAAAAGTACGTGGTAAATCTAAATGAATTTAAGCTTAGTTGTGAATGAGTATGAATGGATTTGAAGTAGAACGACGAAGTTCATTGCCATATCTACATCATAATTTATATTGATGATCCTAATATCCAAAAATTTGCATGCCTAAAAATATGGCCATATTTTGAAAACAATCGAAGAGGAAGTAGTATTTAGAAGAGTATTCCTCAATCAGCTGCTCTCTCGAGAATGAGCCGAACCCGACTGTTTTCCTTGCTTAATTATTTTAGGGCCCTCTGTGCTAAGTGTATGGACCTCGATGTATTTTTTGTTCTTTTTATGTCTTTGAAGAAAAATGTACTCCCACCACGCGTGTAAAATTTAATTGAAAAGTAACTGGTAAAATCTAAACGAATTTAAGCTTAGTTGTCAATGAGTATGTACATTCTTGGATTTCAAGCCGAACGACCAAGGTCATGGTCATATCTACATCTTACTTTATGTTGATGATCCCATATCCAAGAATTTGCATGCCGAAAAATCTAGCCATATTTTGAAATCAATCGAAGAAGAAGTAGCATGAAGAGCTAGTATGCCTCGATCAGTTGCTCTCTCGAGAAGGAGCCGAATCCGATTGTTTTCCATGCTTAATTGTTCTAGGGTACTTTGTGCTAAATGTATGGACCTCAATGTAATCTTACCTTTTTAGGTCCTTGATGTAAAATGTATTCCCGCTGCACGTGTAGAATTTTAACCTAAAAGTAAGTGGTAAAATCTAAACAAATTTAAACTTAATTGTCAATGAGTGTGAACATTCTTGGATTTCAAGCAGAAAGACCAAGGTCATGGTCATATCTACATCATACTTTACATTTATGATCTCATATCCAAGAATTTGTAGGCCGAAAAATCTGGCCTTAATTTGAAAGCAATTGAAGAGGAAGTAGCATGAAGAGTATGCCTCGATCAGCTGCTCTCTCGGGAAGAAGGATCTGAATCTGACTGTTTTCCTTGCTTAATTATTTTAGGGCCCTTTATGCTAAATGTTGAAAATCGATGTAATTTTCCCTTTTGTAGGTCCTCGATGTAAAATGCACTCCCACCGCACGTGTAAAATTGCAACCTAAAAATAAGTGGTAAGATCTAAACGGATTTAGGCTTAGTTGTCAATGAGTATGAACATTCTTGGATTTCAATCCGAATGACCAAGGTCATGGACATATCTACATAATACTCTATGTTTATGATCCCATATCCAAGAATTTGCATGCTGACAAATGTGGCCATGTTTTGAAAACAACTGAGAGATGAAGTAGCATGAAGAGCATGGCTCGATCGGCTGGTCTCTCAAGAATGATTCAAACCCGACAGTTTTCCTTGCATAATTATTCTAGGGTCCTTTGTGCTAAATGTATGGACCTTGATGTAATTTTCCTATTTTTATGCCCTTGATGTAAAATGTACTCCCACCACGCGTGTAAAATTTAACCTAAAAGTAAGTGGTAAGATCTTTAAAAATTTAAGCTTAGTTGTCAACGATGAACATTCTTGAATTTCAAGTTGAACGACCAAGGTCATGGCCATATCTACACCATACTTTATGTTTATGATCCCATATCCAAGAATTTGCATGCCGACAAATCTAGCCATATTTTGAAAAAAAATCGAAGAGGAAGTAGCATGAAAGTATACCTTGATCGGCTGCTCACTCGAGAAGGAACCAAACCTGCTATGAAACACACAGGGTTGGTTGAGAAGGGCCGTAGGATCGAACCTCGGCTTCGCCTTGTAGTTGCCACCGTCGCGGCGCTGTCCTCCGTCGCGGTGAAAGCTCTTGGGCTCGCGCTGCGCGTACCCGGCATTGGCGACAAAGTCGACTCGCCCGTCACCGCGGCGCTTGCCGGTGAGGCGAGTGTTGCTGTAATGTAGCTCGGGCCGCCTCCCGTTGTCGTGGCCGCTCGTGCGGCGATGTCCTCCCGACTCGTCGTCGGTTTCCTGGTTTGGGTCCTCCTCCGCGTACTTCTTTGCGATCTCCAGGAGGTCCGGTATGTTGTCGAGTGTGCGGTACACTCGTTTGAGCTTGGCGACCAGGGGCTCGTAGCGGCACGAGGTCTTGAAGCAGTGGATCGCGGTGTCTAGGTGGATTCCGGCCGCGTTGTACCACAGATCTTTCCACCGCTGGACCCAGCTGCGGGTAAACTCGCGGGGTCCCTAGACACACCGCTCCAGGTCCTCGATGGTGGTGGCGCGGGTGTATGAACCCTCGAAGTGCCTGACGAAGGCATCGCGCATCTCCTCCCAGGAGTCGATGCTATCCACGGGGAAAGTGTTAATGCACTGCCTGCACGCCCCCTCCATCATCAGGGGGAGGTAGCGGGCGGCGAGTAGGTCGGTGTGGCCGGCGATCCCCATCGCCATGAGGTAGGTATCCAACCACACGGAAGGATCGTACGAGGGGTCGTACTTCTCTATTTCCTTCGGCGCTTTGAAGCTCGCCGGGTATCTTTCGCCTCGGATCATCGGTCTGAAGCACTGGGGCCTGACTCGGCTCAGCGATCCCCTTGGTTCACCTTCGCGGCGGTTGGTGAGGGTGTGCCGCAGATCGTCGGGCTGGCGTGCGCGCCAACTCTGGTTGTTGATGATGTGGGTGTGTGCGTCGACGGGCTGCCCATTGGCGGCGACGAAGTTGTTCGCTGGCCGCGGGTCGTTGGTGGAGAGTGCCGCGTTCGCCTGTCGGTGTTGGAGCTGCAGGGTCTCGGGCGGAGGGAAGTTGAGGGTATTTGCCACCATGGGGCGGCCGCTCGAGGCCGCCCTGCTGCCCGATGAGCGCGAGTACATCCGACCCTGTAAGTCGGCGCCCGCATTTAGTTGCTCCACTGCTTTGGCGAGTAGAGCCTTGGCGTATTGGATCTGCAGGGCACATTCGCCGGTTACTTGGATGTTGTCAACCGCGGCTCGGCTTGCAACAACGTTGTCCATTGGGGTGGAGAACAGCGGGCGGCCGTTCGCATCTCGCTCTCACGAGGAGACCACGATCCTTGGTTGGTCCCTGGGGGGCGCGCGGTTGGGTGGTGGTGGGGCGCCATTGGCCGTCGCCCCTGGTGGGGGTCAAGTGCTTCCTCCTGGCGGCGCGTTCTCGCAGATCCCGCGCTCGGCTATACGAGCCGGGTCGTTCTTGTCGTCGAAGTTCAGGGCACGCCCCTAAATGGCGGGGTTTAGGCGCGACCTGATTCGAAGTTGGTGAAATTTTTCGCGCTCGGCTTGCTCCTTGCGGAATGCCTCCGCCAGCTTCAGGCGGAGTTCCTCGACCTCCGTTGCTGTCGCGTTTGGCGGGATCGGCGTGGAGAAGGGGTCTTCCGGTGGGTAGGCGCCAGTCGCCATGTAGGTCGCGGCGTGGCGACCGATTCCATCGTGAAGGTCGGCGGAGTTCTCCGACCCGAAGTCGAAGTCAAAGATCCCAAGGATGGAGGGATCCTCGAAGTCTTCGACGTTGGAGACCTGGGTGATGGAGCCTGCGGGTGACGCGGCGATGATGGATCCGGCGCGTGACGCCGGGGTCGCCGAATCGGCATCGTTGTTGAGGGTCGCGTCGCCCGCGACCGCGGTGGTCTCGGCCACGTTGCTATGGGCCGAGTCGTACTCGGAGGCGAGGCGGTGGATCATGCGGACCTGGCTCTCAGAGAGCCGGTCGCGTGGCGGCGACTCGCGGATGCGAGCCGAGTCCTCCAAAGTGATGACGTCGGTGAGACCGACGAAGAGGCTGATCGTGCCGACCGGCAGGATCATGCTGTGCGTGACGGGTCGTGCCGCCGGGACGTAGCTGCTCGTCAAGATCTGGAGCATCTCGCCGATCGCGATCATGCGGCCGATGGCGATCGACTCGTTGATGGGCAGATTGGATCTCGCCGCAGAACACTGGCCTGACCGGCCAGACCCCATGGTGGGCGCCACTGTCATGGGAATGACCACGACAGATGCTGCAATCAGCAGCGAGTAGTAGAACATGGGGCAAGGGCGTCCAGCCATCTGCGGTGCGAGATGAGGGCGGAGACATAAGGATTTACCCAGGTTCCGCCCCCTGGAGGGTAAAGACCTACTCCTGCTAGATTGTATTATGGTGAGAGTACAATGGGGCGAGCTCAATGACTAGGCGGCGAGTCGCTTGGGTGTATGATGGAACGTATCCCCTATGCGTCCCCTGGGGAGGTTTATATTGGCTCACCTCGCTAGGGTTTACGGATTATAACTAAATTGGTTAAGGATTCGGAGGTCCTATGACCTAGTCCGACTGGGCCTAGCTACACTTCTGGGCCTTTAGCTTCCAGTCGCTTGAGTCCACGCCAAGTCTTGATCCAGTCGCCGCCCTGCAGGCCCACTCGCTGACGGCTTGGGCCGGCGGGAAACGTCCGGCTGGGTATACCCCGGTAGGCATATCCCCATCAAGTATGGCTCGATTAGCTTCTCTCTCGAGAAGGATCCGAACCAGATTGTTTCCCTTGCTTAATTATTTTAGGGTCCTTTGTGCTAAGTGTATGGACCTCGATATAATTTTCCTATATTTTAGGTCCTTGATATAAAATGTACTCCCGTCACGCGTGTAAAATTTTAACCTAAAAGTAAGTGGTAAAATTTAATGAATTTAAGCTTAGTTTTCACTGAGTATGTATGAACATTCTTGGAGCCAAACGACCAAGGTCATGGCCATATCTACATCATACTTTATATTGATGATCCCATGTCCAAGAATTTTCATGTCGACAAATTTGTCCGTATTTGAAAACATTCAAAGAGGAAGTAGTATTTAGAGGAGTATGGCTCGATCATCTGGTCTCTCAAGGAGGATCCAACACCGACTATTTTTCTTCCTTAATTATTTTATGGTCCTTTGTGCTACATGCATGGACCTTGATGTAAATTTGCCTCTTTTTGGGTCCTTGGCATAAAACATACTCTCACCGTCCGTGTAAAATTCTAACCTAAAAGTACGTGGTAAGATCTAATCGAGTTTACCCGTAGTTTTTAACGGGTATGATCATTATTGGATTTGAAGCCGAATGACCAAGGTCATGGCCATATCTACATCATACTTTATGTTGATGATCCCATGTCCATGAATTTGCATGCTGACAAATCTGGCCATATTTTGAAAACAATCTAAGAGGAAGTAGTATGAAGAGTATGGATCGATTAGCTTCTCCCTCGAGAAGGAGCCGAACCCGGTTGTTTTCCTTGCTTAATTATTTTAGGCTCCTTTGTGCTAAGTGTATGGACCTCGAAGTAATTTTCCTATGTTTTAGGTCCTTGATATAAAATTTACTTCCACCTTCCATGTAAAATTTTAACCTAAAAGTAAGTGATAAAATCTTAATGAATGTAAGCTTAGTTGGCACTAAGTATGAACATTCTTTGATTTCAAGACGAACAGCCAAGGTCAAGACCATATCTACATCATACTTTATACTGATGATCACATGTCCAATAATTTTCATGCTGACAAATTTGTCCATATTTTAAAAATAATCAAAGAGGAAGTAGTATTTAGAAGAGTATGGCTCGATCAGCTGGTCTCTCGAGGAGCCGAATTTGATTGTTTTCCTTGCTTAATTATTTTAGGTCCTTGGTGCAAAATGTATGGACATCGATGTAATTTTCTCTCTTTTTAGGTCCTTGGCATAAAACGTACTCCCACCTCCCTTATAAAATTCTAACCTAAAAGTATGTGGTAAGATCTAAACGAATATAAGCTTAGTTTTCAATAAGTATGAACATTCTTGGATTTCAAGCCGAACAACCAAGGTCATGGCCATATCTACATCGTACTTTATGTTGATGATCCCATATACAAGAATTTGCATGCCAATAAATCTGGCCATATTTTGAAAACAATCAAAGAGCAAGTGGTATGAAGAGTGTGGTTTCATCAGCTGCTCTCTCGAGGAGTTGAACCCAATTATTTTCCTTGCTTAATTATTTTAGGGTCCTTTGTGCTAAATGTATGGACCTTTCTATAATTTTCCTTTTTTAGGTCCTTGATTTAAAATGTACTCCCACCGCCCATGTAAAATTTCAACCTAAAAGTAAGTCTCAAAATCTAAATGAATTTAAGCTTAGCTATCAATGAGGATGAACATTCTTGGATTTCAAGCCGAGTGACCAAGGTGGTGGCCATATATACATCATAGTTTATGTTGATGATCCCATACCAAGAATTTGCATGCTAATTTTTCCCATATTTTGAAAATAATCAAAGAGGAAGTAGTCTAAAGAGTATGACTCAATCAGCTGCTCTCTCGAGAAGGAGCCAAACCCGGCTGTTTTCCTTTGCATAATTATTTTAGGGTACTTTGTGCTAAATACATGAATCTCGGTATAATTTTCTCTTTTTTAAGGTCCTTGATGTAAAATATACACCCACCACCCGTGTAAATTTTTAACCTAAAAGTAAGTTATGGTAAAATCTTGTCATGGTAAACAACATTGCCATTAGGATTTTCCCCTGTTGAAAACAAAATGAGGGTGATAAGGGACCGAGAGGCGAGAGCATATTGGAGGTAGCCCGAGTTCAGCGAAGAGGAGGATTTGAAGACGGTGTGATGTCAGAGCAAAGCTGATGGGTTCCTGACATGCGATACGGTGGGTAGTACTAGTATAGTTCATGACCTTTACTATATATGCATGCAAAACAAATTATGCTTTCTTCCTCCTTCACTACATCATCACCATACACACACTCTCCAGTCTGCTGATCTCTTCCTCGTCCAAAACATGGTCCTACGCATGTGCGTCGACCAGCCTCGTGTTGGCGGCTCCATGTATGTGTCTGGCGTGTTTGCCAATTGCGTTGGTGCGAACCATTTTGGGCCCTGTCTGGAGTAGTAGAGTAGCAATTCAAATTTCTCCGGTTTTCAAATTTTCACTTTCTTCCCAAACATCCCGTGGGAAGGATATTCAAAAGATCGCCATTCGCAGTACTAGTACTCTAGTAGTACACTACTTAAAGTGGTGGACAAGGGGTGCCTTGATACTACCGTACGTACCATCGCATTCGATTTGGATGCACACTATTATGATCTTTATTTTTTATTTTTGCGGGGGACACCACTATGATCTGGCCAGCCTTCCTACTCCCAACTACTCCATCTCCATCCATTCCATTTCACACCCTAGGAAGAGCAAGCACCAAGCACGCCCGCAGCAAGATGGTTCGAAAGTGAGGAGCCCTCTTTTTTTCGTGAAGCAAGTGGCACTCCCTCCTTCCTAAAGAATATATGCTGATTGGCTAATATTATGTAAAACTTGAAATACGAGTAAGTGGTAGATTTCTCTCAAAATTATACAACTATCTTTTGCTGGTAGCCACCAGGCCATCAATGTACCCAAAACCTACGAGATTTTTGAAAGATTCGGTTTCTTGCTAAGCATTTGCATGTTGAGAATCACGAGTCTTCACAAATTTTGAAAAAATAAATTTGCCGAAGATCCCATATCCAAGAATTTGCATGCCGACAAAATTTGGCCATATTTTGAAAACAATCAAGAGAGGAATTAGCATCAAGAGCATGGCTTGATCATCTACTCTCTCGAGAATGAGCAAAATGTTTCCCTTACTTAATTATTTAGGCTCTTTGTGCTAAATGTATGGACATCGATGTAATTTTCCTTCTTTTTAGGTCCTTGATGAAAAAAAATTCCCACCCCCCGTTTAAAATTCTAACCTAAAAGTAAGTGGTAAAATCTAAATAAATTTAAGCTTAGTTGTTAATATATATGAACATTCTTGGATTTCAAGCCGAATGACCAAGTTCATGGCCATATCTACATCTTACTTTATGTTGATGAGCCAATATCCAAGAATTTGCATGCCGACAAATGTGGCCATGTTTTGAAAACAACTGAGAGATGAAGTAGCATGAAGAGCATCGGCTGGTGTCCCGAGAATGATCCGAACCCAGCAGTTTTCCTTGCTGAATTATTCTAGGGTCCTTTGTGCTAAATGTATGGACCTCGATGTAATTTTCCTATTTTTAGGCCCTTGATGTAAAATATACTCCGACCGTCCGTGTAAAATTTAAACTAAAAGTAAGTGGTAAGATCTAAATGAATTTAAGCTTAGTTGTCAACGAGTATGAACATTCTTGAATTTCAAAATGAACGATCAAGGTCATGGCCATATCTACATCATACTTTATGTTGATGATCCCATACCCAAGAATTTGCATGCCAACAAATCTGGCCATATTTTGAAAACAATCGAAGAGGAAGTAGCATGAAGAGTATGCCTCGATCGGCTACTCTCTCAAGGTGGAGCCAAACCCGACTCTTTTCCTTGATTAATTATTTTAGGGCCCTTTGTGTTAAATGTATGGACCTGGATGTAATTTTCCAGTTTTTAGGTCCTTGATGTAAAATGCACTTCCACCGCACGGGTAAAATTTTAACCTAAAAGTATGTGGTAAATCTAAACGAATTTAAGCTTAGTTGTGAATGAGTATGAATGGATTTGAAGTAGAACGACGAAGTTCATCGCCATATCTACATCATAATTTATATTGATGATCCCAATATCCAAAAATTTGCATGCCGAAAAATATGGCCATATTTTGAAAACAATCAAAGAGGAAGTAGTATTTAGAAGAGTATGCCTCAATCAGCTGCTGTCTCGAGAATCAGACGAACCCGACTGTTTTCCTTGCTTAATTATTTAGGGCCCTCTATGCTAAGTGTATGGACCTCGATGTATTTTTCGTTCTTTTTATGTCTTTGAAGAAAAATGTACTCCCACCATGCGTGTAAAATTTAATTGAAAAGTAACTGGTAAAATCTAAACAAATTTAAGCTTAGTTGTCAACGAGTATATATATTCTTGGATTTCAAGCCGAACGACCAAGGTCATGGCCATATCTACTTATTACTTTATGTTGATGATCTCATATCCAAGAATTTGCATGCCGAAAAATCTAGCCATATTTTGAAACCAATCGAAGAGGAAGTAGCATGAAGAGCTAGTATGCCTCGATCAGTTGCTCTCTCGAGAAGGTGCCGAATCTGATTGTTTTCCATGCTTAATTGTTCTAGGGTACTTTGTGCTAAATGTATGGACCTTAATGTAATTTTACCTTTTTAGGTCCTTGATGTAAAATGTATTCCCGCTGCACGTGTAAAATTTTAACCTAAAAGTAAGTGGTAAAATCTAAACAAATTTAAACTTAGTTGTCAATGAGTGTGAACATTCATGGATTTCAAGCAAAAAGACCAAGGTCATGGTCATATCTACATCATACTTTACATTGATGATCTCATATCCAAGAATTTGTAGGCCGAAAAATCTGGCCTTAATTTGAAAGCAATTGAAGAGGAAGTAGCATGAAGAGTATGCCTCGATCAGCTGCTCTCTCGGGAAGAAGGATCTGAACCTGACTGTTTTCTTGCTTAATTATTTTAGGGCCCTTTATGCTAAATTTTGGAAATCGATGTAATTTTCCCTTTTGTAGGTCCTCGATGTAAAATGCACTCCCACCGCACGTGTAAAATTGCAACCTAAAAATAAGTGGTCAGATCTAAACGGATTTAGGCTTAGTTGTCAATGAGTATGAACATTTTTGGATTTCAATCCGAATGACCAAGGTCATGGCCATATCTACATAATACTCTATGTTTATGATCCCATATCCAAGATTTTGCATGCTGAAAAATGTGGCCATGTTTTGAAAACAACTGAGAGATGAAGTAGCATGAAGAGCATGGCTCGATCGGCTGGTCTCTCAAGAATGATTCAAACCCGACAGTTTTCCTTGCATAATTATTTTAGGGTCTTTTGTGCTAAATGTATGGACCTTAATGTAATTTTCCTATTTTTATGCCCTTGATGTAAAATGTACTCCCACCACGCGTGTAAAATTTAACCTAAAAGTAAGTGGTAAGATCTTTAAAAATTTAAGCTTAGTTGTCAACGAGTATGAACATTCTTGAATTTCAAGTTGAACGACCAAGGTCATGGCCATATCTACACCATACTTTATGTTTATGATCCCATATCCAAGAATTTGCATGCCGATAAATCTAGCCATATTTTGAAAAAAATCGAAGAGGAAGTAGCATGAAAGTATACCTTGATCGGCTGCTCTCTCGAGAAGGAACCAAACCTGACTGTTTTCCTTTCTTAATTATTTAAAGGCACTTTGTTTTAAATTCATGGACCTCGATGTAATTTTCCATTTTTTTAGGTCCTTGATATAAAATATACTTCGACCGCACGGGTGAAATTTTAACCTAAAAGTAAGTGGTAAAATCTAAACGAAATTATGTTTAGTTGTCAATGAGTATGAATGGATTTGAAGTTGAACGACCAAGGTCATTGCCATATCTACATCATACATTATAATGATGATCCCAATATCCAAGAATTTGCATGCCGACAAATATGGCCATATTTTAAAAACAATCAAAGAGAAAGTAGTATTTAGAAGAGTATGCCTCGATCAGCTGCTCTCTTGAGAAGGAGCCGAACCCGACTGTTTTCCTTGCTTAATTATTTTAGGGCCCTCTGTGATAAGTATATGGACCTCGATATAATTTTGGTTATTTTTAGGTATTTGAAGAAAAATGTACTCCCACCGCACGTGTAAAATTTAACTAAAAAGTAAGTGGTAAAATCTAACCAAATTTAAACTTAGTTGTCAATGAGTATGTACATTCTTGGATTTCAAGCCGAACGACCAAGGTCATGCCATATCTACATCTTACTTTATGTTGATGATCCCATATCCAATAATTTGCATGCTGACCAATCTGGCTATATTTTTAAACCATTCAAAGAGGAAGTAGCATGAAGAGCTAGTATGTCTTGATCAGTTGCTCTCTCGAGAAGGAGCCGAACCCGATTATTTTCCTTGCTTAATTGTTTTAGGCTCCTTTGTGCTAAATGTATGGACCTCAATGTAATTTTACCTTTTTAGGTCCTTGATGTAAAATGTACTCCCATTGCACGTGTAGAATTTTAACCTAAAAGTAACCGGTAAAATCTAAACAAATTTAAGGTTAGTTGTCAATGAGTGTGAACATTCTTGGATTTCAAGAAGAACAACCAAGGTCATGGCCATAGCTACATTATACTTTACATTGATGATCTTATATCCAAGAATTTGTAGGCCAAAAAATCTGGCCTTAGTTTGAAAACAACTGAAGAGGAAGTAGCATGGAGAGTATGCCTTGATTAGCTGCTCTCTCGAAGAAGGATCTGAACCTGACCATTTTCCTTGCTTAATTTTTTTAGGTCCCTTTGTGCTAAATGTATGGACCTTGATATAATTTTCCCTTTTGTAGGTCCTCGATGTAAAATGCACTCCCATCGCACGTGTAAAATTGCAACCTAAAAGTAAGTCGTAAGGTCTAAACGAATTTAAGCTTAGTTGTCAATGAGTATGAATATTCTTGGATTTCAATCCGAATGACCAAGGTCATGGCCATATCTACATCATACTCTATGTTTATAATCCCATATCCAAGAATTTGCATGCTGACAAATGTGACCAGGTTTTGAAAACAACTAAGAGATGAAGTAGCATGAAGAGCATGGCTCGATCGGCTGGTCTCTCGAGAATGATCCGAACCCAACAATTTTCCTGAAATAATTATTCTAGGGTCCTTTGTGCTAAATGTATGCACCCCGATGTAATTTTCCTATTTTTAGGCCCTTGATGTAAAATGTACTCCCACGGCGCGTGTAAAATTTAACCTAAAAGTAAGTGGTAATATCTAAACAAATGTAAGCTTAGTTGTCAACGAGTATGAACATTCTTGGATTTCAAGGTGAACGACCAAGGTCATGGCCATATCTACATCATACTTTATGTTGATGATCCAATATCCAAGAATTTGCATGCCGACAAATCTTTCCATATTTTGAAAATAATCAAAGAGGAAGTAGCATGAAGAGTATGCCTCGATCGGCTGCTCTCTCGAGAAGGAGCCAAACACGACTGTTTTCCTTGCTTTATTATTTAGGTCCCTTTGTGTTAAATGCATGGACATGGATGTAATTTTACAATTTTTTAGGTCCTTGATGTAAAATTTACTTCCACCACACAAGTAAATTTTAACCTAAACATAAGTGGTAAAATCTAAACGAATTTAAGCTTAGTTGTCAATGAGTATGAACATTTTTGGATTTGAAGTCAAATGACCAAGATCATGGCCATATCTACATCATACGTTATATTGATGATCCCAATATCCAAGAATATGCATGCTCACAAATATGGCCATACTTTGAAAACAATCGAAGAGGAAGTAGTATTCAGAAGAGTATGTCCCGATCAGCTGCTCTCTCGAGGAGCCAAACCCAACTATTTTCCTTTCTTAATTTAATTGGGTCTCTTTGTGCTAAATATATGGACCTCGATGTAATTTTACCTTTTTAGGTTCTTGATGTAAAATGTACTCTCATCACACGGGTAAAATTTTAACCTAAAAATAAATGGTAAGTCTAAATGAATTTAAGCTTAGTTGTCAATGAGTATGCACATTCTTAGGTTTGAAGCCGAACGACCAGGTTCATGGCCTTATCTACATCATATACATTATATTGATGATCTCATATCCAAGAATTTGTATGCCTCGATGTAATTTTAGGGTCATTTGTGCTAGATGTATGGACCTCGATGTAATTTTTATCCTTTTAGGTCCTTGGTGTAAAAAGTACTCCTACCGTCGGTTTAAAATTGTAACCTAAAAGTAAGTGGTCGTAAAATATTGTCATGGTAAACAATATTTCTACTTGGAGTTTGCCCCTATTGAAAAAAAACTAGGAGAGAGAAGGGACCAAGAGCATAGAGGAGGCAGCGCAAGAGCAGCGAAGAGGAGGATTTGAAGGCAGTGTGATGTCAGAGGAAATTAGCGATGAGTTCCTGACACGAGGTACAGGTATAGTGAGTAGTAACTATAGTAAATTTCAGGGGGAGGATAGTCAAAAGATCACCATGAGCAGTACTAGTACTACTTAAAGTGGTGGACAAGGGGTGTCCCATCGCATTGGATGCACACCATTATGATCTTCTTTTTTATTTTTGCGGGGTACACCACTATGATCTGGACAACCTTCCTACCCCCAACTACTCCACGTTCATTCGTTCGACCCTAGGAAGAGGAAGCACCAGCCAAACCCACAACAAGCTGGTTCGAAAATGAGGAGTGCTTTTTTTTCTCGCGAAGCAAGTAGTAGTACTCCCTCCATCCTATAGAATTTAAGCCGATTTGCCAATATTATGTAAAATTTGAAATACGAGTAAGTGGTAGATTTCTCTTGAAGTTCTATAGTTATCTTTTGACGGTAGCCACCAACGAGATTTTTGAAAGATTCGATTTCTTGCTAAGCATTTGCATGTTGACAATCACTAGTCTTCACAACTTTTGAAAAAATAAATCTGCTTGGCTATATGGCCTACATTGTATGAACATTCTTAGGCTTCAAGACAAACAATATGGGTGAATACATGGCCATATATATACATAATACTTTATGGAAATGTTCTAATATTTGGTAGATGGGTGCATCTTGGCACGGTGAACCATAATGATGCCAATAATGGGATTTTTCAACTTTTAGGAAAAACATTTTTAAATTTCCATAGTAAAAAGAATGTGTTTTCTTTTAAATTAAAGAAAGTGCGAAGAATATGGCTTAGAATACCACGATCCCATTTCCGAGACAAAGTTTGGACTATATTTCACTTACATTTACACCAAGTTTAACAAGTTCTCAAGCTTCCTAGCTAAGTTTGTTCATTTAACAAATTTAAGCTCAGTTCTCAATGTTAGGTGAAATTTTAACATAAAAGTATGTGGTAGATTGCTCTCAAAGTTCTACATATAAATATCTTTTGACGGTAGTACCCACCAAGCATTCAATATATCGAAAACCATGGAGGTTCTTTTTTGAAATATTTCGCATCGTGCTAATAATTTGCATGTAAAAATTTCTGTCCTTGTTTGGAAAGCAATCAAACATCATAATTTATGTTAATGATCCCATATCCAAGAATTTTCATTCCAACAAATCTTGCCATACTTTGAAAACAATCAAGAGGAAGTTGCATGAAGAGTATGGCTCGATCTTCTGCTCTCTCGAGAAGGAGACGAACCCAACTATTCTCCTAGCTTAATTATTTTAGGGACCTTTGTGTTATACATATGGACCTCAATGTAATTCCCCCTTTTTAGGTACTTGATTGAAATGTATTCCCACGGTCCGTGCAAAATTCTAACCTAAAAGTAAGTGGTGAAATCTAAACGAATTTAAGCTTATTTGTCGATGAGTTTGAAAATTCTTGGATTTCAAGCCGAACGACCAAGGTCATGGCCATATCTACATCGCACTTTGTGTTAATGATACCATATTCAAGATTTTGCATGGCGTCAAATCTGGCCATATCTTGAAAACAATCGAAGAGGAAGTGGCATGAATAGTATGGTTCGATCAGTTGCTCTCTCGAGGAGCCGAACCCGGCAGTTTTCCTTGCTTAATTACTCTAGGACCCTCTATGCTAAGTGTATGGACCTCGATGTAATTTTTGTTCTTTTTAGTTCTTTGAAGAAAAATGTACTCCCACCGTGCGTGTAAAATTTAACCTAAAAGTAAGTGATAAGATTTAAACGAATTTAAGCTTAGTTGTCAACGAGTATGATCATTCTTGGATTTAAAGCTGAATGACCAAAGTCATTGCCATATCTACATCATACTTTATGTTGATGATCCCATATCCAAGAATTTGCATGCCGAAAAATCTGGCTATATTTTGAAAACAATCAAAGAGGAAGTAGCATGAAGAGTATGCCTCGATCGACTGCTCTCTCGAGAAGGAGCTAAACCCGACTGGTTTCCTTGCTTAATTATTTTAGGGCATTTGTGCTAAATGCATGGACGTTGATGTAATTTTCCATTTTTTAGGTCCTTGATGTAAAATGTACTTCCACCGCATAAGTAAATTTTAACCTAAAAGTAAGTGGTAAAATCTAAATGAATTTAAGCTTAGTTATCAATGAGTATGAACATTCTTGGATTTGAAGTCGAATGACCAAGGTCATGGCCATATCTACATCATACTTTATATTTATTATCCCAATATCGAAGAATTTGCATGCCTAAAAATATGGCCATATTTTGAAAACAATCGAAGAAAAAGTAGTATTTAGAAGAGTATGCCTCGATCAGCTGCTCTTTCGAGAAGGCGCCGAACCCGACTATTTTCCTTGCTTAATTATTTTAGGGCCCTTTGTGCTAAATGTATCAACCTCGATGTAATTTTCTCTTTTTTAGGTCCTCGATGTAAAGTGTACGCCCACCGCACGGGAAAATGTTTAATCTAAAAGTAAGTGGTAAAATCTAAACGAATTTAAGCTTAGTTATCAATGAGTATGCAAATTCTTGGATTTGGAGCCGAACGACGAAGGTCGTGGCCATATCTACATCATATACATTATATTGATGATCCCATATTCAAGAATTTGCATGCCAACAAATATGTCCATATTTTGAAAACAATCAAAGAGGAAGTAGCATGAAGAGCATGGCTCAATCTACTAGTCTCTCGATAAGGAGCCGAACCTGACTGTTTTCCGTCCTTAATTATGTTAGGGTCATTTGTGATAAATTTATGGACCTCGATGCAATTTTCCCTCTTGTTAGGTTCTTGGCTTAAAACATACTCCCACCGCCCATGTAAAATTCTAAGCTGAAAGTAAGTGGTAAGATTTATACGAATTTAAGCTTAGTTGTGAACGAGTATGAATATTCTTGGATTTCAAGCCAAACGACCAAGTTCATGGCCATATCTACCTCGTACTTATGTTGATGATCCCATATCTAAGAATTTACATACCGACAAATATGGCCATATTTTGAAAACAATCGAAGAGGAAGTGATATGAAGAGTATGGCTCTATCAGCTGCTCTCTCGAGAAAGAGACGAACCTGACTATTTAAATTTCTTAATTATTTTAGGGTCCTTTTGTGCTACATGTATAGACCTCGATGTAATTTTCCTTCTTTATAGGTCCTTGATGAAAAATATACTCCCACCGCCCGTGTAAAATTTTAACCTAAGTAGGTGGTAAAATCTAAATAATTTTAAGCTTAGTTGTCAATGAGTATGAACATTCTTGGTTTTGAAGCCGAACGAGCAAAGTCACATCCATATCTACATTCTACTTTATATTGATGATCCCATATCCAGGAATTTGCATGCCGAGAAATTCGGCCATATTTTGAAAACAATCAAAGAGGAAGTAGTAATATGAAGAGTATGGCTCGATCAGCGGCTCTCTCGAGTTGGAGACAGACCCAAATGTTTTTCTTGCTTAATTTTAGGGTCCTTTATGCTAAATGTATGGATCTTAATGTAATTTTACCTTTTTAGGTACTTGATGTAAAATGTACTTCCACCGCTCGTGTAAATTTTTAACCTAAGTGGTAAAATCTAAACGAATTTATGCTTAGATCCTACTCTGTAGGAGTATTATCTGTTCGGTTAGGACAAAAATATGGAATGGAATAGTTAGATTTTTACTCATAATTAACTTTTTTATCCAAAACTGAGTAGCTAACAGCTAAACAGAGATCATCTTGCATCAAAATCGAAATACACATAAGCCAAATCAGATGAATCGAGGCACAAATCGGATCAATCGAGGCAAAATCCAATGAATAGCTACCACAAAATCAAAATACACGGTATCTAGACAAATCCACGTCAATTAATTTGGATCAGAGGGAGTAGCAGCAACCACTCGCGCGTGCTTCCACTGTCGCCCGCGTGTTGTCAACTGTTGCGCCTCAGCGATGTGCATGCCGCGGCCGCCGATGGTTAGGAAAGCATTTTATTTCCTTTGACAACCCTCGTTAGATAAGGTTCATCGGTTATTATCTCAAAAGAAACTTTATTCAACCATTAATATAACAGCATGAGTTTACATATATAGGACTCGCTGCTGAACTAGTACAGGTTCGACGCCTCCTAGCACCTAGTCCCGTGCCGCCATCAACAGCTTGTTAGACACCGACAGCAATGACAGCTCCAGCGCCTCCACCGGCTCCTGACCCGGTGGCACCTTCGGATAAGTCGACATCACCTCTTGAGCCATCGACAGCTCCGGGACGACCCTGTGGATGAAGTTGTCGTTGTTGGGGAACTGGTCCTAGTACATGAAGGCCTAGTCATAGAGGAGACGGGCGTCCATGAAGTTGATGAACTTGACCATCAATGTCCTGCCGTCCAGAGTGTTGTGGAGGCGGTACATACGGTACTTGCGGCGACCGTAGCCGGCATCAAGGAAGGCGCACGCCAGCTTCCACGGTGTTCTCCACGGGGAGAAGGCCCAAATGCGTAGGGCATTGTCCTCCTGTGCGGCGATGTTGATGTCTTTTTGCTCTGGTACGGCAGGCGGCAACCGGAAGGTGGCCATAGATGACTGACTGGGAGAGAGACGGTTGCTGGAAGCTGGGGATTGGAGATGCTTTGGTTCTCTAGGATCATGGGGAAGAAGAGAGAATAAATAAGAAGGAGGTGATCCGAGATTAATGTGGCAGATTAGCCGAACTGAGGGGACAATCAATGTTGTTGATGAAACCGATGCGTGTGGCAAATGTCGCTGACGAAGAGTAGGGTAAGCCGATGGGACGGAACGTTCCCTCTACTTCTCGCACTCGATGGACATAGTCATAATTTTGGGGTGCCTCTAAGGCAATCGCGACCCGCCTCATCATCCTCCCTCCACTAGGCATGGCACGGCTTGACATGCACAGCATGGCACGACTTCTCCATCCTTCTACAATCTTCCATGCTTAAAATATTTCAACTTACATTTTTTAATGCACTTCATCAGGACCTGGCCAGCCTTCCTATATTTTACTCTTATATACTCAGTTTCTCACCATGCACCGAGGAAGCAACGGCCGCATTCACATGGACCCGGCATAGGTTGGTACCACAAGTCCGTTCTTTTTTACTCATCTTCTCACCTTGGCATTGCCAAATCCGTCCACCATCATCCCAAAAAAGAAAACAAACTCATCCTCTCGCCGCCGCCTTCTCTCACCGTCACTTCCCATCCCCACAACCATCATCTTTAGCGATGCGCATATCAATCTTCCTGTCACCGCAAGGCCGACTACGACCCAGAACAGCGAGGTATGATCTTCATCTCTTACTTGTATAGAAAACATTCGCAGTTCATCTTTTTTGTAATGATTCCATTTTTTGTGTCTAAAACAATTTTGCGGATCTTTTTCATTCCCCTCTATTTCGTTCCTGATAGTTTGAATCTGCATAAATACAAATATATTGAGATTGATATACTCTTTCGAAGTGAATCCTTGATGAAACACGTTGCTTGCTGTTGGGGATATCATTTTGTCACTTGAACTGGTTATAATTCCATGCATTTTAGTGCTATAATAAGTATCTTGCAATGCCATTCATAGGTTCCGATTCCAAGCAAGGTAGAAAATCATGGACAGTTCCAGCGATGATGAGATCTTCTACATTGACTTTTATATAACTGATAGTGACGAGGAAGAACTTGCGGCTATAATGGGTAAAGTTTTACTTGGATTGTGAAATTGATTAGACTATGCAGCAATATACTCCTCTCTAAGATTTATTTTTATTTCATGTAGGTCCTTCTTATGAGCGGAAAGATTGGTTCGAAAGGTACATCATGTACAGCAATAGTGTGCGCTTATCATACATAAGGTGGGATTTTTTTGAGAATAAAGTCTCCCAGATCGAACCTAACATACCTTTCTATGTCTGCAAGCTCACCTCTTCTTTACTCGGCAAGGGAGGGGGTTAGGATGGTATGTAGCTGTATGATTCAAAAGATTTTCCTAAGAAATTTATAGAATTAAATCTGTATATAGGAAATTTTACCAAGATGGTTGTTACATTTGTAGGATTGATTCTCATAGGAATTGTTTCTAAGGATTCCTTTGCAATAGAGTTAGTACAAAATCAAACATCCACTCACACCTCTTTTTCGGAATCCTGTGTTTGTCCTAAGAGTCAAACAAACTTTGATTCATATGAATTCCTGTAGGATTGGAGTGGGCATAACATTGCAATCTTACATTTATTTTATCTATCATACTTCGAATCAAGAAGGCATCTTTTTTACTATTTCACCAGTCAACATGCCCTAAACTTCGGATAACTTTTTTTCCAGTTTCAGTGCTTCTCACTGGATTATAGTCAGAATGTCTTGAAGAATCATCTGCTTGAAGAAAGAAATCTACATGTGACCAAAAAGTTGTACAAAGGTTATCATAAAGTCGTGATTTCCATGGGCGATGACGGGCGTGCAGTGATCACTACTAGTAGGAGCTGGCGATATGTTGTCCGGGATGCGGAGCTCTTAGAACGTGAAATGGCTATCTTCTGGTTCAAGGAATGCCCACATGGATTTCGTCTCAACGTGTTTAGTGGTATCCCGCTTAATTGAAGGTTGTGATATGAAATTCATCGAACTTGTATTACTCCTACTAGCTAAATGTCCGTGCGTTGCTATGGAGTAATAAACAATTATAAGCAATAATATGGATCATCATAATCTAGGGGAAAAGCAATCTGTCGACAAGGGGACAACCCTTCTAACTCACTCTGTTTTGCTTAGGTGTCTCATCTAACTATTGGGACATGGTTTATTTCTATGGGAATTTTAGTTGAACGCTTCAATATGAATATGAGTGGTAAACATCCCACGTCACTGCGACTGTTAGATGTTAGTGGGGCTATTTTTTTTGATTTATAAATTATTATATATTGTTGAGATTATGCTTTGGCTAAATTATACCTAACCTAAACAGTAGAAAGTCACAAGGATTATAGGGTTAAAATTGTGCAATCTTTCACGTAATATCATAAAGTATGTGCGTTTTACGAGTTGCTATGTTAGACAAAATGAATAATTTTATAGTGTATATACTGAATTACATGTCATTGATTTGTCTAGATACACACATATTTATATATATATTGGTTTATATATATACATATAAATATAAACGTTTTAAATAAAAAGTATTTTAAAATAAAACCAAGGGAAACAGCCTAACTGGCTGAGATAGCCCAGCCGGCCACCTTACAACCCCGCCAAGTGCAACCCACCTTGCGGCAACCTTGACAGCCTCTTTGCAGGCGCCTTCACGTACGCGAGACAGATCCGTGTCCTGTAATTTCTGTTAACATCTAGACTAATGATGTTGACATGATTGGAATTTGTACCTTGGGTTAATTTCTCCGCGCAAGATATACGCAAATCAAATTTTAATATGAAACATACAATATGTAAACAAACTGGAAATAGACCGTAAATCTTGCTTGAAATTGGCTTTCACCCGCTTTTTGAATAAAGTAACGACCACACAAGATTTCACGACCAAGAAAATAGCTGAGGCAACAATAGAAAAAATTTCCCAACAAGAAATAGACTGTTGATGCCCTTACATGTAGTGCTGGGAAATAGACATTCCCACTCCACTGAGCAATCGCTAGTGCTGGGGCAATCTGCTGATGCCCTTACCTGTAGTCGGCACAGCTGTTGCCTTCAGAGTTTCCCTCTACTGTCCAAGCGTCGCCATTGTTATGATGTTAGCACAACTTAAGTTGCTAAGCTGGAACGTTCGGGGGCTGAACGACCGCGCCCGCCGATCGGTGGCTAGAGACCTTATCTCGGCCTCTAGATGCACCATCGCCTGTTTACAAGAATCCATGTTGTCTTCCTTCTCCAACTTAGACAAAAGCGACATTGTCGGCCAGGCCTTTAGCGGCCACGCCAGCCTCCTAGCTGATGGGACCAAGGGCGGCATCCTGGTCCTTTGGCAAGACGACTCGCATCTTGCAACAAACGTTGTGGTCCGCACCTTCTCGATCACGATCAGCTTCTTGGACAAAGCTACCAACCTGTCATGGACACTCACATCTGTCTATGGCCCTTCCGAAGACGAACGCAAGCAAAGTTTCCTCGATGAGCTTGTTAGCATCCACGCGCTGGTCTCCGGGCCCTGGATCGTCATTGGAGACTTTAACCTCATCTTAACTGACCTCGACAAGAATAAACCAAGGGTAAACAGGAGATGGATGCGACGCTTCAAAGCTGCCCTTGACCATAGTCTGCTCCAAGAGATCAGACTGATCGGAAGGCGCTTCACTTGGAGAAACGAACAGAGCAATCCAACCTTGGTGCGGCTGGACCGCGCATTTTGCAACTCAGCTTGGACAGACTCCTTCCCAGCGGCCAAACTACTCCCTCAGGATTCGTCCATGTCTGACCACTGCCCCCTTCTTCTAGTACAAGATGCCCCTGCCAAAATCAAGCGTCGCTTTCGATTTGAAGGGTTCTGGACACTCATGGAAGGATACAGCTCCATAGTCGAGGCCTCCTGGAATGCCCCATGCAGTTTCACGAATAACTTTGCAATCCTGGATTGCAAGCTAAAGAGGTTGGCAAAGCACTTGTCCTCGTGGGCCAAGAACTACATTGGCGACATCAGAAAACAGATGCTAATTGGGCAAAAGATCATCCTGCGTCTTGATATGGCCCAGGAGTCGCGGATGTTATCGGTGCACGAGAGGGAACTCAGGAGCACGCTCAAGTCAAGAGCGGTGGGCCTTGCCGTGGTCAACGGAATTAAGGCAAAACAAAGGGCTAGAATCAAGTGGTTAAAGTTGGGGGACGTGAGCACAAAGTTCTTTCATTCTAGGGCGGCCCACCGCCGTCAGAAGAACATGATCCAGTCCCTAGTCATAGAAACTAGCATCGCAACCTCACATGAAGAAATTGAGGATGTGGTATTTTCCCACCTGCACACCATCATGGGTACAAACGTGCCATGTCCGGGACGTTTTGACTGGGACAGGCTTAACCTCCCCAGGCCGGACCTTTCAGAGTTGGTTTCCCCTTTCACCATGGACGAGCTTAAAAAGGCGGTTTTTGACACACTGGCTGAGAAGGCACCAGGACCAGATGGATTCTCCGGGGGTTTCTTCCGGGCCTCCTGGTGCGTCATCAAAGATGATATCTTTCGCGCCCTCAACAAATTATTCGACTTGAATGACCCTTCATTCAGCTCCCTGAATACGGCCTACTTCATCCTAATCCCCAAAACGGGAGCAGCCGTCAACAATAACCCACTTTTGGCCAATCAGCTTGATTCATTCCTTCGGCAAGCTTGTTTCCAAAATTCTGGCAGCCAGACTTCAACCGCATCTGGACGAACTAATTTCTCCTTGCCAAAGTGCGTTCATCACGGGGAGAAGCATCCAAGATATTTTCTTGTACGTTCAGAATTTGGCCAAGCACTTCCACAAAACAAAGAAGCCAACCGTGCTCCTAAAGCTGGATATCGCCAAAGCATTCGACTCGGTGTCCTGGACCTACCTTCTAGACATGTTAGAAGCTCGAGGATTTCCTCCGAGGTGGCGGGACTGGATGGCCCTTCTGTTCCGATCTGCGACCTCTAGAGCCCTGGTCAATGGGGTGCCTGGAAGAATACTGACACACAGGAGGGGGCTTAGGCAGGGAGACTCCCTATCTCCCTTCCTTTTCGACCTGGCCATGGAACCCTTGCACCGGCTGTTGGACCTGGCTACTGAGGCTGGAATCCTTACCAAGCTACGTGGCAAACTTGGCACCTTCAGAGCCTCCATGTACGCTGATGATGTGGCTCTCTTCATCAACCCCTCTCAGGAGGATGTGTTGGGCATCTACGAGATCCTAACTTCCTTTGGACAAGCTACTGGTCTAGTCACAAACTTGTCAAAGAGCTCAATCACCCCGATCAGCTGCCATAGCCTGGACATTGGGAGCACTATTCAATCAGTCGGGATTCCGGTGGCGCACTTCCCATGTAATTATCTTGGGATGCCACTTTCAATCAAAAAACTTACAAAGGCAGATTGGCAAGTGCTACTGAATAAGGTGGATGGTTATCTCGCTACTTGGAAAGCGGTAATGATGAGTAAAGCTGGGATATTGGAGATGCTAAACTCGGTGCTTACATCACTAGCCGTCTACATGATGACAATAAACGAGATGCCAGCATGGGTAAAAAAAGAGTTTGACCGTAGAAGGCGTGTTTGGCTCTGGGCTGGGGAAGGAAACTGTAATGGAGGTAAATGCAGAGTGAGCTGGAAGTTAGTCTGCAGACCCAAACGCTTGGGTGGCCTTGGCGTCCACTGCATTGAGTCCTTCGGCGTGTCCCTAAGACTGCGGTGGCTCTGGAAAAAATGGAAGAACCCCAACAAGCCTTGGGCTCATATGGCGGTACCCGCAAACAAGAAAGACCAGGCCCTCTTTTCAGCAGCTACCAAGATCACGGTCCGAAATGGTAAAACAGCCATTTTTTGGACGAACAGATGGCTGGAGGACCAGGTCCCTTCAGTCATCGCACCTGACATCTTCAAAATCTCGGTGCGGAAACGCAGAATGGTTAACGACGCCCTGACAGGCAACAAGTGGCCGATCGACCTTCGACACAAGTTGTCACATGCTCACCTGCCTCAGCTACTGCAACTTGCTCAGCTGGTTGATTCAGTTCAACTCACTGGGGCCCGGATGAAATTTCATGGAGATTTGGGGCCAAGGATTGCTACTCTGCCAGTGCAGCTTACCGTTTGCACTTCTTAGGAGCCACTAACTTTGACAACTATAAGATGGTTTGGAAAGGATGGGCGCCGGCACGATGCAAATTCTTCATTTGGACTTTGGTACTCAATAGAGTGCTAATGGCCGACGGACTGTTGCTCAGGCAATGGGACAACGAGTACTTCTATCCTTTGTGCCGAAGAAAACTGGAAACAGCCTCCCATCTTTTCATTGAATGCCCATACACTAGCGGGATCTGGAGCTCAGCGGCAGCACGGCTAAACATCCAAGCCATAAAACCATCGGCATGGATAGGCAAGGATCTCAGCGTCAAGGAGTGGCTGTCACTGACTATTGCCAAACAGCCAAAAGACCAGCGCAAAGTGTTGTTCACAGTTGTCAATTTGATTATCTGGGAGCTTTGGAAGGAAAGGAATAGGCGCATCTTTGAAAGAAAAGAGCTGTCGCTAGGAAAGTTGTTTGAGAAAATCCTGGATGAGGCAAACACCTGGCGGCTAGCTGGGGCGCCGCTACCTCTAATGGCACGCTCAGATGGGGCACCCTTTGACCCGGGCTGAGTTGGAACTTAGTAGTTTCCTCTCCCTTATTTTTCCTTTCTTTCAAACTCTTAGTTTTTAGGGGTTTGTTTTTTTCGACCCCAAGCTTGTTGTTCCTGCTTCCTCTATCGTAATGAAACACACCAGCTCTCCTGTTGTTATCCAAAAAAAAGAAATAGACTGTAAATCTGACACCATTTATCATTAGTTCATTACAGCGTCAGTTAGAAAATACAGTATGTAATGCTTGTGAAGTATTATACGAACAAGGCCTCTATACAATGTAGGAGTACCTCCTAACTCCATATTTCATATTTCACTCGTTGTAAAGCGATCAGTAGTACTAAGAAACGTACTCCAAACAGGGACTGTAATGAATGTTTCTGCATTCTGAACAATCAACATTTGCAAATTGAGAAATCTATGACATGAATCTGATACCAGTTCCCAGTAGCAGCAGCACGGGAAGGTAACCAGCGCAATTCACAGACCTCTCAGAGACAAAAGCATGAACAGAATCGAAGCCTAGAAAGGCTAATGACATTACGAGCAAATTATACAGCCTAAGAGAGAGGGACGGATTGTGGTGACGCGAACTACGGCACTCACGCGGTGCCCGCGGCGGAGACCAACTGCATCGTGGGCGGGCTCAGGTACGCCGACGTGTGGCACACGACGGAGGACCCGCGACGCCGACACGACGCTCACTCATCTCTCTGTCAGCGTGCGCAGGCCCTGGTACCCGTGTTCTGGGCCATTGCAGTCTCCTTCGAGCGAGTGCCGGTCCCCAGCCCTGCCTCATCTCTCGGGTAATTAATTTGACCTGGGGCAAGGGTGGAGGAAGGCAGGAGCTCAATGTAGATAGGAGGGCGGAAGGCCACAGCATCGGTTGTCCTCGCCGTACTCCAGAGCTTGGGGTGGGGCGAGTCTTTTGTTCTGCTCGGTGCAGTCAGGGCCCGTCCCTGTAGAGAGGAGAGGTAGTGGGGGTTGGCACAACGCCGGAATGCTGGGATGCATACCTGCATACCTCGGCCACGGGAGGCAGAGCTCCGGGCGGCCACGCAAGCTGGACGTGGCCGATGACAGAGATCTCAGGGCGTACTGACGGCCAGAGGCTGTAGACTAGAGGCGAGGGAGACCTGCCCCTTATTATCGACGACCAGCACACCTTCGGTCGCTCCCTGACTATGCTCCCGCCCGTGCGCCCTCGACGCCACCAGCGCAACCCTGACCTCCTCCGTTCGGCGCGTGGCTTGGCCCTCCCCTTAACTTCTAGTATCTTTCTTTGAGAGTATGCAGTGTGCGGGTCGGGATGTGGCGACCATGGTGGATGTGTCGGCACGGCAGCCAAGGTGGTCGCAGGAGAGGGCGGTAAGGTCGTGCAAGGGAGCCAGGAGAGAGAAAACAAGCACTTATCGGTGGCACTGGTTGTAATTTGATGTTTGGAGGAGGGCAAACCCGGAAAAACCTAGCGGACGGAAAAAAATTCTACTGACGAACGACTCCAATCTTTTTAATAGTATAGATAGATAGATGTGAAAGGAGGTATTCTAGAAACCAAGAAGGTTTCTGACAAACTATTATACTTATATTAGCCACTATTGCTCCTGGATGGAACTGAGCAACTGCTAGTATTCCTATTTGTATTACTCCCTCTGATCCATATTACTTGTCATTGAAATGGATGTATCTTGCACTAAAATATGTCTAGATATATCCATTTTAGTGACAAGTAATATGGATCGGAGGGAGTATTATACTCGGCTTTTGGTGCCTAGTCGATCTCGTACTGCTGGCAAGGCGAGCAGAGTGCCTTGTTTTAAAAATAAAGGGCTTCTTCACCCAAAATTATGTCTTTCAAGAGAGCAAAGCCACCTGGACGAAGGAGAACATCCTCCCTCGCTCCTCTTCAATGCACCATTGCCTCCTCTGCTCCACTCTGCATTCGGTGTCTCTATTCTTTTTATTAATGGCACTTGTTCAGGTGGGAAGCATCACATCTTCCGCACAATGTTCATATCTTTCTTCCCATGTAAGCTTCGCCACAATGGAGTACAACCATGCAGGCACAGCAGTGCAGAAAAAGTTGGAGCCTGTCCTAGTCTAGCCTAACTTTTCTTCTGTTTGCCTCGTGCTTCCACCGAAAAATGAGCTCTGGCTGGATGTTTTCCTTCTCTCCCATAAAGATATAAGACCTCAAAATATACAACCAAGGTCCCTAGGACAGGAAGGAGAAAGCAATCAGGTAGAGCTTCATTGATTATCAGCAGTGGCATAAAAAGAAGGGCATGGCTCGAGGCCAGCAGTGGCATAAAAAGAAGGGCATGGCTCGAGGCCGGATCAGAGAGTCCATATTTCCCCCTTTCCAAATCGCAATTCTTGGAACGCTCACTCTGCAGAGAGTCCACATTTCCCCCCTCCTGATCCCAGCCCCTCAAGCCATGGCGGGTCTGCAAGGTTGCTCCCTTTCTTCCTCACAAATCCATTGATTTTTCTTTTGTTGGTTCGTCCGTACAACTATCTTATTTTTTGAACTTCAATTTCTCTAGTGCGTGGATATTCATTTAATCTGCCACCGCTACGTCCGCAAGATCACCTCCTGCCAGAAGTGCGAGTACCCTAGCGGTGGATTCACCCACGAGCCCGCCATGGACGCCATCCTATCAGCGGTAGGGTCGAGTGCTCCCACAAAGGCTGCGTGAGCTTGCTGCCCTACTACAAAATCCACGAGCACGAAATCGCGTGCCGGTATGCCCCCCGCACTCGCACGGAGACCGGCTGCGACTTCGCCGCCCCGCCGCCAGCGCTTGTCGTCCACCTCGCAGCGGTCTACTAGATCCAAGTGCACAAGATCCAGTATGCCACCAACAAAGTGTTCCAGGAGCCGGTACCGCTGGCGGGTGAGGCGTCCCGCCGGCTCATCCTTGTCGGGGAGCAGGACGGCGTCGTGTTCGTCCTAACGATTCGCACGCTAGACACGCTCACCCTCATGTCTGTGGTATGCGTTAGGCCCACGCTATCTGACTCGCCGGTGTACAAGGTGAGGATGTGGGAGGAATGCCCACCGCTGCTCTCGTGGTCGTACGGCAGGAGGATGACCGGCGCCGTGACTATGGATCTCGAGGCGTCGAGCTCCAATAATCCGGGCGAAGTCGCGATTGAGGATCTTATGTCTCACCTGCCGGCGCTGCCGCATTACCTGGTCGGTCCTGCTACGTCAAAGGAGCTACGTTTCTTCATTCGCATTGACTTTTAGTGGCTACGTAACCTACTGTTAATTGGTTTAGTTGCAGAAAGATCGTTGGCATACGAGGAAGGATGGATTTTAGAGTAGTAGTACTATACTATACATGGAGTAGTGTTTTTCATTAAGTCTTAACTTTCAATTGATAGTTTGGTGGATGTAGTCTCCTGAGTACGAGTACCATAGTAAGTTGTATGGAGTACGTAGTTAATTAGTGGTAGTACAATAGTAGAGTTGTAGTAGTTGTAGTTTGGTTGGAAGAAATCATATCCTTTTCGCATTAGGGAGGTGGTTTTTTGCAAGTAGTAGTAGCAGGTATGCATGTTTATACTCGTCATACATCCAGGCAATCGTCAAAAGTTCCATCTTGTTGTTCTACTGCTATTATCAGTTTGTATGAGGCTTCACTATTGTACTCTAGTTCACACCTCTATTATTCGTTTTTCATATGCGCATTCAACCCTGTGTCCTTCAGCAGTATAATAAATGGAATTACTCAAAGAAAGTCTCTATACCATGAATCAAACCTATAATCTTAGTACTCTGCAGTGAAATTAAAAGAAACTGTTGCGATTCCTTGCATTTAATTCTTACCTCCACCCCTTGCATGATGTAGTACTACTCATGTACTCCTATTATAGTATATATACTACATGCATTAACCTGTATGGAGTATCATGCAAGGATAGAGCGAAACGCAAAGATAGTATTGGTATTTCTCACATGGTGTACCATTCTGAGTCTTCTTCTTTGGTCTTCTTGTGCTTGCCCTTGCCCTTCTTATTTAGTTGTTTCTTTTTGTTGAACATTTCGAGAGTTTGTTAACCCCTCTTGAAGTTTACTATCTTCATGTATACCTCGTATGTCGCGTAGGCGTCGAGGATTGCATACTGGATCTGCTCTTCAGTCAGGGGCATGTTCTCCCGCCGCTTGTGGTCCACATGCTTCTTCGTCTCCTTCATGGCATTGTAATGGCTATCTATGAGGTCCACAACATAGTCAGCCAAAGAATCCTTCTTATTCGTGGAGCCGGCAGGCTTCCACCTCTTCTATATGTCCATGAAGTTCGTCACTGGCACTAGAGAACGCCTGAGCCTAATACCATCGTTGCCGATGTCGATGCCGGGAAAGGAAATGTTAGGGTCTGCGAGGAACTCTGCTAGCTTGGAGCAAGGCTTATCGTCCTGGCAGATCTAGTAGACCAGGAAATCCGTGCCTACACACAGCTGGACGATGGCAGCCTTCTGCATCGATGATTGCTCATTGGTGTACTCGACGTCGAGGCCAATAATATTTTCGCCTGCTTCCTCCGGGAGCGGTTGGATTTTCTCGATGTAATTGTTCACCGCTGACGCTCTGTTAGTATACGCCACTTGTAGTATGGTGGTGTTGCCAGGGTCCAGGAAGGAGTTCAGCTTGTCGAGCGGCAGCGCCATGGACGATGATTGGCGGCTTCTTTTGTTTTGCGGAGGTCTGGCTGGGTGAGAAAAATGATAGAAAATGAATGGGATCGAGAAGATGAAAGGAACCACTAGGAAGATTGGGAATGCATGCATGCATGAGCGGTTGTGGAAACGAAGGGATGCAGTTTCCCTCGATCCCGCCCACGTACTCATATAGAATATTTACGGATCGGTTTTAGGGACGCAACTTACTTTACATTTTTATATGGAAGTAGTAGTACTCTCTCCGTTTATATTTAGATTTATTTCTGCTCAAAACACATCTTATCTTATCACATAGTATGATTTTATATAAAAAATGTTATATCATACTTCTATTATTTAATTCTCACATGTGTAAGGCATGTGCAACTTACTAGTTAAATATAACTTACTAGAGAGAAGCATCACATCACACTTTTCAATACAAAATACTTGTACGTACAAAATATTAGTAGTACGTACCTGCTAACATATGCATACTCCAAGTTAACACTCTGACCAGCCTTAGGCCTTCATCATAATAATGGGAGTCTCTTACCGCAGTATCATAGGCTAACTAGTACTCAAGTAGTACTATTACATTAGCTAGACTAGTATTTTTGCACGCAGGTATAGAGAAAAAACAATTTTTAGTAGCCCAATCACATACATGCATATAAGAGATAGTAATCCATTGGCTAGTGTAATGAGAGAGTGTTACTAGTTCATATTAGTACTACCTTTATAGTGGGTAACATGTGTGTACGTAATTAAGACGAAGGTAGAGACCCTATTTGTGCAGAAATGGGTTCGAAAATACTTTGTACCTACAAAGGATAGAACATCATAGTAAACTAGTATTTTTTTTCTAGTTCTTGAAGTAGGATATTATTTTTCTATATCTTTTGTACTGTATAGCCAAATCAAAATCTCATAGCGCCAAATTATTGTGCCACACCTCCACTGAAATATTCCAAGTGGTCACGCGCAAGGTTTTAGCCGTACAAAATTCATTTTATACCCTTGACAATGGTCTAACTACAAATGTCGGGGCATGGGTATCTTTCATAATTTTTCTCCCTCGGTCCCCATAGCTCTGAACCTGGGTAGCCCACCTTCCACCGACGCCATTTCCCCCATAGCACTCCGAAAAAACCCCATCCCTATCTCACCTCCAGCTCATGCACCACCGCAGCAGAGCATCCCCGCCGTGCTTCGCCGGCCTACGCGCCACGCAACCCTCTATCTCACCTCCAGATCATGCACCACCCCACCAGAACATCCTCCCCAGTTCGTCAGCCTACACACCACCCAACCCCCTATCTCTCCTCTAGATCCTGCACCACCGCACCGGAACATCCCCGCCCCAGTTCGCCGTCCTACACACCACCCAACCCCTATCTCACCTCCAGCTCCGTACCACCGCACCGGAACATCCCGCCGCAGCCCATCCTACACGGCACTCAACCCCATATCTCGCCTGCAGCTCCTGAACCACCACACCGGAACATCCCCGCCGCACTTCGCCGGCCCACACGCCACCCCAAACCCCCTATCCCACCTCCGGCTTCTACACCGCCGCACTTCGTCGGCCTGCACGCCATACCTCAATACCACATACTCCTCACCAGTCTACATGATCAGCCGATGTCCTCCTTACCGAACGTAGTTCGCTGACTCTCCCATCCATAGCATCTGACCTGCTTCACCTACGCTGGTGTGCGCTGCATTCGATCTGCTTCACGGACTCAACAGTACACTACACCAGATCTGATTCACCAACACTCTTGAGCAGAGCCTCGAGCCCATAATCGGTCATAACAGATCTGCTCCACAGACGACGACGTGCACTACACCAGATCTCCTCTAGCGGTCATCTTGTCAAGCAAACAATACCCATCAACAACCTCCACAGATCTGCTTCACCGACGCTTGCATGATCTATCTGCTCTAGAGCGACTCACCACTACCAGGCACACTCGGCGTCCTTGACGTGACCCACAAAGATGATGTGTATGCGTAGACGATGTCGTGACCTAGGTAAACAGATATGCTTGTTTTTTCAATATAGTAGGTATAAGCCTCTAGTTTGTTAGTAGTTATCTTGGCCAAGTAGTTGCTAGTGACTCCAAGAGGGGGTATGTATGCTCGATAGTGGGTTCATGCCACTAGTTTCCAAGGGAAGTGGTAGAAATCTCTTCGGTTGTAGATGTGCTGTTGCCACTAGGGAGAAAACAACGGTCTTTTTTTCATGGAACAAGTGGATTGTTTACCTTACACACTTTGCTTAAAGCAGTTGTCTGTTGCTTGCAACTTAATACTGGAGGGGGTTCGGATAATAACCTGAAGGTGGACTTCTAGTCATAGATGCAGTTGGATGGCGGTCTATGTATATTGTTGTATTGCCCAATCGAATCGCATAGGATCTTTTTGTCTGGTATTGCATTGTTATGCCTTGCTCAGTTCTCGTCAATTGCCCTGCTGTAATTTGTTTACCCTTCATGCCATGTTGTTTATCTAAGGAGAGCACCTCTAGTGAACTATGGACCCCGGTCCCATCTTTATCATTGATACATCTTCCATTGTTACATGTTTACTTGCTGCAAACCATTACCTTCCACACCATACGTTTAATCCTTTGTTACAGCAAATCGGTGAGCTTGACAACCTTACTGATTCGTTGGGGAAAAGTCTTGAGATTGTGTTGTGCAGGTCTCCGCGTTGATTACAACACCTGTCTGATGTTTCCTTCCTCCTACTGGTTTGATAACCTCGGTTTCTTACTGAGAGAAAACTTGCTGCTGTGCTGCTTCACACCTTGCTCTTGGGGTTCCCAACAGGCTCCACGTCAACCACGCGTATAGCCATCAGGACTGCACAAAGAGAAATAGTAAATCCCTTGTTTCTATCGAGATGTGTTTAGTGTAAGATGCTTGTTTGTACGAGGCACCACATAAGTCGGCTAATGATTAGTACAAGATTGACCTTAAACAAGACTGGGCAAAAACCAAACATGAATCCTTCGATTATAATTCAATGTACTCACTCGATCATGGTGCTGATCTATTATTTTTATATTTGACTTATGTTCAACTATCTATCTATATATACGTAAACTAGACCATGATTTGGTGGTGGTGATTTAAGTATATCCACTTTTATGTTATATTTTTCTACTATGTAACAAAGACCAAATGTAAATATCTCGATTTGTAATTAAATTATCTCACTCAATCATGGCGATGATCTATTAGGCTAGTCATAGTGGAATTAACTAAGGTGGTAACATGGATCCACATGCAATGCCAACTAGGCATTTTGAAGATGTGGCATGTCATTAATGATAGAAGAGAGGCTTAGAGTAACTAGCTATGTTACCATAACATCACACACTACAAGACAAGATGAGTCTACAAGCTAATAAATAAGACCTTGCATGTCATTAGACCCAAGTTACTATCCACTATGAAGGTAGTAACTTAGACTAGTGTCATGTGCACGACACTATCTCAAGTTACTCCCCACTATTACCAGCCTTATTTGCTATATTTAACTCATCATCAAATCTATCTATCTATTCGTTAACTAGACTATTATTAGGTGGTGGTAATTTAAGTATATCCACTTTTATGATAATTTATAGTCTATTGTAGTATGTTTCTGCTATTAAGAGTTTGTATAAATCCTGGAAGTAGTCACATTGTCTAGTGTTGGCACCACATGAGTTGGCCGACGATTAGAACAAGATGACCATTAACGCAGTGTTCTCCCTGGATATAAAAAGCATAATTAAGATTCGTATGAAGGATCGCAAGTCTCGTCGCCGTCAGCTCGACAAGAAGGAGCGCATCATTGCCCGTCTTCGCCACCGGATCACGGATTTGGAGGAGACCATCCACGAGAGAGACATGCAGTTGGAGGAGAGGGAGAATGCAGGGGAAGACCTTCGTGGAGACCCCTAATCCTATCTCAGCAATAATGATGACTTTCTGGAGGATCATGCTATGGACTTCTTCACCGATGAGGATGACTTCGCCTTCATCGATGATGATGATGATGAGGATGATGAGGACACTGACTCCAAGGAGTAGTAGCACTTGAGCACTAGCGTTAGTGAGTTATATTTAGACCCAACTATATCGTAGTTTCAAAGAATGGTTCTTAAAAACCATATGTTCTTCTTTGTTGTGGTGTGTGTTTGTATTGTGTGCTATGAATGAATGAAAAGCAATTTGCTAGAAAAATCTGAGTCAAACTTTAAAAACTTTTCAAAAAAAACCCAAACCTTAGAAATTTCCCTCTTTTCTCATGATCTACCTCAATCTTCAGATGCCTCGCGGAGGAAGTAACTCAACCCCGGACCCGATGTTGCAACTCTTGCAAATGCTGGTTTCTGACCGCGAAGCCGAAAGAGTCGAACGTCAAGCCAACTTAGCCACCCTTCAATAGATATCTCAGATGGCCAACAACAATCAAGGCCATGGAAATCAGGACAACAATGGATCTAAGATCAAGAATTTCCAGAACACCAATCCACCTGTTTTCACTAAGTCAGAAGAGCCCCTAGATGCAGATGATTGGTTGCAAACCATGGAGATCACTTGTTTTGTTCATAGACAAGAAAGATGGAGGTAACCGTTTGTGTACGGATTATCGGAAGTTGAATGATTTTACCATCAAGAACAAGTACCCACTACCGAAGATAGAAGATTTGTTTGACCAGTTTACTGGTGCCAAAGTGTTTTCTAAGATTGATCTTAGAACTGGCTATCATCAACTCAAGATTCCCGCAGAGGATATTCCAAAGACTGCCTTTACCACCAGATATGGATTATACGAGTATACTGTCATGTCTTTTGGATTAACCAATGCCCCCCGCTTATTTCATGAACCTCATGAATAAGATTTTTATGGACTTCCTGGATAAGTTTGTCGTTGTTTTTATTGATGACATTCTGATTTATTCCAAATCAGAATACGAACATGAGCTACACCTAAGGACCATTCTTGGAACCCTTAGAGATCATCAGCTATATGCCAAGTTTAGCAAATGTGAATTCTGGTTACAGGAGGTAGGATTCCTCAGACATATTGTATCAGCCGGAGGAATTGCTGTTGACCCTGCGAAGGTGAAGGACGTTGAAGATTGGCAAGCCCCAACCACTCAAACCCAAGTTTGTGATTTCTCGAATTAGCGGGATACTACCGCAAGTTTGTAGAAGGATTCTCGAGTATCGCTAGACCCATGACCCAATTGCTGAAGAAGGACAAGAAGTTTGAATGGGATAACAAATGTGAAGCGAGTTTTCAGGAACTCAAGAGGAGATTGATTTCAGCCCCAATCTTGATCATGCCGGATATCACGAAGCCCTTTGATGTGTATTGTGACACATCCAAGATCGGTCTCGGATGTGTGCTAATGCAAGAAGGCAAAGTTATATCTTATCTATCCCGACAACTGAAGCAGCATGAACAGAATTATCCAACCCATGACCCTCAACTAGCAGACGTAGTTCTAGCCCTGAAGACATGGAGGCATTACCTGATGGTAAACCGTTGTAAGATTTATTCGGATCACAAGAGCTTGAAGTATATATTCACTCAGAAGGAGGTGAATATGAGGCAGATAAGATGGATTGAGCTAATCAAGGACTGTGATATGGACATTCACTATCACCCCGGTAAAGCCAATGTGGTAGCAGATGCCCTTAGCAGATTCTCGTGCCGCTTGAACTTCATGATCTTGAAGGAGCAACCAAGTTTGCACAAAGAGATAGAAGATTTCCGAATGGAATTAGTGAGTGAAGGATTTTTGGCTAGCATCGAACTTCAACCCACTTTGATCAATCGGATCAAAGAGGCGCAGAAAGGAAATGCTAGTATCGACAGAATCAAACATCGTATCGGTACAAGCAAAGTACCCGGATTCACCGAACACGAAGAAGGAATTCTATGGTACAGATGACGTCCTTGTGTACCAGCAGATTCGGAGTTGAAAGAAGTTATTTTGAAAGAGGCCCATGATACTCTTTATTCTATCCACCCTGGAGGAACGAAGATGTATCAGGATTTGAAGGAACAATTTTGGTGGCACAAGATGAAGAGAGAAATCGGAAGCTATATAACCAAGTGTGATATCTGTCAGAGAGTCAAGGCGGGACATCAAAGACCCGGAGGACTGTTGCAACCCTTACAGATTCTGGAATGGAAATGGGATTCAGTTGGAATGGACTTTATCACCGGATTGCCTACTTCTAGTAGGGGAAATGACTCTATCTGGGTCATAGTTGACAGATTGTCCAAAGTCGCCCATTTCTTACCAGTCAAGACCACATACCAGAGTTCGAAGCTAGCGGAGTTATACATCGCTAGAATCGTCAGTTTGCACAGAGTCCCCAAGAACATCGTATCGGATCGAGGAACCCAGTTTACCTCGAGATTCTGGAAGAAAGTCCAAGAAGGTTTATGCACCTGACTGGATTTCAGCACAGCGTATCACCCTCAGACCGATGGACAAATAGAGCGAGTAAATAAAATACTCGAAGATATGTTGAGAGCATGTGTGCAAGAGTATGGACATAAATGGGGAGACTGTCTGCCTTTTGTAGAATTTTCATACAACAACAGTTATCAAGCTAGTCTACAGATGGCCCCATTTGAGTTCATGTATGGAAGGAAGTGTCGCACCCCTTTAAATTGGTCGAAAGTAGGAGAGAGTCAGATTTTCGGACCCGACATCCTACGAGAAGCAGAAGAGAAAGTTCACAAGATTCGTGAGCACCTCAAGACCGCCCAGTCAAGACAGAAGAGTTACGCCGACAAGAGACGTCGAGACCTCGCTTTCAATATCATAGATTTTGTGTATCTCAAAGTGTCGCCTTTGAAGGGAATGCAGCGCTTCCAACTCAAAGGAAAGTTAGCCCCCAGATATATCAGACCCTTCAAAATTCTGAATCATCGAGGAGAAGTATCATATAAATTGGAACTGCCACAGGAGATGTCAGCAGTACACAATGTGTTCCATATATCGTTACTTAGCAAATGCCTTGAAGTTCCGGAGAAGGCTGAAGTTTTCAAGAACATTGATCATCGGACCATAGAGATCAATGATGACCTGACGTATCCCGAAGTACCCATCTATATTTTGTAGGAAGCTTTCAGAACCACCAGAACCCGAAGCATCAAGTTTCTCAAGATTCAATGGAGCAACCACACTGAACAAGAAGCTACCTGGGAGCAAGAAGATCACATCAGGACGGAGTTTCCCGATCTCTTTAAATCCTAGGTAATCTTTTTCTTCTTTTTCAAATCTCGAGACGAGATTTTGTTTAAGGAGGGAAGGTTTGTAACATCCCAAAAATATGAAACAATGATCATCAAACTCTAATCACTAAAATTAGGGCTAACAAAAACTTTGATTAATTTAAATCATATGCATGCATGTGTGTATGTGATGATTTGATAAATGCATGAATGATCTTGTGTGATTAACCTAAATAGCAAGAAATGGTTTAAAGATGAAAATAACATCATATAAAACATTTCCAAGCAGAAAAAATAAAGAGAAAATCAAAAACAAATCAATTAAGGCAAATGGTCATTTTTGCCAATCTTGCTCACTAGGTCACTTTGTGTGTTTCTAGTCCAAGATTTCAAACAGAAACTTTTCCAATTCTTTTCACCCTTGCTATACCAAGTACAAGTGAATCAAAGCCCACCTTTCAAACTTGCAGAAACATTTAGCAAACCCATTCAAATGACAATTCAAAATTGAATCTTTAACATATGTGAAGATCACACATTTTCAAAACCCAACCAAACCAGTGCCCCTTGACTAATACAACTAACCAGATACTCACTAGTATGTGCCTAGCAAACCCACCAAGTTTGAATCCAAAATTCAAATTTAAATCTCTTTCGGCCATTTCATCAAACACCTTGTTTGCAGCAAACAAACAAACAACAAACACTATAGTGAGCAGTGAATTTGGCCAACCTTGTTCTCTCTCTAGCTCTCACTACACTCTCAGTAGATGATCTTGCCCAATTAACAAGCCTTAGCACCACTATGAGCTTGGCATAGCCATTAATGGTGACCATGCCAAGCCCATTTGCCAACCCCAATGTCGCCAGCGAGCTAGAGGAAGAACTAGCCCCGCCAACCTTGTCTAGAACACGCAGCACCATCCACCGCCACCTCCAGCACGCCGTCGCGCCAGTCTCTCAAGGCGAGGCGAGAGCGCGCTAGTGCGCCACACTCGACATGCTCGCACAAAACACGCCCCGCCTTTGCCGCTCGCGCACGTGATCACCACCGCACCAGGAACCTCCCAGACATGCTCGTTCACCGCCGCGTGACCAGGAGCGCATGTGCGCCATTAAGACTTCCGTCGGAGCCACCCAGAGCGTCGACGTGTTCCGACCGATTCGCACCACCCCACGCCTCTCCACCACGCCATTGAGCTTCGCCAGGGAGCACAGCACTGGCCCCTACCATGGCCCATGTCATTAGCCCTCTATGCCGTCGACACCGACGAGCTCAGCTCGCACCCGTCGGTCCCCTTCAGCCACTATAAAAGGAGACCTTCCCCGCTTGTTTTGTTCACACCAGTTCACTCCCCACCTCTCACTGATACCCCCACTCACTCCCGGAGCAAGGCAAGAACCAGGTGGCCAGAATTTCACCGGAGTTCGCCGCTGCAGAGGAGGAGAGGCGCCGTCTATTGGAGCCGCCCCAGGAGAAGCTGCCGGTACCAGAAGAACCGCCGTCGTCGACTTCATCGTTCGCTCCCGTCGCCGACCATTGCCTGAGCCCCGGTGAGCGTCCCACGACCCCCACCTGCCGCGTTAGGGTTCTGTCTCGCTGGCGTTGCCCAACGTGGACGATGAATCAGAGTCGTTCGATTAGAGCTAGATCGTGCGACCTAGATCACCCAGTACCGCTTCGCCCCTCACTGTCTCACTGACGCGTGGGGGCAGCCACTTAACCAGCCCGCGCGTGTGCTGTGCATAGTGGGCCGGCCCAGTTAAATGTCCCGCGCGATCCAACAATTCAAATTTACTTTTATTCATTTAATTTCAAACACAGTTTTGTACCTAGATTCAAAAATCAACCCAGCTCGATTCACTAAACCAAAATGCATGAAACCAATTTTGTTAGAAAGGTACTGGAATGCTTAATCCAAGCCCGTTGGATTCAAACCATTTAGAATTGTAGATCACCCATGGTAAAAATAACAAGGCAGAAGCTTTTCTATATTCAAACATTTTTCAAAATTCAACCATAAAAGCTTTTGAGTTGATTCCAACTCTCAAAAATCACATTTGACCATACCTTTCAGAATATATAAAAATATATAGGTTTACTTACAGAAATAATGATCAAGTAATAAAAGAATGCCACATAGGCATTTCTAGTCACTTTAATTAAATAAAATAAAAAGGTTAAACCTTATTAAATTGTGACACCCCTTTAAATCACCTTCCCATGTACTGAAATATGTGGTGATGACATGTGTCAACATGATCCCATGTTTGAGTTGGAGAATATTAAATCTTAAGTAGTTTTTCAATGAGTAGAAATTACTTTTCTCAAAATAAAATGAATGGGACAAGTGTTTTAATCCTTGTAATGTTAGTGAGGATGATAGATCACCTAGTGTGAACCTTTGTGTGATGATTAGCAATAGTTAAGTATTGTTTGGTGATTTTGTACCTCGTATTTATTTATAGACGCTAGTACCGACCAAGGATACGAGGAGGAAGGAGAATACTACGAAGAAGAAGCCGAGGAGAACTTCAACCACTGCTCTGCACAAGGCAAGCTAACACTTGCAAGATACCCTACTTATGCAAGCCTAATACTACTAGTTGATTTAGCAACCTATTAACTGAGCAAGCTAACACTTGCAACTTAGCAAGATTACACCACTTGATACCCAATCCTAGTTTTACTTGCAAGATTAATACTTTATTTTCTTTACCAAACCTTTCTCTTATAGTTTACTTAGTGACTTGTAGATTCTAGAAAGATAACTGAAGGTAGCATAAAGAGCATAAAATTTGGCCTAAGTTAGATAATCTTGATGTCATCCGAAGGCATGAGATTGAAATTAGTAAATCCCCACTAGTTTATTACCCATCATTAGTATTTACCCCCACTTGTAGATGCTAGTGCTAAGTCTAAAACTTGATCAACTTTAGATGGGAACACCTGGTGAAAATGGTTATGAAAACCTTAGAATGATGAGTCATTCTACTTAAATGTTTTGACATGTGTTCTCGAACACCAGATGATTTTAATGATGAAAATGTTGAGGCATGAGGCTTAGCCCTTTATAAAACTGATGGTTGTCTGAATTCGATACCATTCCAATTTTACCGTACAACCACAATACCCGAAATTTGGGTAGGGCTTGACTAGAAATTTATATACCTTAGTATGGGTTCCCTTGCGGCCAAGGTCTGAGCTGAGGCTACCTTGTAAAGATTGTCCACCTGTGCAGTACCCAAGATGACAGTTGGTCATGGTTGGGAGGCCAAACTCACAGGAGAGGTGCCTATACTAGGGCGTGTAATTGAAAGGTTAGGATTGATTATCCGCATACTGAGTATGGTGAATTTAGGATTGTTCCTGACGGATGTATCGAATGTTGTGGTGAAAGTGTATAATCTCTGCAGAGTGTCAAACTATTCGAATAGCCGCATCCGTGGTTATGGACAGTTGGAGTGGCCATACTGTTCTATCGTCGGATGTTTTCAAAATAACTTGTGAAATGATTCATGACTTTGACTTGACCACAACAGAGTTGTGACATGAAATTCAAGTTCCCCCTTAGGTGTTATAAAACTTTCAACTAGCTTTCTTTGCTTTTGAACTTAGTAGAGGTAAATCTGGATTTTTGCAAAACAACCCTAGAGCTTAGTATATCATATTCAAAACCCCTTCACTTGTTAGGATTAGTTTGCGAGTACTTAAAGAGTACTCATGGCTTGTCCCTGGCTATTCCCGTGGCCAGACTATGAAGAGGAGTATCAGGATGACGGACCGCAGGAAGGTTATGACAACTAGGATCATATCCCATAGTCAGCATTGCTTGTGACCCCGAAGATGGAGCTTCGCACACGCTATCTTTACGTTATTCCGCTGCTTGAGTTGTATTAAGAACTGGATCATGAGATCCTTATTTGTGTAAGACCTTGTGTATGGTTTATAATGGATGATGTACTATGATATCCAATCTGTTATGTCTCACAAAAATGGTAATCCTGAAATTACGATGTATGGCGTAACAGGCATCTGAGATTAAAAATCCAGGTGCTGATAATATGATGCACATATAGATTCTATTGCCAATTTGATTCTTTAGTTTGCTCATGTTTAAAGCAATGTCATGATTTTATTAACTTAAACGATGGCAATTTCTTTGAGAATACAGTTGTTGATTACTAAGAAATATGAGACATTATGCATATGTTCCGACTCATGTTTGCTCGATTTAATCTATAGATGATCAGATGATCTTACTAGTTTAATATTAGCCACCATATGGTTCAATTATTTATGAGTATTTTGCATTTTTAGTTGACTTGTGATTGCAACAATGCGATATTGGGTCATGGTTTCTATGGATATAATGTGGATAACAGAGCTCGTACATGTTTACTTGATATTATATATTTTGGATATCTTTTTTTTCAAATATCAGTTTATATGATGTATACGGCGTTGCTAAATTTCCTAGCTACCAACTCTATATGGTGAACAAAGTGCTTCTATCAAAAGAATGTCACATTCTGCTTAATTTGATCTTCCACTTCATACCATCCATACATTGTTTAAATACTTCATTGATCTTGCAAGGTGCACAATGTATCAGTTTCTTGTTTGTCTACTCGATTTTCTTAGTTGCCTGGTTATATGCACAATGATATTGTCAGCAGTTGGAAATACAATAGTTATAGGCATTATGGAGAAGGTTTCTGCTACTTTTTGGATGCATCCAACTATTGTTTTGGCAGCAAATGATTAATCTCTTTGTTTCTCTTCTTTTTTTATAATGGCCCGACGATCAAAATATTTGAATGATCTATTATCGAAAAGCAGTGGTTGATATCTTGTTTCTCTAAAAATATTATGGTAGTCTATTTAAGACACACAATTCGCTGATGATTAAAACAATGCCACCTGTGGTTGGAGGTCCAATCATAATTTCTCGAACTGCACACTAATCTGGCTAGTTCGTACTATACACCATTTCTAAACGCTATTTTTATATTATAGGTTAATGATTGTTTTCTTGACCAATTCTAAGCAGCTCAAGGGATCTCAGGCATCTCTTTTTGTTATATTTTCTATATTTTCATTAGGAGGTGATATGATTTGTTTATGAGATAAAGAGTAGTTGCTTGGTTCACTACATTCACTTCCAAATTAGTTTAATTAGACTGCATAAGACACATGTTGATTGCTTGATTTGTTATATTAGAACAATACTGATTTTGAAAATCTTTGATAACAAACACATTGTTTCTTCGCCTGCTTTGTTGCGCTAACTTAATATGTATTAGTTTCAGCCTACAAATAATATGTATGTTTTTCCACAAAGCCGCTGTGATACAGGCACATGCTCGCATCGGTCCAGGACGTCGCCTATTCCTATTATTCCAGAAATATATGTACGAGGAACATCATTGATTGTTCCTGGCCAATGATGCATTATAATTATTTTAAATATAAGTTGGCTGCAAGTTTGCTGGTATGCTGTGCTGACTTGTTTTCCTTGTTTCAGGCTGCACATGAAGCTATGGAGGCAGAAGCGAGGACTCCTACGTTAAGTATTGAGGTTATTTCACAAAGTAGCAGTGACAGTGGTTATTGCTTGCATCGTCCCACTGCTCTAGTTTTTCCAGCACAAAGATGTGTTACATATGCAATCGAAACAATTAGTTTAATTGAACAAGAAATAGAGGAAACAAATGCAATAATCATGATTACACACGAACATATACATGAACTGAAAGATCGACAAGATTGGACTGGCCGTCTACTTGACAATCTCTTCTACAGCTGTCATGGTAAGCATGTTGTTACTTGTATGGCGATGTAGTTTTTACTTGTATGGCGATGTAAGCTCTAGAAGAAACCCTATTCCAACCCATAACTGGCGATGTCTGTGTAATGTATCATTTGTTAAAATTCTGGTTTGTAATAAATTTCAGTATTTTCCTATTGATGTAATATATTGATTCTCACACGGCCATTAATGGGACAAAATATTAACGGATTATTTTAAAAAATAATTATGCCATAATTGTAGAATACGATATGTCGACCAGCATACGGACTCAATATACAGTAAAAGGCCTAAATCATGGCAGGCCGCATAAGCAGGCATAGGCCTTAAAATGTACCTGCCAAAAAATAACGGGCCAATAGAAAAATAGTAACTGACCAAAACAGTAACATGCTAAAAAAGTAACATGCCAAAACAGTAATATGCCGGAACAGTAACAGGCCGAACTGTAACATGCTAGAACAGTAACAAACTAGAACAAGAATGCACCGATATGAGAATGAAAAAGCGGTAACATTTTGGAATAGTAGCAGGCTGGAAAGCCTACCTAGTTTAGAACAGTAACATGCCAGAATATGAGCAGGCCGCTTTATGGGCCATAATAGTAACGGGCCTTCCTACAAATGGGTCGTCAGTTGGTAGCCCATTACAGTTTATAAGAACAGTGTCAGGGCGACCGCATACCTTAATGGTACCGGAACGACATTGCATAGGCCGCCAATAGGCCGTACAGTAGCGAGTCCAGTATGCCTTCAGTAGGCTGAAATTGTAATAGGCCCGAAAGTTTATGAGCTATGACAGGCAGCACAAATGGGCCCAATTCAAACGGTGCAGAACGAAATAGTAACATGCCATGATACTATTGGACTCTCTTAATTGGTCGGCCCACTTAATAATTACCAGTCCTTGACAGAGCCTGGCTTCTACCATGGTTTTATTGACAGTTAATTGCGCTAACTAGCCATTAACGGCGTTCGCCACGTGGCAGTTTGTATGATGTCAGCAGTCAACAGGGATGGCGACCAGATCTACGACGAAACGACTTTTTATGGCTGAAGGGTGTGATCCTACATGGTCGGAAAAAAACCATGGTAGATTCATTGGTGACAGGGCTTCTACCATGAAGGGTATCCGCCGTAGAAGGCTTTTTGGCCACAAAAAACGGACCCTCAACTACGAAAATCGTCTGTTGTAAAAGGACATTTTTATTATAGTGGTTGAACCATATTGACGAAGTCGATGAAGTATTGTTGGGTCTCACTCTTCAACTTTAAGAAGTAGACCCATGTATATCTTGAGTAGTCATCAACAATCACCAAGCAATATTTCTTCCCACCAAGACTAGCATGAGATGGAGGACCAAAGAGATCCACATGAAGGAGCTCCAAGATCCTTTTGGACTTTATGATGTTATTGGGTTTGTGGGGAGAATCATGCATCTTTCCTTCAACACAAGCCCTGCACACACGATCTTTGGCAAAACAAACATTTTATTTTAGTCCAACAATATGGCCACCCTTTTGGAGAATTTGCAAAGTTCTCATATTGACATGGTCTAGACGCCAATGCCATAGCCAACCCACATAGTCCTTTCCGAATAGGCACATCCCACTTGTAGTGGTTTTCCACGAAAAGTCCACCACATACAAGTCATTTTCGACGTACCCAATGAAAGCAACCTTTAGAGTCTTGCTACACAAGAGATCCACAATATCATCATCAATAAAGATGGCAAAACCCATCTTTCCAAAAGCACGGACTGAAAGTAAATTATAACCAAGGGTCTCAACAAGCATTACATCCATGATAGTAATATCATGTGTAACCACAACTTTGCCAAGACCCATTACCTGATATTTTGACTTATCGGCATATGTGACGGTTATTTGATCACGATTTGGCTTTATCTCCGTCATTATCACTTTCTTCCGGTCATATGACTTATGCATCCACTATCAAGCACCCATTTGACCCTCCGGAAGCATAGTTATACAAGAGATCAAACTATCTTTTAGGTACCCATTTTGCAAAGGGTCCTCTTTTGATAGTGACAAGGGTCTTGGGAACCCAAATAGACCAAGAAATATAATCATAAAGTGGGCCAACATATTGTGCATAAACATCACCATAATAATCACACATTAAAACATAGTGAGGATTAGCAATTCCTGCAAAGTCATCTTGTGACATAGTTTTGCCACTTGTGGTATTACTAGCCACAATAGTCTTGTATTTTGCTTGTGCGGGCTTGGCCTTCATCTTCTTGTTTTTCTTCTTCTTGGACTTGGACACATAGACAATGCCTCCTTTCTCATTATTTGACCTTTGCTTACTCAAAAGGTCATCAAGAGACTTGTTTCCCTTTGGGAAGGTGGCTTTTGCAAGCTCCCTCTTTAACCTAGCATTTTCTTCAAGGATGTTTGTACTACTAGAGGGAATGAAAATACTAGGTGAAGCAACATTAGTCAATTGAGTTTGAAGTTTTTCACGAGACTTTGTGAGAGTCAAGATTTCACTTTCCAAGGCCTTGTGAGCCTTGTCAAGCTTCTTAAAATCCTTAACAAGTTTGTCATGAACAACACCAAACTCAATCTTATCATTTTTAGCCTTTTTATACTTAGCAATGGAATGATCACATTCCTTAATGAGTTTATTGATAATTTGATCATTTGACTCATTGAGGCCTTCAAGTTTTTGTTCAAGAGACTCCCTATTCTCTTGCTCTTCTTCTAGAGAATTAGTTAGAGAGTCCATCTCAAGGATGTATTCTCTCCCAAGTTTGCATCTCTCATCAAGAAGCTCTTGTGTGTAATAAAGTTGATTCAAGAGATTCACAAAATGCTTCTTGTCCTCCCCTTTCAAGTTAGTCATAAACACATCGAAAGCAACTAATTCTTCCTTTACCTCAAGGGTTATATCATCATCAAATTCATCATTGATCATAGAGGTGAGGAGAGAAGATGATGATACCCCTGATCCTCTTTACACAAGGTAAGTGACGTTCTTGTTAAAGATATTCTCATTTGGAGAGTCGAAGAGTGAGAACATGGATGTAGAGGTAGTGGTGATGGCTGCCACACCATTTGATGTTTCTTCTTCTTCCTCATCTTCATCATCGGATGAGAATTCTTCATGTGCTACCAATGCAATGTCACCCAACTTCTTGTTGGTGGCATTCTTCTTGATGAAAGGCTTCTTGAAGGGGGCCTTTGACTTTTTCTTCAAGATAAGTTCACCACCATGATCTTCTCTCTTCTCATATGTACATCCGGCAGCAAAGTGATAGCGGTCACCACAGTTGAAGCAAGTTCTCAATATAGAACTATTCTCTTTTCTACCACTTGGGTTGCATCTCCATCTTGGCCTTGGTGGGATCTTTCCAAAAGTTACTTGCATAGAAAGCCATGTATTCACCATGAGAAACTTTGACATCTTCGGGGTGGCTCATGGTCAAGGCTTCATCACTTCCTTCTTGTTCCTCATACTCCACAACCTTGGCCTTCAAGGGAAGATTAACACCATTGCTCATTCCAAGGGTACGAGCGAAGGCATCTTTAGCATTCTTGGCATCAACCTTGAACACGTACATCTCTTGCATAACTTCATTGGAGGTCATGAGATGGTAGTTGTGTCTTCCTTGGAGACTCTTCAAGTCGGCAGGCTCGAAGGGCATGAGCGCACTCACATCTTCCTCTTTATCCAAGCATCATCCACATGTGAGGCACCAACATTTATAAAGACGATGGTAGTGGATTTGAGTCTTCGATACATGTCTTCATGATCCTCACCATCCTTCATATAGAATCCTTCAGCTTCATTGCTCAAGGCATCATATCAATTTATTCCCATGCTCTCATTTCCAACAAACAACTCAATGAGAGCATTCCAAGCTTCCATGGCGGTGTTGAGGTGTTCAATGTGAGGGAAATATTTTGGCCTGACACCAAGTTGAATCATGTGTAACGCGGTGACATTGAGTTGACTAATGACCACTTCTCTTCTTGTCAAATTGGTTGGATCCTCAATTTTGAGTCCTTCTTCAATAATATGGAAAGGATCATATGTGCACCTAGAGGGGGGGTGAATAGGTGCTACTTCAAATTTTACTCCTTTTCAATTTAGGGTTTAACACAACGGTAAATTCTCTAGATATGCAACTAAGGTGAATTTACCTATATGTCACACTAGCACAATTAACTAAGCAAGAGCAAGATAAGTAAAGGGCGGTAAAGGATAGAAGTAACCGAAATGGAGCACGCAGAGATATAAGGATGATTTTTTCCTTGTTTTTGAGGGGAAGTACGTCTGCGTTTGGGGAGGGGGTGGTTTCAAACCACCAACGCCACGAAATGCCTCCCCTGTTCTCCGGTGAACCTCACCCCAAAAGGATTGATTCACTCTTCCACTATATCGGTAACCTTCGAGGTGGAAACCGGCACCTTCACAACAAGTTCGAGGCACACATCCACAACTGAATTGGAGGCTCCCGAATGCAAGCAAGCTATCACAACAATCAAAGACAAGCTTGTAAGAACCAAATCAAGAACTAGGGTTTCGAATGAAACATTAGAGTAAGGGGCCCTCAAGTGAATGAGGGGTAAATGAAGATCTCTTTTGGTGAAGATGTAGATCAAGGCCTTATCTTTCGATTCTCCAAAGATCAGGGACTTTGGATGGTTGGAGGGGGAGATCTTGTTGATTTGGTGGCTCTAATGGGGGTGTTCTTCTTTTCTAGAAACGAGCAGCTGGAGGTAGGGGATGAAGTCCCCTATTTATAGCCCCACTGAGTTCTGACCGTTTTCTACCCGTTGGGGAATTTCCATACCGGAAACTCCGGTCTGGAGACCGGAGACTCCGGTATGCATTCATCTCACACCAGAGATTCCAGTCCATCACCGGACAATCTCCGGACCCCTATACAGAATGTCACTAGCGTGGTCATGATGATTGCTCCGGAGACTTGGCAGAAACTCCGGCCCTGAGCACGCCGGAAACTCCGGACTTTGCACACTGGAGATTCCGGTCTGGGTCTTCACACCGGAGATTCTGGTCAATCTCTGGTTTGTCTTCGGACCCCTATTCAGACTATCCCTGGACATTAGCTTCGATCCACTCCGGAGACTTGGGTCGAAACTCCGGTGCACACCGGAAACTCCGGTCCTTGCACACCGGAGATTCCTATCTGAACTTTCAATGAAGCTTTTGTTTCAGCTAGGGATAATTCCAATATGTTGCGGTCTTTTCACTTTTCAGTAGATTGACCTGTCATCATTAGCACACGATAAAATGGTCCTCAAGTTGTTAACGAACACCAAAACTGATTAAGACAATAAATGTCCTTTCAATCGGAGTTTAGGCCAAAAGTTCCAGAAAACGTGAAAACTTTCAAACATTATGGTTCTATTGAATTCATGTGGAGGTTCACCCGAAATTCTTAACTGATGGAGAAGGGTCCGTAGGAGGCCTTAAAAGTGGGTTCAATGAAAGACCACAAATATTGATTTAATAGTCTGTTGTGCTTAAATTGTGACCTCGTGACTCTGATACTCCATCTGTCCCAAAATATAATGCTCTAAGAATTAATTAAATGTTAAATATTACTAATTTTGATCAAATATTTTTAAAAATCTACATCTACAGTATTGAATGGATACATTATAAAAATATATTTTACTGTGAATCTATTAATATTGATTCAGTAATGTAGATGTCCATATTTTTGTGTATAATCTAAGTTTTGACTTTTGATTAATCCTTAGACACCTTATATTTTAGAATAGAGTATTCGTACTAGTAAATTGGATGCACCATCTAGTTCACCAAGAAATTCAAACTAATGGTGAAGGGTTATAATGTATTTTAACATTTCGATCGAGGTCTAGATCCAGTTCGGTCTACGATTATTAAAAACAAAATAAAAGGAAATTGTTTCCTCTTCCACATGGAACATGAATTGTGAGCACATGCTGTAGAAAACGGTGTCAAACTCACTAGACTATTTTTTTTATCATTGATAGAAAATCAAGCTACATGAACAAACATACGTGAAAACGGAGAGGTACACTAGGAAAAAAATAGTTGGCTTGAAAATTTTATAGAAAGAAACCTAAAGGATAGGAAAATATAGAACAATTCCTAGGGTTTCATGCACTCGCTGAAGGCCACGGTCGCCGCCAACCTCTAAACGCATGCTAGAAGAGTCGCCGAGCCTCCACCATTGCCAGATTCAAAGAAACATCATCGCCAACGAGTTTTTGTAAGTCGATAAATGAGCCCACTGCAAGCAGCGAGACACATGTCGATGTGGCATGTCAACCGGGGATGTCTCTTGGAACTAGATCCACCGTATCCCATCGACGAAGTCGGGGAATAAATATAGATCCACCACCTTCGGACCAACTTCCTTGTTCCAGAGCATCCATCTTGCCCCTACCCCTAGCGTTGTCATGGATAACGACAAACGATCAGTGACACACCGAGAAACATATCTCGTCATATGTGAAGGTCGTCGTCGACGTGGGAGTAGAGTTGAGATGGATCTATTCGTTCGTATGCTGCTCCCACTACTCCAACGACGTACCACAGCAGATAAAACCCAACTCTAACTACTAGACTAGAACGAGTTCTCCCTCCTCCCTCGTGCCGCCAGAGCGGCAAACAAGAGGGAGAGGGGACCAAAACCAACACCTGGCCGGTGTTGAAGATAGGAAGGAGTTGAGTCGCTGTGTCGCGCGAGCAGGAGCAGGAGAAAACAGTTTGGTGGACGAGGTGCAAAACTCACAAACTAACTAGACTTAGTTTCTTTGTTCCCGCAGATGTTAGGGTTTTTCAGTTTAATTTTGTTTCTGCTTGTAGCAATATATTCTATAAAATTCTAGAAGCAATAGCCGTGGTTTCGTGGTATTTGCTCAAATGGATTAGAAAAGCAATTCGAATCTTGCGGCCAATGCCCACCAAAATAATTAAACTCCACGGGATGGTGCCATGACACGAATGAAAAGGAGTCCCAAAACGTGAGCCGATTGGCTACTTCCTCAATAATACACAACTAGAAAATCGAAGAAAAATGAATACATCTAGATTTACAGATTTAATAGGTTAATATGGTTGAGCCGCAATTTCGACCCGATATGCCGAACTAAACTAGGCAGCGTCACGTGCCTTTCGTACTCCTGCCACCCGCTTCGTGAGTAAAACAACAAAGCACGGCTTCTCTGACGGACCAGCAGAGTGTGCTTATCTCTCCACGTCACTTACAGTTGCAGGTCCAAGAAGCCAGCAGCTACCGCCCACCTTCCGATTTCCAGGAGAGCGCAGAGAAGAGCACAGGTCGCACTTGGTGGTGAAGCTTCGATGGCCATGAAGGTTTTAAGAGAGCTGGGGAGGAAGAGGAGCGGAGCGGCGGGGATCAGAGGCTTCGCCGACGGCGCCGCTGCTGCGCCTGCGGTGGCGGTGGCGGTGGCGGTGGCGGAGAGGAGAGAGGGCGGCGGAGGAGGAGGGGAGACAAAGGCGGTGAACCTGTTCACGGCCGTCAACCAGGCCCTCCACATCGCGCTCGACACCGATCCAAGGTCAGCCCCTGCCTCCTCTTGAATCGCCCTGACCCTGTTGCTTTGTCCCGCCTGTCAACTCTGAATCATTTTATATGGGAAAGAAAAGTAGCACCCCGCTGTTCTTTAACGCATTCAGATATCGTGTTCAGTATAGTAGTACTAATGTTCTCAGTAGCATACATTACATGGTTGTTGCATTCAGTTATGCATTCATTGCACCGGGAAACAATAGTAACGGTGTCGTTGTTTGATTGCTCCCTGCAGTCGGGATGAGTGTTTGTTCAGACAGTGTTTAAACTGTCCACATAAACCTTTTTTTTTTCTTGAAGAGGAGGTTAAGGCCCCTGGGCCTCTGCATTGAAAAGATGCATATGACATTTATTTATATTTTATGCAACAAAGATATGACGAGAACATATATTACATCAAAATACCCGAAACCACTATGCAACACCTACGACAACGGGGGAAGAACATGCCACGGGGCCTTATATGCCCTAAAAACACAGGCAACGGCCCACCAGCTAGGTATCGGGGCATCACCGAGTCAACATATGGCGAACCAGGAGCACACATCCGGTCCAGACCCTCAGTGTGCACCTCATGCACATGCTGCAGAAGCCGGCGCCACCGTCGAACCGTCGAGTTATCTTCAAGGCAGAGGTCCGCATAGTCCTCTCCAGGCCTGCCGTTGACGCCGTTCCAGCGCCAGACAGAGCCTCTGCCCTGAACGATTCCATGTCACGTCCGTCGCTGATTCTCCTCTGTGCCACACCACCGAGACCCGCCGCCGTCGACGCGATAGATGAAACACCACTCCACCAGCAGACTCCTCGAGGTATTACATATTCGAAAAACGATGCCCCCAAGAGGGAGAACGACACAACAAGGTAACGGCGTCCACATTGGAGCCCGGCTCTCACCGGCAGACCGCCTCCCCTCCAACCCGTGCACTGCAGCCCCATAGGCCGAGCCGCAGGAGAGGGAGCCATCTCCACGCTGTCTGCCGCCGACCTGCCTGGAGAGGGGCCACCACGCTGTTCGGCCACGCCGTGACGCCCGGCGACTCCTTCAGGCGAGGTGTTAGCGTCCACTTAGGCTAGCCCAACACTCGGTCCACGTTATGAACGTTTATGCACACACGGCCCAACATTCTGCAGAGAGCCCACTCCATCTAAAAAGCCTAGACTAGTGTGAGGAAGGAATCTCTTCCTTATAAGCTGGGTGTGGCCTCCTCCCATAGGAGAGGTGGGCTAAACTGAGCAGCCTCCATCGGTCAACAGCATCCTAACACGAGGGGACGAGTGGAGTCCCTGCCGCCGCCGGTGCCAGCCAGGCTTCGCCCCGCCGTGCCCTCTGGCGACGCCGCGACGGCGAGGGAGGAGGGGGAAGAGGTGCTGGTGGCGGGGGTTAGGGTTCCCTCCTGGTCGCCACACAGGGGCGACGCGAGAGGGACGACTAGCACCCACACAGCTAATACTGTAATTTAAAGTGACACTGTTTTGGTAACTGAGTGTGCAAGGAGTCAGGATTTATACTTTTGTGACAGTAAAACATGTAACTATTTTCTTGTATTATTTTGTTTTGTAAGGTAGTCTATGAGACAGCGTTCCCAGATTATGATCCATTTGAGTTGGTTATACACGCATTCCCGTGAACTGAAGTTCGTTTCATTTTGACAGATCTTATGTCTTCGGAGAAGATGTAGGTTTTGGAGGTGTATTTCGCTGCACATCAGGGCTCGCTGATCGGTTTGGCAAAAATAGAGTATTCAATACACCATTGTGTGAACAGGTGCAACTTGGCATACCTGCTGAAACCTATGGCAACACTATAGTAAAATGTTAATTTATTAGCGTTAACCGCCTGCTATGCGTGACTACAGATATATGTTTGAGCCAACTATACTGAACTGCATACCGCTTAAATAGTAGGGACTTCATCTAACCTATCAGTATTTTATTGTGCTGACCAGTTCTTCTCAAACAGGGTATTGCGGGATTTGCTATTGGCTTAGCAGCAATGGTGAGTCACATAGAAAATTGGCTTGTTTTTGTATAATACTCTTCAGGTTCCTTAATTAATTAAATACTAGATTGTTCATGATAGTTTCTTACAAGTTCAACAGTTTCGAAACTTATGTCTTAATAGTAAATATGATTCATGTCATATGGAACTATGCAACCTAACAATTCTGTTGAATGGGAGTTTGGACATGTTATATGTGATTTATCATACATCATTACATACAATTAAATATTTGGATGAAATAGAAATCTTACACTCTTTACATGAGTTAACAAATCCTTACATCATTACATACAATTAAATATTTGGATGAAATAGAAATCTTACAGTCTTTACATCAGTTCACAAATCCTTGCTTTCCTGCAAAAAAAAGAGAAATAACTCGTTACAAGTCAGTGAATCATTGATTCACATTTTACTTCTATCATCTTGGCAATGGAACACTCATTTTTTTAGCTTTTCTTCAACATGCAGGGCAACAGAGCTATTGCTGAAATCCAATTTGCAGATTATATCTTTCCAGCATTTGATCAGGCATGTCACCGATTTTCTTCAGAATTATTTTGTCCTACTAGAACTATTTTCCCCTCATGGATAGCAGACGTGTTTAAAATAGTTGCTATGTGGACTGCATTATATTACGGTGTATTTCAGTTGCAGGAAGTAACTTATATATTTGTTGCTAGATATTATCGAGCTTCTCTTTTTTTTTAATCAAAATCCTTCTGCTGCAAGCATTCAGAATGCTTTATCCACAAATCTGGACTATGGATTGATCATTGATACTGTTGCATTCATTACTGAAACCATTTTAGTTCTTGACCATTAAAGAGTTGAGTGAATTTATATTGGTTTATCAATGTCTTGTTTCAATTTATTCGTACAAATTCTGACGCAGATCGTCAACGAAGCAGCTAAATTCAGATATCGAAGTGGAAATGAATTTAACTGTGGAGGTAATTATTTTTCCCTTTTCAAAATGGATTATTCTATATCTCATGCTTATTTTTATGTTATTTAATGGAGAGACATCCTGAAGTTGCCAGCCACCTTTTCTAGGTTTAACAATTCGATCTCCATATGGCGCTGTTGGACATGGTGGTCACTACCATTCTCAGTCCCCAGAGGCTTTCTTCTGCCATGTTCCTGGCCTAAAGGTAGGTTTGTACCTCTAATGTACTCTCAAGTGGATACCACATTGTCTAGTTAATTTAGAAAATTTATTTATAAAATCATGTAGCAGAGCAATATCAAGCAACATTTCTAGTACGCTTAATACTATACTGGTATTTGTGAAGTTGTACCAACATGTTCAGTTAATTCTTCAGATTTCACCAGAAGCTTAATCAAAATTGGCACTTCAGAATATTCTATCTTACAGGTGTATATAGGAAGCTGTGTTGTGGTTTCCCCGAGTACTAAGAAAAACATAATTTCAGGTTGTCATACCTCGAAGCCCGCGTGAGGCCAAGGGACTGTTGTTAGCCAGCATTCGTGACCCAAACCCGGTCGTATTTTTCGAGCCAAAGGTAGCGCAAGAATTTGAAGTTCCTAAACGGGCTAAGAGTTGAATATATCCATGTGATAGAATAATTGCATGAGATACAATATTGAACTGCTTACTGCAGAATGCTTTTACAATCAGCTTTGCTCTCTTTTTTTACAGTGGTTGTACCGTTTATCTGTTGAAGAAGTTCCTGAGGGGGACTACATGCTGCCTTTATCCCAGGCGGAAGTGCGCATGTCTCTAGCCTGTATGTTACTTTGGTCATGAGGAAACCGAAATATTTATTCAACTCTTATATTTTAGGTGATCCGCGAAGGAAGCGACATAACACTTATTGGTTGGGGAGCTCAACTTGCAGTGCTGGAGCAAGCATGTGAAGATGCTGCGAAGGTCAGTTATTTACTTATTTATGCAAGTTCTTTAATACAAAATTCTTTATTTTCGGGTTCACTTGATATCAGCCTAATATTTATATTTTTACCATTATCGAAAAAGCTAAATATTCAAAAACCATACCTTACACCAGTATATTCCAGGACGGAATTTCTTGCGAGCTCATAGATCTGAGAACACTGATTCCATGGGACAAGGAAACAGTTGAGGCCTCTGTCAGCAAGACCGGAAAGCTTCTTGTATGTTACCTCTTTCCATTTCTCTTTTACGCCATTATCATCACCATCATGATCAGTGCGTGAAGTACTATCGCAGATTAGTCATGAGGCCCCAGTTACTGGAGGTTTTGGTGCCGAAATCGCCGCATCCATTGCGGAGCGCTGCTTCCTGAGGGTAGGGTAACTAAATCTTTCTAATCGTTTACAGTACATCAGAACACATGAGAGCAATGCTCATTTACATAATCATTCGAGAAGCTGGTGTGACCAAAATTGCTGAAATCGTTCTGTTCCAGTTAGAAGCGCCTGTCGCAAGGGTCTGCGGCCTGGACACCCCTTTTCCTCTTGTTTATGAACCATTCTACATGCCCACAAAGAACAAGGTAATGCCTGGTAATTTGATATGTTCCTGCTTTGGTATAGCAGCAGCTCTGACCCTGATCTGTTGTGTGTTGCAGATCCTGGATGCTATTAAAGCAACTGTAAATTACTGAGGTGCAGGAGCAATCTGGTGCTGCTTGTGTGTTGCACATTGATAGCAGAGACAGCAAACATTGTGTGTATATGTGATTGTGTATATTGCTGGTGTGTGGCCCCTGAATGCAAGTCCACAGACCAGTTCATTCGATATAACACAAATAAAAATGCATAATTTTAGATGATTACTATGCAATTGTCAATCTTTTAAATTGTATAATACTCCCTCCGTTTGGAAATATAACATGTTTTAGGTTTGTGAATGAGATGTATCTAGACACCTTTGAATCTAGACACTAAAAGGTGTCTAGATACATCTTCTTCACAAATCTAAAACATCTTATATTTCTAACGGAAGGGAGTACAGATATAAAATTATAATAGTGGACTGTGTCTTTAGTGGGTGGGAAGAAAAATCAGTCAAATGCTGAGTAGGAATTCCTTTCAAGAGATCGTAATTATTCAACCTTTTTAATTGGAAGGGATTTTGTAATAAAAAAATCGATTACCGCAGGGTAATGTACTGAAGAAAGGTTTAGTTCGTGCAGACTGCAGATGTAGTTCTAACTGCTTAGTTCCGAACGGAAATTACGAAGGTGGCCAAATAATCCGAAGAGAAGAAGCGTCAGCAGCACAAAAGGCTGCACCGGACGATCACGAGAGTTCCACACTCCAGCGTCGTCGCCCCGTCTTGGCCACTCGTGCTCTGGACCACCCATGGCTGATGTGCAACCGCAAGATCCGTCGTGTAGCTGAAGATAGACGACGACAGACGTGGAGAGCGCGCACGCCGCACACGAGAAGCAACACGCGCGCGCCGCACCTAGATAACGCCCGACGCCCACGCGCCGACCACAAGACACCAAGATCGATCGCGATGGCTGACACTACTGCCGCTGCAGCCGTCGCCGCCGTTGCCGGTTCGTCGGGGCCTGCGGCGCTTCCTCTCGCCGGACGCGTGGCCATCGTGACCGGCGCGTCGCGCGGCATCGGGCGCGCCATCGCGGCCCACCTCTCCGCCCTCGGCGCGAGCGTCGTGCTGGGCTACGCGTCCAGCTCGGCCGAGGCCGACGCGCTGGCCGCGGAGCTCCCGCGCGCCGTGGCCGTGAGGGCCGACGTGTCCGACGAGGCCGGCGTGCGGTCCCTCTTCGACGCCGCCGAGTCCGCCTTCGGCTGCGCCTCGCCGCACATCCTCGTGGCCAACGCCGGCGTGCTCGACGACAAGTACCCGTCCGTCGCCGACACCGCTACGGCGGACTTCGACCGCGTATTCGCCGTGAACACGCGCGGCGCCTTCCTGTGCCTCCGCGAGGCCGCCAACCGCCTGCCCCGGGGCGGCGGCGGGCGGATCGTGGCGGTGACGTCGTCCGTGGTCGGCTCGTTCCCGACGGGGTACGCAGCGTACACGGCGTCCAAGGCGGCCGTGGAAGCGATGGTGCGGACGATGGCCAAGGAGCTCAAGGGCACGCGCGTCACGGCCAACTGCGTCGCGCCGGGGGCCACGGCCACGGACATGTTCTTTGCCGGGAAGAGCGAGGAGACCGTGAGGCGGACTGCGGAGACCAACCCGATGGAACGGATCGGGGAAGCCCGCGACATTGCGCCCGTGGTCGGGTTCCTCTGCACCGACGCCGCCGAGTGGGTCAACGGGCAGGTCATACGGGCAAACGGCGGGTACGTGTGATGTTGAAAGGTTGGCTGGCGCCTGCCATTAGCCATTTTGGCGGGAGTGATTCGATGCTTATGGCTGTTGCGGTTTGCACAAGACTAAACAAATAAAATCTGAGAAGTGCGATTTGCTCTGTATAAACAGTGGACTTTAAACTGCTGTTGTCTATTTTCGCTACTCATTTGCGCCAAATAATCTTAAATCTCAGCAACAAATATTCTGATCAACGTCACCATTACATGTTTTCCAAAGGAGTAACGTTGTACTAGGCATTAGCACATTTATCAAAATACAACCTTAGCTGTAGGTTCTACATGGAATAGGAAAAAGGTCAGATTAGAGTGCCATGTTCAGCTGAATCTATAGGATTTGAAACCTATAAGAATTTTCTTCAAGCAGTTTTTCAACCACAGGAAAAACAAATAAACAATAACATGAGGTTTGAGTAGATGGAAAATTTCCTCTAACACACACTGCAATGCTATCCTATGGAAAAATTTCCAAATAATTTAATCATACGAATCAAACGATGTCCATAGGTAAAATTCCATAAGATCAGAATCCTTCAAAATTTCTATGGGATTCCTTTGAATCGAACATTATACCTGGGCATTTCTCAGGCCGGGCCGGGATTTGGCCCGGCCCGAAAAGAGCCCGGCCATTGTCCCGTTGGCCCGAGCCCGGCCCAACACATTTCCTTATTTTACTGTCCCAGGCCCGGCCCAAGGTGAAGCCCGAAAGCCCGAGGCCCGACGATTCAGCTGTCAACAACACAGCAACACATCACAGCAGGCTAACAGCAACAGTTTTCAACAAAATGATAGCAAAGCAGCAGTAAAATGATAGCAAAATGACAGCAAAACATCAGTAAAATGATAGCACAACTGCAGTAAAATGACAGCAAAACATCAGTAAAATGACAGCACAACTGCAATAAAATGATAGCAAAACAGTAGGTAAAATGAAGCACCAGTGCACCACATACATAGCAGTTTTCATCATCAGCAAAACAACACTAAGAGCAGTAGATGACACCGCCAATTCAACATCAACCAAACAACAACATTACAACTTTACAAGTATCAACACTTCAACGGTACATCAACCAAATAGAGACGACACGGTTATTACAGTCCATACAAATGAGAATGACAACTAAGTTATTTAGAATAGTAGATCTTCATCTACTTTATGATACCATCTCCCCTTCTCTTCTCTTCTCTTCTCTTCTCTTAGATCACTTTGCTCAAACTCCAACTCTGTAAAATTTCAACAATATGAAGAATTAGTATGAAACATATATGTAGATATTGACAAGTAGTGAAAACAGGGAATTAGAGAATAGATATGTACATTCTTCGTCCGAAGAAGATTCTTCCACTTCACAAGGATCAACCACAACTTGTTTTTTTTTTTCAATTTCTACAATAGTTTGGGTTAATAAAATTAGCAAGTCAAGTAGATACAAGGTACAGACGTACTCTACAACTATATACAAGTAGTCAAGTAGAAGTAGTATGAAACATAGAAATAAGAATGCTAAGTTGCTAACAAACAAGGTACAAGTAGTTAAGTAGGTACCTGCTTTTTTCTGCATCTTGCAACGATACCAATCATGCAAGCACATTAAGGCCTCAACCGTCTTCGGTTTAAGTGAGCTCCGATTCGGGGTTATAACCTTCTTACTCAAGCTGAAAGCAGATTCTGAAGCAACACTTGACATAGGAATTGCAAGTATATCACGTGCCATTTTTGCTAGTTGCGGATACCTAGCTGCAGACTTACTCCAGTAATCCAAGATATCAATATTCTCATTCAGCCTCTTCACAGGTTCAGCCAAGTACAAATCCAATTCAGATTTCTCTTCCTATGAGCTTGTTGTTGCCACATACTGGTCATAGTCATCAAAGGCACCAAGCCCACAAGTGCTTGAGCTTGAGGAACTTGATGCTACTTGAGAACCAGATGTTGCACTACCACTACCATACTCATTAAATAAAGAGGTCAATGTATTCCTAACATCCGTAATGCGTCGGTGGGCATCAACCTCATCATATAGCTTGGAGTAGGCATACATTAAGAACTTGAACTTAATGAGTGGATCAAGGACAACAGCACAAGACAGAAATACGCTATAATCAGACCAGTATTTTATGAATTTCTCCCTCATGACATGCAACATATCAGCCATGTAATTGTTTATTCCAGCACTAGCCTCCCTAATAGCAGTATGAACAAGATAGACATTCATGAAGTACAAGTTGACTGTTGCATACTTAGTACCTGAGAAAATTGTAGTCACCTTGAAGAAAACCTCCAAGAACTGATACATATGAGATACCTTGGCCCATTCTTCTTCTGATGGCCAAAAATGCTCCTTGAATATGTTGTCCCTCTCAGAATACCACTAGAATACTTCTCTATAGTACAAACAGCAACCAAGCATTGTATATGTTGAATTCCAACGAATGGGCATATCAGGTTTCAACCTTCTTGATTCTTCTAGATTGAAAATAGTTTTAGCAGTGCTATAAAACTTATACAGCCTAGTGCCTGAAGCCTTTAGGTACATTATGCCATCTCTAAGTTTGCCAGTAGCAGGATCAATCAATGTCAAACCAGTTTGAACTACCAAATTAAGTATATGTGCACAACAACAGATTTGAAAGAATTTACCAGACAAAGGTAAAGAACCTTTTGACAAGTGGGTTTGCAGGCAATTAATCATTCTATCATTGTATGCTGCATTATCAAGAGTGATGCACATAACCTTTTTCTCAAACCTCCATTCACGGAAAGCTAAGTGCACCTCATCAGCAATAGAAGCTCCATCATATGGTGGATCAATTTTTTTGAACCATACAATTCTCTTGTCGAGTTCCCAATCAGCATCTATGTAATGACAAGTAATACAAATATAGCTATGCTTTGATACTTCAGATTTCCAATTATCAGATGTGAAACTAACTCTACCAGGGGAAGCAAGAATAACTCCCATTGTCTCTTTTCTCTGACTAAGAAACATGGCCATTATCTCTCTTTTTATTGTGCGACGACTAACAACCTTGAATTGTGGACAACAAGTATTCATCATATGTCTAAATCCTTCTTCTTCTACTGTTGTAAATGGATGAGAACCAGACAAAAGATAAATAGAGATTGCCATTCTAGCAGCTTGAACATCAAATTTTCCATTTTTAAATGCAGTTGTTCCATCATCTTTGATTTCAGCTTTCAAGAAATAGTTATTCAATGTTGCATTATCAGTCTTATGCATAACTTCAGTATGCCTACTGAGATGAGATGTACCATTTGAAGATTTTCCCGACAAACGCTTCTTGCAATGGTTGCATTCAGCTATGATCACATCATCATCATTGTTGGAGATCCTGGTGAAATCTTGCCACACCTTTGACTTCAATCTGGAAGCACTAGAAGAGGCAGTAGGTTGTCGTTGTGGTTGTTCTACTTCTATGCTACGTTGCGCTTGTTCGGATTTGGAAGAAGGTTGTGGCTGTGTTGCTGCCTTTGGCTTTGCCCTTGATCTGACACGTTTGGCCCGAGTACGAGGAGGATCCGAAGGTACAATAAACAACTCCATCTTCTCACCCTGCGCCCCTTCCCCTTGTAATTCTTCCGGATGAAAATCTGGTTCATCACCTTCTGGTCCTTCTTGATTCATCATGCTCAAACTGCATATGATGCATCAAATCAAATGAATTAATTTTCAGTATGAACTTACCAACTACAGGAGATACAAATATACATACAGTACAGTACAAGTACAACTATATTTTGATTACAACACGCATACACGAGACCATCAATTACTTGTACAGGTAAGATACATACAGGAACATGCAAGATACATACAGGAACAAGCATACACTACAGTACACGCATACAAGAGACCATCCATTACTTGTACAGGCAAGATACATACAGTACATGCAAGATACATCAACACGCATACGATTTCTAGAGTAATTCTTAAAGGCATATGATTCCTAGAGTAATTTATATAGGCTAAATGCATCGGACTTGCAATAATTCCTACTAGCAACAAGGATCGAGCTACATCAGATCATTGCAGTAGATCAGACAAGACAAGTATAGCTTGCTAGTTTCTACGGTGGTGGTGAGTGGTGACAGATTATTACCTGCCTAGTGCCTACTGTCTTGGCAGTTTGGCTTGGAGGCGACCGCGACCGCGACGCGAGGAAGTCCGGTCGTTGACGGAGGAGGTGAGGCGGCACCACGGCAGTGAGCCCGGTGGAAGCCTGGAAGGCGACGGGCTTCTTATGTCCACGGTTCCACGCCTCAATGTCCAAATTGGCGACAAATCTTGACGTTGCTGCGGCGGCCTTCAAGGAGAACAGCGGCAGTGATCGTCTAGGACGGAGATGCAGCGGAGCCGGATGGGCAGAGCTACGTCAGTTTGGGCGCCGCCGCTACGCCGCCATGTCGTGCACAGGGAGGGGGAGAGCGGGGTCTTGGTGTGCGGCGGCTGTGACCTGGGGTTGGGGGAATGGGGGACGGGGACGGGGTGAGGGTCTGGCGCCTGGGGCCTGGGGGGCTGGGGGATTAGGACAGCCAGCGGCAGTTCCTAGCAAAGGCTGGGCTGTTCCTGGGCTATAGAATGTAGGCATGTACGCGTGAAGCCTGATCGCTCCATATGTTTGGGCCGGGCCGGGACAAATGTCAGGCCGAAACTGAAGCCCAGGTCTGGCCCAGGATGGTATCGGGCTGAGTTTCCAAGCCCAGACCCGGCCCACGGGCCTAAAAGCCCGGCCCGTCAGGTTTTTTCGGGCCAGGCCAGGTCAGGCCTAGCGGGCTGAGCTGCCCATGCCTAGGTATATCGAACATGTAACATTCCAAATTCAGCAACCTTGATAAGTTGATCCGAATGCAAAAATCAGGGGGAATAAAAACTTTTTCTTGTTTAATGATGCAGTGGTTGTTTGCTTTCTTGCACTTATATAGCTGGAGGTGTAGTATATGTTGTACTCCTCTACCTTCCCCTCAGTTGACAAAAGCTATTTGAAAAAAGCGATATATTGGCTTATTTTACATATTCTCAAATGCTCTAACATTTCAAAAACCTAAGCCGAGGTGTCTTAACAACCATCAATATTTTAGTAACTTCTATTAACAAAATTATGGAGATCTATATGATACTATGTCCTTATATTTTCAAGACAGAACTTCCAACTACCTCTTACCTCTAGCATTTCCCAAAGTTCATTATAAGACTTTGATTCCCACTCTTGATAGAAGTACCAAGAGACTCTCACCCTCTTCAAAACTCAAACCCTTCAAAACACCCCCTATGCCTCAAGCCAAGCTTGATAGTATTCATAGTAGCAGTTTTGAGATAAGGACAAGATGAGTTGTCTTGATCTGCTTAGATGAGTGGTTTTGATCTGCCTAGATGATTTTCCTTGATCTGCTTAGATGAGTTGTCTTAATCTACCTAGATGAATTGCCTTGCTTTGCTAGCTTGATTAGTTGAGCCAACCTAAAAGCTCATCTTCTAAGAACTAAACCAAACCAGCAAGGAAACCTCTAATCTTAAAGAGAAGATCATCAAATCCTAACCTAAAGGCTACCTTCCCTCATGGTTATCTTGTACCCATGGTAAACTGTATCCTACCAACTCTCCATCCCATCCTTGGGCAAGGATCCTACCTTAACCATCCTTGGGATGTTTCCTAACATCACCAACACTTTATCTTAATCTAGGAACCCATCCACCTAGATTACCAAGCTTACCTTGACCCTTAACCATTACGCCGACCATCTATTTTTCCTTATCAGATTCAATTCTGAGACCCAATCTTTTTATAGCTCCCAAGGTAGTTGAGACCAACTCAATCCTTGGATCCCTTCTACATAACCTACTCTTCAACATCATTCACTAAGGGTGTGTTTGATAATGGAACGAGGTGGAATGGAATGTCATGGTTCCATTCCAGTGTAATGGAACGGGTCCAACCTTATATTTGGTTTGGATAAAAATGTGGAATTGAATGGTTTCGTCTTTTGTTTGGTTGGGAACATAAAAGAGGAATGGAATGGCTAGAATTGGGTTCACATCAAAATTGTTTACCTTGGATTTTATCCATAATTGTTTTTTTTCCAAATCGGAGTGGACAGCAGCTAGGCCTTCTTCTCAAAATTGCAAAATTGTATCAAAAATAGGCTAGATCTGAGATGAAAGCTGGCAAACCGAAGTGGATAGGGATCGACCACCGGATTCCTGCCGCTACTGGCATGGATATACCCTACGGGTGCATAACATTGGTATATCCGTTCCAGCCCAAGGAAGGCCCACATGAAGACTTGCAGCCCAGGAAGATTTCAGGTGGCCCAAGCCCATGGTGAATTCGACTCCTTGGACGACAAGTCTAGATTTGATAGAATTTCAAAGGGTTTCAACCCTAATCTGTAACCGACTCGACCTATCCCGGGACCTGGCCTATCTATATAAAGTCCAGGAGGGTACGGCGAGAAGGAACTCAACACCTCATACACACACCTCCATGTTAGATTGCATCCGCGCACCCATGTAACCTTCGGTTCCGCCGTAATCAAGAACAAACAAGCAGGAGTAGGGTTTTCCCTCTAGGGGCCTAAACCTGGGTAGACCTCGTGTCCCCGCGTTTCTTGCCTATTAACTGTCTCGCGACTTCCAGTATCCCCATCTTCTCCAGACATAAGTCCATAACAATGGGCATTGACGAGTCGAACCCTCGTCAATTGGCGCCGTCTGTGGGAATCGGGGACACTGATCGTGCGGTCGTGACAGTCCCATCCGGAGCAATATACGATTACGCGGCGACAAAGAATCACCTTCTCTTCGGCGCTTTCGACTTTGCCGCCCACTCACCATCCACCCACAAAGATTTCGAGTCCGTAGGCGACATAATCGAGATGCTGTTCGGGAGCTTCTGCTTCCAGGTGGGGCAGACCGGCACCCTTCGCCTCCCAGAGCGGGTGACACTTCCATCCACCAGGCCCACTTCGTGGGTCCCACCCATCGACGCCATGCGTATGTCGATGGTGACGGGAGATTCGGATGACAGCAGCAGCTGCAACTCTGATCTGTGCGGTCCCCCTTCAGATGAAGGAACATATGGTTCCAGATCTGAGAGCTGTGGCAGCAGCGACCCACTCCGTGAGCATTACCTATGCGCCGTCATCCACGGTGGCGATGTCAACAACGGGGCTAATCCACCACTGGGTGAAAACACTAACCCCCTCCCAATCCCCCACCCAACCCTCAGGTTGAGAATGCCGGAACCAGGGGGAACCCGGCAAACAGGGGGACAAGCCATTGAGGGCGTAAACCATCCCCACAACCAGATCCACCTCAACAAGGAAGGCTGGGAGATCGCACGTGAAGTTGTGCGAGGCAATCACATCCTACCTGTGGGTGCTTCCTGTGACTTGCTGATGGCCTATCACTGGCTCCTGATCGATGAGCACAATCGGTAGGTCAAGCTACAGGATGAGCTCGAAAAGTGCAAGCGGACAGCCGACGAGTCAAGCATGCGGCGGGCTGCGCTCTCCGCTGGCGGCTCCTCTTCGCACAGGAACAACGCTAACAAGTACTTCTCTCGCCTAGAGTGCATGGACCCTGCCGCACGGCGCGAGGTCACCAAGGCACTCGACACGTCCTTCATGACGATGGACTCTCGGGGCAACATCATGCCGAAAACGCCGCAAGATGCGATCATGGCGGCCACCACCTATCTCGCGTCCAACCCGCCATCGGCGGGAGACCCAAAGAACACGATCCACAAGTCTACGCTAGCAGGCCTCAGACTCATTGTAGCTGGGCTCCATGATGAAATCCCCACAGAGCCAAAGAAAAAGGCCGCTGTCAAGTTCACTCGAAGCCGCTCACTCTCATCTAAGGAAGAGGAGCATGACCTGCCTCGATGCCGTCAGAGCCCGTGGTGCCGCAGCAGCAACTACGATGCTCGTAGCGAGCTCACACAGCGCAAGATCGACAAATCACGTGCTAAGCGCGTGTGTTCAACTGAGTCCGAAGAAGAGGATGTCGAGAAACTATGCGGATCCAGATGCTTCAGCATATCCGTTCAGCAATCGTGGATGCCGAGAAACTTCAAGCTCCCTTCGGACAACCCGAAGTTCGACGACGCGCATGAGCCAAAAACCTGGCTCGACGGTCATCTGTCGACAGTAAAGCTCCACGGCAGGAACAAGAACACCGCTCTATAGTGCCTTCAGCTGCATCTTACAGGTGCAGCCAGGGTCTGGCTCAGCAGCCGCCCCTCTGGCTCCATCCGAAGCTGGGAAGAGCTGGCGTACAACTTCATCCGCAACTTCAAGGGTACCAGCAAGAGGCCAGCCTCAATCGAAGAGCTGCGGGCCTGCACACAATGGACCAACGAGTCCATCCGCTCGTACATACTACGCTGGTCTCACATCAAGAACTCCGCCGCAAACATCTTCGAAGAGAGGGAAATCGATGCCTTCAAGGACGGTGTCAGGCGCTAAGATTTTAAGGAGGAGCTCAGGCGCGTCAAGCCCAAAACCCTTGATCACCTCACGGACATCGCTAACCGCTGGGAAGATGGCGAGGATTCCGTCAACCGAACACATTCAGATGACGAAGATGACTTCGGCCACAGGCACGATCGCCGCAGCAAGAGAAGATTGCGCATCTACGACGATCGCGAGGGAGTCGACATGGTTGTGGCTGGATACGCCGATCACCGCGATGATGGCAACTGCAATAGCGGACACCGTAATAGCAACTACCGTGACAGTGGACGACCCGCACAAAGATGGAAACGTCGCAACCGCGATGACGATCCTTCGGCATATGACAAGCTAACTGGTCCCTACACCATCCACTTTTACATCGACAAATAAGATGGTAAGAAGAAGGACAACCACATGCTTAAGGACTGCCGGAGTTCTAGAATCTCAGCGAGGGCCTCACCCAGATGCGACACCAGGCGGTGAATCCAGGATTCGCACCCGCCCCAGGCGTCGTCGCCCATGGATCCCCTCCACCACCACCTGGAGGACCCTCGCAGCCGCCGGCCGCACCAGGACCAAATAACAGTGCAGATGGGTACCCGGCACCGATAGGGTCTATGATGATCCAGAAGGGGCGCCCAACTAACAGGGTGCAGAAGAAGATCACCCGCCAAGTCAACCTGGTCATAACCTCCCCACCAGCCATACCTGAGTACCTCAGCGGCTCGGAGTCCTGCATCACGTTCGACAGTTCGGATCACCCACGCCAGATACCTCGCCCAGGTCACTCTGCCCTGGTGCTCGAGGCCTAGATCGGGGGATTCGAATTGAGCCGCGTCTTCATGGACGGCGGCAACAGCATCAACCTGATGTTTGCCAGCACACTCGCAGCCATGCGGATCCCGCTGTGCAACCTAGAGCAATCGGACACGACGTTCCACGTCATAGTCCCAGGGAAGGGCATATACCCCTTGGGCAATATATGGCTCAACGTCATCTTCAGCAAGCCTGAAAACTTCAGGCGTGAGCGGCTAGAGTTCGAAGTGGTGGACTGGCCATCACAATACCACGCCATCCTCGGGCGCGTGGCATTCGCAAGATTCCTAACAGTACCGCACTACGCGTACCTTCTACTGAAGATGCCAGGACCCAGAGGCGTCATCACTGTCCCATGAAGCTTCACCAGGTCAGACAGCTGCAAAAAAGACTTCAACATAATATCCCAATCATTCGGCATGAAGGAGGAGCTCACAAGGCTCAAGGAGGTGACAGACAACGGGGCACCCCCAGTCACCAGGCAAAACGCACCTGATATGTCGTTCGACTCCATAGTCAACACAAAGAAGGTGTAGGTTCACCCGACGGGCGCCTCCAAGACGACGCTGATCGCCAACGACCTGAGTCCCGCATAGGAAAGCACGCTCATCGAATTCCTCCGTGAGCGCTGGGAAATTTTCGCCTGGTGTCCTGCAGACATGCCAGGAGTTCCTAGGGAATTCGCCGAGCATGCACTCAATGTGTTTCCCGATGCGAAGCCAGTCAAGCAGTCGATGCGTTGACTGTTCGAGCCAAGAGCCGAAGCCATTGGAATCAAAGTCAACAGACTCCTCAATGCCAACTTCATTAGGGAAATCAAAGAAAGCGAGTGGCTGGCCAACACTGTGCTAGTCCCCAAAAAGGACACGGACATCCTGTGGATGTGTGTGGACTTCACGTCGCTTAACAAGCGCTGTCCCAAGGACCACTTCCCTCTACCAAGTATCGATCAAATCATTGACTCCACTGCAGGATGCGAGAAGCTCTCCTTCCTTGACGCCTACTCAGGCTACAACCAAATTCGACTGAAGGTTGAAGATCAGGAGAAAACGGCGTTCATCATGCCGTTCGGGGTGTTCTACTACAACACAATGCCCTTCGGGCTGAAGAACGCATGCGCCACTTACCAGAGATGCATGCAGGTATGTCTGTAGGACCAGATCGGTCGCAACATCCAGGTCTATGTCAACGACATAGTAATCAAGACCAAGGAGGCCAGGACGCTCATCGACGATCTTTGCGAGACGTTCGATAACATTGATCGCTACAAGATCAAGCTGAACCCGGACAAGTGTGCCTTTGATGTCCTGTCTGGCCAGTTACTCGGGTACTTCATCTCCCAGCATGGAATCGAGGCGAACCCGAATAAAATTAGGGCTATACTAGCCATGGAGAAGCCAAAGAACCTCAAGGGAGTCTAGCAGCTAGCAGGGCGAATCACGACACTCAACAGGTTCATCAGTCGCATGGGTGAGAAGGATCTCCCCTTCTATCAGCTGCTATGCAAGGCCGACAAATTCGAATGGACACTTGAAGCAGATGATGCATTCGAAGACCTCAAGCGCCTTCTCTCCACATCACTGATCCTGGTCATGCCAAAGGAAAGGGAGCCTTTGCTGCTGTAAACAGCAGCCACGCATCAGGTGGTCAGCACCGCACTCATGGTCGAACGACCTGAAGATGGAAAGACCCACGGGGTCCAGCGTCCAATCTACTACCTCAGCGAGGTACTGACCCCGACAAAGCAGAGGTACCCTCATTACCAGAAGCTCGCCTACGGCGTATTCATGACGGTGCGTCGGTTGAGCCACTACTTCCAGGAGCACCAGATCGTGGTCGTCAACAACACCTCGCTATCGAACATCCCGAATAACCCCGAAGCCATGGGGCATGTAGCCCTGTGGGGCATCGAGTTGTATCCTCAAGACATCATCTACGAGCGATGCACCTCCATCAAATCTCAGGTCCTCCCTGACTTCCTCGTCCACTGGATGGAGCTCCAGCTTCTAGATACTCCAGAAATGTCGCAGTCCTAGATGATGCACTTCGACGGCTCCAAGCGCGAGGATGGAGCAGGGGCCAGTGTCATACTGACGTCCCCTTAGGGCCACAAGATGAAGTATGTCCTTTAGATGAAATTCTGCGCCTCCAACAACGAGGCCGAATACGAGGCCCTCATCCACGGCATGAGGATGCCTAAAGTTTGCGGCGCAACACGCCTTGTCATCTATGGCGACTCGAACCTCGTCGTCCAGCAGAGCCCATAATGCCAAGTGGCTTCACTTGAAGCTTCTCAACATTTGACATCTCAAATCTCTTTGTTCCTAGGTGGCCATCCACAAGTGAGATACACAAGGTAAACCATAGAAATGGGCCTTGTGTAGCCACTCAACACAAACCATTCCTTCCATTCCACCCAGGTGATTCATTCACTTAGTTGTTTTATTAAACAAAAACACAAGTCCTTGACTTAGAAATATTCCATAGCATGAATATAATCCACCCTTGTTTTCTACTAGCTAAGCTAAGCATGATAGTAGTAGGAATATTAACTTAGGAAATATCTACTAAGGTTTCATCTACTAGGATTTCCCATGGCATAGTTTATACTTAGCAAAAATTCCATGCAAGTCCTACTTAGAAATATCACTAATGCATAGTGAAAATAATGGGACAAAAGTATGAAGCATCACTTGCCTTTTTGGTAGAGAATATAATTTCACTCCTTGATCTTGCAATATTCACACTCTTCAAATTCCACTACAATTCAATCAAGCAAGCAAAAATTCAATCTACCATTCAAGCAAACATCACATAAAATAATAGAAACAAAGCAATGCATGCAAGCATGCTAAAGATTGTTTTATTTGGAAAAGTGGTTTCTAATAGGTTATAAACATTCTAAAACACTTTATTGGTCATTTTATATAAGTGTCAAAGTCATTTGCAAAAGATTTTACTTATAAATCATTTTTAAACCAAATCAATGTTTTATGTAGTTGAAAATGCCTTTAGCAAAGTAATAATATTTATAGGGTTCACCAAATACATTTTTAATTCTAAAACTTGGTGTTTGGGGTCAGAGAGTTTAATCCAAATCATTTCCCAAAGATTTTTCTCCAAAAAGTATTTTTAACAAATAAACAACATTTTTATTTGACTAGAAATGTTCTAAATCAAAGATTTATTCTTTTGCTTCACAAAATATGTTTTTGAATCCACAAGTTGTTTTATATGGTCAGTGGGTTCAAAACAATCCATTTTCCAAAGATTTTATCACAAAAATAATTTTAGAATGAATTTTATATTCAAAATATGCCTACACAAGTTTCTACAAAAACAATCAATTTAACAGAAGCAATTTACTAAACAAAGTGCATGGTTGCAAAGTACTTGTCTTTATGATTCCATTGATATAAAATTTGTAAAATTTGGATGTGTGGTTTGAAAGTTATGCAATTTGCAAATTTGATCATCTAATAGATCAAATCCTGTTTTTAAAACAAACTCTAGGCCACGTGGAATGTTTCGATTGGCCGAAAACGGTTCACGTGGATAGGCTAACGTGTGCCGCTGGATATAATGCAAATCGCACGGCACAGATCACAGGATACCGTTTCGCTTAGTTTCTATCGTAGTCACTGGATCTACATCCTACGGCTCACAGCGATTGACCATCGGCCGGGCGCGGCCGAATGTTGGCGTGGCTTCGGCAAGCGAGGTTGCCGGCGATGTAGGAAGCGAGGGAGAGGATGGTGAGGCTTACTGAGTTCGCCACGATGTGCTGAAGCTCGAGGTGGCAGTGGGAGATTAGGGGCGCTCGGGGTCGCTGTCAATCCCTCGCTGGAGTTCGTTCTTGCGACGGGCGTGCTCTGGTGTTGTCGGAGACGATCCTACAGGGTGAGCTAAGGCAAACGGAGAGCAGCGTCAGATGCGCGCGAGAGAGGAGCATGAGAGATCATAAACGAGAGGGTCTGGGGTGGTCTGGGCTCACCAGGAGATATTGCCGGAGTTGGAGCAGACGGTGGCGATGCTCGGTGGTCGTCGTTGCCGAGATTCTGGGGCGCGCGCGAGTGAGCTAAGAGTGCTGGTAGGTGTGCACGAGAGAGGCGAGCAGGCTCGAGTGGTAGAGGGGGAAAGGCTTGGTGAGGAGTGGCCGGAATTTGTCGGGGAGGCTCGTCGGAGCAGTGGTGATGTGAGGATGTATTGGGACAGCCTAGGGGCTCCGGTGGGTCGATGACTAGGGGGGAAAGGAAGAGGGGAGCGTGGCGATTAAGTACGCATGGTCGCGACGAGATTTAAGTGAGCCATTTACGTGAATTGAAGCGAGTTAACGCGAGGCAGAAACGGCCGGCGAGGCGTGGTCAGCGGGCGGGTGAGGAAGAAAACTGACGGGTGGGGTTGTGCTGTCAGCGTGAGAGACAGGAGGTGGGGCCTGCTAGTCAGCGACGATGCGGGTCGTTTCTCTGGTGCTAAGCGTTTTCTGCGGGGAGAGAGGGAGTGGGCCGATGCTGGGCTGGACTAGGTCTGCTGGGCTGGTTTGGCCTTGTTCATTTTTTTGTTCTGCTTTCTTTTTCTTTTTCCATTTCTAATATTTTGTTTTGATTTTGTTTAATCATTTCAAACAACTAATTGAATTTAAACTTCAACCAAACTTTGTGTATATTCAAATACTGTTTATTAATACATTTTAAAGTCAAATTTAGAATAATTCTCTTATTCTTTTTAGGGTATATTAATTATTTAAAACAAAGCCCTTGCTTTAAATTCAATTAATATCAATTATATTTTTAACCCTTATTTAATTTCAATTTTTCACAAAACCTTTTCAGTAAGTTTTATTCATTTATTAGGGTGTCAAATAATTCACTTTGAATTATTTGGAATATTTTTAATATGATTTATTAATCATTTAAATTGGGTATTTGTCTTTATTCCAATGAAATTAATTATGGGTTTAATTCCATAAATTTATTTAGTTGATTTCTTTGATCCTATTTAAGTTAATTAAATGACTTTTAATCCACTTGGTTAAATTCAAAATACTATTTTCCCATGATTTAATTAATCATTCTTATTAGAGATTTTGTCTTTTTTTCAAATAGGGATAGAATTTGGTTATTGCCATTTTATTTTATTTGGAAAATTATTTATCCTTTTATTTTATTTGGATTTGGATTATATTCATTCCATTTGCTTATGGATTAGGCCAAGATTTAATTTGATCTTTAAATATTCCTCATTTAATATTTCTTTCTTTATCTTATAAAATCCATATCTTTTTATTTATAGATCCAAACTTGGTGATTTCAATTTGTAAAATCTTATTTAATATTTATTTATCCTTTTAAATATATTTAGGATTATTTGCTCACCATTTAGTATGGATTTCTAGATAGGTCCTTTATTAGCATTGGAAATTCAATTTCCTGATCTTATTAAATTCATAAGATTTTATCTATGGCTCTAAATTAAGTGAAACCAATTCATATGGTTTTCTAATATTTCCATTTGTCATTCTTGATCATTTATAAATATTTATTGACAAATTTTATATGGATCCAATCCATGATCTTGGAGATAACTTGGAAATGTTTTTCTTCCATTAGGGTTTTAGGGTTTTGGTTTATTTTCCAAGTGTTCAAATTTCAAGATGCATTTATGAAGAATGCATTTCACTTGATTTGAATTTAGTAGGATTCAAATTCTATTCAAAGTTTGTTCAAGATGGGTTTTAATGTTTCCATTTGGAAACAAAAAGTTTCTTTTCACCCTAAATTTCAACAATTATTTATTTTGTTTATTTATTTTTCACATTACAAAATTTAGAAAATTTTGGGATGTGACATATTTGACACATTTTTGATGGTTTCTATCGATGGTTTTCATTTGGATTTGATGGTTTTCTAGCTTTACCTAACGCTAATACTTTGGTAGCAAAGAAAACTTAGTTTTTAATGTGTGTTTTAGGTTCTGAATATCAACAGAGGGTTTTAATAGCAGAAACACAATATTCAGACGAAAACAAGAAAGTCTCATTTTGGAAGCAATCAAGGGGAGCATACGGTAGCCTTAACGAGCAACTATACAACGGGAATAATTTTCTGGTTGTATAGTTCCTGCCGTATATTTGTCATCAGCTTCGTCTTGTTAAAAGGGACAACTTTCATGAAGAGGCCGAGGACAAAAACATAACACACGAGCCGCCATCCCATCCAGAAGAGAGAAATAAGAGATCTAGAGAAGAACAGGAAGACGTTCTTCATCTCGCTCCACGATCTTTGATCTCCTAGCCACCACATCCCCATATCCATTACTTGTACTTGATAGAGAGAGAGAGATCTCCACCTTGCAAGATTAGGGTTTGAGATTGTTCTTCCCATCTTGAATTGTGTTGGATTTATTTATATTCTTATTGTGGATCTCCATGGTAATATCAAGAAGAACTCCCTTTATTTAATTATATCGATGATGCTTTGTTCTCTCATGTGTGAGTAAGTTCCCTTGGGTGTGGGAGATGTAAGGGATTGGTGAGATGTGATGTTCCTACATAATTTCCATTAAGTTTGTGGTTGATTTTAATAACTATATTATGTGTGCTTGACTATCTGTGGGATTCTTAATGCATGTTGTCCAATTAAGGACCCAAACAACATGATGCTTTGTTCTACATAGATAGATTCTTGTTCGCTAGTAGACCAGCAACCCCCGAGTGACACGGGGATATTAATGGGAAACTAGTTTGACTCGAGGATCACGAGGAGCCACCGAGCTTATTGCATTAGTCTGATCCAAGGAGCTTAATTGCTAAGCAACCTGAAGGATCTTAATCATCTAGTTACTAACCATGGTTGTGGTAACAGGCTAGTAGGATTATTGATGTTTGGATGAAACCTAACAAGAGGAGTTCTGACTAATTATGGGTTGCTCTCCTACACACATACTTATAATATTATAGTTGTTGCACTTATCACTCATCCACCTGGCACATTCACTATCATCATGAACTGAATCTCCATGCGCCTACTTTGTCATCTGCAGAAAACAACAAACAAATCATTGTTTACTTTTATGCTTTTTATTTTTTAAGTTTACATTTTAGTTTTACTTAAATACATTCCTTTAATCCAAACTTTATTATTATTTCAACACTTGTAGTCAATTCACTCAAAGACCTGTGACAACTTCGGGTGTGACAGAGACTTCACCCATAAACACTTACCTTTGGGCTCCATGTGGGATCGACATCTTAACTTCGAAACTAGCTACAAACGATCTGTGCACTTGCAACCATCAGTCACCTAGCGGTGCATCCAGCACATAGGTAAAATTTTCAAGATCGAGGACAATCCTCATGTTACGGAACCATTCCAGGAAGTTTCTCCCATTGTTTTCAACTTTCCTTTCTCTAGGAACGCATTAAAAATGGTCGTATGGGTCTCCATGATCTACAACATATTTGCAAAATTTTAGACTAAGTTTATGATAAATTGAGTTGAAACTTAATTCTTAAATTAACTAGGTGAACTCCCACTCAAAACAATATCCCTCACATTGTTTTAGTGATCACACGAACCAAATCCACTACACCAAGTCTGATCATCACGAGATATGATGTAGCTTCAAAGGTGAACAATCAACATGTTTATCATATCATCTATATGACTCATGCTTTACCTTTCAGTATTCCGTGTTTCGAGACCATGTCTGTACATGCTAGGCTCGTCAAGGTTAACCTTAGTATCCACATGTGCAAATCTGGCTGGCACCCGTTATATGCACATGTAGAATCTATCACACCTGATCATCATGTGGTGCTTCAAAACGACGAGTCTTACAAATAGTGCCTACTAAGGATGAACACTTTATTACTTGATATTTTAGTGAGAAGGATCATCTTATAATGCTACCGTCGCGATCTAAGCAATACAAGATGCATAAAAGGATTAACATCACATGCCATATGATATCCATATCCAAGCATGAACATGATTCGTGCACGGGATGTCAAGGTCAATGGTCCGCTCATGGTTATCCTCCACCAACAAAACAAATCATTACAACTATGAATGAATGTATTACCTGGCAGTCGAAACTAAATTTACATAAACCATATGGGCTCTCGCCACTGCAACTTACAATAAGGATCATTGCATACATCATATATAATCACAATCATGGCCATATGACATCACAACACAAGCCCTGCAAAACAAGTTCTTCTTTTTCTGTTTTACGGATGGGGCCAGATAAGAACCATTCTAATCTACTAACATGAAACACAATGTTGATACAAGTATTGTCAAGGACCGTTGTAAATTGAATTCACTATGGTGGAGAGATGCACACCCAGCCACTCTTGTGAAAGTTGCATCGTTCACCATGGCATGGCATGTGTTTAACCTCGAATTGACTTTCATGAATCTTATTCTCCAATATGATGTAACATTCATCATAAACACAAAGATATAATAATAACAATGTGTTTATGATGAATGTTTGCATCCCATGCTATAATTGTATTAAACGGAAACATTAATACTTGTGTGATTTGTAAACATGTAAGAGTCCCTAGTAAGCCTCTTGTTAGACTATCTTGTTGATTAATTGATGATCATGGTTTCCTCATCATGAACATAAGATGTTATTAATAACAAGGTCATATCATTAGGAGAATGATGTGATGGACACACTCCTATAGTTAAGCGTAGCATAAGATCAAGTCATTTAAAATTTCGTTTGCTATAAGCTTTCAAATACATAGTAACCTAAATCCTTCGACCATGAGATCATGTTAATCACCATCACCGGATGGATGCTTTGATAACATCAAACACCACTTCGTAACTTGGTGGTTATAAAGGTGGCGTTGAGTATTCTGAAAGTATGTGTTGAGGTACATGGATCAAGAGTGGGATTTGTCCATCCATATTATGGATAGATATACTCTAGGCCCTCCCGGTGGAATGTCATCCAATTGGCTTGCAAGCATGTGACTAGGTCACAAGGGATCACATATCACGAAACGAGTAAATAGTACTTATCGGTAACAAGGTTGAACTAGGTATGTAGATATACTGACGATCAAACCTCAGATAAGTAAAGTGTCGCGAGATAAAAGGAAATTGGTATCATTTGTTAATGGTTCATTTGATCATGAAGTCATCATAGAAGTATGTGGGAGCCATATGAATTTCTATATTCCTCTATTGGTTATTGATCGGAGAAGTGTCTCGATCATGTCTGCATAGTTCACGAACCGTAGGGGGACACACTTAAGGATTCGATGTTATTTAGTAGATATGGAATATGAGTTAGAGACCGAATGTTGTTCGGAATCTCGGATTGGATCCAATACATCACGAGGAGATCCGGAATGGTCCAGAGAATAAGATTCATATAAGGAAAGTCAATTTCCGGGGTTCGGAAATGTTTTTGATGTTTTCACTGGAAGCTTCTAGAAGGTTCTGGAAGGTCCACCACCCCCGGAGGGGGGCGCATGGATGTGCCATGCCCTAGTGGGTCATGCGGCATAGTGCCCTAGGTCAAGTCGGCCAAGACTAGGAAGTGGGAATCAAACTCTAGTTTGAATAGTCAAACTCTAATTTGAAAAGTCAAATCCCAATTTGAAAGTCAAAGTCCTAGTGGAGGGAGGGAAGGAAACCTACATGGGAGAGGTTTCCCTCCCCCTCCCCAAACCTCTGGCTAGAAGGGAGTTGGGGAGGACTCGGCCTCCCCCTTGCCGCCTCTCCCTCCCATATAAGCAAGGGGTGGGGCGCCCCTTGGACCTCACCCCAAAACCCTAGGCCGCCGGTGCCCTAGACCCTCTCCAAGCCACCGGCGCCTAGCCCTAGCCCTATCTATCGGCGCCCTCCTCCCCTCGGTGTCTAAACCCTATCCACTGAGGCCCTCACTACTCCACCATACCTGCTCCGGCTTAGGCGAAGTCCTGCAGGATCTACTCCTCCACCTCCACTACCACACCGTCGTGCTGCTGGAATCACGAGGAGATCTACAACCTCTGCTGTCTGCTGGAACAAGGGAGAGGAAGGTCTTCATCGAGTATCGCACGCAGGACCGATCATGGAAGCACCGCTGAACGTGAGCCGAAGGATCGTCTACACGATCTTGAGATTGGTAAGTGAACAACCACATTAACCACGAGAATCCGATCTCGTTAAACGCTTTGGATCTATGAGGGTTAGTACTTTATAAACTCGTTGCACCGATCTCATAGATTAGGTCTTGGCTTGTGTGTGTTCACGCGATAGAATTTTTTTGTTTTCCATGCTACGAACCCCTACAGTGGTATCAGGGCCGACTCTATGTGTAGATCTATTGCACGAGTAGAACACAATGGTTTTGTGGGCGTTGATGCTTTTGTTGTCGATTGCTTTTTGTGTACTTTTCATATTGCGGGATGGTGGGATGAAGCGGCACGGGCTAACCTTACATGTCATCGTACATGAGATTGCTCCATGCTCAACATGCAAGTTGCATTGCACAAGTGGCTTTGCGGGTGTCTGTCTCTCCCACGGTAGTGAAGATTCAATTTACAACGGGCACTTGACAATACTTGTATCAACATTGTGGTTCATGTTTGTAAGTTAGAACGGTTCTTATGCGAAAGCTCCGGCCACACAAAACATGCAAAGAAGATTAGAGGCGTCTAACTTGTTTTTGCAGGGCTTGTGCTGTAATGTGATATGGCCATGATTGTGATTATATATGATGTATGCAATGATCCTTATTGTAAGTTGGCAACCTTCAGAAGCCTTATGGTTGTCTTTAAATTTCGTCTTAAGACCTGCGTGTCTATTCATCAAAGTAGTTGTAATAGTTGCTATTGGTGGAGGACAACCATGAAGCGGCGCCATTGACCTTGACGCCATGCTAGTGATGATGAAGATCATGTTCGTGCTTAGAGATGGATATCAAAGGCACAAGACGAAAGGCCATATCATATCACATATTATGAATTGCATGTGATGTTAATCCTTTTATGCATCTTGTATTGCTTAGATTGTGAAGGTAGCATTATAAGATGATCCCTCTCACTAAATATCAAGTAATAAAGTGTTCATCCTTAGTAGGACTGTTGCTAAGACTCGTCGATTCGAAGCACCATGTGATGATCGGGTGTGATAGATTCTACGTGTGCATACAACGGGTGCAATTCAGATTTGCACATGCGGATACTAAGGTTAACCTTGATGAGCCTAACATGTACAGACATGATCTCGGAACACGGAATACCGAAAGGTAAAGCATGATTCATATAGATGATATGATGACCATGTTGATTGTTCGCCTTTGAAACTACATCATATCTCATGATGATCGGACTAGGTGTAGTGGATTTGGTTCGTGTGATCACTAAAACAATGTGAGGGATATTGTTTTGAGTCGGAGTTCACCTAGTTAGTTTAAGAATTAAGTTTGAACTCAATTTGTCATAAACTTAGTCTAAACTTTTTGTAAATATGTTGTAGATCATGGAGGCCCCTACCATCAATTTAATGCGTTCCTAGAGAAAGAAAAGTTGAAAACATTGGAAGCAACTTCGCGGATTGGTTCTGCAACTTGAGGATTATCCTCAATGCTGGTCAGTTGACCTGTGTGCTGGATGCACCGCTGGGTGACCCATCTACAGCTGATGCTACCGATGAGGTGAAAAATGTTTCCCTTACTTGGAAGAATCAATACTCCATAGTTTAGTGTGCCATCTTGTATGGTTTGGAATTGGAGATTCAGAAACACTTTGTGAACTGTGACCCTCATGATATTGTCCGTGAACTCAAAATGATATTTGAGACTCACACGACAGTTGAAAGCTATGAAGCCTCCGAGAAGTTCTTTAACTGTAAGATGGAAGAGGGCAGCTCCGTTACTGAGCATGTGCTCAAAATGTCTAGGCACGCCAATAAACTCCAAGACTTGGGAATAGCGATTCCTAATGCATTGGGGATTCATCGTGTCCTCCAATCACTACCACCTAGTTACAAGAACTTTGTGATGAACTACAACATGCAGCGTATGGACAAGATGTTACCTGAACTATTCTCTATGCTGAAATCTGCGGAAGTGGAGATCAAGAAAGAGGACCAAGTGTTGATGGTCAATAAGACCACCAATTTCAAGACGCAAGGCAAGCCTAAGAAAAAGGGTAACTTCAAGAAGGGCGACAAGAAAACTTCCGCGCCTACAAAGAATACCAAGGCTGGACATAAGGCTAATACTGAGTGCTTTTACTGCAAGGGCGACGGTCACTGGAAGCGGAATTGCCCCAAGTACCTGGCAGATCTAAAGAACAACAACATCAAGAAGAAAGGTATATTCGATATACATGTTATTGATGTGTATCTTATAGTAATCGTAGTAGTGCCTAGGTATTTGATACTGGTTCGGTTGCTCATATTTGTAACTCGAAACAAGTGATGCAGAATAAACAAAGACTAGTGAGAGACAAGGTGATGATGCGCGTTGGAAATGTCTCCAAGGTTGATGTGATCGCTGTCGGCACGCTCCCTCTTCATCTACCGCCGGGATTAGTTTTATACTTAAATAATTGTTATTTTGTGCCTGTGTTGAGCATGAACATTATATCTGGATCTTGTATATTGTGGGACGGTTACTTATTTAAGTCCGAGAATAATGATTGTTCGATTTATATGAGTAATATATTTTATGGTCATGCACCTATATATATACTCTATTCTTTATTGAATCTCGATAGTAGTGATACACATGTTCATAATATAGATGCTAATTGATTTAAATTGAATGATAATTCTACATACATGTGGCACTGTCCTCTTGGTCACATTGGAGTGAAGCGTATGAATAAACTCCATTCCGATGGACTTCTTGAATCACTTGATTTTGAATCACTTGAAAGATGCGAAGCATGTCTAATGGGGAAAATGACTAAGACTCCATTCTCTGGTATAATGGAGCGAGCTACAAACTTATTGGAAATCATACATAAAGATGTGTGTGGCCCAATGAGTGTGGCATCACGCGATGGTTATCATCATGTTCTTACTTTCACAGATGACTTGAGTAGATATGGGTATATCTATTTCATGAAACATAATTTAGAAACTTTTGAGAAGTTTAAGAAATTTCAAAGTGAAGTAGAGAGTCAACGTAACAAGAATATTAAATTTCTATGATCTGATCGTGGAGGTGAATATCTAAGTTATGAGTTTGGCGAGCATTTAAAGAAATGTGGAATACTTTCACAGTTGACACCAGCGGAAACACCACAACGTAATGGTGTGTCCGAACATCGTAATCGAACTCTCTTAGATATGGTTCGTTAGATGATATCTCTTACTGATTTACCATTATCATTTTGGTGTTATGCATTATAAACAACCGCATTCACTTTAATAGGGCACCGTATAAATACATTGAAATGACACTGTATGAATTGTGGTTTGGTAAGAAACCTAAATTATTGTTCCATAAAGTTTGGGGTTGTGAAGCTTATGTAAAGAAGTTACAGCCCGAAAAGCTTGAACCCAAAGCGGAAAAATGCGTCTTAATAGGATACCCGAAGGAAACTATTGGGTATACCTTCTATCATAGATCCGAAGGCAAAATATTCGTTGCCAAGAATGAATCCTTTCTCGAGAAGGAGTTTCTCTCGAAAGAAGTGACTAGAAGGAAAGTAGAACTCGATGAGGTTGTCGAACCTTCTCTCGTAATTAAGAGTAGCGCACCTCCAAAAAATGTTCCTGTTCCGCCTGCACCAATAAGAGAGGAAGGTAATGATAATGATCATGAAACTTTGAACGATGTTACTACTAAACCTCGCAGGTCGATGAGGACTCGTACCACTCCCAATTGGTATGATCCTGTTATGAGTGTCATGTTGGTGGACAACACTGATGACCCTACGACGTAGAGGAAGCAATGATGATACTAGATTCCAAAAAATGGAAGAAGCCATGAAATCCGAGATTGGATCCATGTAATAAAACCAAGTATGGACTTTCGTGGACTTACCGGATGGCCGGAAGGCTGTCGAGAACAAATGGATTTTCAAGAATAAAACAAATGTTGATGGTAATGTAACCGTCTATAAAGCTCGACGGCAAAATGTTTCCTGCAAATTCAAAGAGTTGACTATGATGAGATTTTCTCACCTGTAGTTAAGCTAAAGTCTATGAGGATTTTGTTAGCAATCGCTGCATATTATGATTATGAGATATGGCAGATGGATGTCAAAACGGCCTTCCTCAATGAAGGCATTGAAGAAGAGTTGTATATGGTACAACCCAAAGGTTTTGTTGATCCTAAAGATGCTAACAAGGTATGCAAACTTCAACGGTCCATTTATGGATTGAAGCAAGCATCCCGAAGTTGGAATCAACATTTTTATAAGGTAATCAAAAGTTTTGGATTTATACAAATTTATGGAGAAGCTTGTATTTGCAAGAAAGTGAGTGGGATCTCTCTAGCATTCCTAGTACTATATGTTGATGACATATTGTTGATTGGGAATGATACAGAACTTCTTAAAAGTGTCAAAGACTACTTGAATAATATTTTTTCAATGAAGGATATTGGTGAAACTGCATACATATTAGGCATCAAGTTTACAGAGATAGATCAAGACGCTTAATAGAGCTTTCACAAAGTACATATTTGGACAAGGTTCTATAGAGGTTTGGAATGGAAGAAAAAAGGGTTCTTGCCCATGTTGCCCAATACGACCTTGAGTAAGACTCAAAGTCCGGCTATGGCAAAAGATAGAGAGAAGATGAACAAAACTCCCTATGCATCAGCCATAGGTTCTATCATGTATGCCATCCTATGTACAAGACCGGATATTGCATATGCTATTAGTTTAACTAGAAGATATCAAAGTGATCTAGGAGTAGATCACTGGATAGCGGTCAAAAATATCCTAAAGTACTTAAGAAGGACTAAGGATATGGTTCTTTCTTATGGAGGTGATGAATATCTTGTTGTAAATGGTCACACCGATGCTAGTTGGAACACCGATCCGGATCATTCTAAATCACAATCTGGATACATATTTACTTTGAATGGTGCAGCAATGAGAAGGAGGAGTGCTAAGCAAAGCGTTATGGCGAGATCTTCAACTGAATCAGAATACATAGCTGCTTCGGAAGCTTCACAAGAGACGATATGGATGAAGGAGTTCATTGCGAAGCTTGGTGTGGTTCCTAGTGCATTGGACCCAATGGCCATCTACTGTGACAACATGGGTGCCATAGCCAATGCACATGAGCCAAGGTCACACAAGAAGCTGAATCATATCAAGCTACATTTTCATGCTATTCGCGAGCATGTTCAAGATGGTGACATAAATATTTGCAAAGTACACACAGATCTGAATGTGGCAGATCCGTTGACTAAACCTCTCCCTAGGGAAAAAATGACCAACACCAAAATGCCATGGGTGTTAGGTACATTACCATGTAATCTAGATTATTGACTCTAGTGCAAGTGGGAGACTGTTGGAGATATGCCCAAGAGGCAATAATAAAAGTTGTTATTATTATATTTTTGTGTTTATGATGTTTGCATTCCATGCTATAATTGTATTAACCGGGAACATTAGTACTTGTGTGATTTGTAAACATGTAAGAGTCCCTAGTAAGCCTCTTTTTAGACTAGCTTGTTAATTAATTTATGATCATGGTTTCCTGATCATGCACATAAGATGTTATTAATAACAAGGTCATATCATTAGGAGAATGATGTGATGGACATACTCCTATAGTTAAGCGTAGCATAAGATCAAGTCATTTAAAAGTTTGTTTGCTATAAGCTTTCAAATACATAGTAACCTAAATCCTTCGACCATGGGATCATGTTAATCACCATCACCGGATGGATGCTTTGATAACATCAAACACCACTTCGTAACTTGGTGGTTATAAAGGTGGCATTGAGTATTCTAAAAGTATGTGTTGAGGCACATGGATCAAGAGTGGGATTTGTCCATCCATATGACAGATAGATATACTCTGGTCCCTCTCGGTGGAATTTCATCCAATTGTCTTGCAAGCATGTGACTAGTTCACGAGGGATCACATATCACGAAACGAGTAAAGAGTACTTATTGGTAACGAGGTTGGACTAGGTGTGTAGAGATACCGATGATCAAACCTCAGATAAGTAAATTATCATGAGATGAAAATAAATTGGTATCGTATGTAAATGGTTCATTCGATCACGAAGTCATCGTAGAAATATGTGGGAGCCATATGAATTTCCATATTCCTCTATTGGTTATTGATCGTAGAAGTGTATCGATCATGTCTGCCTAGTTGACGAACCGTAGGGAGACACACTTAAGGATTTGATGTTGTTTAGTAGATATGGAATATGAGTTAGAGACTGAATGTTGTTTGGAGTATCGTATTGGATCCAGGACATCACAAGGAGATACAGAATGGTCCGGAGAATAAGATTCATATAAGGAAATTCCAATTCCGGGGTTTAGAAATGTTTTCGGTGTTTTCACCGGAAGCTTTTAGAAGGTTCTGAAAGGTCCACCACCCTGTAGGGGGGCACATGGATACGCCATGCCCTATTGGGGCATGCATCATAGTTCCCTAGGTGAAGTCGTACAAGACTAGGAAGTGAGAATCAAACTCTAGTTTGAATAGTGTCACATCCCAAAATTTTCCAAATTTTGAAATGTGAATAATTAAATAAACAATTGTTGAAATTTAGGGTGAAAAGAAACTTTTTTCTTCTAAATGGAAACATTAAAACCCTTCTTTAACAAATTTGAATGAAAAGGGAATCCAACAAAAATTCAATCAAGTGAAATGCATTCATCAATGAATGTATCTTGAAATTTAAACACTTTGGAAAAATAAACCAAAACTCCTAAAACCCTAATGGAATAAATCATTTCCAAGATCTCTCTAAGACTATGGATTTTATCCATATAAAAATTCAGCAACAAACATTTATAAATGATCAAAAATGATAAACAAAAATATTATAAAACCATATAAATTAGTTTCACATAATTTGGAGCCATGGATATAAACTTGTGATTTTAATAAGATAAAAGGAAAATAATTTCCAAGGCTAATAAATATACTAACCAAATCCATACCAAATTGTGAGCAAAATAATCGTAAAAGCATTTAGAAAGATAAACAAATATTAAATAAAATCATACAAATTGGAATCACCAATTTTGGATCTATAAATAAAAAGATATGGATTTTATAAGATAAATAAATAAATAAATAAATAAGGAGTATTTAAAATCCAAATTAAATCTTGGCCAAATCCATAAACAAATAAAATGAAAGGTTATTGAATAATAAAAAGGAGTAAAAGATTATTTAAATAAAATCATAAGGATTGAACAATATCCAATTTTTATTTAAATAAAGACAAATTGCCTAAACTAAATAATAAATCCCAAGAAAATTATTTAGGAGACAATTTAAAACTTGAAATAAATCCATAAGCAAATCGAATAAAGATAATCCAAATCCAAATAAAATAAAGAGATAAATAATATTCAAATTAAAACATATGGGATTAAACCATATTCTAATTATATTTAAATGGAGATAAATCCCTAATGTAAATGATTAATTAAATCATGAGAAAATAATTGGAATCTACCCAAGTGGAATATAAGTTATCTAATTAACGTAAAAATAATAAAAGAATTATTTGAATAAAATTTATATGGGTTTAAAACCTTATTTGATTTTATTTAAATAAAGACAAATGTCTATTTTAAATAAATATTTAACCATAAGAGAATATAAGAAAATATTAAAAATGGAGTTTAAAATACATTGTTAAACAGTATAAAAATATACTGAAAATTTGGAAAAGGTTTGAAAAAGAAATCTGATTTCAAATGAGTGTTTGAATTTGAAAACAGAAAATAAAAACAGAAAAAGAAAAAGGGATCAGAAAGAAAACATAGAAAACAGAAACAAACCCAGCAGCCCACCTAACCTAGGCCTAGTAAGCCCAACAGCAAGCCCACCCGGGGAAATCACTCTCTGCCTCATTCTTTTCTCACTCGCACCCTGACCCCTCACCTCACTGACCTCGCGGCCCCACGCCACGCTGGCATCTTCTTTCCCACCCGCGACCAATTCTTTCCCCTCTCCTCGCCCGTTTCTGCCTTGATTCCACGGCGTTAATTCGCATCCATCATGCCAGTAATTTGCCCGCGACCTCGCTCTACTTAAGCACCCCTCTCTCCTCTCTCTTTCCCCTCACTCACTCGCACCTCACCGCAACCAGGCTGCTCATATTGATGCCCACACCATCGCTGCTCCAACGCACTCCGGTGAGAATTCCGGCGAGCCCGTACCTCCCCCTACCCCGAGGACCACATAAGAATGATCGCCATATACTCACGCACATGTCCGTAGTCTCTGTTTGCTCGCGCGCTCCCTGAAACATCACCTTCGACGATGCCAACCCGCCATCGTCTTCGGCTCCGACTCCGACGACCTCTCCCCGTAAGAACTGACCGCCCCCTCCTCTCTGGTGGACACTCACATGCTCTCCTCTCTCTCGTGCATCTTCCTGACTTGTTTTCTTGCTTTGGCGAGCACTGTAGCCTTGCCAACAACGACAAACAAACACGCCCGTCGCCAGGAGCTTCTTCGACGTGCAATCGCCGGTAATCCCGTGCGCCCCTTGGTCTACGACGACCACCTCGAGCTTCAGCACGTCACGGCGAACCTGGTAATGCACTCCTTCTCCCTCGCTTTGTAGATACGCCGGACCGTCGCTGACAGAGCCGCGCAATCGCTCGCCGTCGCCAGCGCCGCCAAATCTTGACCAATGGGTTCTTGTCCATTAGATCTTAATCGTATGGTGTAAGTTAGATGACTTAACGAACCATTATTGCTTGATCTTTGTCGCACGATTCTAATTAGATCCAATGGTTGTAGATGCTCGATCCACCCGAACCGGTACCAGCCAATGAGATTGTGACGCGTGGCCTGTCCTGTCTGTTTAAAAATTCTAGAAATGAATTTAGATTGTTTAAACTTGTAAAATCCATAACTTTTGTTCTGCTTGGCCAAATTTTGCAAATTTTATATCAACGGATTCACAAAAATGTGAACTTTGCAACCATTCCCTTATTTTAGTTTTTGCTTCTGAAAAAGTAGATGTTTTTGCAGAAACATTTCTAGGCCTATTTTGGTTATAAAAATTATTCTAAAAATGATTTTATGGTAAAATCTTTTGCAAATGATTTGTTTTGAACCTAATGACCATAAAAACCAACTTTTGGATTTAAAAGTATATTTTGTGACACTAAGGAATTATTCCTTGAATAAAAGCATTTCTAGTAAAACAAAAAATTGTTTATTATGTTTTAAAAATAATTATTGAGTAAAACCTTTTGCAAATGGTTTGATTTAAACTCTCTGACCCTAAACACTAAGTTTTGGATTTAAAAAATATTTGATTAACACTAGAAAATTATTACTTTGATTTAAAGGCAATTCTAGCAAAACAAAATGATGCTTAGATTTAAAAATGGTTTTGAGTGAAACCTTTTGTAAATGGATTTGTTTTAAAACACTTTGACCATAAACATTAATATTTGTGTTTAATTTTTTTTTGGCTAACACTAGAAATTATTCCTTTGATTAAAATCATTTCTAGCAAAACAAAAATGATTTAAATGGTCCATTTTCACTAACTTGGTTTCAAATGGTTTTGCCACTTTTATAAATGACCAATAGGTGTATTAAAATGTTTATAGACTATTAGAAACCACCTTTCCAAATAAAAAAATCTTTTGCATGCTTGCATACATTGTTTTGTTTTCTTTATTTTATGTGGTGAATTGTTTGAATGCTAGTTTGAATTTGTGCCTTGATTGAATTATAGTGAACTTTGAAGAGTGTGACAATTGCAAGATCAAGGAGTGAATCTAGTTTATCTACCAAAAAGGCAAGTGGTGCTTCATACATTTTGTCCTATTATTTTCACTATGCATTAGTGATATTTTGAGTAGGACTTGCATGGAATTTTCTAAGTATAAGCTATGCCTTGTGAAATCCTATTAGATGATGCCTTAGTAGATTTTCCCTATGTTAAGATTCTTGTTACTATTGTGCTTAGCCTAGCTAGTAGAAAACAAGGGTGGATTATATTCATGCTATGAAATATTTCTAAGTCAATGACTTGTGTTTTGATTAATAATACAACTATGTGAATGAATCACCTGGGTGGAATGGAAAGAATGGATTGTGTTGAGTGGTTACATAGGGCCCCATATTTATGGCCTACCCTAGTGTATCTAACTTGTGGAAAGCCACCCAGGAACAAAGAGATTTGAGATGTCAAATGTTGAGAAGCTTCAAGTGCAGCCACATGGCATTACGGGATCTGCCTGGATCATATAGGTTGCAATAACTTAGCCAGATGGACAGAAGGTGGTAGGGGGTGATAGGATGGAGCGCGCCCATTTGGTTTAAGGGAAGGCTTCTAAAAGATCTTGTCTCGATGCATGTCGAGTCTTGTGGGGAAAGTGCACCACCTCTCGAGAGAGTAAAATCTAAGTACTTAGTCGTGTCCCCAACAATGGACAATTTGAGCATCAAGACATGGAAGCTATCAAGGATCTCCTCATCCCAATTTCTAAGTTAAAAACTTGTGGTTGAACAAGGGTTAAAGGATCACCAATATTTATTGGTAGATGTCTTGGGTGATTTTGACAAACAAAAAAACTTAGTGTTTCCAAATGATAAAGAAAATCTATTTTGAGCAAAGCAAGCCTAATCTACACTTAGCCAAATGCATATAGATGATAGATACCACTATTCTACCATAGTATCACTTGCCAATACAATTCAAATGTATCGACCCTTGTGGCTGTAACTTATTATGTTGCAGGTTGTTTGATGTTAGTGAAGTGTGTTGAATAGGATTATAAGTCTACAACCAACATGATTGCCTGTGGCACTTTGAAGATGAAGGACTCCATGCTATATAGTTTTTTCTTCTGCATTGTAATGAGATAGCCAAATGAGCTATGTAAGATGTAATGAATTATTTTATTCCTGGTTAAAAGTTGTATTATGACCTTTGTTTCTGGATATTACGTCTTAAACTGTGGATGCTAGCTATTGATCCAGGGACTAGCATTGTAAACACAGGGATCTCTACCTTATCAGGTTGGGACCTCTACAAATAGTCAAACTCTAATTTGAAAAGTCAAATCCCAATTTTGAAAGTCAAAGTCCTAGTGGAGGAAGGGAAAGAAACCCTAAACCCATATAAGCAAGGGGTGGGGCACCTCTTGGACCTCACCCCAAAACCCTAGGCCACCGCTGCCCCCAAGTCGCTGGCGCCCTAGACCCTCTCCAAGCCGCCGCCTAGCCCTATCCCTAGCCGCTGGCGCCCTCCTTCCCTTGCTGTCTAAACCCTAGGCACTGAGGCCCTCTCTAGTCCACCATACCTGCTCCGTCTTAGGCGAAGCCCTGCAGGATCTACTCCTCCACCTCCACCTCCACACCGTCGTGCTGCTGGAATCACAAGGAGATCTACAACCTCTGCTTCCTACTAGAACAAGGGAGATGAAGGTCTTCATCGAGTACCGTACATGTGACCAACTGCGGAAGCGCTGCCGGAACATGGCGTCGGAAGGATCGTCTACATGATCTTGAGATCGGCAAGTGAACGACTACATCAACCACGAGAATCCAATCTTGTTAAACACTTTGGATCTACAAGGGTTAGTACTCTATAAACTTGTTGCACCGAACTCGTAGATTAGATCTTGCCTTGTGTGTGTGTGTTCTTGTGATAGAATTTTTTGTTTTCCATGCTATGAACCCCTGCAAAAAAGGTGATGTTGAGAAGTGAGAAGGATGTACTTGATGAGAAGAAGGAATTTTTTACGCCTTTACCGGAACTACTTATTCGTGCAGCCACATTACCCCTGGAAGACAGAGTCTAACTCGTAGTTTGTTTTCTTTAGTATGGGCATCCTGAAGGGATACGGGTAGGCTACACTAGCGCAAATCAAAATTTTCTACCGCGTAAACTAGGACTACTGTTGTCATAGATCACGGGATTACCACTAGACGCGTAGTTGCGGAACTTGATGAAGCGCATCGAGGCAGTGCAGACGATCTACGTCTCCTCCTCGTTCTCGTCCCACGAGTAGATCCCCTTGCGCGGATCGTCCAAGTGCTACAGATGCAGTGCCTCCGGCATATCCACACGTACAGGGTGGAAGTGTCAGACGCCGGACTGGTAGGTCCGCGCGTGCAACATAGGCGTGAGGAGTGGCGGCTGGGAGGAATGGTCTAACACTGGTCAGCTCGCCGCATCCTCTCTTATATAGGCGTCCCTTGTGGGCTTCTACATTAGCAACCCATTAGTAGCCTAAGCCTGGTCTAATTCGGATTCAATCCTCATTAGGCTTCCAGCCCCTTAAGTGTGTGACCCTATAGGTTCATATACGTATAGACATGACACGAATACACTTATTCTGTCAATAGTTGGTAGAGGCCTCTAGCAAGACGTGCCAACTCCTAAACGCATACAAAGATCATATCGGAGGAACCATCACAAGGTTTAGTACATGTCTTTCCTTTTGCCTCACGATATTTGGTCTAGCTCCAAGCTGACCTCCCTTTCTCGATACTGTGATTCGGAATCCCTTTACTAGGTTAACTCTTAACCATATGTAGCACGGCCATGCATTTGTGGATCCGATCACTCGAGGAGCCCAGACATATCTCTCTCAAGTAGAGAGGGGCAAATCCCATCTCGATTGACCATGCCTTGCAGCATGCTTCAGGACAAACCCGAAAACTACCTTTATAACTATCCAGTTATGGAGTAGCGTCTGATAGCCCCAAAGTATGTTGATCCACATCTCAAGTACATGCGACAATCTCAGGTCTAAGGACAAATGTACATGATGTGTAGAGAGAGAGCTGCAACTAATTGCCAGTCTCAAGTTGGGTCAGTCCAACCCTATGTTCATAATATGTGTCCACATCATTGGTTTGACATCTCCATGTCTATGACTTGCGAAACATAGTCATCAACCAATCGATGTGCTAGTCTAATATTCACATGTGTCCTCACATGAACTCCGACTAGGGACAACTATTAAATAGCCATACAAGTAAAGAGTTTCACAAAAAATTCACATAATTGCCAATCAATACAAGTTGCCTAATATGGATATTCAAGGAACATTACAATAACTCATGGATACATAAGAAATATAATCATCTCTATGATTGCCTCTAGGGCATATTTCCTTCACATCCCCTACAAGTGCTATAGGGGAGAAATCCCCCGAAGTCTGAATCATCCCCATGTGAAGTTCTATGGATCTGGGGATGGTGGATTTCTTAGACAAGTGTCAGTGCAACAATTGGGTCTCCTGCGGACAGTATGAGTTAGGAGTATGGAAGGAAGTGGAATCACACAAATTAAGGTATTTCCCAAATTGAAGGTTTGGGTATATGCATGTATGGAAGGGAGGATTATGGCCCGAGGGCCACATACATGTTTTTCGGGGAGAACAAACCCAAAAGGGAAAGGTGCCTTTGCTAGGGTCGACAAATGAATGGCTAGGTTTGATTATCCGTAACGGGCCTTGGTTTAATCTTGATAGATTTATTGATTCTTGTGGGGAAAGTGCACAAACTCTGCAGAGTATAATCTATTTGAATAGAGTGTCCATGGTCAAAGATGGTTGGAAAGGTGATTGCTAGGAGTACCCAAGTGATGGTTTTGAGAAACATATTAAAGGATGTGACTTGGTCACGAGAAAACATGAGAATAAAGTTTTGTTTTGACCATGGATGTTCCAAGATGTTTAAAAAGGGTTTTACTCTTAAAATAGTTTTAAAAATGTTTTCAACAAGGATATGGAGATATCCCACCTTTTAAAAAGAGACATGTTTTCAGTTTTCAACAAAGATATAGAGATGCCATAACTACAAGAGAAACTAGGCTTTTCAAAATAACTGTAGCTAGAGCTATCTCACCACAATCAAATTGTATTATCTTGTTTACCTTATCTTGGTGGTTTGCGAGTACATTCAAAAGTACTCACTGGCGTTTTTCTCTGACTATTTACTTGGATAGATTTTCATAAAATAGAAGGATGATGGATATCCTGACTTCTATGCAAACTAGGCTGTCTTCCTAGTCAGTTGCCTGTAGGTTGTAACACCCTCAGATCGGCCCTATGCAAATTTTAGCGATTCCCGCCAAACCCGTATAGAAACGATTCAAAGGTGCCCACTAGGCACTTTCGTGCGGGTGGAAAACGAAATAATACCATTACACATTAGTCCACGATGGAACCCACAGAACAAATATACAACAACAAATCCAAGAGTCAAGAATAAAGATATATAGTACAAAGATCCAGATCACCTTAACAACGATACAGCGTCCAAGTATGGACAAGTTGCAAATTAGGCTAAGAGCCCTAAAGAATAACCAATGGCATGCATAACCCTGCCTAGGCCAAGCCGGAAGGGTAACCCTGCTAACGACATCGATCTCAAAACTTGCTCAAACAAAAGGGGTGCCAACAATGGGCAAAGGAAAAAGAGAGTGGTCAGTACTGAGGCCAGTACACAGCGAGTCTTAGAATTCGGTGGTCCTCGCCTACATAGGTACGGTGGACTGAAGCGGCAGCGCATCATGCACTAAACAACCTATAGAGAGTCGATGCAACTGGCGGCTATCAGAGAGAGATAAGAAAGAGCTATTCGGATCCAACCTGATACTAACACCAAACATACCCATCCTAGTATTTCCTGTTGGAATTATGCCCTAGAGGCAATAATAAAGATGTTATTATTATAATTCTTGTTCATGATAAAGTTTATATTCCATGCTAGAATTGTATTAAGCGGAAACTTTAATACTTGTGTGGTTTGTGAACAACACCGTGTCCCTAGTACGCCTCTATGGACTAGCTCATTGATCAATGATGGTTAAGGTTTCCTAACCATAGACATGAGTTGTCAATTGATAATGAGATCATATCATTGGGAGAATGATATGGTGGACAGACCCAAACTAAAAGCTATTAGATCGTTTCATCGTGTTCATCTTTGTGAAGCTTTTCTCATGTCAAATATTGTATTCCTTAGACCATGAGATAATACAACTCCCTGGTATCGGAAGAAAGCTTTGAGGTCATCAAACGTCATCCTATGAGAGGGTGATCATAAAGGTGTCTCTCAGGTGATCGGAAAGTATCTGTTGGGTTGTATGTATCGAGATGGGATTTGTCCCTCCCAAGTCGGAGAGATATGCTTCGGGCCCACTCGGTAATCGATATCAACACCGCTTGCAAGCATGTGGTTAAGGAGTTAATCACAAAGTGATATCGGATTACGAACGAGTAAAGTACTAACGTGAACGAGATTGAACTAGGTATGACGATACCAACGATCAATCTCGGGCAAGTAAAATATCATGACGAAGGGAATATATATGGGATTGATTGAATCCTGGCATCGTGGTTCATCCGATATGATCATCGATGAATGTGGGAGTCAATATGGGTGCCTGACCCGCTGTTGATTATTGATAGAAGATCATGTCCGCATATTCTCGAACCCAGAGGTCACACACTTAACGTGTCTCGACGCTAGGATAGATTGGATAATTGGTTTATGAATTTTGTTCGAGTCTCGGATGGGATCCGGATATCACGAGAGGTTCGAATGGTCCGGAGAATAAGATTCATATAAGGCGGCAGTTTTGGAGTTCGAATTGTTCCGGATTAATCGGTATTGTACCGGAAGCTTCTAGAACCTTCCGTAAGGGGGCCAACGTGGTCCCACCTTCCGGGAGGGGGCATGGGCCTATGAGGGAGTGTCCTGGCCGCATTGGGCCAGGGGCACAAGGCCCCATAGGGCCCAGCCGATTCTAGATAAGTTTAAACTCGTTTAAACTAGAGATAGAATTTCTAGATAAGGGAGAGTTTAAATCGTTTAAACTAGAGATAGGCTTGGAGGAGAGGCAAGGGCTGGCCGCACCCCCCTCTATATATAGAGGGCTGGTGCGCCCCCTCCCCACACACCTTCCTCCAAACCCTAGTTGCCCTGCCCTCCTCTCTCCTCCCATCGCTTGTAGGCGAAGCCCTGCGGCAGAAATTCTCTACCATATACACCACGCCGTCGTGTTGTAGATCCAATCCATCTCTCCACCCTACTTGCTGGTCCGAGGAAGGAGGATACGTCGAGGTGTTGCACGTGTGCATCTCACGGAGGCAGCGCCACTTGTGGTGCTAGATCGGATCGGATCGCGAGGAGGAGAAGCGAGTACGACTACATCACCCACGTTCCGACGAACGTTCCGCTGTGCGAATCTTCAAGGGTATGAAGATCTAATCCAATCTCTCTCGTTGTTTGCATCTCCTAGATTAGATCTTGGCTTTCCCTTTGTTCGCTTCTGAAGAAAATTTTGATTTACTATGCTGCGAAACCCTTTAGTGGTATCAGAGCTAGATCTATGCGTAGATGTGATTCACGAGTAGAATGCAACATGGTTGTTGCGGGCGTTGATGTTTTCTGTTGCAAGACTCTTGTTTGTGTTCTTCTTATGACGCGGGATAGTGAGATTGAAGCGGTCCAGGCCAACCTTACGCGACGTCGTTCGCGAGACCGGCTCCGCACTTGACGTGTGGCTTGTACCACACATGCGGCTGGTGGATGTCAGTTTCTCTCACTATAGTTGTCATGGGATTAACACCGGAGTTTGGCAACCATAATATCACCGTTGTGGCTTTCCGTAGGTAAGAATCGTTCTTAGCATCTACTCCCATAAGCCACGTAAAACATGCAACAACAAAGTAGAGGCGTCTAACTTGTTTTTGCAGGGAGTGTTTTTCTGTGATATGGTATGGCCCAAGATGTGATGTGTATATTGTATGCGATGATCATGTTTTGTAATGTTTCACGACTTGCATGTCGATGAGTACACAACCGGCAGGAGCCATATGGTTGTCTTTATAATTGTGTATGACCTGCGAGTCAACTTCTTATACGCCATGTAATAGCTTTACTTTATCGCTAAGTAGTTAGCAATAGTTGTAGTTGCTATTCGTGGTGGAGGCAATCATGGTGGAGTGATGGAGATCATGCCGGAACGCACAAGATGGAGATCATTGCGTGAAGATTGGCTATACCATGTCACATAAAGTTATATGCATGTGATGTTTATCCTTTTATGTATCTTATTATGCTTAGATCGCGACGGTAGCATTATAAGATGATTCCTCACTTAAAGATCAAGATAAAAATTGTGTTCTCCCAAAGTATGCACCGTTGCAAAAGTTCGTCGTGTCCAAGCATCACGTGATGATCGGGTGCTATAGACTCTACGCTCACATACAACGGGTGCAAGCCAGTTTTGCACACGCGGAAATACTTGGGTCTAACTTGACGAGCCTAGCATGTATAGACATGGCCTCGGAACGCAAGAACCGAAAGGTTAAGCATGAGTCATATGAATGATATGATCGACACTTCGTTGTCCACCATTGAAACCACATCTCTTCTCGTGATGATCGGATTAGGTGTGGTGAATTTGGATCGTGTTCACTAAACAACTTGAGGGATGTTGAATTTAGTGGGAGTTCATCTAGTAATTTGATTAAGTTGAACTATTTATCATGAACATAGTCTAAATTGTACTTGCAAATACAGAGATCACATGGCCAAGTCCAACTTCAACTTCAACGTTTTTTGAGAAAGAAAAGCTTAGAAACAATGGGTCTAACTTCACCAACTGGTTCCGCAATCTAAGAATCATTCTGTCTGGCGGACAAAAAGACTATGTCCTTGGGAAAGCGTTAGGTGACCTCCTCACGCAAGCTATGCCGGTGATGAGAAAGCTGTCTATCATCAAGCATAAAGATGATTATGGTGTGATTAAGAGCACCATGTTGTTTGCTATGGAACCGAACTTCAAAATCGTTTTGAAAACTATCCTGGCCCTTTGAGATTCTCAAGAGCTGAAAACCATGTTTTACTCAGGCCCGTTAGAGATATGAGATCTCGAGAAGTTCTTTAATCGCAAGATGGAGGAAGGGAGTTCCGTTAGTGAGCACGCCATTAAGATGTCGGGCTACACTCAACGCCTTGAGCAACTGGATCGCAAGATTCAGAGGAGCTCAAGATTGACAGGTTCTGCAATCACTCCTCCCAGCTACAAAAGTTTTGTAGTGACTCATAATCAGATTGGTTCCATCGACACGATCACCGAGCTATTCGCAAAGCTAAACGCTGCGGAGGTGGACATCACAAAGGATAATCATGTGTTGATGGTCAACAAGCCCTCCTTTAAGAAAGGTACTGGTGCACAGAAGCCCTTGAAGTCAGGAGGCGGCAAACGCGTTGCCCTCGAGAAGAAGCTCAAGTCCGGACCCAAGCCGACCAGTGCTTCTATTGCAAGGACAAGGGTCCTGGAAGCTTAATCGTCCAAGTACTCAGCGGACAAGAAGGCTGGCACCATCAAAGGTAAATTTGATATACATGTTATTGATGTTTTCCTTACTAGCCCTCGTTGTAGTGCACGGTATTTGATCTTGGTTCGGTTGCTAATATTTGTAACTCAAACAGGAGCTACGGAATAGACTGCGAGAGGATGAGGTGACGATGTGCGTTGGCAACAGATCAAGAGTTGATGTGATGGCCGTCGGCACGCTCTCCTTAGTTTTACCTTCGGGATTAGTTTTAAACCTTAATAAATGTTATTATGTGCCTGCGTTGAGCATGAACATTATTTCTGGATCGTGTTTATTGCAAGACGGTTATTCATTTAAATCAGAGAATAATGGTTGTTCTATTTATATGAGTAACATCTTTATGGTCATGCACCTCTTGTGAGTGGTTTATTTCTTCTAAATCTCGAAAGGGATGAAACACACATCCATAACATTGAGGCTAAGAGATGCAAAGTAGATAGTGATAATACTACTTATTTGTGGCACTGTCGTCTAGGTCATATTGGTGTAAAGCGCATGAAGAAACTCCATTCTGATGGACTTTTGGAGTCTCTTGATTTTGAATCATTTGACACATGCGAACCATGCCTCATGGGCAAGATGATCAAAACCCGTTCTCGGTATGATGGAGCGAGCAACGGACTTGTTGGAAATCATACATACCGATGTATGCGGACCAATGAGTGTTTCGGACGGTGGATATCGCTATTTTCTCACTTTTACCGATGACTTAAGTAGATATGGGTATATCTATTTAATGAAACATAAATCTGAAACCTTTGAAATGTTCTAGGTATTTCAGAATGAAGTGGAGAACAATAGTAACAGAAAGATTAAGTTTATACGATCCGATGGTGTGGGCGAATATTTGAGTTATGATTTTCTCACGCATCTCAAAGCAAGTGGAATCGTTTCACAACTCACGCCACGGAACACCACAGCAAGCAATGGTGTGTGAGCCGAATCGAACCCTATTAGATATGGTCCGATCGATGATGTCTCTTACTGATTTGCCGTTATCGTTTTGGGGTTATGCATTAGAAACCGCTGCATTCACTTTAAATAGGGCTCCATCTAAATCCGCTGAGACGACACCGTATGAACTTTGGTTTGGTGCTAAACCTAAGTTGTTTCTTAAAGTTTGGGGATGCGAAGCTTACGTCAAGAAGTTGATGCTGGACAAGCTCGAACCCGAAGCGGAGAAATGCATCTTCATAGGATACCCTAAGGAAACTATTGGGTATACCTTCTATCAGAACCAAGGCAAAGTGTTTGTCTGAAAAGCGGTTCCTTTCTTGAGAAGGAGTTTCTCTCGAAAGAAGTGAGTGGGAGGAAAGTAGAGCTAGACGAGGTTATTGAACCTTCTCTTGAATTGGAGAGTAGCGCAACACCTGAAATTGTTCCAAAGGCTTTGCACCAACAATAGAGGAAGCTAATGACAAGGATCATGAAGCTTGGACGATCTTGCTCTTGAGCGTCGCGGTCGACAAGGTCGCGTGCCCCTCTGAGTGAATGCAAGCAACCTGTCTTAACTGTCTTGTTAGTAGAAGACGGTGAACCTCGAACTATGAGGAAGCGATGATGAGCCCAGACTCTAAGAAATGGCTAGAAGCCATGAAATCCATTGGGATCCATGAGCGAAAACCAAGTATGGACTTTGGTGGACCCTCCTAGCGACGAAAGGCCGTTGAGTGCAAATGGATCTTCAAGAAGAAAACGGACGCGGATGGTAATGTTACCGTCTATAAAGCACGGCTTGTCGCGAAGGTTTTCGACAAGTTCAAGGTGTTGACTACGATGAGACTTTCTCTCCGTAGCGATGTTTAAGTCTATTCGGATTTTTTAGCAATTGCTGCATTTCATGATTATGAAATATGGCAGATGGATGTCAAGATCGTTCCTCAATGGCAACATTGATGAAGAGTTGTATATGATGCAACCCGAAGGTTTTGTCGATCCTAAGGATGCCGATAAAGTATGCAAACTTCAGCGTTCCATTTATGGATGAAGCAAGCATCTCGGAGTTGGAACCTTCGTTTTGATCAAGTGATCAAGAGCTTTGGATTTGTTCCAAATTGCTCTGAAGCTTGCATCTACAAGAAAGTGAGTGGGAGCTCGGTGACGTTTACGGTACTATATGTGGATGACATATTGATTATTGGAAATGACATCAACATGCTTAACGATGTGAAGAGTTATTTGAACAAGTGTTTTCAATGAAAGACCTAGGTGAAGCTGCTTATATATTGGGCATCAAGATCTATAGAGATAGACAAAGACGCTCGATAGCTTTAAGCGAGTACATACCTAGACAAAGTTCGAAAAGGTTCAGAATGGATAAGGCATTGAAAGGTTCGGTGCCTATGTTGTCGGGGAAGATATTGAGCAAGGCTCGTGTCCAGCTACGGTAAATGATAGGAAGCTATGAGCAAAGTGCCTTATGCCTCGCCATAGGTTCCATCATGTATGCCATCTTGTGTACTAGACGGATGTGTCCAATGCTCTTAGTTTGACGAGATATCAAAGTGATCCAGAGTGGAACATCGGACAGCCGTGAAGAACATCCTAAGGTACCTAAATAGGACTAAAGAAATGTTCTTAGTCTATGGGGTGATGAACGGCTCGTCAGTAAAGGTTACGCCGATGCTAGTTTCGACACCGACAAGGATGATTGTAAATCTCGGACAGATACGTGTATATTTTGAATGGAGGAGCTGTGAGTGGAGAAGCAAGCAAAGCGTGATCGCGGGATCTACGATGAGAAGCGGAATACATGGCTGCTGCAGAAGCGTCAAGTGAAGGAGTTTGGATCAGGAACTTCATCACTGAGCTTGGCGTGGTTCCAAGTGCATTGGACCCACTGGAGATATTGTGTGACAACACTGGCGCCATAGCACTCGCTAAGGAACCAAGATATCATCCAAAGACCAAGCATATCAACCGCAAGTTTCATATAATCCGAGATTATATAGCGTATGGAGATCGAAGATCAGCAAAGTACATACAGATCTAAATGTCGCAGATCCATTGACTAAACCTCTTCCACGGGTAAAACATGATCAGCACCTCAGTGCCATGGGTGTGAGATTGTTGCCAAATGTAAACTAGATTATTGACTCTAGTGCAAGTGGGAGACTGTTGGAATTATGCCCTAGAGGCAATAATAAAGATGTTATTATTATAATTCTTGTTCATGATAAAGTTTATATTCCATGCTAGAATTGTATTAAACGGAAACTTTAATACTTGTGTGGTTTGTGAACAACACCGTGTCCCTAGTACGCCTCTATGGACTAGCTCATTGATCAATGATGGTTAAGGTTTCCTAACCATAGACATGAGTTGTCAATTGATAATGAGATCATATCATTGGGAGAATGATATGGTGGACAGACCCAAACTAAGCAAAGCTATTAGATCGTTTCATCGTGTTCGTCTTTGTGAAGCTTTTCTCATGTCAAATATTGTATTCCTTAGACCATGAGATAATACAACTCCCTGGTATCGGAAGAAAGCTTTGAGGTCATCAAACGTCATCCTATGAGAGGGTGATCATAAAGGTGTCTCTCAGGTGATCGGAAAGTATCTGTTTGGTTGTATTTATCTATATGGGATATGTACATCCCAAGTCGGAGAGATATGCTTGGGCCCACTCGTGTCGATATCAACACCGCTTGCAAGCATGTGGTTAAGGAGTTAATCACAAAGTGATATCGGATTACGGAACGAGTAAAGTACTTGCTGTGAACGAGATTGAACTAGGTATGACGATACCAACGATCGAATCTCGGGCAAGTAAAATATCGCGAGACGAAGGGAATATATATATGGGATTGATTGAATCCTGGCATCATGGTTCATCCGATATGATCATCGATGAATGTGTGGGAGTCAATATGGGTGCCTGCACCCTGTTGATTATTGATAGAAGATCATGTCCGCATATTCTCGAACCCAGGTCACACACTTAACGTGTCTCGACGCTAGGATAGATTGGATAATTGGTTTATGAATTTTTGTTCGGAGTCTCGGATGGGATCCGGGATATCACGAGAGGTTCCGGAATGGTCCGGAGAATAAGATTCATATAAGGCGGCAGTTTTTGGAGTTGAATTGTTCGGATTAATCGGTATTGTCGGAAGCTTCTAAAACCTTCGGAAGGGGGCCAACGTGGTCCCACCTTCCGGGAGGGGGCATGGGCCTATGAGGGAGTGTCCTGGCCGCATTGGGCCAGGGGCACAAGGCCCCATAGGGCCCAGCCGATTCTAGATAAGTTTAAACTCGTTTAAACTAGAGATATAATTTCTAGATAAGGGAGAGTTTAAATCGTTTAAACTAGAGATAGGCTTGGAGGAGAGGCAAGGGCTGGCGCACCCCTCTATATAGAGGGCTGGTGCGCCTCCCACACCTTCCTCCAAACCCTAGTTGCCCTGCTGCCCTCCTCTCTCCCTCCCATCGCTTGTAGGCGAAGCCTGCTGAAATTCTCTACCATATACACCACGCCGTCAGGTTGTAGATCCAATCCATCTCTCCACCCTACTTGCTGGTCCGAGGAAGGAGGAGACGCCGAGTCTTTGCGTGTGCATCTCACGGAGGCACCGCCACTTGTGGTGCTAGATCGGATCGGATCGCGAGGAGGAGAAGCGAAACGACTACATCACCCACGTTAAACGAGCGTTCATTGTCTTGAATCTTCAAGGGTATGAAGATCTAATCCAATCTCTCTCGTTGTTTGCATCTCCTAGATTAGATCTTGGCTTTCCCTCTGTTCGCTTCCGTAGAAAATTTTGATTTACTATGCTGCGAAACCCTTCATTTCCCCCTCGAGACCAAACGAGGAAGTCAAACCAAGGAACTCACACAGTCGGCGGTTTTATTCATTCCATTATAGTTGCAGAAATTACTAGTTAGATATAGATAGCATGAGTCACCCTGACATAATAAGCACTGGGCAGTTTTAGTTAACCATTCCACTATAGTTGCAATACTTACTAGTCAGATACAAATAGCATGATACATCCCAACTCCAACAGTTGTTGGTAGTTTTATTTACTCATTCTGTTGTAGTGAATTTGATTACTAGACATGTCAAAGTAAAATTTATAGCAGTACTTTAGTTATAATTGTCTATGATCAAGATATTATGCTCCAAGTCATCCATAACCACGGACATGGCTTTCAGAAAGTTTTACCCTGCAGGGGGCTCAAATAATAATACACGCACGATCAACCTCAGAAAAACCAAATGAAAACCCAACGAGGCATCACGAGCAATCACAAGATTCATATAATATTTTAGGGGGCCACCCCGAGAAGCTACCCGCGACGAAGTTTGCCGGCTCTGCGATGGACCCAGAGGTTTGTGTTAATTGCTGTAAACGACTGGGAACCCAAAAGTGTGACTGGGCTTGTCAATACCACGAAAACATTCCACTTACCTAAACAATACAGTAGTAAACGTTCTCCACAAGCAACAATAGTAAATAAAACAGTAAACATGGCATAAGTACATGATAGTAATAAAACCCCAAACTAGTTTGTGGCCCCAAGAAATAAGATTGATTCAAGCTCTCGCTAAGGGGATTCATGGTCCCACATGCGGATAGTGTGAATAGTCAAGAAACATGTATCAAGTACTCGGGGTCCTACGGGACACCAGTGAGCGGTTAAAAACCAAATAACATCTACTTCCCACCGCTGCCTTTGCATTATTTACCTACTTTCAATATTAGTTATTAAACTGTAATTAAAGCCATGATCATGTTCAAAATTAAGCATGAGGCATTCCTCCAACAACTGTGGAACATCGATGGCGTGAAGCAACACCTGTGCAAGCAACTATGACTCGCAAGGACAACTATCTACCAAACAACAGGTAATAGGATGTGTCCATGGCAATATAGGGGCTGCAGGTAAAAATAAAGGGGTATGGAATATATAGCATCGCAACACAGATAGCAATAGATCAACAGGAGGAAATAAAAACTATAAATGCAAAATAGATAGAAAAGGGAGAATGCTCGCCTAGGAAACACTGCCGAAGGTTCATCCGAAGATCGGTTTGACACTTGCATCAACTCATCGACCTAATCCGTGAAGAAGCAAAGCACTAGAAGAAACACCGGATGCACTATTTAATACTATGGAAGAAAATCGGGCATGATGCATGTATGATGTATGACATGGCAAAGGTGCGATGCAATTAGGCAATATGATAATTATTTAGGTGGCCAATGTTGTTTAGATACCCCGCAATTTAATGTTGTATTAACAAGTAAAATTATATCATCGATTCGCTACACAAATTTAAATGGAGCCAATATAATACTAGAAAAGCCCGCATAGGTGAATCAGCCAAAAGCTCCAAACCAATAAACAAGTATGCGAACATGACAATTTAATATGTAACAAGATATATATTTTATAAAAATAGGTGTCTCAGAAAAAGGGTCACACATGGGGGTTCCGAAGATCTTGGGTTCTGAGGATTCGATGGGGGTTCGGGCTAACGGTCTTCGGATCGAGAAGGGGAAGAACATCGGGTTCGGTCGTCGAGTCCGGGATCGTAGTCTTCGAATCCATGAGGGAGTACTTGTCATTCCGCCTTTTTTCAGTGTCGCACTCAGTGTTGACGCCATTAGGTCTTGGTATTTCCTCTCGGCAATCTACATATTCTTGAACCCATGAAGAAGATCTTGATGTCCATATCTTCAGCGGTGTCCTTCGGGTGACACCACATCAGAACATCCACCACTCGGTGCTTCAATAGCACAACATCGTGGACGCATGCACAGGAGGAGAAAGAGACACTATGGAGGATTGACTGGGACCAAGGACTGGCGTGCCCAACTCAAGAGGAGGTCGCATCTTTCTGTGGTGACAGGAACTACACGACATGGCGGAGGACTGAGCGTCGGGACGAGGCGGCGTGCGGTGTAGACCGGCAGAGGCGGGACCCGTGGTGAGGCGCTCGCGGACCGGCCGCAAGAGAGGAGACACGGGCGCCTGGGCAAGCTCGTGCAATAACGGTAAGGAGAGGGACGGCCGACGATGCTCACGCGGGAGACATAGATATGCGGGGCAGCGGCAACCCGCGGATGGAGGAAGGGGACGAAGCCGTGAGGAAGGCGCCGGGGACACAGGGGCGAAGGGAGGCCAGAGGTGAGGCCGGCTTGAGGGGGGCAGGGACGGAAGGAGTCGGCGATCAGAGCTTGATAGGAAGGACGGGTGGCGTCCTTGTGGCACCCGTGGGCGACGGCGTGGAGCTCTGATCTCGAGCGGAGGAGGGATAACGTGGCGATGGGAAGAGGTCGGCCGAGAGGGGGTGGTGCTCGCAGGGGCGGCTGCGCTCTTGGGAGGTGCGGGAGTCGTGTAGGACGGTAAAGATGCAGTGAAGGAGGCGGCGCTGGTGGCGGCGTTCATAGGAGGAAGGTGAGGCTCACGAGAGAAGAGGCACATGAGGCAGGCGGGTGAGAGTAGCGGGCCGAGGGTGGGGCCAGGGGTTCGCGCATGGGCGCCGCGATGGGTTGATTGGTGGCGATGTGCTAGTAGCCCTGGGGTGTGTCGTGTGTGTGGGTTTGAGTGCGTGAGGCAAGGTGTTGACTGCGTGTTGTGTGGCCAGGTCATCGTGTCGATGAGGAAAAGGGGTGAGGCAGGAATAGCTCGCGCGCACTGCATGGTGTGTCGCATGCGGCAGCAGCTGCTGGTTAGGTGGGGCTTGGGGGTAGATGGGGTGCTAGGGTTAGGGTTTGGGGTTAGGGTTAGTTTAGGTGGGTTGGGCCTGGGGTTATAGGTGGTCTGGCCTAATTGGCTGGACTGCCTCCCCGGGCAAAACATTTTATTATATGTCATATTTTATTTAAAAGCCTTTTGCAAGATAGTTTTAGACAAATACAAGATCCGGCGCACCGAGGGTTTCATACTTGAAATAAGGAGAGGGTTATTTAGAAAACAATATAGACTTTAGAAAATAGTTTTAGGCAGATAATATGTATGATGGCATGACGATGCTCAAATGCAACGTGGCATGATGACATGAACATGCGGTCATGATGATGCACCAAACAACAAGCAATTTTCTAGTAGTGGTGTTACCAGGGGTGCTACATAGGTTGAGGCATGACATGGGCTCTACAACTGAAGAAGTTCCGATGTTGATGATTTATATAGCTATAATGGCATCAATATAAGTCTTGTTCTTGTTATGTAATGGATGTTATAATGATACTTGTCGGTTATGCTCACGGCTCACTAATCATGGGAACGTGAAATGTATGCATAACACGGATTCTTGGACTGCCACTCTGGAGGCCCCACAGAACAGGCCCTTACTAACACAATTTTCACTAAAACTTAACTAGTACTCATTAATTGTGAGAAGTGAAAATTAATAGAGATATGTATTTATTTTCTTTTCTAAATGATGTAGGGGGCTAAGAGAAGACACATATTTTCTATCGCCGTACATGCTTTAACTACTGCTTTCATGACCGCTAGTGTGTTTGTTATGGGTGTGTTTGGTTTGTGCCAAAACCTACCCCGCCAAAATATTTTAGTTTGCTGATGGATGTTTATCCCGTCCTAACATATTCCTGACATATAGTTGTACAAACAAAGGTGGGAGATTCCTTTCCCAAAAAAATGGCAAGCCAACTCCTTCCAATATTTTATAGGACTTGTCTCAGTGTCAAGCAAACCCACACTTAATTCATCATAACCTGGATCACACCTTGAGTTTGACCTGCTATATATCTCCTTTAGGTGTGGTTATATTTTAGCATAACATTGGAACTTTTCCTAATATCATATCCTATATTTTCCATTGAGGAATATATGTTTAGTGGGAGACAATATTTCATTGGTAACAAACCCTTTATGCTTCGTCTATTTGAATTCTAACAACTCCGATCTACAATATATAGCTAATTTGTGATTGTGTGCATATGATGATATATATGTGCATATACATTGTAGCCGTGCTAAACATAATACATGCATAAAGTGCGCTAGTAAAACACAATATGCTATCAGAACTTCCATAGATCATCTCTAGTTTGCAGGATTTGAAAAATACAAGAGTATGAAAGACGCAAGAATAGAATGTCATGACACGTAGAATCCTATAAGAAGAGAAAACACAGGAACCGGTAACAAAAGTTGTTTGGTTGCACCAAGAAGAACACAAGAATCCTTGGCCTCTTTTCATATGGTTCTGAAGACGAGGGAATGAGAAAATGTAGGATTAGAGTGTCATGTCAAGTTGAATCAAATAACTTACACAAGAGAAATTCATAAGGGTTGATCATGTAATCCAAAACATAATACCTTTGAATAAAAGGAGTCCTCACATGTATAGTTTTTATAGAGGCATAGTAAAAAAAAGTCCAGTGAGGCCTAACCTCTTGGTAGAAATCCTATGAAATTGTAGAGTAGTAAAACAGTCCATAGAAATTTTGGAGGAAATGAAATCAATGGACTCCATAGGAAGAGTTCATATAAACTGCAATCCTACAAAAACTCCTTTGGAAATCCTTCAAACCAAAGCGGCCCTAATTTGTTGGGCACGTCTTAGATTTCTTGTTGGGGAGTACTTCCTATATGTGGTATGTGCAGTTTTTCATCCCATCATAGTCCATCTTTCCTTGTCGATCTAAAATCGTCGGAACTCCAATATTACCTGAGCTTTCCAAACCCGTTTGAAACAGAAGTATTAGCTTCCCAAATCCTTTTGGAAGAAAATTATTATTAGCTCTCCAACTGCAATCCTGAAAGAAAAAAAGCTCTCTAATTATTGCAAAAGTTTGGTTCCAACAGTTCTTCCACGCGAAAGCTTGTGCAGCCACAGGCCAAATTTCCTTAAATACGTACAACTAGACGCAATCTATACATAATAATAAAGTACGGAAAGTTTCTGTCCACGGTCCGTCCTTTTATTTGCCCTCAAAGTTTGCAGATTTTACAGCCACTGCCACCGCTAAAGTCAAAAGTCAAATACTGCTTGGTTTTTTCTCTTCTCTCTCCCAGAAGGCCAGCACACGACATGATCTTATCCCCTCCAATCCCATGGAAGAACAGATAGAAACAGCAACCCGCCGCTGCCAATTCCGGTCTCGGCCCTCGCCATCGCCACCCGTGAGAAGGGGAGAGCCTGGCGGAGCTCTCCCGGTCGGCGCCACTCTGCCCGTCTGCCGTCACCTCCGGCCTTTCCCACCAACAACCGGCCGTCGCCCGCCTACAACGTCAAAGTAACTGCCGATTCCAGCCGTCAAAGATCGATTCAGGCGGCCGTGTCACGTCGCACGACTCCTGCTGGCCGAGATCTACCGGGACGCTCGACTCATCAGCAGGGGGCTCGTGTTCCTTCTGGTCAATGGCGTCTGATAGAAAGTGAATCAGAGAGCGGAGGAAGCCCCCATCGATTTATCTCCTCGGTTCTACTTCAGTCTCCCTCTCGATTTCGAGCGGGACTGGGATGGAGAAGATCGACTGGTCCTTGCCGCCTAGCCACACAATCTTTTGGAGCAGCACTGCGATCTGCGCGTCTCCCGCGAGTCACTTGGGTGGCATCTCGCCTCTCCCACTCCTCCTTCCCTTCCGGCTGGCGAGATGATGAGGAGCTTTGATGGATTTACACACAGTCTGCTCACGTTTCACTCATGTGGAGGCATGGTTTCCGATGGATGCGGACCAAGCACAACGATTACTGAGCAAGAAGCCACACTGGTGTTGCTGGTCACACGCCCTAGCAGGGAGGTGAAGACGCTGCGACCCGTTCGTTGCCACTCCCCAAGACACAGCCATTAACCTCAATATCGACCATGAGACGACAATTTTTTTCATGTATATTTTAATTTCCCATACTCCTCTTATCCTGCTTCATGGTGCCCACAGGAACACAGCTGACATTAATTGCCTTGACGACATTTTTTTTGAAAATTCCAAACTCTTTGAATGTATGATTGTTTTGAAAAATAATAGCCTACAAATCATTTTGATGGATGCGGTACAGACAACATCATCTGTTCCAGCATCAACTCTGTTGCCATATTTATTAGTCTGCTAGGAGTCACGGATATGCGTGTTTTATACAGCAACAACCATTCTTCCCTGTAGTAAAAAAGTCCTTTATAAAGAGAAAATATAGTCGATTTTTGGAAACAATAGATTATCACTAAATTATCACATAATATTTATTTAAATTAAATTCAGTTCTAGCATATACAGTATATGACTCCGTAGCAACGCACGAGTTTTGTGCTAGTATAATACGAAGATCCAGATCTATATCCAGACTAAAATCGTTGGCGTGTACCGACATGCCAGACGAGTCCGACTCGAACCAAGATATGTACCACCTCTTTTTGCACCTATAAATTGCGAACCCCCTACGTGTCGTCACGATCAGATAACCCAGATCAGATTCGCGCGCGTGCGCGGCGTGTACATGATACCCACCTCTCCACTAATATCTCGCGAACCCAACGACGAAACCGAGAAGTCGGCGCCACACGACCTGATCTACGCGCTCTCCAGTTAATCGAGATGTGCTACGTCCCGAACTCGCCGCCGGCGTTGACCCCTGACTTGATCAGCGGGGAGTACTCGCTACCCGTCATGATCTTGTCGCCGCTGACGACGCCGTTCGCCTTCTCGGCCGCGGCGGACACGTACACGGCGCTGACGCCGCAGGTCTCCACGACCTTCACGGCGATGGTGGCGGACGGGCAGTACTGGACGGTGCCGGCGCTGACCCCGCTGCCGAAGTCGACGGCGCGGCCGGGTAACGTGGTGGTGCGGCCGGTGTGGACGCACAACCTGCAGGAGGAGGTCGAGCTGATCGAGTCCCTCCTGCACCGCTTCCGGTACGCCGCCGTCGACACGGAGTTCCCGGGGACGGTGTACCGGCCCAAGCTGCCGGCCTACGCGCTCACGACGGAGAAGAAGTACGCCCTGCTCAAGGCCAACGTCGACGAGCTGCACCTGATCCAGCTCGGCCTCACGCTGTTCGACGCGGCGGGCCGGCTCCCGGACCTCGGCACGGCCGGTGTGGGAGTTCAACTTCCGGGAGTTCGACGTCCGGCGCCACCGCCACGCGGCGGAGTCGATCGCGCTGCTGCGGGCCAAAGGCGTGGACTTCGACCGGACGCGCCGGGATGGCATCGACGCGGCGACATTCGGCCCGCGGCTGCGCAAGCTACTGCGCGCTGGCCTCGGGGATGCCGGCGTCATCACCTTCAGTGGCGCGTCCGACCTGGCGTACCTCGTAAAGATGATGCTGGGCCGCGGGTACAAGCTGCCCGCCACGCCGGCGGCGTTCGAGAGCGTGGTCAAGGCCATGATTCGGAAGAGCCTCTACGACGTCAAGGAGATGGCGCGGCGCTGCCCCAGGGACGTCGACCTCCGCGGCGGGCTGGACCGCGTCGCCGGGAAGCTGGATGTGCCGCGGGCCGTCGGGGAGGCGCACCAAGCCGGCTCCGACAGCTTGCTCACGTGCCAGACCTTCATCAAGATGAAGGGGCGCTACTTCGTCGGCGACCAAGACCTCACCACCGTCACCGGCATCGTCGCCGGGATCACGGCCTGCTGACGCACACATATAATGCACCCTTTTGTAAATAATTAAACAACTAGTTTTCGTTATTGCATTGCGATTAGTACACTACTAGGACTAACTTTTGTTGGTCTTTTCATTAGGGGTTTGTGAATAAATCTTGAATCGTTCGTGACTTTCGAGATAATCGATCAGTTAATTTGTGCATGTCGTCCGCAGAGGTATCACTTTTCACGATAACTAAAAAGTGCAAAAGCCATTTTGAACCATTTTCTATATTACTTTCTCCATTTTAAAATATAAGATGTTTAACTTTATAAAACAAATGTGTCTAAACTATTGTTAGTATGTAGGTTCACTCAGTTTGGAGTGAATCTACACACTAAAACAAGTCTAGATATAATTCTTTACAAATCTAAAATGTCTTATATTTTGAAACGGAGGGAGTATAAGAGAATGGTTTCTATTACTTTGAGAAATGAATTCTTATATAAAACTATAGCTCATTGTCGTGGGAATGACCACGGCAGATGCTGCAACTGGCAGCGAGTAGTAGAACATGGGGCAAGGGCGGTTAGCCATCTGCGGTGCGAGATGAGGACGGAGACACAAGGATTTACCCAGGTTCGGCCCCCCGGAGGGTAAAGACCTACTCCTGCCAGATTGTATTATGGTGAGAGTACAATGGGGCGAGCTCGGCGGCTAGGCAGCGAGTCGCTTGGGTGTATGATGGAACGTATCCTCTAGGCGCCCTCTAGGGAGGTTTATATAGACTCACCCCCCTAGGGTTTACAGATCTCAACCGAATCAGTTAAGGTTTCAGCGATTGTTTAACCTAATCTGACTGGGCCTATCTACGCTTCTGGGCCTTCAGCTTCCAGTCGCTTGAGTCCACGCCAGGTCTTGATCCAGTCGTGGTTCCGCAGGCCACTCGCACTGGGCGATCGGAAGCGTCTGCTGGGTATACCCCGGTAGGCATATCCCCATCAGTAGTCCCCGAGGCCGTCGTTGATTGGTCGCAGGTGGTCGTTGGCAGTCGGTGTATACGGGTCCAATGTGGACGCCCAGTCGAATCGGCGGCGGACTCCTGAATAAAGGAAAAACTAGTTATTCAAGTCGCACTAACGGTGACCGATCGGATCGCAGCTCGACGAACGGGTCGGCGAATTTTCAGTCACTGTTGTAGTGATCGGGTCGGCGAATCGTCAAGTCGCGCGGAGCGATGAGTCGAGTGGATGAAGTTGGACCGTCAAGTGGGGTCAAAACTAGCCGTTGGGGTAATCCAACGGTAACTTTTGGCGTAATCACCGCGTAGTAACGGCTCCCGAAATTGACAGGTAACAACCGCTATATAAGGATAATGACAGGCGAGCGGGGAAACACTCCTTCACCTTTCCTTCGATCTCGCCCATCTTCGTTCCCACTCTGCATCGCGATCCAACCGATCCAGAGAGCACCGACCTCCACGAATCTTCCAACCAATGGCCCCCTCCACCGAACCATGGGGCAGATCCAAGTGCACCAGGGCGCTACTGGCGTCCTTCGAGGAGGCCGGGATCCTGCGCGCCGACAGATGGCGCATCCCCACGGCCGGAGAAGTGACTCCGGACCAGCGAGGAGAGTTCGTTTCGCTTCACCACAGGCGGGGCTGGGGTTTCCCACTTCTCTCTTCTTCCGGCGTTTCTGTGCCTACTACGAGATCCAGCCGTCGGACCTCGGCCCGCATAGCATCGAGCAACTCGCCATTTTCGTGGTGTTCTGCGAGTGCTATCTGGGCTGCAGTCCCTACTTCCCCCTGTGGCAAGATCTGTTCCATGGGAGGATCAGCCGCGAAGAATCAGGCGGCCCAATGTTGGCTGCGGGTGGCCTGACGTTCTAACTTAAGTCGAAGGCGTCGTTCTTCGACCTGATGCTGCCCGCCAAGGCGGCAAACGAATGGAAGAAATCCTGGTTCTACGTCACCGAGTCGAGTCCAGATGGCGAGGTGGCGCTTCCAAGGTACTCCGTCGACCGGCCCGAACCGCATCGGCTCCAGGTCGGCAAGCTCCCGCTGGATCAGCGGATGGTTGTCGACAAAATGTTGCAAACCATCCGCAGTCTGAAGAAGAAGGGCCTCCAAACCATCAACCTCTACAACTGCTGGCTCGGGCGGCGGCTCGTGCCTTTGGCTCACCGCGACCATTACATGTACGAGTACACGGGTAGGGACGACCCGACGAAATCCTGCCTCGTCGAATGGAAACTCGAAGAATACATCCTGGCCCTGAAGAAGATCACCCAGGCGGCGTACCTGGACGCGAAGGCCGGGGTCGCCCCCTATACCGCAAGGCGCCCATCTCCGATGGTAATTCGCCATTTTCGCTACATTCGCAGTCGCAAATGATGCATTCGCGGTTATGCTAACGTTGTCTCATGCTTATTGTAGTTGTTCCAAGTGGTGGAAGGATGGATCCCACCCGCAGACGACGAGAACTCGAGCTCATCCGTCCCGGACGGGAGCGAGTCGCCACCCGCCAAAGGCGACATCGGAAGCGATGCGGGTGCTGACGACGAAGACGAGCCCGTGGAAGACGTCGCCCCGATGGTTCGCAAAACTCGCGGGCAACATCAGCGCGAGCTCGAGGCGAGTAGGAGCCTCGAACCTCATGATGACGATGACGACGAGATCCCCGAGCACACCTCGCGTCGTGAGGCCACGCCATCGAAGAAGAAGAAGAAGGAGGTGAAGTCTCCGCCAAGGAGGAAGACGAAGCCGGCAAAGCAGGCGTCTCCGCCCCGTTCTGCGACTAGTTCCGACGCCACCAGCTCGGCTAAGGGCGAAGCGGCGCGTACGACAGTAGCACCGGATGCTGTCGCTCCCCTGGATGAGGTACCTCTGGCATCGCTTCCACCCCCATTCGCCCCGGTCTCTGGGTTGGGGGCTATTCCAGCAGCAGCAGCTTCGCCTCCCAGGAAAGCTCCCGCAGATGTCATCACGGAGGCTCCTGCCGCGGCCTCATCTTCGAAGAGGCCCTCTGTGTCTTGGGCACACGATGTGTTTGAGATGGTCCTCAGTCGGAAGTTGGGTCCATTTGGAGAAGCTGCCAAGATCCGCACGGGTCTGCGGTTCATACCAGTCGCCAAGTAAGTCTTGTTCATCTGCTTGCCTTCCGTTGTAATCGGACAATTTTGCTCATATCGTTGTTTCACAGGACTGGAGTTAAAAAAGATCGGCCATCCTTCCGTGGTCAAGGTTCCGCCAGTCGTTGCTGAGGAGGACCCCTCGCGGAAGAGGAAAGCTGACGAAGTCGCTGCTCCCGCAGACAGCGCTAAGAGGGCGAAAGGCGACGATGTCGTCACGGTCTCTGACGACACGGAAGTTGCTCCAAGCGATCCTCCGACTGCGGCGGAGGTGGCCTCGAAGACCAAGGAGGCTGTTTCCTCACACGGAGTGGCCGAGCCGGCTCCTAGTGATGCTGGGGCATCTGCTGCGACCTTCCCCCGCTTCATGGCCAAAGCGGCCACAGCGAGTGGCGCAGCGCCGACGAGCCAGACGCCTGGGGTCGCCGAGACGGAGGTCGAGCAGCGTCGCGGACACACTCCAGTCCTGCTTGCATCTGTGGACGCTTCTGACTCCACGGCATCTTTGGGCGAGCCATCCGTATGTCGATCCCGAGGATCGGGCCACTGAATTTCAGTGGTCGGATTCTTTTAGTGTTTTTGTAGCGTCCAGTCCCCGAGTGCCTAGTCGTTGGATTTCAGCGGGTGGGCACTTAGGATTTTTGATCTCCAGTCCCCGAGTGCCTAGTCGCTGAATTTCAGCGGGTGGGCACTTAGGATTTTTGACCTCCAGTCCCCGAGTACCTAGTCGCTGGATTTCAGCGGGTGGGCACTTAAGATTTTTGATCTCTAGTCCCTGAGTGCCTAGTCGCTGAATTTCAGCGGGTGGGCACTTAGGATTTTTGACCTCCAGTCCCCGAGTGCCTAGTCGCTGGATTTCAGCGGGTGGGCACTTAAGATTTTTGATGTTGTTGACGGGTTAATTTGTGCGCAGGGCCTGCAGCGCGAATCGGCCGACCGGCTTGCGGCAAAGTGTCGCATGGAGAAGAAACTTGTTGCCGTCCAGGAGACGAACAAGGGGCTGCAAGCCGTTGCGTCCGAGGCGGAGGAAGTCCGCCGGGGCCTTGTCCCGGTGGGTGACCTAACGGCGGCTCAAACTTCACTGAGTGCGGCCGAGAGACGAATTGCTGACCTGGAGCGCGAGCTCAAGGAAGCGAAGGCGGAGGCGAGCTCGGCGGAGGGACGAAGCAAAGCTATCCGCGTTGCCGAAGAACGGAAGGTGTCGGACGCACTCGTTATTGGGCTGCAGAACGACTTCTCCTCGCTTCAAAGCTTCATCACGGGCCTCTGCCGTCCGCTTATTGGTAAGCTTTTCTTCCTTTTTCCTCTGCCTGTAATAGCTGCATTGTGGAATCGTTGTAGTACTCACTGCTGACTTCTATCCACAGGTCGGATTATTGACAGCTCGGAGGAGGCGCAGTCGTACGACGCTCGGCAGTGTGTGACCACTCTGGTCGACTCGACTGCGTTGTACGCGACTTGCATTCGAGCATATCTTCAGGAGATATCGCCCACGGAAGTGATTCCCAGCAACCTCGTCGAAGTATGGCGTTATCTGGAGAAGGCGCCGTCAGTTGTCGAATTCATGACGCGGTCGGCCTTCCGGCGCGGGGCGGCGACAGCTCTCAGCCTTGGGCTTGCCCACTTCCCTGATGACTTCGACCTTGACGATGTGACAAGTGGCTAACCCTCGTCGACGGGCTCTGTGGAGATTGCCGAGGTGCTGAAGCTGACGGACCGGGCCACGGTGTATTCCGATCGCGTTTGGGCGATGGGCGATCTCCTCCCCTATCAGGAGACGACCGTCGCCCCCAACGGTCCTGAGCCAAAGCATCGGGACTTCACGGTCGAGCATCCGTTCCGTGCAGCGATGGCGGGTGAGTTGACGACGTACCTGTCGAACCCGTACACGCCCTTCATTCGCAACCGCAGGGGTGGCGGCGAGTCACCGTCGAAACCTGCGGAGTAGAAGCATTGTGCCCTGGGGCGTTAGTAACAATTAGCCATTGGACTCAACTTGTATTTTGGAACGACTTTGTTTTGCTGTAATGAAACTTCGTGTTATTTTGTGAATTGTTTCGCGATTTTGGATGCTGATTGGACGAGTCCCCGAGCGCGTCCGCCCTTTTTATGGGGTTTACCTTGTTTGTTATGTGTTTGTGATTTTGAATGTTTTGTCAGTTGTTTTGCTATTGAGGTCGACTCGCCCGAGCTCGGAGAGCCAGTCGTAGAGCGACTCCCGTGGGTGCTCTTTACTTGACTATTTTCCCTTGCGCGAACGAGGTCGGGTAGCCGAGTCCCTGAGCGTGGTACTTGGTGGTTCTAGTCGCAGCTCCAGGGTAGGTGAGGACTGAGCGCGTTAGAGTAAGCGTCCTCCCGCCTAACCGAAGGATCCGTGTGGCGAGTCTGGCACGCTCTGCATTGGCGTTTTTCCCTAGTTCGCTCGTGCTTGACTGGTCGTCAGTCCCCGAGCGTGGTACTTGGCCGTTCGAGTTGCTGTGCCGAGGATGCAGAGGACCTTGGTCGCTGTGAGGAGCAAGGGCAGTTGTCTTGGCTCGGTAAGCCAGTCGAGCTAGGCGACTCCAATGGGGCTCCGGGTTGGCGTTTTTCGTGGACGTTACGAGTCCTGGGGTAACCCAGTGCCCTCGGAGCGCACTACTTGGCCGTGCCGGTCGCTGTACCAGAGGTTGACTTCTGCGATTAGCTTAACGCTGTTATTACGAGTGCGAGTGGCACAAGACAAGGAGAGTAGACGCATTTTGCGGTAACCGATCTGTTTTATTTCATAGCAGGTGGAGAGTACATGCAGGGAGTTCTTGGAGTAGAACTTCCGTAGGAGGTTTACATTCCACGATCGCTTGACGTCGAGTTTCTCGTCTCCTCGGACGTCGGTGAGGTAGTAGGCGTCGTTTCCGAGGACTCGCCCGATGGCGAATGGTCCCTCCCAAGGAGGGAGAGCTTGTGCATTCCCTTCTTGTCCTGGATGAGGCGTAGCACCAGATCACCTTCCTGGAAAGTGTGAGTCCTTACTCGCCGGCTATGGTAGCGGCGGAGCCCTTGCTGGTAGATGGCGGTGCGGGAGCGAGCTAGGTCGCGTGCCTCGTCGAGTTGGTCGACTCCATCCTGGTGTGCGAGTTTGTTTGTGGCCTCCGTGTAGTTGACCACCCTGGGCGAGTCGTGCTCTAGGTCGGTGGGCATGACTGCCTCGGTGCCATGCACCATGAAGAAGGGGGTGAACCCTGTTGACCTGTTGACGGAGGTGCGGATGCCCCAGATGACGGAGGGTAGCTCCTCGACCCAGCACCCGGCGGTTCGCTCGAGTGGTACTTGGAGCCGTGGCTTCGGGCCATGGAGGATGCTCTGGTTGGCTCGTTCCGCCTAGCCGTTGGACTCCGGGTGAGCGACTGAGGCGAGGTCGAGTCGGATGTGGTGTTCCTCGCAGAACTCGGCCATGGCTCCTTTGGCGAAGTTGGTGCCATTGTCCGTGATGATGCTGTTTTGGAACCCGTAGCGATAGATGAGCTCGCGTAGGAACTTGGTGGCAGTCTTCCCATCGCATTTCCAGACTGGCTTGGCCTCCACCCATTTTGTGAATTTGTCGACTATGACCAGGAGGTGGGTGAAGCCGTAGGGGGCCTTCTTGAAAGTGCCTACCATGTCCATACCCCACAGGGCGAACGGCCAGGTGATGGGGATTGTCTTGAGCGCCGAGCTCGGCACGTGGGTCTGGTTGGTGTATTTCTGGCACCCGGCGCACCGCTGGACAATGTCGACAGCGTCTGCGTGTGCGGTGGGCCAGTAGAAACTGTGTCGCATAGCCTTTCGAACAGAGAGCGAGCGCCGGCGTGGTGGCCGCAGTCGCCAGAGTGGATGTCGTGGAGGATTTTGCGTCCTTTAGCGGGTTGGACGCAGCATTGGAACACACCGGTCACGCTGCGCTTGTGGAGCTCGCCATCGATGATGAAATTTTGCGGCGATTTGCTATCAACCGGCGTGCTTGCGTCTGCTGGCAAGGTGCCTCCCTCCAGGTAGGCGATGTACGGCGTAGTCCAGTCCTCAGGCTCGGCGATGAGTGCGACCAGGGATGCCTCTGGTTGCAGCAGGACTCCGATGTCGATCTCCCTTGGGGGAGAGACGGAAGGCTTGGTGATGGTGTCGAGGAAGACGCCGGAGGGTGGTGCGAGTCGAGCCGAGCCGATACGAGAGAGTGCGTCGGCCTCCTCGTTCTTCCGCCTGTCAATCCACTCGACGGAGTAGCCTGCGAAGTGTCCGCCCAGCTTGTCCACTACTTGGTGGTATGCCGCCATGGTGGGGGAGACGGCGTCGCTGGTGCCAGCGACTTGCCCAGTGACGAGGTCGGAGTCTCCGTAGCAACGTAGGTGGTTGATATTCATCTCCTTGGCAGCTCGCATGCCATGGAGTAGTGCCTCGTACTCGGCCATGTTGTTGGTGCAGGGGGTGAAGTCGAGGCAGAGGACGTAGCGTAGCTTATCGCCCTTCGGAGAGGTTAGCACGATCCCTGCTCCTGCACCGTCCGCATTCTTGGAGCCGTCGAAGTGTAAACTCCAGTAATGGAGGTATGGCAGCTTTTCTGGCTACTGGGCCTCCTCCCAGTCGGCGATGAAGTCCGCGAGAGCCTGCGACTTGATCGCTTTGCGCGGCTCATACTTGATGTTGTGGACGCCGATCTCGACGGCCCACTTGGCGACTCGCCCGGTCGCCTCACGGTTGCGGATGATGTCCTGCAACGGTGCTGAGGAGACGACCGTTATCGGGTGCTCCTGGAAGTAGTGTGGCAGTCGCCGCTGTGCTCTGAAGACCGCGTATACCAGTTTCTGGTATTGCGGGTAGTGCTGTCGCGACTCGGTGAGGACTTCGCTGATGTAGTACACTGGTCGCTGCACCGGGCGCTTCTTTCCCTCCTCTGCTCGCTCGACGACCATGACGGCGCTGACGACGCGCTCGGAAGCCGCGACGTAGACCAACATGGGTTCCTTGTCGACGGGAGCGGTGAGTAGCGGTGCTGCGAGTAGCACCTTCTTGAGGTCGCGGAGCGCATCATCCGCCTCCTTGTCCCACTGGAAGGTGGGATTCTTGCGCATCAGGCGGTAGAGGGGCATCGCCTTTTTGCCCAATCGGGGGATGAAGCGACTGAGAGCCGTGACTCGCTCGACCAACTTCTGGACGTCGCGCACGCACTCGGGTTTGCCGAGTCAAGCGATCGTGTCGATCTTGGTGGGGTTCGCCTCGATCCCGTGCTTGGAGACAACATACCCCAGTAGCTGCCCAGCCGGCACACCGAAGGTGCATTTGCCTGGGTTTAGCTTTATCTTGTATTTCCGCAGGTTGGCGAATGTTTCCGCCAGGTCGGCGAGTAGGTCGCTCTGGCGAGCAGATTTTACCACCACGTCGTCGATGTAGACATGGATATTGCGGCTAATTTGGCTCGCAAGGCACTCCTGCATGCACCGCTGGTAGGTTGCCCCGGCGTTCTTGAGGCCGAAGGTCATGGCAGTGTAGCAGAAGGCTCTGAAAGGCATGATGAACACCGTCTTCTCTTCGTCCTCAACGGCCATTTTGATCTGGTTATACCCAGAGTAGGCGTCGAGGAAACATAGCGACTCCGAGCCCGTGGTGGATTCGATGATTTGGTCGATCCGCGGGAGGACGAATTGCTCCTTCGGGCAGGCGCTGTTTAAGTTTGTGTAATCGATACACATCCTCCAGGTCCCATTTTTCTTCTCGACCAGGACTGGGTTTGCCAGCCACTTGGAGTACTTGATTGGCCGGATGAAGCCTACAGCGAGTAGACGCTGCACTTCCTCGGAGATTGCTCGGCGGCGCTCTTCATTGAAGGGCCGCAGTGACTGCTTGACGGGTCGCACTTTGGGGTCGGTGTTGAGTTTGTGCTCAGCGAGTTCCCTAGGGACACCAGGCATGTCAGAGGGCTTCCATGCGAAGATGTCCCTGTTCTCACGGAGGAACTCGATGAGCGCGCCTTCCTATGCTGGGCTCATGCCCGTCCCGATCGTCACCGTCTGGCTAGAGTCGCCTGGGACCAGCTCGACGGTGCGGGTATGCGTCGTTGCCTCGAAGGCTGAGGTGTTTCCGCCCTCTGCATTGGGCTTCTTGAGTATGGTGGGGTCGTCGTTGTTAACCCCGCTCGCGTACTTGGCGAGCTCATCAGCGTGGTTGGCCTCTGCCGCGATGACGGCGTCGGCGAGTTCAGCTCCTTTGGCCTCGCACTCGGCGGCCATGTCGGGGTCGCCGTGGATTGTGATGACGCCACGCGGTCCGGGGAGCTTCATCGCGTTGTACACGTAGTGGGGCGCCACCATGAACTTGGCGAACGCCTGGCGCCCCAAGACGCAGTGGTAGGGGCTGTCGAAGGGCACCAGCTCGAAGACGATCCGCTCGATGCGGAATTTTGCCGGTGTGCCGAAGGTGACTGGCAGTGTGACCTTGTCAATCGGGTATGCCTTCCGACCGGGGACGATGCCGTGGAACATGGTGTAGGTCGTCTCAACCGTCGACTGCGGGAGCCGCAGTCGCCTGAAGGTGTCCAGGTACAGGATGTTGATGGAGATGCCGCCGTCCATCAATGTCTTGGGGAGCCAGTAGTCTCCCACCTTGGGCTTGACCACCAGGGCGACTTGGCCTGGGTACTCGATTCGTGCCGAGTGGTCCTGGCGGCTCCAAGTGATTGGTTGCTCAGACCAGTTGAGGAACTCGGGGACGTCCACCTGGGCCACCGCGTTGACGGCAACGGCGCAGGCGATGACCTTCTTCTCGCGCTTCGTGTTGAAGCCTGTGAAGGTGTGGAGCAAGCCGGCCATGCTGCCGAATTTTCCGTCGTTTGGCGGGTTATTGTCGGGGTCTTCCTGCGCTCGCCGTGCCTTCTCGATCTCCTTGAGGGAGTGGCAGTCGGCGGTCGTGTGCGTAGCGAGTTTTCCTTCCCTGTTGTGAAATACACAAGGTTGGTTAAGGAGGGCCGTGGGGTCGAACCTTGGCTTCGCCTTGTAGTTGTCGCCGTCGCGGCGTTGCCCCCGTCGCGGTGTTGCCCCCGTCGCGGCGGAAGCTCTTGGGCTCGCGCTGCACGTATCTAGCGTTGGCGACGAAGTTGACTCGCCCGTCACTGCGGCGCTTGCCGGTGAGGCGAGTGTTGCTGTAGCTAGATCGGATCATCGTCCGTTGTCGCGCGCCTGCGGGCGTTGTCCTCCGACTTCCGTCGGTTTCTTGGTTTGGGTCTTCCTCCGCGTATCTTTTGGCGATCTCCAGGAGATCCGGTATGTTGTCGAGTGTGCGGTTTGCTCGTTTGAGCTTGGCAACCAGAGGCTCGTAGCGGCACGGGGTCTTGAAGCAGTGGATTGCGGTGTCTGGGTGGATACCGACCGCGTTGTACCACAGTTCTTGCCACCGTTGGACCCAGCTGCGGGTCGACTCGCGAGGTCCCTGGACGCATCGTTCCAGGTCCTCGATGGTGGTGACGCGGGTGTATGAACCCTCGAAGTGCCTGACGAAGGCATCGCGCATATCTTCCCAAGAGTCGATGCTATCCGCGGGGAGAGTGTTGATCCACTGCCTGCACGCCCCCTCCATCATCAGGGGGAGGTAGCGAGCGGCTAGTAGATCGGTGTGGCCGGCGATCCCCATTGCCATGAGGTAGGTATCCAGCCACACAGAGGGATCGTACGAGGGGTCGTACTTCTCTATTTTCTTCGGTGCTTTGAAGTTCGCCGGGTATCTTTCGTGTCGGATCATCGGTCCGAAGCACCGGGGCCCGAGTCGGCTTAGCGACCCCCTCGGCTTGCCGTCGCGGCGGTTGGTTAGGGTATGCCGCAGGTCGTCGGGCTGGCGTGCGCGCCAACTCTAGTTGTTGATGATGTGGGTGCGGGCGTCGACAGGCTGACCGTTGGCGGCGACGAAGTTGGTCGCCGGCCGGGGGTCGTTGGTGGAGAGTGCCGCGTTCGCGGGTCGGTGTTGGAGCTGCAGTGGTTCGGGTGGCGGGCAGTTGAGGGTGTTTGCCGCCATGGGGCGGCCGCTTGAGGCTGCTCTGCTGCCCGATGAACGCGAGTACATCTGACCCTGTGAGTCGACGCCTGCGTTTTATTGCTCGAGCGCTTTTGCGAGCAAGGCCTTGGCGTACTGGATCTGTAGGGCGCCGTCACCGATGGCCGCGATGTTGTCGACTGCTACTCGGCCCGTGACGAGGTTGTCCATCGGGGTGGAGAACAGTGGTAGGCCGTTCGCGTCTCGCTCCCGTGAGGAGACCACGATCCTCGGCTGGTCCCTGGGTGGTGCGCGGTTGGGTGGTGGTGGGGAGCCATTGGCTGTTGACCCTGGTAGGGGCCGAGCGCTTCCTCCTGGCGGCGCGTTCTCGCAGATGGCGCGCTCGACCACGCAGGCCGGGTCGCTCTCGTCATCGAAGTGGGCATACAGACGGTGAGGTTCAGCGCGACCTGATTGAGCTGGTGGTAGCGCGACAACTCTGCTGGCACACCGCCGAGGCGAAATTTTTCGCGCTCGGCTTGTTCCTTGCGAACTGCTTCCGCCAGCTTCAGGCGGAGTTCCTCGACCTCCGTTGCCGTCGCATTAGGAGGGATCAGAGTGGAGAATGGATCCTCCGGTGGGTCGGCGCCAGTCGCCATGTAGGTCGTGGCGTGGCAGCCGGTTCCGTCGCGGAGGTCGGCGGAGTTCTCCGACCCGGAGTCGAAGTCGAAGATCCCAAGGATGGAGGGATCCTCGAAGTCTCCGACATTGGAGATCTGGGTGATGGATCCCGCTGGCGACGCGACGATAATGGATCCGGCGAGTGACGCCGGGGTCGTCGAGTCGGCATCGTCGTTGAGGGCCGCGTCTTTCGCGGCTGCGGTGGTTTCGGCCACGTCGTTGTGGGCCGAGTCGTACTCGGAGGCGAGACGGTGGATCGTGCGGACCTGACTCTCAAAGAGCCGGTAGCGTGGCGGCAACTCGCGGATGCGAGCCGAGTCCTCCGAGACGATGACGTCGGTGAGGCCGACGAAGAGGCTGATCGTGCCGACCGGCAGGATCATGCTATGCGTGACGGGTCGCGCCGCCGGGACGTAGCTGCTCGGCAAGATTTGGAGCATCTCGCCGATCGCTATCATGCGGCGGGTGGCGATCGACTCGTTGATGGGTAGATTGGATCTCGCCGCAGAACACCGGCCAGACCGGCCAGGCCCCACGATGGGCGCCACTGTCGTGGGAATGACCACGGCGAATCTTGTCGGCAATCGTGAGTAGTAGAACATGGGGCAAGGGCGGCCAGCCATCTGCGGTGCGAGATGAGGGCGGAGACACAAGGATTTATCCAAGTTCGGCCCCCCGGAGGGTAAAGACCTACTCCTGCTAGATTGTATTATGGTGAGAGTACAATGGGGCGAGCTCGGCGGCTAGGCAGCGAGTCGCTTGGGTGTATGATGGAACGTATCCTCTACGCGCCCTCTAGGGAGGTTTATATAGACTCACCCCCCTAGGGTTTACAGATCTCAACCGAATCAGTTAAGGTTTCAGCGATCGTTTAACCTAATCCGACTGGGCCTATCTATGCTTCTGGGCCTTCAGCTTCCAGTCGCTTGAGTCCACGCCAGGTCTTGATCTAGTCGTCGTTCCATAGGCCCACTCGCAGGCACCTGGGCCAGTCGGAAACGTCCTGCTGGGTATACCCCGGTAGGCATATCCCCATCACTCATTGTTCAAAAAATCAGCGAATCAGCGATTAATAGACTGATTAATCGCTATTAGGACCTGATCGTGTCGATTACCACTAATCATTTATGTTAATCATTTAGCCCGATTAATAGCTCTGACACACATATCGCCCATCCATCCGCTAGCCTTCTGAACGCAGTTTTTCTACATAGTTGTGGGGGTGCCGAGCTTATCTCCACTGCTCATTGCCTATTTGAGGGTCGTGATTGCCATTTCACACAAACATCTCTTACTTGTACACCTTCTTCACCATATAGGATCCAAAGTAGACATACACATCTCCTGGACTCCTCCCCACCGCCCTCGTGCTTCTGTCCTTAGAGCATCTCTAACAGTACCCTTAAACCTGTAACCCTCAAAAGCAGTTTGAAGGCCTAGAAAATGCAAAGTTGAAGGCCCAAAACAGGGGGCGCGGATCAGTGCCCTCAAACCAACCCTATTCTGTTTTGAGGGTTGGTTTGAGGTCACTGATCAGCGCCCCGACCTTCAAACCTTCAAAAAAGGATTTTTGTCAAAAATGACAGCAACATACAATATTTGCAAATGGATATTAGCAAAACACAATCATGAAACACACATATCATGAAACAAACTGTCAGATGATTATAAATGATGCATGGTTCATAGTTTTACATCACATAATCAACATCTTGTTCTTGCAAAAGATCATCATCACCATCACAATGGTGACTCAAGCGAAGTTGTCCACACCTCCGTCGCCACCACCACTCATCGAAGACTCACCTCGGAGAGTAGACGACGCACCACCACCACACACTAGCCTCTTCCTCTCCGTGATGTCCGCCTTGGTCTTGATCCGTTGCCAATAGCGTTTCCCGGTTTGATCCGTTCCATGAACCGCATCCATCCCAATTTCGGACCAAGCACGAACCAAAAGAACATCTTCAACCTCGGTGTAGTTCGACGAGCGGATGATGGGCCGGCGAACACCCTCTTCCTCTTGAGCGGTTTCGAACGCCGCCTCATAGATCTCGGTCACCTCTTCCTCCTCCTCCTCTTCCTCCTCAACTTCAAATTCGAACGAATCGAGGGGGGGAGCCCCAATGTTCACCTCGGCATCTTGGAGCAGTCCCATGTAAGAAGCAGTTGGGGCCGACATTTCGTCGAGCACCTCATTGGCGCTTGGCAGCGGAGGGGAGGAGACGGGCAGAGGAGTGGCCTTCTTGTGGCTGACCGGCTTCTTCACCAACAGCGGTGCGCCCAGGGCGTTCCTCTTCGCTCCGGCGTACTTTGGCCCCAAGGTGGAAACCTTCTTGGCCCTCTTCTGGGCGGGGCGACGGAGGTGGTGACTACGGGGGAGACAGCGGTAGCAGTTGCGGGGGCAACGAATGCGGCGGCGGAGCCTTTGAGGACGTGTGCCCGCCTCCTCTTCACGCCGATGTGCATGGAGGCCACCATACCGGCCACCACGGCGTTGCTCGGGGAGGCTAGGCGGGGCCAGGCCGAGGCTGGACGGGCGCTTCAGCGGGCGGGGACTTGTGCGAGGGCAGCGGGACCTCCATGGTCAAGGCAATGGACGAGAGGCCTCACTGTGAGGGAAGGAGGAGGGCTCGAGCGGTTGAGGGATTATTCCCTCCCGTGTCGATTCATTGACCAGAATGAAGGGCCCTGGGTATTTGCCTCTCACTTGGGTTTCTACAGGTTGGAATGGAAAATGAGGACCGGGCCTTCAATTTTTTTTTGAGGGTTTAAGGGTTTGAGGGCTGTGTTCCGTGCCAACTTTCATCCACGGCCTTCAAAAAGCAGTTAATTTAAGGGTTTGACCAGTTTAAGGGCTCTGTTAGAGATGCTCTTATCTATTCTTTTGTCCATCTTTCTTTCTGTCAACCTCTCGCAGCACCGACCCTGTCCTCGCCGCCGTCCACCGCTGCAGCCGTCCAATCCATAGGCGTCTATCGCCGGATTGAGTCTTCACGAGTCAAGCCATCGTCAAATTCCATTGTCTCGAAGCTCGGAACGCCGCGTATAGCAGGCCGTCTCACCGGATCTTGCATCTCCCTAGCGCCATCCACGCCCGCTAGGCTACTCCTCCATGTCAGATTCGTGCTCATGTCCATCCTGAGCACACACGTAATCGCTCGGCATTGGAGCCAGCGCCTGGAAGTCCACGATCCGGGCAGAGTTGAGTTGGCAGTGGTGTTGCCATCTTGGTGCCGTTCTCCTGATTTTTTATTTAAATCTGGATCATAGCTTTTCCCTTTTGCCCCACGTTGGACATGATTTGGGATTCTAGTCTTTGTGTTTGTGCATTTCCTCTTGATTTTGTAACAGATCTAACTCGAACGGGATTAAAATCCTTTTTTGCAACATTTGTTTGTTCATGTTTAGAACATTCAATTTATTTTGTGAATGGTCAAAATCAATATAAATTCAGAACTTCTTCGTTCCAATTTTCTTCCTATGATTCTTGATTGATGCAATTTTCCCCTAGATCCGTTTTGTCCTCATTCTTTTTTCGTGGCAGAGTAATTCTATACTAACTTCCCAGATGCAGTTCCGTAAGTATAGTCTCTCTTAAAAAAAGTGGTTCTGTGTAGTGAACGGAAATTACTTATGTGGCTGGCTAATTCTGTACTAATTCTCTAGTTAATGCTCTAGTATGTACTAATTCTTTGTTAACTCAAACATGACTCGATTCATGTGATCCAGATCCATTAGCTCATATCGAATTTGTAATAATGTAGAAGGTCTCTTTTGAAAATATTAAGGGCAGTGCAAATGAAAGATCATTATAACTCCAAGGTTCTCTATATAAAAACATCCACGAATCTCGAACAAATGCATAGCAGGGATAAGCCCGGGACACCCTCGTATATGTAGAGTTGCATTTTCGTAGCCTTCAAGTAAGTTTTGCGAAGCTTTCGCTCGATCCCTGCCTCTAGGAGCTCGATTTTCGCCATCACCAACCAGTTCCTCGTAGTTGTCGACCAGACCTCAGATACAAGAGCTTGAGCGCCTTGAGGATCTCATCCGAGAGCTCGAGGCTGCCTTTAATAGGGTCGATGGTGAAGGGATACAGGTAGGCTACACTAGCGCAAATCAAAAATTTCTACCGCGTAAACCAGGATTACTGTTGTCATAGATCACGGGATTACCACTAGACGTGCAGTTGCGGAACTTAATGAAGCACGTCGAGGCAGTGCAGACGATCTACGTCTCCTCCTCGTTCTCGTCCCACGAGCAGCTCCCTTTGCGCGGCTCGTCCAAGCGCTACAGATGCAGCGCCTGTGAGGTATCCACACGTACAGGGTGGAAACGTCAGGCGCCGGACTGCTAGGTCCGCGCGTGCAACACAGGCGTGAGGAGTGGCGGCTGGCAGGAATGGTCTCCCCTTGGTCAGCTCGCCCCACCCTCTCTTATATAGGCGTCCCTAGTGGGCTTCTACATTAGCAGCCCATTAGTAGCCTAAGCCTGGTCTAATTCGAATTCAATCCTCATTAGACTTCCAGCCCCTTAAGTGTGTGACCCTATAGGTTCATATACGTATAGACATGACACGAATACACTTATTCTGTCAATAGTTGGTAACTGCCTCTAGCAAGACGTGCCAACTCCTAAACGCATACAAAGATCATATCAGACGAACCATCACAAGGTTTAGTATATGTCTTTCCCTTTGCTTCACGATATTTGGTCTAGCTCCAAGCTGACCTCCTTTTCTCGATACTGTGATTTGGAATCCCTTTACTAGGTTAACTCTTAACCATATGTAGCACGGCCATGCATTTCTGGATCCGATCACTTGAGGGGCCCAGAGATATCTCTCTCAAGTAGAAAGGGGCAAATCCCATCTTGATTGACCATGCCTTGCAGCATGCTTCAGGACGAACCCGAAAGCTACCTTTATAACTACCCAGTTATGAAGTAGCGTCTGATAGCCCCAAAGTATGTCGATCCACATCTCAAGTACATGCGACAATCTCAGGTCTAAGGACAAAACGTACACGATGTGTAGAGAGAGAGCTGCAACTAATTGCCAGTCTCAAGTTGGGTTAGTCCAACCCCATGTTTATAACATGTGTCCACATTATTGGTTTGATATCTCCATGTCTATGACTTGCAAAACATAGTCATCAAGCAATCGACGTGCTAGTCTAATATTCACGTGTGTCCTCACATGAACTCCGACTAGGGACAACTGTTAAATGACCTTATAAGTAAAGAGTTTCACAAACAATTCACATAATTGTCAATCAATACAAGTTGTCTGATATGGATATTCAAGGAGCAATACAATAACTTATGGATACATAAGAAATATAATCATCTCTATGATTGCCTCTAGGGCATATTTCCTTCAGTCTCCCACTTGCACTAGAGTCAATCTAGATTGTATCTAATACCTATTGCTCTTGCGTACGACTCATGCGCAGGCTGCCGGAGTGGATTTGTAAAAGGATCAGCAACATTTGAGTCTGTAAGTATTTTACATATCATGACACTACCATCCTCAACGAACTCTCGAATCTGATGGTAACGCATGCGAATATGTTTGTTCTTATGGTGCTGTCTAGACTCCTTGGCTTGTGCAATAACACCATTGTTGTCACAATAAACGTCCATGGGATTGGGCGCGCCCTGAACCACACCAAGAGCGATCAGGAAATTCTTAATCCAAATAGCTTTCTTTGCAGCCTCCGAGGCGGCAATATATTCAGTTTCTGTTGAAGAGGAGGCCACCGTATCTTGCTTGGAACTTTTCCAACTCACAGCACCACCATTCATGACAAACACATAACCAGATTGCGATCTGGAGTCATCTGAGTCGTTAAGGTAATTCGCATCTGTGTAACCCCTTACACTGAGTTCATCCTCACCTCCATAAACTAGGAACACATCCTTAGTCCTTCTCAAGTACTTAAGGATATTTTTTACCGTTGTCCAGTGACCTTCACCTGAATCAGCCTGATATCTGCTCGTAACACTTAGAGCATAGGAAACATCTGGGCGAGTACATATCATTGCATACATGATGGATCCAATGGTCGAAGCATATGGAACCCTACTCATGCGCTCATGCTCATCAGTAGTCGAAAGACACTGAGTCTTGCTGAGTTTAATGCCGTGAGACATGGGCAAGAACCCCTTCTTAGCCTCTTCCATGCTGAACCGTTTCAACACTTTGTCAATGTATGTACTCTGGCTTAATCCAATTAGCCTCCTTGATCTATCTCTATAGATCTTGATGCCCAGAATATATGCTGCTTCTCCTAAGTCCTTCATCGAAAAACTATTTTTTAACGAGGTCTTAATAGACTCGAGCATAGGAATGTCATTTTCAATCAGTAATATGTCATCTACATATAAGTTTAAAAATACCAGCGCTCTCCCACTTTTCTTCTTGTAAACACAAGGTTCTTGTTTGTTTTTGATGAAGCCAAACTCCTTTACAACTTCATCAAATCGAATGTTCCAACTCCGAGATGCTTGCTTCAGCCCATAAATAGACTTTAGAAGTTTGCATACCTTTCCAGCATTGTTTGGATCGACAAAACCTTCGAGTTGCATCATATACACGTCCTCAGTTAGGATTCCATTTAGGAAAGCCGTCTTGACATCCATCTGCCATATTTCATAGTCGAAATGTGCAACAATGGCTAGAATGATCCGTATAGATTTAAGCATCGCTACGGGCAAGAAAGTCTCATCGTAGTCAACTCCTTGAACTTGTCGAAAACCTTTTGCACAAGTCGAGCTTTATGGATGTGAACATTTCCATCCATATCAATCTTCTTCTTATAGATCCATTTGCACTCGATGGCTTTAAAACCATCAGGCAGGTCAACCAAGTTCCAAACTTGATTGTCTCCCATGGACTCTATCTTGGATCTCATGGCGATCAGCCATTTCTTAGAGTCTGGGTCCACCATTGCTTCTGCATAGGTCGCAGGCTCATCATTGTCTAACAATAATAATTCCCGTGTTTCGCGGAGCCTCGCCGACCTTCGTGGTTGTGGTGCTTCTATTGCCACGGGTTCCTCAACTTGTTCTACTATAATAGCATCACTTGTAGAAGCATCCCTGACTGGCTCATCTTGAACTTCTTCAAGTCGCACCGACTTTCCACTCTTTCCCTTGAGAAACTCTTTCTCTAGGAGAACACCGCTACGAGTGACAAACATTTTGCCCTCTTCTCGGTTGTAGAAGTAATACCCTAAGGTTTCCTTCGAATATCCCACGAAAATGCACTTATCCGATTTGGGTGTTAGCTTGTCCGACCAAGTTAAACGACAAATGCATCACAACCCCAAATCTTTAGAAAAGATAAACTGAGATTCTTTCCAGTCCACATCTCATATGGTGTCTTAACTACGGATTTAGATGGTACCCTATTAAGTGTGAAAGCTGCCGTTTCTAGAGCGTATCCCCAAAATGATAATGGTAAATCTGACTGGCTCATCATCGATCGAACCATGTCCAACAAAGTTCGATTGCACCGTTCGGAGACCCCGTTTCTTTGAGGCATTCTAGGCGGCATGAGCTGTGTAACAATTCCGCAACTCTTAAGATGATTGCTAAATTCATGACTCAAATATTCACCTCCACGATTAGATCGCAAGGCCTTTATTTTCTTGCCACGTTGATTCTCTACCTCACTCTGAAACTCCTTGAACCTTTCAAAAGTTTCAGACTTATGCTTCATCAAGTAGACATAACCATATCTACTGAAATCATCAGTGGAAGTAATGAAGTAGTGATATCCTCCTCTGGCTGTCGTGCTCATTGGTCCACACACATTAGTATGTATGAGTTCCAACAAGTATGTCGCTCTCTCGGGTAAACCCGAAAAAGGCGATTTGGTCATCTTTCCAAGTAAACAAGCATGACATGTCTCATATGATTCAAAATCAAACGAAGTTAGAAGACCATCACCATGGAGCTTCTTCATGCGCTTTTCACTTATATGCCCCAAACGATAATGCCATAAATAGGTAGGACTCAAATCATTAGGCCGAAGCCTTTTAGCACTAACATTGTAAATAGATGCATCATCAAGATTTAAAATAAATAACCCATTCACAATGGGAGCATCAGCCATAAACATATCATTCTGAGAGATTACACAACCATTGTTTGCACTCGCGAATGAATAACCATCCCTCATCAAACATGAAGGTGATAAAATGTTTCGACCCATACTAGGAATGTAATAACAATTATTCCACTCCATAATAAATCCCGACAGAAGGTGAAGTTGCATGACGCCGACGAACAATGCAGCAACCCTTGCTTTATTTCCGACGCGAAAATCCACTTTGCCCTTCTACACTTCTCTAGTCCTTATTAGCCCCTGCATCGAATTGAAAATATGAGCAACTGATCCGGTATCAAATACCCAAGAGTTAACATAGGAATCAACGAGAAGAATGTCCACAACATTTACAACAAGCGTACCTAAGTGGGAAGTACTCTTACTTCCACTCTTCTTCAAAGAAGCCTGGTACTTGCTGCAATTTCTCTTCCAGTGGCCATGTTCATGACAAAAGAAGCACTCAGTGTCTTCTACATGTCCAGCCTTTTGCTTGGGTGCAGGCTTAGGGATCGAATCCTTAGCCTTGCCCTTCTTCTTCCAAGAAGTACCCTTTTTCTTGAAGCTAGGCTTGTTTTGCACAGCCATCACATTGCTATGCCCTGCACACTTCTTCATATCACTTTCTGTTGTTTTTAGCATCCCACATAACTCATTAAGGCCCTTTCCACCCCATGCATATGGTAGTTCGAAATGAACTGCCCATAGCTGGATGGAAGAGACGCCAAAATGAAGTCAGTGGCCAACTCTTGGCCAAGTGGAAAACCAAGCTTTTCCAAAGTCTAACTGTAACCAACCATTTTCATCACATGGGGGCCTACAGCTGCTCCCTCTGCTAGCTTGCATTCGACAAAGGACTTGGCAACATTGTACCTCTCAGTCCTTGCCTGATCTTGGAACATGTCCTTAAGCGCGACGATCATATCGTACGCATCCTGATCCTCAAACTCAAACTTCTTTTGGAGTTCAGGTTCCATGCATGCAAGAATAAGACAACTAACCTCAAGAGAATCATCACATGCTCTCTTGTAGGCGTTCTTTAGGGCACCAGATGCATTATCAGCAGGTTCATCGGGGATTGGGGTATCCAGAACCATTTCCTTTTTATCAGACCTGAGAACAATTCTCAGGTTACGGACCCAGTCTGAATAGTTTTTTCCATTTAGTTTATCTTTGTCAAGAATCGAACGCAAAGAAAAAAGGTGATGTAGTTTTCGGTGCCATTGATCTACAATAGAAAACATGCAAAATACTAAGCCATGTAACCATGAAAGAGTAAAACATATTAAACAATTAACAAGTCGACTAGTGAGCTTTAGCATCACTGCTAGAAGACAAGGTAAATCGGTAAGCAACACTTGCTAATCATATCACATATGACTCTTGTTGTTGGGTGACATCTCTATGTCAAAACTAGGCGCCCAACCTTTATGCCCCAAGGTCCTTAACTGTTAAGATGACCTTGTCAAGCTCACCAACCCTTATGCGTGTAGGTATCCGATACAAACCCATCCAGCCAAGGAAAATCGCGGCACCCTAATTTCATAGTCCCACCAACGATTGTACAGGGCATAGGATGGTGCAAGATTTGGTTGGGAGGGCATGGTTTGTGGCATCCCGCAAAACCACTACTAGAAAATCGCGTCGTTTTTGTGCATTGCATCATCATGACCGCATGCTCATGTCATCATGCCGCATTGCATTTGAGCATCGTCATGCCATTGTGCATTTGTTTGTCTAAAACTATTTTGAAAACGCCTAGATTTGTTTTCCAATATCCCCGTCTTGATTTCAAATTAAAACCCGGGTCTCCGGATTATTTTGTTTTGTCTGCTAACGATTTGCAAAAACCCCGTTTGGAGTAAATAAATTGTTTAATTATTTTTTAGGGGGCAGCCAGACCGGGCCGATTCGACCCGAACGACCACCCCCAGAAATACAACGGTCCACCTAAAATCCTACACCTACCCGACCTAACCTACCCAATACCCCTCCACCTCACCCCCACCTATCCCAGTTGCCACATCACCCTTGGCCATCCCCTCTCCAATCGAAGCCGCCACCTCACTCACCCACCTCTCTCTCCTCTCATTTCACACCACCACAACACACGCATCACACGCACACGCCACCCATCCCCACCTCCCGCCTGGACCCACAGGTCCCACCCTGTCGGCCCTCCTCCCCACGCACGAGCCTCCTCCCCGTTCTTCTTCCTCCTAACGCTCATCCCCTTCCCAACCGCCCTGCATCCCTGCGCCCTCCCTCTCTCGCCTCCGCCACGGCCGCCTCGACCTCCCGGCACCCAGCCTGGCCCGCGCCTCCCCTCTTCTCCAGCTCATGCCACAGATCCTGCCCTTCGCCTCGCGTCCGACAGGCGCCGCCCCAGCGTCGGCCCTAACCTCCGCCCGCCTTTCTGCGCCTCCATGGCCTCGTCGCCGCCTCGGCCGACAACCGCCTTCCCGCCGCCCTCTCCCTCGCTCCGGCCACGTCTCGTCGGCCCGTCCCGTCGTCCCCGCCGGTCCCAAGCTCACCTCCGGCCACCGCTCCCTGGCGCCCGCCGACCTTCCCGCCTCCGAGCCAGACTTCTTCCCAAGCCACCGCCTACTTTGGCCCAGACACCGCCAGCCTCTCCCTCAAGCCCACAGCCCACCGCGCGAGATTCTCCGCCTCCAACTGCCGCGATTACGTGTAGTACCAAGTTGGTACTAAGCGGTTGGGTGTGGAGACGGCAAAACCGCAAAATCTTCCGTGGACCGACGTCAAGTTGAGCCGAAAAGAGCGTCACTAGAAGACCATCGAGGTTCGAAGATTATCCCGAGGGGCCCTATTGAACTCGGTGTCACCTATTCAAGTACTCCATCGACATCAAGACCGTCCCTGGAGCGGAACGTCGAACCCCGGAGTCCGAGCCCCGAACCCGAAGGTATCCTACATGGAACGACAAGAACTCCTACTGGACCGGTGAAGCGGGCGCCTCAAGATCTCCCACGCGGACTCGAGAACCCCGGTACCCGATCCACTCAAGTTCGCCATCGACGACAAGAACGACAGCAACCAGGGCGAGTCCGATGCCCCGACGCCAGACCAAGTACTTCCTCCCGGAACGCCAAGATCTCTGCGTGAGACGACAAGACCGACAACCTGAACCGAAGACACGGACGCGACAAGAACTACCCCCGATACCCGAGAACGAGCCCGCCGAGGCCGAACCCGTCGAACCCTGGACCCTGTCGAACCCCGAACCCCGGAACTCCAAGACCGTCGAGACCCCTCTATGTGTGAACCCCTTCCCGAAACCCTATTTTATAATATCTTACAACTTGTTGCATATTAAATTGTCATACTTGCATGCATCCTTGTCTGTGGTTTGGGGGCCTTATGCCGATTCACCTAAAAACTAAATATGGGATCCATATGCGGACAAATCTAGTCTTATATGGGCTCTATTTAAATTTGTGTAGCGAATCGGTACTACCTTTTGCCTTGTTAAGTCAACATTTAAATTGCGGGGTATCTAAACAACATGAATCTAGTAAATAATTATCGGGACCCCGGTTCCGTTTAATATTGCCTAATCGCATCGCACCTTTGCCATGTCCTACCTCATACATGCATCATGCCCGATTTTCTACCGTAGTATTAAATAGTGCATCCGGTGTTTGTGCTAGTGTTTTGCTTCTTCACGGACTAGGCCGATGAGTTGATGCGAGTGTCGACCCGATCTTCGGATGAACCTTCGGCAATGTTTTCAAAGTAGCATCTCCCCTTTCTACCTATCTTACTTTTATAGTATTTATTCCTCCTGTTGATCTATTGCTATACGTGTTATGATGCTCTAGTTTTCGTCCCGTGATATCCCTTACAGCCTATATTGCCTTGGACACATCCTATTACCCGTTGTTTGGTAGATAGGCTGGACTTGCCGTGTCGCTTGCTCAAGTGCTGTTGCGTGTCGTCAAGTGCCACAGTTGTTGGTGTATTGCCGCATGTTAATGTTGGAGATGATCATGGTTTTACTTATCGTTCACTTTAATTCCTGTTTAACAACTAAAATTGAAGTAAGTAAGCAGAGGCATCGGTGGGTGATAGATAATATTTGGTTTCCGAACGCCCACTTGTGTCCCGTAGGACCCCGAGTACTTGATAATTGCCTTGATTTATCGCGCTATCCACATCCGGGATGCCTTATGGACCCCCCTGAGCCAGAGCTTGATTCATTCCTATTTCTTGGGGCCACAAACTAGTTTGAGGTTTTATTTACTATCCTGTACTTATGCCATGCTTTACTGCTTTATTTAAATTGTGCGAGGTATCGCACTGCATCTTGTTAGGATCGTGGCCCGATTTCATTTGTATCGACAAGCCCAGCCACACTTTCGGTTCCCGATCGTTGACCGCCTCCACAACCTTAAGCCTGCTTTGAGCCGGCCGGCTTCAAGGGATCTACTTAAAGGGTGGCCCTCAAATATTTCGAATCCTGTAATTGCTTTGTCGTGACTGTCGTTGGGTTTTGATTTGGTTTTTCCGAGGCATATCGAGTGTGTGTTATTTGTGCACCCTGCAGGTAAAACTTCTGAAAGCCGTGTCCGCGTTATGGACGACTTGGAGCATGTGATCTCGATCATAGACAACTATAACTAAAGTAGTGCTATAAATTTGACTTTATAATGACTAGTAATCAGCTTCACTATAATGGAATGGCTAAATAAAACGCCAACAATTGCTTGTTTGGGTTGTCGTCATGACCATTGTATCGACTAGTAAGTATTGCAACTATAACGGAATGGCTAAATAAAAATACCAACAACACTGGGTTTTGGGTTTATCTCATGCTATCGATTAGTAAGTGTTGCAACTATAACGGAATGGTTAACTAAAAGTGCCCATCGCTTATTTTATCGGGATGACTATCTATACCGACTAGTGATTGCATAACGATAATCGAATAAATAAACCGCCAACCGTGTGAGTTCCTCGGTTGACTTCCTCGTTTGGTCTCGAGGGGAATGCCAGGATGGGGTTGTTTGGTGTTAGTATCGTTGGTTCGGATAGGTCTTTCTTACCTCTCTCGAGAGTCGCCAGCTTGTATTGAGTCTCTATAGGTTGTTTAGTGCATCGCTGCCGCTTGATCCACCATACTGTAGGCGAGGACCGCCAATTCTAGCCTCGCTGCATCGGCCTCAAGATCGACGCCTCTTTTTCCTTTGCCCTCTGTCGGCACCCCTTTTGTTTAAGCAGGTTTCGAGATCGACGTCAAGCGTGGTTACCTTCCGGCTTGGCGGCAGGGTTATGGACGCCATTGGTTATTCTTCGTGGCTCTTAGCCCCATTTGCATCTTGTCCGTAGTCGGACGCCTATCATTTTCAAGGTGATTTGGATCTTTGTATATTACATACGTATTCTTGACTCATGGAGTCGCCAGATATATCTTACGTGGGTCCCATCGAGGACTGTGTAATGTTATTACTTCGCTTTCCACCCGCATGAAAGTGCTGGTGGACACCTTTTGAATCGTTCTATGCGGGTTTGGCGGGAAGCGCTGAAACTTGCATAGGTCCGATTCGAGGGTGTTCTGAGTGGTATCGAGCTCGGCTTGCGATACCCCACAAGTCCAACTGTAGGATAACCTAGCTAACTACCGAAGTAGCGTGTCAAAACTATTTTGCAAAATCGGTTGGATAGTTCGATTAGGTCTGATTTTACTCCTTACCCTCTGCGCTCTCCTCTCACCTCTGCGTGTTTTGAATCCGCTCTCTTCTCTCTCTTCGAGTCCAGGATTTCTCGAGGTTGGGTTCCATCGTACCTTCAGGGTTTCGCTTCCTCTTTTGGTAACAGAGTTGCTACATCTGGTCTTCATGCTAACCGAGGAATCCTTCGTCTGGTGGACTTCTCTTTGTTCCTTCTCGTGCCATCCGGTGTTTTCTGACGCGACGACATCATCTACGCCATGACTCGGTGCGTAGTCGCATCACTCCTTTGTTTCGAACCTCGATTGTCGAGATCTTGATCCGATTCCGAGAATGGTCAGACGCTTTTCTCCGATTGTGCAGAGTAATAGTTTGGGTGCGTGATGGATTGGCCCCCATGCCGACTACCCCTTCTATTCGCTTTTGTACATTGAAGTGGATGAGAATGCATCGGTTCTCTCTTTTCTATCGAAGCTAGAGGTGGCTTTATTTGTTGATACCTCTACCTCGACCTGTTGTTCCCGGAGTGTTCTCTCGACGATCACGGACAACGACCTCTTGTTAGTGGTGTCGCGAGGATCTACACGAAGCGAGAAGACGCAGATCGCCGACCTTCCTTCCGGTACCATGAGGCGGATCTCGAGGGCGAGATCCATTGTTAGTGGTGTCGAATTGTGGCATCCCGCAAAACCACTACTAGAAAATCGCGTCGTTTTTGTGCATTGCATCATCATGACCGCATGCTCATGTCATCATGCCGCATTGCATTTGAGCATCGTCATGCCATTGTGGATTTGTTTGTCTAAAACTATTTTGAAAACGCCTAGATTTGTTTTCCAATATTCCCGTCTTGATTTCAAATTAAAACCCGGGTCTCCGGATTATTTTGTTTTGTCTGCTAACGATTTGCAAAAACCCCGTTTGGAGTAAATAAATTGTTTAATTATTTTTTAGGGGGCAGCCAGACCGGGCCGATTCGACCCGAACGACCACCCCCAGAAATACAACGGTCCACCTAAAATCCTACACCTACCCGACCTAACCTACCCAATCCCCCTCCACCTCACCCCCACCTATCCCAGGCTGCCACATCACCCTTGGCCATCCCCCTCTCCAATCAGAAGCCGCCACCTCACTCACCCACCTCTCTCTCCCTCTCAGCCCCACACCACCACAACACACACGCATCACACGCACACACGCCAGCCCATCCCCACCTCCCCGCCTGGACCCACAGGTCCCACCCCTGTCGGCCCTCCTCCCCCACGCACGAGCCTCCCTCCCCTGTTCTTCTTCCTCCTAACGCGCTCATCCCCTTCCCAACCGCCCTGCATCCCCGCTGCGCCCTCCCTCTCTCGCCTCCGCCCCGCCGGCGCCTGCCCCTGACCTCCCAGCACCCCGCCGCCCTGGCCCGCGCCTCCCCCTCTTCTCCGCAGCTCGCGCGCCGCTGCATCCTGCCCCACCTCTGCCTCGCGTCCGACAGCGCCGGCCGCCCCCGCGTCGGCCCCAACCTCCGCCGACCGCCTGCTGCCGCCTCCTCCGCGCGGCCTCGTCGCCGCCCGCCTCAGCGACCGCCCCGACAACCGCCCTTCCCCGCCGCCCTCTCCCCTCGCTCCGGCCACGTCTCGTCGGCCCGTCCCCGTCGTCCGCCGCCGGTCCCAAGCTCACCTCCGGCCACCGCTCCCCTGGCGCCCGCCACCGACCTTCCCCCACCTCCGCCCGACCCCGCCGGGCTTCTTCCCGCAAGCCACCGCCCCGCCTGGCCCCAGGACACCGCCGTACCCGGCCTCTCCCTCAAGCGTGGCCCCCACGAGCCCACCGCAGCGAGATTCTCTGCCTCCAACCGTGCACGATTCTGTGTAGTACCAAGTTGGTACTAAGCGGTTGGGTGTGGAGACGGCAAAACCGCAAAATCTTCCGTGGACCGACGTCAAGTTGAGCCGAAAAGAGCGTCACTAGAAGAGCATCGAGGTTCGAAGATTATCCCGAGGGGCCCTATTGAACTCGGTGTCACCTATTCAAGTACTCCATCGACATCAAGACCGTCCCTGGAGCGGAACGTCGAACCCCGGAGTCCGAGCCCCGAACCCGAAGGTATCCTACATGGAACGACAAGAACTCCTACTGGACCGGTGAAGCGGGCGTCTCAAGATCTCCCACGCGGACTCGAGAACCCCGGTACCCGATCCACTCAAGTTCGCCATCGACGACAAGAACGACAAAGAACTGTATGCAGTCCGATGCCCCGACGCTGCATCAAGTACTTCCTCCGGAACGCCAAGATCTGCGTGAGACGACAAGACCACAACTCGAATCAAGACACGGACGCGACAAGAACTACCCCCGATACCCGAGAACGAGCCCGCCGAGGCCGAACCCGTCGAACCCTGGACCCTGTCGAACCCCGAACCCCGGAACTCCAAGACCGTCGAGACCCCTCTATGTGTGAACCCCTTCCCGAAACCCTATTTTATAATATCTTACAACTTGTTGCATATTAAATTGTCATACTTGCATGCATCCTTGTCTGTGGTTTGGGGGCCTTATGCCGATTCACCTAAAAACTAAATATGGGATCCATATGCGGACAAATCTAGTCTTATATGGGCTCTATTTAAATTTGTGTAGCGAATCGGTACTACCTTTTGCCTTGTTAAGTCAACATTTAAATTGCGGGGTATCTAAACAACATGAATCTAGTAAATAATTATCGGGACCCCGGTTCCGTTTAATATTGCCTAATCGCATCGCACCTTTGCCATGTCCTACCTCATACATGCATCATGCCCGATTTTCTACCGTAGTATTAAATAGTGCATCCGGTGTTTGTGCTAGTGTTTTGCTTCTTCACGGACTAGGCCGATGAGTTGATGCGAGTGTCGACCCGATCTTGGATGAACCTTCTAACAATGTTTTCAAAGTAGCATCTCCCCCTTTCTACCTATCTTACTTTTATAGTATTTATTCCCTCCTGTTGATCTATTGCTATCTGTGTTGCGATGCTCTAGTTTTCGTCCCCGTGATATCCCTTACAGCCCTATATTGCCTTGGACACATCCTATTACCTGTTGTTTGGTAGATAGCTGGACTTGCGCGTCGTAGTCGCTTGCTCAAGTGTCGCTATGCGGTCGTCAAGTGCCACGATTGTTGGTGTATTGCCGCATGTTAATGTTGGAGATGATCATGGTTTTACTTATCGCTCACTTTAATTCCTGTTTAACAACTAAAATTGAAGTAAGTAAGCAGAGGCATCGGTGGGTGATAGATAATATTTGGTTTCCGAACGCCCACTTGTGTCCCGTAGGACCCCGAGTACTTGATACCTGTTCCTTGATTTATCGTGCTATCCACATCCGGGAGGCCTTATGGACCCCCCTGAGCCAGAGCTTGATTCATTCCTATTTCTTGGGGCCACAAACTAGTTTGAGGTTTTATTTACTATCCTGCATTTATGCCATGCTTTATCGCTTTATTTAAATTCAGAGGTAACTTGCTTTTGTCTTGTTAGGATCGTGGCCCGATTTATTTGTGTCGACAAGCCCACCACACTTTCGGGTTCCCGATCGTTACATACGCCTCACAACCTTAAGTCTGTTTGGAGCCGGCGGCTTCGGGATCTACTTAAAGGGTGGCCCCTCAAATATTTCGAATCCTGTAATTGCTTTGTCGTGGACTGTCTCGTTGGGTTTTGATTTGGTTTTTCCGAGGCATATCGAGTGTGTGTTATTTGTGCACCCTGCGGTAAAACTTTCAAAGCCGTGTCATGGTTATGGACGACTTGGAGCACGATATCTCGATCATAGACAACTATAACTAAAGTAGTGCTATAAATTTGACTTTATAATGACTAGTAATCAGCTTCACTATAATGGAATGGCTAAATAAAACTGCCAACAATTGCTTGTTTGGGTTGTCGCTCGCGACCATTGTATCTGACTAGTAAGTATTGCAACTATAACGGAATGGCTAAATAAAAATACCAACAACTGCTGGGTTTTGGGTTTATCTCATGCTATCGAATCGATTAGTAAGTGTTGCAACTATAACGGAATGGTTAACTAAAAGTGCCCACCGCTTATTTTATCGATGACTATCTATACGACTAGTGATCGCATAACGATAATCGAATAAATAAAGCGCCAACGTGGTGAGTTCCTCGGTTGACTTCCTCGTTTGGTCTCGAGGGGGAATGCCAGGATGGGGTTGTTTGGTGTTAGTATCAGGCTGGTTCCGGATAGGTCTTTCTTACCCCTCTCTGAGAGTCGCCAGTTTGTATTGAGTCTCTATAGGTTGTTTAGTGCATGCTGCCGCTGCCGCTTCAGTCCACCATACCTGTGTAGGCGAGGACCGCCGAATTCTAGCCTCGCCGTGTACTGGCCTCAGTACTGACGCTCCTCTTTTTCCCTTTGCCCTCTGTCGGCACCCCTTTTGTTTAAGCAGGTTTCGAGATCGACGTCGTTAGCAGGGTTACCCTTCCGGCTTGGCCTGGGCAGGGTTATGGACGCCATTGGTTATTCTTCAGGGCTCTTAGCCCCATTTGCATCTTGTCCGTAGTCGGACGCTCTATCATTTTCAAGGTGATTTGGATCTTTGTATATTACATCTGTATTCTTGACTCATGGAGTCGCTGTATATCTGCTACGTGGGTCCCATCGAGGACTGTTGTGTAATGTTATTACTTCGTTTTCCACCCGCACGAAAGTGCCTGGTGGGCACCTTTGAATCGTTTCTATGCGGGTTTGGCGGGAAGCGCTGAAACTTGCATAGGTCCGATTCTGAGGGTGTTACATGGTTTAACTTAAACTTTGTGAGGGATCGTTCTACTTCTATAATCTAAGCATGCATAGTAGTAAAACACATAAGAATAGCATTCACATAAATGTGACACAGTATGGCCCATTTTCTCATGGTGGTCTCCATCGCCATAGAACCTGTCCACCATGATAATCTCCATCTTCATGTTCTATGTGAGCCATCCTCCAAGTGATGAGTCCTCCAAGAACTAATACAAGCTATTACACCTAACAGCTAGTAATCAAAATTACATAGAATTGGGATCATCACAAGTTGGCACGCAGGCCATTACAATAATTGACAACACATATGGCTCCAGCCGTGTTGCCCTACTCACGACACGCAGGTCATGATAAAATTTCATACATGCATCACATACATATATAGGCCATACTGATCACATACATCCTGCAAAAACAAGTTATGTATAGAATCGCATTCTACCGAATCATGTGACCTCGCAACACCTAGTTACCTTAACGAGATACAAAAATTTGCTACGACTAGGGGGGGTCTAGGGGGTCTCCCCCTGCGGGGTTCTAAGGGGCAGCGCCCCTCGCGGTATCTACACAATTTTCTTTATGGATTTTGATCGAAAAATCAATTTACCATAAACCGACTCCTGTCCAGATTCAATCAAACTCCTTTGATCACGGTACATCGATTTTAGATCTAGTTCCGATTCGATCAATCATATTGATATTCGCGTGATTCAATAGGATTTATGTGTCACTGTCTACCCCGATGGCGAAAACCGACCGGTAGGGGTAAGTCATTTGACAACCTCAGAATCACGATCACGGAAAGCAAGATCATAGATCAATCTTGAACCACCGCAATATAAACGATCACATCATTCATATCAATCTGCATATCACCATATGCAAACATACCGAACCTATAACTGAACAACATCGGCTTTGATACCACTGAAGGGATTCGGGTAGGCTACACTAGCGCAAATCAAAATTTTCTACCGCGTAAACCAGGATTACTGTTGTCATAGATCACAGGATTACCACTAGACGCGCAGTTGCGGAACTTGATGAAGCGTGTCGAGGCAGTGCAGATGATCTACGTCTCCCTCCTTGTTCTCGTCCCACGGCTCTCCCTTGCGGATCGCCCAAGCGCCATGATGCAAATACCGCAAGGTATCCACAACAGGTGGAAGCGTGAACGGACTGCTAGGTCCGCCAGGTAACACAAAGCGTGAGGAGTGGCGGCTGGCAGGAATGGTCTCCCCTTGGTCAGCTTGCCCCACCCTCTCTTATATAGGCGTCCCAAGTGGGCTTCTACATTAGCAGCCCATTAGTAGCCTAAGCCTAGTCTAATTCGGATCCAATCCTCATTAGGCTTCCGGCCTCTTAAGGTGTGACCCTATAGGTTCATATACGTATAGACATGACACGAATACACTTATTCTGTCAATAGTTGGTAGCGGACTCTAGCAAGACGTGTCAACTCCTAAACGCATACAAAGATCATATCGGACGAACCATCATAAGGTTTAGTACATGTCTTTCCCTTTGCCTCACGATATTTGGTCTAGCTCCAAGCTGACCTCCCTTTCTCGATACCGTGATTCGGAATCCCTTTACTAGGTTAACTCTTAACCATATGTAGCATGGCCATGCATTTCTGGATCCGATCACTCGAGGGGCCCAGAGATATATCTCTCAATTAGAGAGGGGCAAACCCCATCTTGATTGACCATGCCTTGCAGCATGCTTCAGGACAAACCCGAAAGCTACCTTTATAACTACCCAGTTACGTAGTAGCGTCTGATATCCCCAAAGTATGTCGATCCACATCTCAAGTATATGCGACAATCTCAGGTCTAAGGACAAAATGTACACGATGTGTGTAGAGAGAGCTGCAACTAATTGCTAGTCTCAAGTTGGGTCAGTCCAACCCCATGTTCATAACATGTGTCCACATCATTGGTTTGACATATCCATGTCTATGACTTGTGAAACATAGTCATCAACCAATCGATGTGCTAGTCTAATATTCACGTGTGTCCTCACATGAACTCCGACTAGGGACAACTCTTAAATAACCATACAAGTAAAGAGTTTCACAAACAATTCACATAATTTCCAATCAATACAAGTTGCCTGATATGGATATTCAAGGAACAATACAATAACTTATGGATACATAAGAAATATAATTATATCTATGATTGCCTCTAGGGCATATTTCCTTCAGATGGTTGAGTTGGGTTACTCCGAGGCTGATCAAGAGAGGATCACGGATAACCTGAACTGTCGGTTGGCTGTCTTCCCCCTAAATTACTTAGGGATGCCAGTGAGGGACACCAGGATCTTGATCAGGGACCTGGAGCCGCTCATGGGTTGGGTTAAAGCGAAATCCAAACCCTGGCAGGGGAGGTTCACCTCCAAGGGGAGCAAGACTATCCCTATCGACTCGTGCCTCTCCAGCCTCCCCATGTATATGATGGGGATGTACCTCCTACTAGAAGGGGTTCATGCTAACTTCGACAAGGAGCTCTCCCAATTCTATTGGATGGCCAATAATGGCCACCAAAAGTAGCATATGGTTAAATGGGCTGACATCTGCACCCCCAAAGAGATGGGGGGGTTAGGTATCTTCTCCTCCTGCTACATGAATGTGGCGTTGATGCTCAGATGGGTGTGGGGGATTTTAAAGGATGATGGCTTCAGGGACGGCCGCTGCTGGCTTGTGAAAGTCGGGAGGGATCTCAGTTTTGGAGAGCCATCCAGGTCATCAAGCCAGCAATTCGGAAAGGGATGTCCATCTCCATATGCGATGGGATGGACACCCTTTTCTGGCTGGACCCTTGGCATGGCGCCCCCCTGTGCCATGAGGTTCCAGAGGTATTTGCAATCTGCACAGACCCCATGCTCCTGGTAGGGGAGGCTTGATAGGGCAGGGAGTGGTAGGTGGCATTTCGGAGAAACCTCGAGGAGGCTGAGCGGGTATCCTGGGATGAGCTGAGAGACAGCCTCCCGCTGTCCCTGGCTCAGGCCCCAAACACCCCATCTTGGAGGCTGGTCCCCTCGGGGACCTTTTCGTTTAGTTCGGCGTAAAGGGCCCTGTTTAGCGGGCCCTCTCTGCCTTGGGTATCTCCGCTATGGAAGGTCCCCTGCCCTTGAAGATTAAAATCTTCGTCTAGCAGTTGCTGTGTGACCGACTCCCCTCGGGTGTAGAGGTGGCCAAGCGACACGACCCTGACAACGGCCTGTGCCAACTGTGTGCGGTCCCGGAAACGGGCCTGCATATTTTTTCTCTTGCCTTGCTGCTCGCTTCCTTTGGAACTTCACCCATGAGGCTCTAGGGTCTTAGTGGCAGGCCTCAAACTTAGGGAGTTCCTGGTAGCCGCTGCAAACCGTACTGGTAGGAGGAGGCACCTCTTCTGGTTGTTGTTTGCGGTGATGACCTGGACTCTATGGAATATACGGAATAAGATGGTCATCGAGCGTATCTTCTATGCCGGGCCTCTGACTCGATCTTCAATTTTCTGGCTTTTTTGCAGTAGTGGTACCCGCTGTGTAGATAGCATGAGAGGGAGCAGCTGGACGCGATGTTGGAGCACCTAATCGCGGCGGCTCGCCGGCTTGCTACTCCGTCGGGCCACTTAGGGCTCCTCCTGGAGGCCAATGTATCTTGTTTTCTGTGCGTGTGTTCGCCTTCGATGATCCTAGGCTTTGCCTTGTATTCGCGAAGGGGTGCCGCTGCTTGTGTGTGTTGTGTGTATGGACCTCTTTGTTGTTGGTTTGTATGGATGTTGCTTTATTTATAAAGCTGGACGTGATCCTGTTTCGAGAAGGGTATATGGTTAAGGTGCAAGAGGAGTCATACGCGTTTTAGGTGCTAATTTTTATAGGCTGCACCGATTAATAGTCGATCGATTAAATCAGCTAATAGTTCGAATTCCGATTAGTCGCTACCCCCAAGCCAATCGAGCAGTTAACGATTACCGATTTCCTTACCATTGCTATAGCTATTACATTAAAGAATAAAAGAAACTACTAGAAGTCCTTGTGCCGTAAAAAAAACTATATTCCAAATCCTTTTTATCCGGCATTAATTTGGAACCGCGTGGATCCAAAGCATCCTTTACTAAAATCAATGTAGTTGTATGCAAACCTAGAGCAATAGCATGATGAACCAAGAAATCCCCAGGTCCTATTGTTAAGAAAAGCGAATTACTATTTTTATTAACAACATTCAACAACCCCAATCAAAGGGCTTTTCGGTGTGAATATGCTACATGTGTATGTTTTACAGCTTTATGTAAGATCCCTGCAATCTTGCTTGGATTCACTCACGAATTTACGAATTTGGAATTGTGGTCCTCGTTCCTTCCAACCACCTCCAAGAAAGTGTCATATATATAACATGGCACTGTCTTTCAATTCTAGGCTAAACAGGATTTTTTATACTAGTATAAAGACAAAAATAATCATTACACAATTTTCTTACGGCCCTAGGGCCGGCTCTGGGGCATGGCGACCTTGGCAATGGCTAAGGGCTCATGTCGGCGGGGGACCATAGGCCCATGACTACTTAGTTCTGGATCACCTACACATCTATGAAGAAAATAGAATTCCCAGCAAAGCAGCCACAATCTTTCTACTAGTAAAACAGTAGATCAGGGATCGACTCGCATAGCTACACGTCTCATCCAATTATATATCTACTGGCTACAAATTCAACTCAATAGTTCTCGTTCGATATCCCCTGATCGCGTATCCAACGCTAGGCGCTGGCAGGTCGGCACTTTGCCAGATCGCCCCAAGCACCCAACATTGTCGTCTGTCGCTGCTCTTGGCCTTGCGACTGTGTGCGGATGTTCCCGCTGACCCGCTCATAGCTTTCTTCATGGTATATTTAATCTTCCCTCGATCTTTAATATTTTATGAAGAATTGAAGCATTCTCATGGAATTATTTCTTATTTAAGGTGATCAAACTAACAGCAATACTACTTGTCTACTTGTTATATTTTGAGACTAAAAATATATGACAAATGAAAGTACTCCCTCCGGTTCATATTAATTATCTCAACTTTGTCTAGATTTGTATGTATCTAGTTTGAGATCATTAATATGAATTGAAGAGAGTAGATATATTGTCTATATTTCTATATATACCTAGGGTGAAAACCTAAGATCTTTGATCGGACGATGACAGCGCTTGTGCACTGTTTCCTTCTTGGAAGCGTCGCTTTTGGAGGGGTTGGACTTCTGGTGTTGTTTTCGGTGGTGGTAGTGTCACTGCTGCTAAGGATCAGATTACTGTAGCAGGGCTTTTCTTTTTTGTAATTTTTCTCCCTTTTTTTTGGTGTGTGCATCCATATTGCCAATAAGACATGTGTTATTGAAGAGGATAGATGTAATTGATATCCGTATAATATTAATATATGCTCTTTTCCAAAAAAAATCCTAGATATATCCACGTATATATTAGCCTTAGGGGGCCATGCCTCAACTTCGCACAAGGGCCTCGTAAAACATAGAGCCGCCCCGGCCCTATACGGCCCAACTCGTGGCAGTCAAGCCCCTGGTAAGCGAGAGGTTTTTTCTCCCTTGTAGTCTTGCCACAACCCTCTTCCTCGTCGCTTCCTTGGTGTGGCTGCCTTGTGGTTCATGGTTGTTGACAATCCCTTGGTCTTAAAACTCTGCTTGTCAGCCGAATGAGGAAACTGTTGGCCAGCAAATCGAAATCCTCTCAAGTGCCTATCTCCTTGGAGCAGCTGTTTGATACGTCGGTAACGTATATCTAATTTTTGATGCTCCATTCTTGTTTAGTATCTACTTTGCTACGTTTTGTCTATATTTTGAGGTATTTTTATACACTTTCTGGTACTAATCTATTAACAAGATGCCACAGTGTCAGTTGTCTGTTTTCTTCTGTTTTTGGTTCCAGAAAGGCAGAAAATCAATATTCTCGGAATTGGACGGGACAAAACCCAAAGTCAATATTTTACCGTGGGCGTCACGAAGCCACAAGGGGAGACGGAGAGGTGCCAGAGGGCGACCACACCCACCCCCAGGCACGGGCTAGGGTGGGCCCGTGCCTGGGCAGGGTGTGGACCCTCCGGCCGCCTCCCAGCCTCACCTTTTCGCCTATAAGAAGCCCCCGATGCAGAACCCTAAATAATCCATCATACTTCTAGAAAAACATCGGCTACGCCGCTGCTATCGAAGGGGATATTCGAGAGACAGAAAGTCTCTGCTCCGGCACCCTGCCGAGACGGGGAAGTGCCCACGGAGCCATCTCCATCGATCTCCACCACTATCTCCATCACCATTGCTGATTCCCATGATGAGGAGGGAGTAGTTCTTCCTCGAGGCTAAGGGCTGTACCGGTAGCAATGTGTTCATCTCTCTCTCTATGCATGATCTTGTTGTGGTCATGAGCTTTGTAATCAAGTAGATCTACCTTGCTACTCAAGTGCTTCAATAGATCTCTGCTCTCCACATATGTGTGAAAGTGACAGCATGCACGCCATGGTGGCACTTAGGCTTGAGTCTACATAAATACTCTTTGTGCTTTAATAGATCTACGCTTTTCCCCAGATGTGTGAAAGTGACAATGGGCATACCGTGTGTGGCACTTTGGCTAGATTGAATATTTTTTATGAGTTATATTTGGAGTTGGATGTCTCTATGAAATGGTGGTGTTTGTTGGAACCTTCTAGCGCTCAAGGTGACAGTGTGGGGTTATCTAGATTGGGCAAGGCGGACTTTGAGGTGTGCTGTTATAGCCCTACCATGGATTAGAGTTCCCAGCCGGAGAGTAGTTAAGAGTAGTATCATAAAGAGAGGATATTTATATGAGAGAGTATTCACTAGTGAAAGTATGATCCCTAGGCCTTGTTTATAAACATTGAAACACCATTTGCTACTAGATCTGTTGCATGTTTACTTGCTTTAGTCTTTACCTCACCGTCAAGCTATATTCTGGCACCGTTACCACTTGTATTTCACTATCTCTTCGCCGAACTAGTGCACCTATACACCTGAGAAGTGTATTGGGTGTGTTGGGGACACAAGAGACTTCTTGTATCTTGATTGCAGGATTGATTGAGAGGGATTACCTTTGACCATTTCCTCCCTGAGTTCGATAAACCCTGGGTAATCCACTTAAGGGAAACTTGCTGCTGTTCTACAAACCTCTACACTTGGAGGCCCAACAACTATCTAGAAGAATAGAAGTGCGTAGACATCAAGCTCTTTTCTGGCGCCGTTGCCGGGGAGGTTTTGGTCCTTTTACCTTTCCTCCACGTTAAAGCTCTTTTCTGGCGCCGTTGTCGGGGAGGTAAGGTAAAAGGTACTCACATCCTCCGGCGTGAGTGCTCGAAGTTATTTCCTTTAGATTATGTAATTTCGTCTTTTTGTTTCTTTGTTTTCACTAGTTAGGCTTAATGGAAAACAAAAAAAAATTTAGAGAGCTTTATAGTATCTATCTTGAGTTAGGACATGAAGTGTTTAAAGAGAAAATTAAAAAACTTATGGAACTTTATTTGCATGCTAATAGCAATTTTATTAGTATGAATTCTTTGGACACCATTATTGCTAATGCTATGGAAAAGTCTAAGCTTGGGGAAGCTTGTTTTTATGAAAATGATATTTTTAGTCCACCAGCTTTGGAAGATAGCTATTCTATTGCTTACGATGATACCAAACCTCCAATATATGATGATTACAATGATGAGCATGATATTTTCAGTCCACCTACTATTGAGGAGAAAATTAATTGTGATTACAATCTGCCTCCTATATTTGATGATTATGGTGATGAGAATAATAGTGATAGCTATTTTGTTGAATTTGCTCCCACTACAATTAATAAGAATGACTGTGCTTATGTGGGGAGCAATAATCATTTTATGCATGTGGCTCATGATAAGAATGTTTTATGTGATAGTTATATTGTTAATTTTATTCATGATGCTACTAAAAGTTATTATGAGAGAGGGAAACATGGCTTTATGCATCTCAACAATATTAAGGTTCCCCTCTTTATGTTGAAATTTTTGAAGTTACACTTGTTTTACTTTCCTATGCTTGGTGCTTTGTGCTTTCATGACTTGTTTCTTTACAAGATTCCTATGCATAGGAAGTGGGTTAGACTTAAATATGTTTTGAATTTGCTTCTTGATGCTCTCTTTTACTTCAATTCATATTTCTTATGTGAGCATCTTCTCAAACTATCAAGCCTAACTTAAAGTCATTAAAGTAAAGTACTTGTTGGGAGATAACCCAAGAGTTTTCTTGAGCCTTGGAAGTTATTACTTCTGTAATGACCTCTCCTTATCCTTTTTGTTTGCTTTTTGTGCCAAGAATGACCTCTAATGAGAGGGAAGTAAGATTTGGGGAGTTGCTGTCTTGAAACAGATTTCTTTCCTCCACCAAAAAAACGTGAGGAGTATCTGTAACTCGGATTGAGCTGAAAATTTACTAATAAATCCCCCAGTATGTTAGCTAGCTTTCGTTAGTTCAACACTTTTTCATTTAATCAACAGAAGATCTTCAAAAAAATAAGTTTCTACCTGCTGGTCTGTTTTGATAGATTTTTCTGCCATTATTTGCATTTGTTTCTTATTGATTCCTTTTTGGGTTATTTTTGGGAAATTGAGATTTTTTAAGGAGTTGCTACAGTAGCTTGTGTTTTTAGTGAATAGTCTTGCTGTTCCAAAGCTTTACCTAAAGGTCTATTATCTTTTGAATACACTAATGTTGCTAATGAAGATTGTGTGAAGTTTTGTATGAAGGAAAAATTTCAGGTGTGGAGAGAGAATGATGTAATGAGATGAAGAATGGACAAAAGCTCAAGCTTGGGGATGCCACCCCGGTGTCACCCCAATAAATATTCAAGAGGTACAAGCGTCAAAGCTTGGGGATGCCCAAGGCATCCCCTTCTTCATCAATAAAAATCTCAGGTCTTTCTAGACACTTCATTTTTATTGTTTCATGCACTATTGTGTTGTTCTTGGAGCGTCTTTGTTTTTGTTTTTAGTTTTAGTTTGCTTGAATAAGTTGGTTGTATTACAACACACTTCTTTTGGAGAGAGACACACTCTGTTTCCATTGCCTAGAACACTCTAGTTTTCACTCTTATTGTTTTGTGAGTGTTCACTTTTGCTAGCACTGCGTTCAGCCTTAGTTTTCTTGAGCTTTCAGCTTAGAACTTTTTAGTTCTTCTTTGTGGAGTTATGAGACAAGCTTACTGATCTTTATTGATTATTATCTGTGTGAGTTGTTTCAAATAAGTTGTTGGGTGCTGGAAAGGAGTAGAAAGTTTCTTGCTTATAGTGGTACAAGAGGAGCTTGCTTTGATTGTGACTTAGACTCTATCATGTAATGCTAGGTGTTGTTTTTGACTTATGCTTAGTGATTATTGCTGTAGCATGACTTGTTCCAAACAATTAGGATTCATTAATGTGCCTTGAAAGAATCATGCATTGATTTAGCATACAAAAGCATAGTATTGTGGTATTCTCCTTTGATGCTTTGTTTGGGTTGACTTGGAACATGCTCACACCATGTTATGACTATGAAAAAGTCACCATAGCCTCTATGATCATTTAGTCCTTGACTTGTAGTACCACTCTATGCTTTGATTAGTAATGTTTTGTTAATCTGCATGATTATGGCCATTATTGCTCTCTTAGTTGGTTGCTCCCAGTATTTTGCTAGCATCCACTTGTATGAGTAAGCTCTACTCATGCTTCCAACTCCCAAGAAATCAAGTTATTCCAAAGTGTCCACTATAAATTCCTATGCATGGTGTGTTACACCATTCCAAGTATATTCTTGTTTTCAGCTATCTTCCAATTAATGTTATGTGAAAACTTAGTGATTAAAGCCCTCACAAACTTGATGGCACACTTTATATACTTTTCCCCTAATAAACTTTAACCATTGTGTCATCTATGTTGTATATGCTTGCACTTATACGTTGGAATTAGCAGAACCGTGTTGTCACGGGGAACGTTTTCAACATTGCACTTGTACTTTGTACTCAGTTGATATCATGCTCTTTTGTCTATGGATGTCACCGGTGTGAAATAAAGAGGGAACTTGTAAGTCCATGGAGTTTGTATGTTGTGTTAGAGAAACGCCTGGGCCGCTAGCCTAAGCCATGCCTAATCATGGTGGAAACTTGCAGCATCACCATAGTGAGATATCTATGAAGCATCCTCAATAAAAAGCTATGCATATAGTAAATAAAAAGATCGCTGAGATGCTCATTGTCTACTTGCGTTGTCATTTTGGTTATAGGATAGCTCTTGTACCATGTGCAAGGGGTACCCCGTTGGCGGTTCTCTATGATACGCATGTACTTACAATGACAAGAACTTACAGGTGACTGAAGTTGAGTAGCATGAGGTGTGGCCCTCGTATTCAAGGGACTTGAGATTGCCAACTTATACTTTGTCAAGCATATACTCCATAGTTTGTTAACTTTAACCATAATCACTTCAAGATGCTTATGATAGGGGCAATGAGGGCTGAAAGCTAACAAGTACCATAATTTTTAGAAGCTCTTTCTGAAACTTGAAATCCCTGCTTCCCTTTGTGAAGGGCCTTTCTTACATCATTATGTGGAGCCTCCACCTTCTATACTTTAGGCACCAATTAAGAGAGCATAGTTTCCATTCTGTGTGCAGTGTCCCAAAACTTATTGATTGATGCATATTGTGATATTACTTGTTCTTGTTCTACTTGTTTCTAGTCACCCTTGTGAACTTTGAAGGTGTCCTATGCATCTATTTGCTACTCTATGAGGGACAAGCTGATTGCCACTATGCTATGTTTTCTCTATGTGAAACAAACAAACAAAATTCAATGCATGTTATTTATGATCTTTGTTTGTAGCCTTTCATGTTGCATGCATAGTTACTTTGTCTTATTGTTAGAACTCCGTCTTTCATGCACATGTTTAGAGTTCTTTGATCCCAGCTTTCAATGCTTGCAAATGGTTTGATCTTGGTTTTGGTGGTGCATGTAACCTCAAAAATTATTCCTTTATCACTTACCTACTCGAGGACGAGCAGGGGTTAAGCTTGGGGATGCTTGATACGTCGGAAACGTATCTATAATTTTTGATGCACCATGCTTGTTTAGTATCTACTTTGCTATGTTTTGTCTACACTTTGAGGTATTTTTATACACTTTCTCGTACTAACCTATTAACAATATGCCACAGTGCCAGTTTCCTGTTTTCTTCTGTTTTTGGTTCCAGAAAGGCAGAAAATCAATATTCTCGGAATTGGACGGGACGAAAGCCAAAGTCAATATTTTACCGTGGAAGTCACGAAGCCAGAAGGGGAGACGGAGAGGTGCCAGAGGGCCACCACACCCCCCAGGCGCAGGCTAGGGTGGACCTACGCGTGGGCAGGGTGTGGACCCTCCGGCCGCCTCCCAGCCTCGCCTCTTCGCCTAAATAATCCATCATACTTCCAGAAAAACCTCGGCTGCGCTGCCGCTATCGAAGGGGAGATTCGGGGGACAGAAAGTCTCTATTCGGGCACCCTGCCGGGACGGGGAAGTGCTCCCGGTGCCATCACCATCGATCTCCACCACCATCTCCATCACCATTGTTGATTCCCATGATGAGGAGGGAGTAGTTCTTCCTTGAGGCTAAGGGCTCTACCGGTAGCTATGTGTTCATCTCTCTCTCTCTCTATGCATGATCTTGTTGTGGTCATGAGCTTTGTAATCAAGTAGATCTACCTTGCTACTCAAGTGCTTCAATAGATCTCTTCTCTCCACATGTGTGTGAAAGTGACAGCATGCACGCCATGGTGGCACTTAGGCTTGAGTCTACATAAATACTCTTTGTGCTTTAATAGATCTATGCTTTTCCCCATATGTGTGAAAGTGACAGCGGGCATACCGTGTGTGGCACTTTGGCTAGATTGAATATTTTTTATGAGTTATATTTGGAGTTGGATGTCTCTATGAAATTGTGGTGTTTATTGGAACCTTGTAGCGCTCAAGGTGACAGTGTGGGGTTATCTAGATTGGGCAAGGCGGACTTTGAGGTGTGCTGTTATAGCCCTACATGGATTAGAGTGCCCAACCGGAGAGTAGTTAAGAGTAGTATCATGAAGAGAGGATATTTATATGAGAGAGTGTTCACTAGTGAAAGTATGATCCCTAGGACTTGTTTCTAAACATTGAAACACCGTTTGCTACTAGATCTGTTGCATGTTTGCTTGCTTTAGTCTTTACCTCACCGTCAAGCTATTTTCTGGCACCGTTACCACTTGTATTTCACTATCTCTTCGCCGAACTAGTGCACCTATACACCTGACAAGTGTATTGGGTGTGTTGGGGACACAAGTGACTTCTTGTATCTTGATTGCAGGATTGCTTGAGAGGGAATACCTTTGACCACTTCCTTCCTGAGTTCGATAAACCTTGGGTAATCCACTTAAGGGGAACTTGTTGATGTTCTACAAACCTCTGCACTTGGAGGTCCAACAACTGTCTACAAGAATAGAAGTGCGTAGACATCACCACTCCATTGCACTAGAACTTGAACCACACCCAAGGTCCTTGTTGGCGCACTCTACATTGGAGAGCACGTATGTACTCGAACATATAGTAGGACATTAGCTGAAGGTAATCGGGGGAAATAACCTGTTGTTGTGGCCCAACACAGGGTTTGATGTCTGAAATATGGAAGATAGGGTAGATCCTGCTCGATTCTGGACAATCTAGCTTTCTCCGCGACCTCTCCAATGCGCTCAAATACAGAGAATGGACCAAAAATATTGAATGCCAGCTTATGGCGACTGGCGACTAAAGATAGGGCTGCAGCTCCAAGAATACTATATCGCCACGCGAAACCCTTTCAGATATATGTTTGTCTACTTGATGTTTCATCCTATGTAGCATTCGAATCCTATGCAGCATGTGAATCATCCTCTCCACCCCCATCCACTCTATATCCATAGCCATCATCTTGTACTTGAGATATCCTTGTGATATAGCAACCATTGTAAGAATATTTGATTTCAATCTAAGTATTTTGCACAACGTTTTCTATCTTTGATCCTATTGTTATGAGTGAGTAGTCCTCACAAGCTACGGGTTGGGACGAAACCTTGCAGCAATTATGTGTATCTAATACATGAGAATATTGTGTGGTTATTGAATAGGAGATACGTATCTTTGTCTCTTGTCTCGATCCATGGCCTTGTAGGTACCCAAGATTCCAGGGATTGAAAAAGGCTTGAGGCGAGATGAGTGGTGAACGGCGACTTCATGCGAAACCCAGTGACAACAAGGGAAGTACGGTCTTTGTTTAGGGATCCACTTGGGAGTAACAGCAACATCATCATTCTTAAGGCTTTGATCTGTATTTTACTTAATAATTGTTATAGCCCGGTGCTTCGTGGATAAAGGTTATACCAGAAGACTATTTCTATGCATGTGGATCGCATGGGCTTTAGTCTCTATGGTTGTGCTTCCCATAACCCTATCTATATTATATCATTTCACACATGAATATGCTAATTATTATTATCTTTATCACATATGTACGTGTAGTTATAGGTGAATATTCAACCCTATCCTATTTCCATCCATTGCAACAACCAACGATTCAAAGTAAACTAGAAAGGTCTGATAAACGTAAGGTAAAATGAGTAAACAAGTCTTGTAGACATCCCTTATATTTTCCATACAGCAATGTTCCTAAGGTTCGATAAACCTAGATCTACTAGGAAAAAAAGCTACTATATTGTATCCGTGAATCCAGATCAAAGGTATCAGTTATCTTGTAAATGGGATCCTACTTAAGATGAATCTCTATTGTATGACTAGGCCCATGACCATGAAACCAAGAGGAGGATACAAGGAAGCCCCAAGATCCAAGACCCCCAAGCAAGAGGCCTCAAAGATAAGAACGAAGAAGCGGCCGAAGCAACCCCGGAGTCTCTACGCCACGTCTCCGGCCCAACTTCCATAAGCTCCAGCGAGCTACCTAGATTCAACCCTGAAGACGACCCCGAAGTCTCTAGCCACACCGAAGTCTTCGCCCCCCGCACCCCGAGAGTCTTCGGCCCGAGTGACACAGGCCTATGAGCCCCGAGATGGGCATGGCCCATGTAACACCCAGAACTTCCTGTTTATGCCTAAACTACCCCTAGCTCGTGGCTGGCCTATAAATAATCCCCCACCCTCTCCTTGAAACCCTATAGATGATGATGAATTGAGAGACTCATGGCATATGCCAAACCCTGGATGGGAACCCCCTCTCTGTAGATTATCCATGAGTTGTACAAGCCCTTCATCTTGCGTTGCGTGAGTGAAGTCGTCAAGACCCTCCCCAAGTGATTGATCTCTCCTCCTCAAGGATTCTTGTAGTGCTAGGTCTCTCCCTTAGGGATTCTACTTGGTTGCTAGATATGTTGTAAACGTATCTATAATTTTCGATGTTACATGCTTGTTTAGTATCAACTTTGCTTTGCTTTGTCTACACTTTGAGGTATTTTTATATGTTTTCTAGGACTAACCTATTAACAAGATGCCATAGTGCCAGTTTCCTGTTTTCTGTTGTTTTTGGTTCCAGAAAATCCATAAAATGAATATTCTCGGAATTGGATGGGACAAAATCCAAAGTCAATATTTCACCGAGGAGAACATGGAGCCAGAAGACGAGACAGGGGAGGGCCTCGAGGGGGCCACACCCCTGGCTGCGTGGCCAGGCCTGGCCCACGCCTAGGGGCTGCGGCCGCCTCGGGCACCCCCTCGGCCTCCCCCTTCGCCTATAAGAAGCCCAGATATCTAAACCCTAAGTACCCGATCATATCTCCACAAAAAAGTCCGTAGCCGCTGCCACCATCGTCCCTAGATCGGGGGGATCTGAAGCTCTTCGTGGCACCCTGCCGGAGGGGAGAGATCATCCTGGAGTCCTTCTTCATCACCATGCCAGCCTCCGATATGATCCGTGAGTAGTTTCACCTTGGACTATGGTTCCACACAGTAGCTAGATGGTTGTTTCTCCTCCTTTGTGTTACCATGTTTAGTTCTTGTGAGCTCCGTTCATGATCAAGATCATCTATTTGTAATCATGCATGTTGTGTTTGATGGGATCCGATGGATATTGAGATTACTATGTCAGATTGGTTAATGGTTTTATCTTATTGATTCTATCATGTCTGTGTTGTTTGAGATCTTGCATGCTCTCCGTTTCTAGTAGCTATCTTGGCCAAGTAGATGCTAGTGACTCCATGAGGGAGTATTTATGCTCGATAGTGGGTTCATGCCTCTATTGAATCTGGGAAAGTGACAGAAATCTCTAAGGTTGTAGATGTGTTGTTGCTACTAGGGATAAAACAATGATCTTTTGTTCATGGAACAATTGTATTGTTTACTTTACACACCTTGCTTAAAGCAGTTATCCATTGCTTGCAACTTAATACTGGAGGGGGTTCGGATGATAACCTGAAGGTGGATTACTAGTCATAGATGCAGTTGGATGGCGGTCTATGTATATTGTTGTAATTCCCAATTGAATCTCATAGGATCATGAATGCCTAGTATTGCATTTTTATGCCTTGCTCAGTCCTGTCAATTGCCCCGCTGTAATTTGTTTACCCAGCATGTTATGTTGTTTATCTTAAGGAGAACACCTCTAGTGAACTGTGGACCCAGGTCCAATCTTTACCATTGATACATCTTCCACTGTTACTGTTTACTTTCTGCAATCCACCATTACCTTCCACACCATACAGTTAATCCTTTGTTTTCAGCAAACCGGTGAGATTGACAATCTCACTGTTTGTTGGGGCAAAGTCTTGAGTTTGTGTTGTGAAGGTTTCCAAGTTGCTAGCAATACCTTTGAGTCGTTTCCTTCCTCCTATTGGTTCGATGACCTTGGTTTGTTTTTGAGGGAAGACTTGCTGTTGTGCTCTTCATACCTTCATCTTGGGGTTTCCCAACGAAGCTCTATAGTGATCTGAGCCGCATCAACCAGTTTTCTGGCACCGTTCCCGGGGAGGCTAAGGACGGCTTCACAAGGGGAGTCCTTCACAACCTTTCTCTTTACTTTGTTTTTTTCTTAGTTTCTTTTGCCTTGTTTTGTTTTCTTCTTTTTATCAAAAATTCCAAAAAAATTAGTTTCGTTTGGTTTGCTTTTTCTTATAAAAAACACAAAAAAAAATTAGTTCCTACTCTAGCTATTGTTGCTGTTGGCTTGCTCCACCTTTGCAAAAATGAACTCTGCTGAGAACACCAAGTTGCGTGACTTCACTAGCACAAACAACAATGATTTCCTAAGTACACTTGCTCCACCTGCTCCCGATGCTACCTTTTATGAAATTAAGCCTGCTTTGTTGAATCTTGTGATGAAAGAGCCATTTTCTGGTGCTAGTTCTGATGATGTTGCTGCCCACCTCAATAACTTTGTTGAACTTTGTGAGATGCAAAAATATAAGGATGTATATGGAGATATTATTAAGCTCAAATTCGTTCCTTTATCCTTGAGAGGAAAAGCTAAAGAATGGTTGCTATCCTTGCCTAGAAATAATATTGATTCTTGGATTAAGTGCAAAGATGCTTTTATTGGAAAATACTATCCTCCTGCTAAGATTAGATCTATGAGAAGTGAAATAATGAAATTTAAACAACTTGAAAATGAACATGTTGCTCAAGCTTGGGAAAGAATGAAATCTTTGGTAAATAATTGTCCCACTCATGGACTGACTGCTTGGATGATTATCCAGACTTTTTATGCAGGGCTAAACTTCTCTTCAAGAAACCTGTTGGATTCTGCCACTGGAGGTACCTTTATGACCATTACCTTGGGTGCTACAACAAAGATCCTTGATAATATGATGGTTAACTATTCTGAATGGCACACTGAGAGAGCTCCATATGGTAAGAAGGTAAATTCTGTTGAAGAAACCTCCTCTTTGAGTGATGAAATTGATGTTATCATGGCTATGCTTGTTAATGGAAAAGCTCATATAGATCCAAATAATATTCCCTTAGCCTCTTTGGTTGCTCAAGAAGTGCAAGTTGATGTGAACTTTATTAGAAACAACAATTTCAACAACAATGCCTCTAGGAATATTTTGGTTATAATAATAATTATAGGCCTTATCCTCCTAATAATGGCAATACTTATGGAAATTCCTACAACAATACTATAAGTGCTCCCTCTGAACTAGAAGTCATGCTTAAAGACTTTATTAGTAAACAAACCACTTTCAACAAGACTATGGAGGAAAAGCTTTTGAATGTTGAGAAAATTATTTCCTATTTGTCTGAAGCACATTCCTCTTTGATTAATAAAATGGCTGCTAAACCTGAAACCTTGGAAAGTACCTTTGCTGCTACTCATGCCATACAAGTTACTATTGATGAAAATGTTAGACTGTTAGCTAAATTACATGCTAAGTGGGAAAGAGAAGCTGAAATTGCTAGAAACAATAGTGTGTGTACTATTACCACCACCAATATGGATGTTACCAAACCATAAGAAGTCCCTATTCCTCCTACCAAAATATCTAAACCCAATGAGTCTACTACGTGTGATGCTAAGTTTGATTTTGATCTTGATGGTTGCAATATTTCTGAAGTGATTATGTTCCTACAAAAGTTTGCTAGAAGTCCCAATGCTAGTGATATGAATGTGGCTTTCACCAAACACATTACAGATGCTCTCATTAAAATTAAGGAAGAAAAATTGAAACACAAAGCCTCTATTCCTAGGAAGGTAGAATATAGTTGGGAAACCATCATAATATACAAGTGAATGACTTTGATCTCAAAGCTTCATGTGACCTTGGTTCCAGTGTCTCTATTATGCATCGAAAGATTTATGAAATGCTTGGTTTGCCTCGTTTGGAAGATTGCTATTTGGATGTCCCACTTGATGATAATGCTAAAAAGAAACTCATGGGGAGTGTTAATGATGTTCTTATTATGGTTAACAATGCCTATGTCCCTGTTGATTTCTATGTTTTGGATGTTAAATACAATGCTTCTTGTCCTATTACTTTGGGAAGACCTTTTCTTAGAACTGTTGGTGCCATCATTGATATGAAAGAAGGCACCATTAAATATCAATTTCTATTCGAGAAAGGTATTGAACACTTTCCTATGAGGATAGAGAGGTTACCCTTTGATCCTCCTTTTAAAGCAAAATTTGATGCCAATGCTTCTTTATTTGAAAATACTTGATTCTTGCTTCTTGTGCCTAACTTAAAGGTGTTAAATAAAAGTACTTCTTGGGATATAAACCAATCTTTATACTTTTTATTTGATTTTTGTGCCAAGAATAACCTCTAATGAGAGGGAAGTAAGATTTGGGGAGTTGCTGTCCCGAAACAGATTTTTGTGCTCCACTATAAAAATTCTTGAAAAATATCTGTAAGTCGGATTAAGCTGTAATTTTTTGAATAAATCCCCAGGTTGTTAGCTAACTTTCTTTAGTTCAATACTTTTTTATTTGAGCAACAGAAAGTCTTCGAAAAAAATCGGTTTCTACCTGCTAGTCTGTTTTGACAGATTTCTGCCATTTTTTTTTTGCGTCTTATTGATTTCTTTTTGGGTTCTCTTTGGAAAATCGAACTTTTTGAGGGAACTGCTATAGTAGCTTGTGTCTTTAGTAAAAGTTTTGATGTTTTAAAACTAAACCCAAAGGTCTATTATCTTTTGAATGCACTAATGTTGCTAATGAAGATTGTGTGAAGTTTTGTATGAAGGAAAATTTACAGGTGTAGAGGAAGAATGATGTAATGGGATGAAGAGTGGACAAAATCTCAATCTTGGGGATGCCACCCCAAGAAATATTCAAGAGGTACAAGCGTTAAAGCTTGGGTATGCCCAAGGCATCCCCTTCTTCATCAATAAAAATCTCAGGTCTTTCTAGACACTTCGTTTTTATTGTTTCATGCACAGTTGTGTTGTTCTTGGAGCGTCTTAGTTTTGGTTTTTGGTTTTTGTTTGCTTAGTTTGCTTGAATAAAGTAGTTGGACCCCCGCTCTCAATGTGTTGTTTTAAATAAGTTGATTGGTGTTGGAAAGGAATAGGAAGTTCTTGCTTTACTAGTACAAGAGGAGCTTGCTTTGACTGTGACTTAGACTTTATCATGTCATGCTAGATGTTGTTTTGACCTTATGCTTAGTGATTATTGATGTAGTATGACTAGTCCCAAACAATTATGATTGCTTAATGTGCCTTGCAAGAATCATGTGTTGTTTTAGCATACAAAAGCATAGTATTGTGGTATTCTCCTTTGATGCTTTGTTTGGGTTGACTTGGCACATGCTCACACCATGTTATGACTACGAACCAGTCACCTTAGCCTCTATGATCATTTAGTTTTTGACTTGTGGTACCACTTTATGCTTTGATTAGTAATGTTTTGTTGCTCTGCATGATTATGGCCATTATTGCTCTCTTAGTTGGTCGCCCCCAGTCTTTTGCTAGCATCCACTTGTATTGAGTAAGATATACTCATGCACTCCAACTCCCAAGAAACCAAGTTATTCCAAAGTGTCCACTATAAATTCCTATGCATGGTGTGTTACACCATTCCAGGTATATTTTTGTTTTATCTACCTTCCAAATTAAACTTGTTATGTGAAAGTTAGTGATTAAAGCTCTCACAAAATTGATGGCAAACTTTATTTTTCTTGCCCCTAATAAATTGTAACCATTGTGTCATCTATGTTGTATATGATTACACTTATACGGTGGAATTAGCAGAACCATGCTGTCATGGGGAACGCTTTCAACATTGCACTTGTACATTGTATCCAGTCGATATCATGCTCTTTTGTTTGCGGATGTCGTCGGTGTGAAATAAAAGGGGAGCTTGTAAGTTCATGGAGTTATGTATGTGTGTTAGAGAAACGCCTAGGCCGCTAGCCTAAGCCATGCCTAATCATGGTGGAAACTTGCAGCATCACCATAGTGAGCAATCTATGAAGAATTCTTCTTATAAAAAAGAGAGATAGAAAAAAGAGATTGAGAAAAAGAAAAAAAAAGATATGGGAAAAGAGGAAAGAGAGAAAAAAACACCATTTTCCCATGGTAAATAAGAAGATTGTTGAGAGGCTCATTGTCTGCTTGCCTTGTCATTTTGATATGGGATAGCTCCTGTATCATTGGGCAAGGGGTACCCCGTCGGCGGTTCTCTATGATACACATGTATTCACTATGACAAGGACTTACCGATGACTAAAGTTGAGTAGCATGAGGAGCGGCCCTCGTACTCAAGGGATATGAGATTGCCAATTTATACTTTGTCAAGCATATACTCCATAGTTTGTTCACTTTAACCTTAATCACTTCAAGATGCTTATGATAGGGGCAATGAGAGCTAAAAGCTAACAAGTACTATAATTTTTGAAAGCTCTTTATGAGACTTGAAATCCCTGCTTCCCTTATGAAGGGCCTTTCTTCCACTTTTATGTTGAGTCGCCACCTTCTATCCTTAGGCACCAATTAAGAGAGCATAGTTGCCATTCTTAGTTCTATGTGTATTGTCCCAAAACTTATTGATTGATTCATATTGTTGATATTGCTTTCTCTTGAACTATTTGTATCTAGTCACCCTTATGAACTTTGAAGGTGTCCTATGCATTTATATTTTGCTAGTCCATGAGGGACAAGCTGAATGCCACTATGCTATGTTTTCTATATGTGAAAAAACAAATGCCTTTCAATGCATTGTTATTCATGAATCTTTGTTTGTATCCTTTCATGTTGCAGCATAGTTGCTTTGTCTTATTGTTAGAACTTCATCTTTCATGCTCATGTTTAGAGTACTTTGATCCTAACTTTCAATGCTTGCAAATGGTTTGATCTAGATTGTGATGGTGCATGTCACCTTAAAAATTATTATTTTATCACTTAACTACTCGAGGACAAGCAGGAGTTAAGCTTGGGGATGCTTGATACGTCATAAACGTATTTATAATTTTTGATGTTCCATGCTTGTTTAGTATCAACTTTTCTTTGCTTTGTCTACATTTTGAGGTATTTTTATATGTTTTCTGGAACTAACCTATTAACAAGATGCCAAAGTGTCAGTTGCCTATTTTCTGTTGTTTTTGGTTCTAGAAAAGCCACAAAATGAATATTCTCGGAATTGGACGGGATAAAAGCCAAAGTCAATATTTCACCGAGGAGAACACAGAGCTAGAAGAAGAGACAGAGGAGGGCCTCGAGGGGGCCACACCCCCTGGCCGAGCGACTAGGCCTGGCCTGCGCCTGGGGGGGTGTGGACGCCTCGGGCACCCCCTCGGCCTCCCCCTTCGCCTATAAGAAGCCCCCGATACCTAAACCCTAAGTACCCGATCAGATCTCCACGAAAAAGTCCGTAGCCTCCGCCACCATCATCCCTAGATCGGGGGGATCTAAAGCTCTTCCCGGCACCCTGCCGGAGGGGAGAGATTATCCCGGTGGCCTTCTTCATCACCATGCCAGCCTCCGGTATGATGCGTGAGTAGTTCAACCTTGGACTATGGGTCCATACAGTAGCTAGATGGTTGTTTCTCCTCCTTTGTGCTACTATGTTTAGATCTTGTGAGCTCCATTCATGATCAAGATCATCTATTTGTAATCATTCATGTTGTGTTTGTGGGGATCCGATGGATATTGAGATTACTATGTCATATTGGTTAATGGTTTTATCTTATTGATTCTATCATATCTGTGTTATTTGAGATCTTGCATGCTCTCCGTTTCTAGTAGCTATCTTGGACAAGTAGATGCTAGTGACTCCAAGAGGGAGTATTTATGCTCGATAGTGGGTTCATGCCTCTATTGAATCTGGGAAAGTGACAGAAATCTCTAAGGTTGTAGATGTGCTGTTGCTACTAGGGAGAAAATAACGATCTTTTGTTCATGAAACAATTGTATTGTTTACTTTACACACCTTGCTTAAAGCAGTTATCCATTGCTTGCAACTTAATGCTAGAGGGGGTTCGGATGATAACCTGAAGGTGGATTACTAGTCATAGATGCAGTTGGATGGCGGTCTATGTATATTGTTGTAATGCCCAATCGAATCTCATAGGATCATGAAGGTCTAGTACTATATTGTTATGCCTTGCTCGGTCCTGTCAATTGCCCCGCTGTAATTTGTTTACCCAGCATGTTATGTTGTTTATCTTAAGGAGAACACCTCTAGTGAACTGTGGACCCTAGTCCAATCTTTACCATTGATACATCTTCCACTGTTACTGTTTACTTTCTGCAAGCCATCATTACCTTTCACACCATATAGTTAATTCTTTGTTTTTAGCAAACCGATGAGATTGACAACCTCACTGTTCGTTAGGGCAAAGTCTTGAGTTTGTGTTGTGCAGGTTTCCAAGTTGCTAGCAACATCTTTGAGTCGTTTCCTTCCTCCTACTGGTTCGATAACCTTGTTTTCTTTCTGAGGGAAGACTTGGTGCTGTGCTCTTCATACCTTTCTCTTGGGGTTTCTCAATAAAGCTCTACAGTGATATGAGCCGCATCATTGCTACCCTCTCTTTGCTTGGGATTCTATCAATTGCTTGCCCAATCTCTCCTCGGGTGATTCTACCGCAAGGTCTTTCACCTAGGGATTCTTTTGGATTGGTTGTTCGAATCAATAGGAGCAAATCGGTTGTGCGTGTATTTGCGTATGTTTGTATTTTTACCTTGCATTAGAGTCGTGTTCATCGGGTTTTTCCTTACTCCCCGCCTGAAATCCGTGAAGATCAGGCCACCCAAGAGTCAATCTCACAAGGGATTCTATATCACAAGTCAACGCTTAAAAAAAACATGTAGAAGAAACACAAAAGAAAGAGCCCCACCACATAAATGGGAGGTTAGTCTCGCAGCGATGAGATAACCCACGTTCTCCGTCTGCTACACTTGCTCCCCCATAATCCTAAAACATTGCCCATCTTATATACCATATGTGTGTAGCTGGAGGCTGCACCTTCGTCAAATCATCTTCTTCGACAATAGATCAAGCTTGCATCACGCAGACATCGATGGCTTCATCCTCAACGCCTACACCACTAATGATCACCTACTCCTCTTATTTATGTGATGTAGGTGTTCTAGTGTGCTGTCAATTACATGATCTTGTGATACACTTGATAAATTATAAATTATGCTAACAGCTAACTGTTGCAGGTATATTCGACGATATGTGAATAGCATAGCACGTCATGACGTCAAGATGCAAGATCAAAGCAAGAGAACGGCCGTGGCGCTGCTGGTCGCTTGTTCCAGGTATATGGTGGCCTCCTCATTCTCCGCTGACGTTCGCCAGGCTGGCTACAAGCGCGCTCTGCCACTGCATGCATGCATGGCCGGCCCACACACACAAATTTAGCGCACGAACCAAACTAATCGCAGCAAGCAACCCAAGTGCTTACGAACATATAACATGAGTCCCTTTATTCCATTCCACTACAATCCACATCCAATCCACTTAACTAAACTGGCTAAATAGTTTATACCCCTTCTCAGACGATCATGGTAGTTCTTCTTAGAGATCACCCTGATTCTTCTTCTGGCCGGCTTCCATGGCCTCCGCGGCCACGGCCCTGCGCGATCCAAGCGACGAAGGCGTCCAGGGTGCGCGAGTCGGAGCGGTACTTCTTCTGCGTGAACTCGAGGAACTCCCGCCACGTGAAGTCCGGGTACGCGCGAGGGCGACCGTCGAGGGCGAGCAGCTCGGGCGGCGGCACGACGGGGCGGTCCAGCTGCGGGTTCAGGAAGAAGGTGAGCGACCTGCGCGCGGCGCGGCCGTTCACGACGGCGCGGTGAAGGCAGCTGGCGTGGCGCCCGTTGGTTAGCGCGGCGAAGGTGTCGCCGATGTTCACCACGAAGGCGTCGCTCCGGGACCGCACGGCGCACCACGCCCCGCCGGTGAACACCTGGAGCCCGCCGACCTCGTCCTGGTGGAGCAGCGTCAGCGACGTCGGGTCGTGGTGCGGGCCCGTGCCCAGCGTCTGGTGAGGCTGCGGGCACGGCGGGTAGTGGTTCAGCCGCATCACGGAGTCGCCGCCTTCAAAGAAGCCGCGCAGCACGCCGCGGCCGAGGCCCAGGCACGTCGACAGGACGTCCGTCACGTCCAGCGCCAGACGCGTCATCTCGTTGCAGTACTCTTGGTACACCTCCCTGCAGCCATATGATACTCAGACGACTTAGGCGATTCAAAAATGAAAAGTAACTATTTCTGAATCCATGATATAGACTATTCGATCTGAATATGGAAAGGTGTCAGAATACAAAGAAAGTGAAGATCTTGAGAAACAGTATATCCGGCCCCATAAAATATTCACTCGTTAATTTAAATGGTAATAAAATCTATCAAGGTAAATACAAAAAGTTGTCAACACTAACTTTATGTGCCAAATATGCCCCATACAAAATCTAGATTAACAAGTTTAGAAGAGGTCACGGATGGAACCTGTGCTCCACGCTGCCTGGTATTTTCAAAATTTTAAAATTGATATTTGGGAGTTTCAAAAAGTGGTTCTAAATTAACTGATAGTAGATACGATTTTCAGTTAACGTGCAAAATTTTGTGAAAAGATATGTTGTATTTTGGGCAGCAACAAAAATGTGGCTCTAGTCGCTAGATAGGCATGCATTAAAAATCCACCTTTGGTCTTCACATATGTTATTTTGGTGCAGGTAGCATATGAAGCCTAATTCTGTAAAAAATTATACCTACATACTAGACATCAGTATTGGAATGTTGGTCCGTTGTATGTTGCGCTCGGCGGAGCGAGCCATCCTCCCTACCCACATGTGTTTGCGATCAAATTGTGTTTTTTTAGGTGTTTTAGATCAAGGTGACGCAGTAATCAGATATACAGATCGGAATAGTCAAGAAATTATAGATCGCAATAGTCAAATTAAGGGTTTCGGGGGAAAAAACGTGATCACGCTGTACAGATTTATTTAGGTATATACCCTGAGTGTAATTCACTCTGTGGGCGCAAGCACGTACCCTGTGTGGCGGTATTCCTCGCCGAGGGCGGCGACGAAGTAGTCGACGACCATGCGGGAGTTCTCCGGCGCGGCGGAGCAGTTGAACGACATGGTCTCCTTCCAGGGAAGCCTGCTGCTGAACCGCCCGACAAAGCTTCCCGCGTAGCCGTGGTTCTCGCCGGGGCGTCGCTGCGCGCGCTGCTTCTCGTCGATCGCCCGCGCGTAGAAGGCGTCGCAGCAGCGGTACGCCTCGGCGAGCAGCGCCGGGTCCACGCCGTGGTTCACCACCTGGAAGAACCCATGCAGCTCGCACGCCGCGGCGAGGTCGCGCAGGCCGTCGCCGGACAGGATCCCGGCGAGGTCGACGACCGGGACGGCGATCTCCTCCACGTCGCCGACGGGCGGCGCCTCATCGGCTGGCCAGACGAACTGCTCCGGGATGTCCGCCTTCCGGCTCAGGATCGCTGCGTCGAACACGAGGGCCATCGTCGGTGCTAGATTTGGGGGACCGATGGACGGCGAGGTCCGAGGTGGGTTGGCGACTGTCGCAGGTTAGCGGCAGAGGTATTTATAACGTTATTACCAATTGCAAAATTTAGCTTCATTGGTGCTTCGCTCGTAGATGTTCCACGTGCATATATAACGTTTTTTTGGGAAACGTTAATGAGCTATTAATCGTCTCTATTCATGGATGACTGGATATCCATGCATGTCACCGAAAAGAAATTTACTCTTTTTGAAACAGTGTTGCTGAAACTCTGTGTGTCTTGTTTTCGGATATCATGGCATTAAAAACGGAATTTATTCTTTCACGTAAAATTAATGGGTTGCTGAAACTCTGTGTGTCTTGTTTTCGATATATACTACATTATACCATGCATAGATGCAAATATGACTAGTGGTAATAAGAGGGGGTTTGACTTTCTCCTGTCAAAGGCAGGCACTGTTAAAAAAACACCCCTAGCTCTCGTGACTCGGCCCCAACCCCCCAACCCCACGCGCGGACGGGTTGCCGCCGACGGCTTCTCCTCCCCTAACTTCCCCCACCCTATCCCTCCCGCCTAGGGATGTAAACGGATCGGATCGGATCAGATATTGATATTACCATATGTTTTTTACGGATTCAAAGCGGAGCGGATAATAGCCGGATGCGGATTCAAATGTGGATTATATGGGATTGCGGATATGGAGCGGATTCGGAGTGGACTCAGATCGAAGAAGGATAATCGAATAAATACACATAGAAAAAATATTTAGTTTATGCAAAAGAAATGACAAGAAAGCGTCCAACACTAGATTGCAGTAGTATAAAAATGCAAGATTAATAATAGCATAGTATAACATGCATATGTAGTATGTATAGCTAGCCGATACACTTACTACATTGTTTAGATATTAGGGTTATGCTAAATTTATCGGATTATCCTATTTAAGGACCTCGAATAATCCATATAAAATGTCGGATTATTCTTATCCGTCGGATATCATTAGTACCATATCCTCTACCATATTCGTCGGATATCCGCTCGATAAATATCCGCATCCGCATCCATATCCGTCAGATATCTAAAAATGCATACCATATCCTCAAAACCGGACGCGAATGCGGATTCGAAGCGGAAATTATCTGTACCATTTACATCCCTACTCCCGCCATCACCGGCATGCGCCGCCGAGCAAAGCCCGAGTGGTGCTGGCGGCGGCAAGCCCGCCTTTACCCGCTCGAGCGGTCCTGCGTGGGACGGCGTCGATTGCGAGCGGTGTGGACATAGCGGCGTCCCAGGGTCGGTGGCGGTGGGGAATTTGCGGCTTTGCTGGCTGGCGGTGCGCTGCTCGGTGGCTGTCGGGAGGAGGGATTGCAGGGCAGGGAGGTTGGACGTTGTTATCGGGCCCAGATCTAAGCCCATGTGGGCCTGATCTGGGTCAGCCGGCTCCTGGTGGTTCCTGCTCGTGGCGGCCTCGGCTCGAAGGTTGCACGACGGCGACACACGATGGTTGGTCGACCGGTTGCAGGCTCGACGAGCAATGGTTGGTGGCGGTGGTCTTGGTGCTGCAACACGTCAGAGGGTTTAGTCGGGCCTGAGGGGCCTAACAGGCCCCACTGATGCGTCCAGTCAGCAACTGCTTCTGGCAGTGGAGGGCAGTTCCACTTCGATTGACCATGGCGTGCGTCTAGAGGCCGGTCCTAACCTACGGGTCTAGATCTGGCTGTCGATGGTTGTGAAGCATGATCGGCAAGGGTGAACTTGTCGACTGCACTTCTATTAGCCAAGTGAGTCTGACGTATCACCACACCCATCCGTCTCGCTGTACACATGGTGTGCAGTTTAATACTCCCAATTTTTGAGGTGCGGATGCCGGGGTGGCAGCCTTGGAAGATGAACTGCGCGGATGGCTCTTCGGCGAGCGACGTGGCAGTGGTGGTGGTTCCTACCCTCGGTCATGTGGATGGCTGATACGTCGTAAATGTATCTATAATTTTTTATGTTCCATGCTTGTTTAGTATCCACTTTGCTATGCTTTGTTTATATTTTGAGGTATTTTATACATTTTCTAGGACTAACCTATTAACAAGAAGCCATAGTGCGAGTTTCCTATTTTCGGTTTCAGAAAAGCTAGTAAGGAAATATTCTCGGAATTGGATGGAACAAAATCCAAAGTCAATATTCCACCGAGACGAACACAGAGATCGAAGGGCGACCGGAGGGGAGCCACAGGGTGGCCACACCCCCCCCCACGCGTGGGCCCACCCCAGGCCGCGCCTGGGTAGGGTGTGGGCCCCCTGGCCGCCCTCCTACCTCGCCTCTTCGCCTATAAGAACCCCCAGATGCCAAAACCCTAAGTACCCGATCAGATCTCCATGAAACAGTCTATATCCGCCTCCACCATCGTCCCTAGATCGGGGGGGGGGGGGGTCTGAAGATCTTCTTGGCACCCTGCCGAAGGGGAGAGATCATCCCGGAGGCCTTCTTCATCACCATGCCAGCCCCCGGTATGATGCGTGAGTAGTTCCACCTTGGACTATGGGTCCATGCAGTTGCTATATGGTTGTTTCTCCTTCTTTGTACTACCATGTTTAGATCTTGTGAGCTCCGTTCATGATCAAGATCATCTATTTGTAATCATGCATGTTGTGTTTGCGGGGATCCGATGGATATTGAGATTACTATGTCAGATTGATTAATGATTCTATCATGTTTGTGTTGTTTGAGATCTTGCATGCTCTTTCTTTCTAGTAGCTATCTTGGCCAAGTAGATGCTAGTGACTCCAAGAGGGAGTATTTATGCTCGATAGTGGGTTCATGCCTCTATTGAATCTGGGGAAGTGACAAAAATCTCTAAGATTGTAGATGTGTTGTTCCTACTAGGGAGAAAACAACAATCTCTTGTTCATGGAACAATTGTATTGTTTACTTTACACACATTGCTTAAAGCAGTTATCCATTGCTTGCAACTTAATACTGGAGGGGGTTCGGATGATAACCTGAAGGTGGATTACTAGTCATAGATGCAGTTGGATGGAGGTCTATGATGTCTACGCACTTTTATTCTTGTAGAAAGTTGTTGGGCCTCCAAGTGCAGAGGTTTGTAGAACAACAGCAAGTTTCCCTTAAGTGGATTACCCAAGGTTTATTGAACTCAGGGAGGAAGTGGTCAAAGGTATCCCTCTCAAGCAACCCTGCAATCAAGATACAAGAAGTCTCTTGTGTCCCAAACACACCTAATACACTTGCCAGGTGTATAGGTGCACTAGTTGGGCGAAGAGATAGTGAAATACAAGTGGTAACGGTGCCAGAAAAGAGCTTCAGACTTTTTGTTGACGTGGGAGTGACTAAAAGCAAAACAATGGAAGCAAGCAAACATGCAACAGATCTAGTTGTAAATGGTGTTTCAATGTTTAGAAACAAGGCATATGTATCATACTTTCACTAGTGAACACTCTATCATAAATATCTTCTCTTGATGATACTACTCTCTGGTTGGACACTCTAATCCATGGTAGGGCTATAACAACACTACTCAAAGTCCGTCTTCCCCATCTAGATAACCCCACACTGTCACCTTGAGCGCTAGATGGTTCCAACAAACACCACAATTTCATAAAGACAGCCAACTCAAAATATAACTCATAAAATATATATGTAATCTAGCCTAAGTGCCACACACGGTGTGCATGCTGTCACTTTCACACACGTGGGGAAAAACATAGATATATTAAAGCACGATGAGTATTTATGTAGACTCTAGCCTAAGTGCCACCATGGCGTGCACGTTGTCACTTTCACACATATGGGGAGAGCAGAGATCTATTGAAGCACTTGAGTATCAAGGTAGATCTACTTGATTACAAAGCTCATGACTACAACAATATCATGCATAGAGAGAGAGATTGACACATAGCTACCGGTAGAGCCCTTGCCTCGAGGAAGAATTACTCCCTCCTCATCATGGGAATCAACAACTTGATGAAGATGGCGATGGAGATTGATGGAGATGGCTCCGGGGGCACTTCCCCATCCCGGTAGGGTGCCGGAACAGAGACTTTCTGTCCCTCGAATCTCCCCTTTGGTGGTGGCGGCGCTGCGGAACTTTTCATGGCTTTTTGGTCGATTATTTAGGGTTTCTGAATCGGGGGCTTCTTATAGGCGAAGGAGGAAAGGTCGGTGGAGGGCCAGGGTTCCCACACCCCCTGTGTCCGTGGCCAGGGTGGGACTCGCACCCACCTAGGTTGTGGCCACCTTGGTGTCCTCCTCCATCTCGTCTTCGATTTTCCGTATCGTTCAAGAAAAAATATGAACTTTGGCTTTTGTCCTGTCCAATTCAGAGAATATTCATTATTTAGCTTTCTAAAACCAAAAAACAGCAGAAAACAGGCAACTGGCACTGTGGCATCTTGTCAATAGGTTAGTTCCAGAAAGTGTATAAAAATACCTCAAAGTATAGACAAAATATAGCAAAGTGGATACTAAACAAGCATGGAACATCAAAAATTATAGATACTTTCCGACGTATCAAGCATCCCCAAGCTTAACTTCTGCTCGTCCTCGAGTAGGTAAGTGATAAAAAGAATAATCCTTGAAGTGACATGCACCATCACAATCATGATCCAACTATTTGCAAGCATTAAAAGCTAGGATCAAAGTACTCTAAACATGAGCATGAAAGATGAAGTTCTAATAGTAAGACAAAGCAACTATGATGTAACATGAAAGGCTACAAACAAAGATCATGAATAACATGCATTGAAAAACGTTTGTTTGTTTCACATATAGAAAACATAGCATAGTGGCATTCAGCTTATCCCTCATGGAGTAGCAAATAGATGCATATGACACCTGAAAGGAATATGCCCAAGAGGCAATAATAAAGTGGTTATTATCGTAGTACTTATTTATGATAAATGTTTATTTTGCATGCTATAATTGTATTAATACAGAAACGTTAATACTATGTGTTTAATAAACAGAAAGGAAGTTCCTAGTTATGCCTCTCTTATAAACTAGCTCGTTGATTAACAATATGATCAAGGTTTCCTGATCATAGACATTGGATGTTGTTAATAACGAGGTCACAACATTAGTGTAATGGTGTGATGAACATTCATCCGAAGTATAGCATTACGATAAAAATGCATTGAGTTTATATTGCTATAACAACTTACGAAGTGATCCTAATCCTTAGACCATGAGATCATGTCAATCACTAACACCGGAAGAGTTTCTTGATAACATCAAACGTCACACCGTAACTGGGTGATTATAAAGATGGGTCCAGAACTACTAAAGTGTTATGTTGAGGCCCATGGATCGAGAGTGGAATTTGTTCATCCCAATGACGGATAGATATGTTTTGGGCCCTCTCGGTGATATCACATTGGTTAGCTTGCAAGCAAGTGATTTGATCACTAGAATGTTATATCACGGGAACTAGAAAAGAGTGCATGTCAGTAACGAGATCAAGCTAGGTATGGAGATACCGTTGATCTAATTTTGGACATGTAATATATCGCGAAACAAAAGGATTAAGATACTAGCATAAAAGGTTCCGACGATCACAAGAAAGTCATCGTTGAATGTGTGCGAGTCAGTATGGGTCTCTAGATCCCGCTTCTGATTATTGATCGGAGAAGGGTATCGATCATGTCCACATTATTCGTGAACCGTAGGGTGGAACACTTAAGAGACACCGACATCCAATTGGAGCAAAAGTTTATGCCGAAAAGAATAACAAGCGCATGAATTTATTTAACTAGATACTGAAACGGGTTTTTGGGTGAAATTGCAGAAGGTGTTTTTGCATGTGAAATGAAATACTAGCAAGGGGTTATATGAGAATGTTTGTAACTAAAGTAATTGACAAAATTCTGAATAAATAAAAGGAGTTTTATTTAATGAGAGTTTGCATTAAATTTGGTGGAAATTTAATGGGAATTTGAGTGGGTTTTTGAGTGGAGGAAATTGAAAGGATTTTGTGTGAGTGGAGTGTCCACCCACATGAATGAAAGGAGGGGAGGGGGCAGCCCCATGGCTGGGTGCATGGCCCCTTGGGTGCCCCCCTCTCCCTATAAAAGGAGCCCCCCTCCCTCTCTCTCACACACCTCCTTGTGAAGGATCTTTATCCCCCTCTAGTATTTATCCCCATGGTCTTGGACTAGCGAGATACATGTTTCCGGTGGCTATTCGACAAGAAAGAGTTGTGCTTCCGCCGCATCGCTGGAGCGGGGAGGCGGAGGTTGCTCGGTGCCTTGAACGTGTGTGCGAGTACGGATGCACTGCTAAGTTGCAGTGCTAAGGACTACCTATCGATCTTGAGATCGGCAAGAGATCATCTACATCAACCACGAGTTTGACTCGTTAAGCTTTGTCGGTCTTCAAGGGTATGTTCTCTACGGATATACATCCGCTCGTTGTTTGTATCTAGTAGATAGATCTTCGTACGTAGTTGTTCCCATCGTAGGAAATTGTTTGTTCTATATGCTGCGAACCCTACAACACCTTCAAAGTTCACAAGGGTGACTAGATACAAATATTTCAAGAGCAAGTAATATCAACAATATGAATCAATAAATTAGTTTTGGGACAATGCACATAGAACTAAGAATGGCCACTATGCTCTCTTAATTGGTGCCTAAGGATAGAAGGTGGAGCCTCAATATAAAAGTGGAAGAAAGGCCCTTCATAAAAGGAAGCAGGGATTTCAAGTTTCAAAAATAGCTTCTAAAAATTATGGTACTTGTTAGCTTTCAGCTCTCATTGCCCCTATCATAAGCATGTTGAAGTGATTAAGGTTAAAGTGAACAAACTATGGAGTATATGCTTGACAAAGTATAAGTTGGAAATCTCATGTCCGTTGAATACGAGGGTCGTTCCTCATGCTACTCAACTTTAGTCACATGTAAGTTCTTGTCATAGTAAGTACATGTGTATCATAAAGAACCACCAACGGGGTACCCCTTGCACATGATACAGGAGCTATCCCATAATCAAAATGACAAGGCAAGCAGACAATAAGCATCTCAGAAATCTTCTTATTTACCATGGGAAAATGGTGCTTTTTTCACTCTTTCCTCTTTTCAATATGTCTCTTTTTTATAAGAAGAAAGCTTCATAGATGTCATTATGGTGATGTTGCAAGTTTCCACCATGATTAGGCATGGCTTAGGCTAGCGGCCCAGGAGTTTCTCTAACACACATACATAACTCCATGGACTTACAAGCTCCCCTTTTATTTCACACCGACGACATCCATCAACAAAAGAGCATGATATCAACTGTGTACAAAGTACAAGTGCAATGTTGAATGCGTTCCCCGTGACAGCACGGTTTTGCCAATTCCAATGTATAAGTGCAAGCAAATACAACATATATGACACAATGGTTCAAGCTTATTAGGGGCAAGAAAAATAAAGTGTGCCATCAAGTTTGTGAGAGCTTTAATCACTAAGTTTTCACATAACAAAATACTTTTTAATTGGAAGATAGATGAAAACAAGAATATACTTGGAATGGTGTAACACACCATGCATAGGAATTTATAGTGGACACTTTGGAATAACTTGGTTTCTTGGGAGTTGGATGCATGAGTAGAGCTTACTCATACAAGTGGAAGCTAGCAAAATACTGGGAGCGACCAACTAAGAGAGCAATAATGGCCATAATCATGGAGAGCGACAAAACATTACTAATCAAAGCATAAAGTGTTACTACAAGTCAAGGACTAAATGATCATAGAGTCTATGGTGACTTGTTCATAGTCATAACATGGTGTGAGCATGTGCCAAGTCAACCCAAACAAAGCATCAAAGGAGAATACCACAATACTATGCTTTTGTATGCTAAAACAACGCATGATTCTTTCAAGGCACATTAAGCAATCCTAATTGTTTGGAACAAGTCATGCTACAGCAATAATCACTAAGCATAAGGTCAAACCAACATCTAGCATGACATGATAAAGTCTAATCCACGGTCAAAGCAAGCTCCCTTTTGTACCACTATAAACATGAAGCTTCCTACTCTTTTCCAACACCAATCGACTTATTTGAAACAACTCACAAAGATAATAATCAACAAAGATCAATGATCTTGTGTCACAAATCCACAAAGAATAACTAAAAAGTTCTAAGCACAAAGCATAAGAAAATTAAGGCTAAACACAGTGCTAGCAAAAGAGAACACTCACAGAACAATAAGAGTGAAAACTAGAGTGTTCTAGGCAATGAAAACAGAGTGTATCTCTCTCCAAAAGAAGTGGGATGTAATCAACCAACTTATTGCATCAAGCAAACCAAAATAAAACTAAAAACAAAAACTAAGACGCTCCAAGAACAACACCACAGTGCATGAAACAATAAAAACGAAGTGTCTAGAAAGACCTGGGATTTTTATTGATGAAGAAGGGGATGATTTGGGCATCCCCAAGCTTTGACGCGTGTACCTCTTGAATATTTCTTTGGGTGACTCGGGGTGGCATCCCCAATCTTGAGCTTTTGTCCATTCTTCATCTCATTACATCATTCTTTGTCTAGACCTGAAAATTTTCCTTCATACAAAACTTCACACAATCTTCATTAGCAACATTAGTGTATTCAAAAGATAATAGACCTTTGGGCTTAGCTTTAGAACATAAAAACTTTCACTAAAAACACAAGCTATTGTATCAATTCTCTCAAAGAGCTCAATTTTCCAAAAAGAACCCAAAAGGAATCAACAAGGAGCAAATGCAAACAATGGAAGAAATTTGTCAAAACAGACCAGCAGGTAGAAACCAATTTTTTCAAAGACCTTCTGTTGCTCAAATAAAAAAGTGTTGAAAAAGTTATCTAACATACTGGGGGATATATTCATAAAATATCAGCTCAATCCGACTTACAGAGATTACTCACGAATATTTACGGTGGAGCACAAAAATCTGTTTCGGGACAACAACTCCCCAAATCTTACTTCTCTCTTATTAGAGGTTATTCTTGGCACAAAAACCACACAAAAAGGATAAGTAGAGTTTATTAAAGAAGTAATAACTTCCAAGACTCAAGAAAACTATTGGGTTATCTCCCAAGAAGTACTTTTCTTTAATGCCTTTAAGTTAGGCTTGATAGTTTGAGAAGATGCTCACATAAGAATTATGAATTGAAGTAAAAGAGAGCATCAAGAAGCAAATTCAAAACACATTTAAGTCTAACCCACTTCCTATGAAAAATAATATTGTAAATAAACAAGTCATGAAAGCACAAAGCAACAAGCATAGGAAAGCAAAACAAGTGAAACTTCAAAAATTTTAACATAAAGAGGGGAAACTTAATATTTTTGAGATTCAAAAAACCATGTTTCCCTCTCTCATAATAACTTTCAGTAGCATCATGAATGAAATTAACAATATAACTATCACACAAAACATTCTTATCATGATCCACATGCATATAATAATCATTACTCTCCACATAAGCATAGTCATTCTTATTTATTGTAGTGGGAGAATATTCAACAAAATAGCTATCATTATTATTCTCATCACCATAGTCATCAAATATAGGAGGCATATTGTAATCACAATTAATTGTCTCCTCAATAGTAGGTGGACTAAAAATATCATATTCATCATTGTAATCATCATATATTGGAGGTTTGGTATCATCATAAGCAATAGAATAGCTATCTTCCCAAGTGTGTTCATTTGTAAACATATCATCATTGAAGGAACATGGATAACACTAATAGCACAACAATTATTAATATCATCATTTTCAGAATTGGTACCAAAGAGATTTTCAATATCAAAAGTAGTGTGCTTTTCCCAATCATGATCACTGCTATAGGTAACAGGCATAGGAACATTATCTAGTTTAGACTCATCAGCAAAAACTATGATAGGAGCAACATGCTTAGGGGAATATACTGTTTCCTCTCTCCTTTTACTCCTCTTCTTCTTCTTCTTCTTCTTCTTCTTCTTCTTCTTATTCTTCTCCTCTTTAGGAGGGAGAGGCTTGAAAGTAAGCTTCTACACATACCCTGGTTTATTGTTAGATACAATAGAAGAAACTTTGGAGGATTCCTCCTTTTCATTAATAAGAACAAAACTCATATCAGTCATGTCATATTTTGGTAAAATATCATCTTTTATAAGATTTTGTATGTAATTATTTGCGTGGAAATTATCAACACAATACAAATGACAACCATGCAGGACGCTATTCATATCAAAAGCACTCATGTCTAACAAAGAAGTTTTTCTTGATAACTCTTCACACCCCCAAAACAATGTAAGCTCATCATGTTGATTATCAGTGATCGTGCACAATACAAACTTGCAGTACTCATTGGATTAGAAAGGTTATTATTATGGCCTGGGCATTGAAAATTGAAATGACCCACTTCATAGCAGAGTTCACAAATAAAAGGATAGAGGGCACAATTTTTTTACCAAGATCATTTAGAGCCTTATATCGCGTTCTGGTTTTTTCATTCTAGTGGGTGATACAATATTCTTATTCGATTTGATTCTTCTCACAAGGTCTATGCATTCCACAAAAATTAACATGCTTATAAGAAATAGTACTTTCAGAAGTTTGAGCATGTTTATTGCAATCATTAATAACATTTTCATTTTCCATGCAAGTGTCTTTAAAAGGTTCATTATACATGTCCCTGTTTTATTTAGGAGCATTAATATGATAAGCAAAGGCTCTACAACATCAACATGAATTTTAGGATCAAGACCATATTTAGCACTAAGCTCTTGGAAATCAGTAGTTTCAGCAAAAGACTTAATGCAATCATACTCATAGTTTATACCTGGTTCTTTACCTTTGTCGTTATCCCAATCTTCGGTATTGCTTTGAATTATTTCAAGAAGATCCCACTTATATTTGACCTTCTTACTTGTGAAGGATCCCTCTGAACAGGTATCTAGATAGTCCTTGTAATGTCCTGAAAGCCTTGCATAAAAATTATTGATAATAATATTACTGGGGAGCTCATGAATGGGACATTTGAACATTAGTGACTTCAATCTTCCCCAAGCTTGGGAAGTACTTTATCCATCATGAGGGTGAAAATTATAAATATAATTCCTATCTTTGTGGATTTCATGAGGAGGATAAAATTTAGAGTAAAAGAGAGATTCAAGTTCCTTCCATTCCAAATGATGAGGATCATCTAGTAGCTCATACCACTCCCTTGCTTTGTCCCTAAGTGATAAAGAGAATAGCTTCCTCTTAACTTGGTCCATTGAAATACCTGCGCACTTGAACAACTCACATAATTCATGGATAAAAAGAAAGTGATCACCAGGATGGACAGTTCCATCCTCAAAATAATAGATATCCATGACCCGATCAACAATTTTTGTAGGTATTTTAAAAAGGGACAATTTTAGTATGTGGCTTTAAAATATCACGAGCATCATTAGAATTACCACATATGGGAGATAAAGTATCATCAGAGCAAATTTTCTTCCCTAAAGCTGGGGAACTAAAAAGATCTTTCTCATAAAAACTATCTTCCCCAAGCTTAGACGTTTCCATAGAATTAGTAACAATGGTGTTCAAAAAATTCATACTAATAACATTGCTATTAGCATGCAAATAAAGTTCCAAAGGTCTTTTAATCTTCTCTTCAAACACTTCACGTCCTAACTCAAGATAAATACTATAGAGCTCTCTAATTTTGTTGTTGTTTTCCATTAAGCCTAACTAGTGAAAACAAGAAACAAAAAGACAAAATTGCAGAATCTAAAGGAAATAACTTCGAACACTCACACCGGAGGATGTGAGTACCTTTTACCTTACCTCCCCGACAACGGCGCCAGAAAATAGCTTTGGTGGAGCTTGACGTGGAGGAAAGGTAAAAGGCCCAAAACCTCCCCTGCAACAGCGACAGAAAATAGCTTAATGTCTACGCACTTCTATTATTGTTGACAGTTATTGGGCCTCCAAGTGCAGAGGTTTGAAGAACAGCAGCAAGTTTCCCTTAAGTGGATTACCCAAGGTTTATCGAATTCAGGGAGGAAGTGGTCAAAGGTATCCCTCACAAGCAACCCTGCAATCAAGATACAAGAAGTATCTTGTGTCCCCAACACACCTAATACACTTTTCAGGTGTATAGGTGCACTAGTTCGGCGAAGAGATAGTGAAATACAAGTGGTAACGGTGCCAGAAAAGAGCTTCAGACTTGTTGTTGACGTGGGAGAGACTAAAAGCAAAACGATGGAAGCAAGCAAACATGCAACAGATCTAGTTGTAAATGGTGTTTCAATGTTTAGAAACAAGGCCTAGGGATCATACTTTCACTAGTGAACACTCTCTCATAATTATCTTCTCTTCATGATACTACTCTTAACTACTCTCCGGTTGGACACTCTAATCCATGGTAGGGCTATAATAGCACTCCTAAAAGTCCGCCTTCCCCATCTAGATAACCCCACACTGTCACCTTGAGTGCTAGATGGTTCCAACAAACACCACACTTTCATAAAGACATCCAACTCAAAATATAACTCATAAAATATATATGTAATCTAGCCTAAGTGCCACACACAGTGTGCATGCTGTCACTTTCACAGACGTGGGGAAAAGCATAGATATATTAAAGCACGATGAGTATTTATGTAGACTCTAGCCTAAGTGCCACCATGGCGTGCATGTTGTCACTTTCACACACATGGGGAGATCAGAGATCTATTGAACCACTTGAGTAGCAAGGTAGATCTACTTGATTACAAAGATCATGACCACAACAAGATCATGCATAGAGAGAGAGACGAACACATAGCTATCGGTAGAGCCCTTAGCCTTCAGGAAGAACTACTCCCTCCTCATCATGGGAATCAACAACGATGATGAAGATGGCTCCGAGGGCACTTCCCCGTCCCGGCAGGGTGCCGGAACAGAGACTTTTTGTCCCTCGAATCTCCCCTTCGGTGGTGGCGGCGTTGCAGAACTTTTCGTGGCTTCTTGGCGATTATTTAGGGTTTCTGAGTCGGGGGCTTCTTATAGGCGAAGGAGGCAAGGTCGATGGAGGGCCAGGGGGCCCACACCCCCGATGGGCGGGGCCAGGGTGGGCCCCACGCCGACCTAGGGTGTGGCCACCCTGGTGTCCTCCTCCGTCTCGTCTTCGATTTTCCGTATCGTTCAGGAAAAATATGAACTTTGGATTTTGTCCCGTCCAATTCCGAGAATATTCATTTTTTAGCTTTCTGAAACCAAAAACAACAGAAAACAGGAAACTGGCACTGTGGCATCTTGTCAATAGGTTAGTTCTAGAAAGTGTATAAAAATACCTAAAAGTGTAGACAAAACATAGCAAAGTGGATACTAAACAAGCATGGAACATCAAAAATTATAGATACATTTCTGACGTATCAGTCTATGTATATTGTAGTAATTCTCAATCAAATCTCATAGGATCTTGAATGTCTAGTATTGCATTGTTATGCCATGCTTTGTGTTGTCAATTGCCCCGCTGTAATTTGTTTACCTAGCATGTTATGTTATTTATCTTAAGGAGAACACCTCTAGTGAACTGTGGACCCTGGTCCAATCTTTACCATTGATACATCTTCCACTGTTATTGTTTACTTTCTGCAAGCAATCATTACCTTCCACACCATACCGTTAATCCTTTGTTTTCAGCAAACCGGTGAGATTGACAACCTCACTGTTCATTGGGGCAAAGTCTTGAGTTTGTGTTGTGCAGGATTCCAAGTTGCTAGCAACACCTTTGTGTCGTTTCCTTCCTCCTACTGGTTCGATAACCTTGGTTTCATACTGAGGGAAGACTTACTGCTGTGCTCATCATACCTTCCTCTTGGGGTTTCCCAACAAAGCTCTACAGTGATATGAGCCGCATCAAGATGTTTTCTGGAGCCGTTGCCGAGGAGTTAAGGACGACTTCACAAGGGGAGTCCTTCACAACCTTTCTCTTTAGTTTGCTTTTGTTTTTCTTAGTTTCTTTTGCTTTGTTTGGCTTTCTTATTTTTATCAAAAATTACAAAAAAATAGTTTTGTTTGGTTTGCTTTTTCTTATCAAAAAACACAAAAAAATCAGTTCCTATTTTAGTTGCTACCATGTCTGGTGTTGTTCCAATCACTGTGTCACCTATGGAAAGGATCTTTACTTTTAAACAAGGAAGTGAAGAGAGTTTCAAAGAAGCTTGGTCTAGAATTACTGATTTACATGAAAAAACTGAGCCTAAAATGAGTCTAGGCCTAGTTATTAGCAGTTTCTACCATGTTCTTGCTCTTTGTTATAGATATGCTTTGGATGCTGTAGCAGGGAGAGATATTTTTCAATATAATGAGAATGAAGCTTTGGATGCCATAAAGAAGTTGATTACAATTTATAATTTTCCTAGCAAGTATGATTCTTCCTTTATAAGCATCTATGCTAGGTTAAACACTCTTGAGACCAGTACAGTTGCTTTGAAAGATTGCTATAACATGCTTAGAGAGCACCATGATTATGTTCCAATAAATTCTGAGCCTTAAAAATGGTTTCCTATAATAAAAGTTGCTATAAACAATGAAACTTTTGATGCTCGTTGTGATATCATGTCTGAATTTTGTCTTATGCCTAAAGATATCTACGAGTCTTTGAATCTCCGGGGACTTTCTAAAGGAGGAGAAGAAATATATCTTACCGATAATGCAACTATATTACCCATTGGAATAGCTGAAGGAGTGTTTACAAAGATCTCAGCGAAAGTGGTGTCTACTGATTATCTTGTTATTGAATGTGTAGGAAAAGGACAAAATACACTTGGAAGATCCCTACTGAAACACCTTGGAGCAATAATAGATGTGGGAAAAGGCATTATGCCTTTTTCTTCTCCAATAAGCAATCATACATTCCCTAAATATAAGAAGAAAGGTAGGAGCAAGAAATTTGATGTTAATGCTTCTTCATTTGAAAATACTTGATTCTTCCTTCTTATGCCTAACTTAAAGGCGTAAAAGAAAAGTACTTCTTGGGAGATAACCCAATAGTTTTCTTGAGTCTTGGAAGTTATTACTTCTGTAATAAACTCTTATTATCCTTTTTATTTGATTTTTGTGCCAAGAATAACCTCTAATGAGAGGGAAGTAAGATTTGGGGAAGTGTTGTCCCAAAACAGATTTTTGTTCTTCACTATAAAAATTCGTAAAAAATTCTCTGTAGTAGGTTTGAGCTGTAATTTTCTGAATAAATCCCCCAGGTTGTTATCTAACTTCCATTAGTTCAACACTTTTTTATTTGAGCAACAAAAGGTCTTCGAAAAAATTGGTTTTCACTTGCTGGTCAGTTTTGACAAATTTCTGCCATTATTTGCATTTGCCTCTTTATTGATTTATTTTTGGTTTCTCTTTGGGAAATTGAGATTTTTGAGGGAATTTCTACAGTATCTTGTGTTTTAATGTAAGTTTTTCTGTTTTGAAACTAAACCCAAAGGTCTATTATCTTTTGAATGAACTAATGTTGCTAATGAAGATTGTGTGAAGTTTTGTATGAAGAAAAATTTCCAGGTGTAAGGGAAGAATGATGTAATGATATGAAGAATGGACAAAAGCCTCAAGCTTAGGGATGCCACCCCGTGTTACCCCAAGAAATATTCAAGAGGTACAAGCGTCAAAGCGTGGGGATGCCCAAGGCATCCCCTTCTTCATCAATAAAAATCTCAGGTCTTTCTAGAACGTTTTTATTGTTCCATGCACAGTTGTGTTGTTCTTGGAGCGTCTTAGTTTTTGTTTTTGATTTTCGTTTGCTTGAATAAACTAGTTGGACCCATGCTCTCGATGTGTTGTTTCAAATAAGTTGATTGGTGTTGGAAAGGAGTAGGAAGTTCTTGCTTTAGTAGTATAAGAAGGAGCTTGCTTTGACTGTGACTTAGACTTTATCATGTCATGCTAGATGTTGTTTTGACCTTATGCTTAGTGATTATTGTTGTAGTATAACTTGTTCCAAACAATTGATATTTCTTAATGTGCCTTGATAGAATCATGTGTTGTTTTAGCATACAAAAGCATAGTATTGTGGTATTATCCTTTAATGCTTTGTTTGGGTTGACTTGGGACATGCTCACACCATGTTATGACTATGAACCAGTCACCTTAGCCTCTATGATCATTTAGTTTTTAACTTGTGGTACCACTTTATGCTTTGATTAATAATGTTTTGTCGCTCTACATGATTATGGCCATTATTGCTCTCTTAGTTAGTCGCTCACAGTCTTTTGCTAGCCTCCACTTGTATTGAGTAAGCTCTACTCAGGCATCCAACTCCCAAGAAAGCAAGTTATTCCAAAGAGTCCACTATAAATTTCTATGCATGGTGTGTTATACCATTCCAAGTATATTCTTGTTTTATCTATCTTCAAATTAAACTTGTTATGTGAAAATTAGTGATTAAAGCTCTCACAAACTTGATGGCACACTTTATTTTTCTTGCCCCTAAATAAACTTGAACCATTGTGTCATCTATGTTGTATATGCTTGCACTTATAAGTTGGGAATTAGCAGAACCGTGCTGTCACGGGGAACGCTTTCAACACCTGTAAATATCTACCCAGTTGATATCATGCTCTTTTGTTTATGGATGTCGTAGGTGTGAAATAAAATGAGAGCTTGTAAGTCCATGGAGTTATGTATATGTGTTAGAGAAACGCCTGGGCCACTAGCCTAAGCCATGCCTAATCTTGGTGGAAACTTGCAACATCACCATAGTGAGAAATCTATGAAGCATTCTTCTTATATAAAAGAGAGAGAGAGGTAGAAAAAAGAAATTGAGAAAAATAAAAAAATAGATGAGAAAAGAGGAAAGAGAGAAAAAAGTACCATTTTCCCATTGTAAATAAGAAGATTGCTGAGATGCTCATTGTCTACTTGCCTTGTCATTTTGATATGGGATAGCTCCTGTATCATTGGGTAAGGGGTACCCCATTGGCGGTTCTATATGATACACATGTAATTACTATGACAAGAACTTACCGGTGACTAAAGTTGAGTAGCATG